>VDFB02058242.1:551408280-551844413 GCA_007258455.2 Sequoia sempervirens
TCTCTCTCCCTCTCTCTCAATTCTCTCTCTCCCACCCCCCTCTCTCTCTCACTACCTTTATCCCTCCCACCCTACCTAGCTAAGTCCCTCTCACTCCAACCCATTCTCTCCCACTCCCTCTCTCTTAAACTCTCAATTCCACCCCCTCTCCCTCTATCAAGACTCACTCTCTCTCTCTCCCTCTCCCCCTCTCCCTCTCCCTCTCCTACCCTACCTAGACAAATCTAAAACTCTAGATCTCTTAAAATTCTCCCTCCCTCTAAAGACATACATAAATACATACATACAAGCATAATACATATGTACATACAATCATACATACATACAAGCATACATGTACATGCACGTATATACAATCTTACATACAAGTAGGCATACATACAATATACATGCATTGATACATACATGCATACATACATACATGACATACAAGCATACATGTGCATACAAACATACAACTATATAAACATATATTCAATATGCATTTAACATAAAGCAAGACATAACACGAGTGCATTATACCGCTCTTGCGTTATGTCTTGCTAGACATGCTCCCCACAAACGAAAAAAACCATGTCAAAACTGGCATATAACGCGAGTGCGTTATAACGTGCTCACGTTATATCTTGATTTGCGAATCCCCAAGCTTTGGGATTGGTATTTTCCTTGGAATACCAACCCAAAGTCTTGGAGGGCATTCCCAACGACCAGAGATGTGTTTTTGCAATTTCTACAATATTTCACATATTCGGGTCTGTGCTCATTGATAGGATTGCACGTGGTTCAATATCAAACAAATTAATCTGGGTAATGTTGGGTTCTCTCTTAGCTATCCAACAATGTAATTTTTTTCACTTTCTGACAATGTTAAGCCGTTCATCCATAATTTATTTTGTTTGTATGTCTCTTTTTTGGCAAAAAGTAGTATTTGGTGTTTTTTTCGTTATAAATTAACCGTTCATCGAAATTTCAAATAAATTACATTTTTAGAAACTAGACTCCATTCTACAATTTTTATTTAAAAAAAAAAATCAATTAGTTTCCAAAATTTGTAGGGGTAGCACGGCCAAAATTTTGTTTTTCAGAAGTGTCCACAAAATTAGTAAAAAATATATCATTAAAAAATTATCAAAAAAATCATGCATCAACTACATACTATTAGCTAACTTCTGACTGTAGTGATTTTAAAAATACTAAAAAAGCTCACCGCTAGGGTCATACAAGAGTTGCTATGTTATGTTTTTCTGACAAAAACAACACCAATTTGTGTACGCCCATTTTGAACCCCTTAATCTCAACCATTTTCAAAATAAATTAGTAGTTTAGAAAGTGGACTCGAGCACTTGAATCCTTCTTTTTGTTCCATCTCAAAATTTTGAGTGTATGTATCCTCAATTTCATGTCCAAGGTCAGTATTTCCTGATTTCAGAAAAAAAAGTGGCCACTTAAGCCTCCTTTTTGGGAACCATCTTGGTGCACTTACCCAGTAATTTAATTAAATAAATTTGATTTATTCAATTAAATGAAGAACATTAGGATTCAACTAAATAAAATTGATTTATTTAATTAAATGAAGACATTAGGGTTTAATTAAATAAAGTTGATTTATTTAATTAAAAGAGGAATATGGAGGAATTTAATGAATTTAATCAAATAAAGATTACTTAATTAAATGGTTAGTATGGACGTGATTAAGGAAGAATTGGTGTTAGTGAATCAAGATCGAGTGCATGATATCAATCAAGATAATTTATGTGTCTACACATACAAACAATAAGAAGGTCTAATAAACAAGGCATGCCCAATTCCATATCAGACTCTCAAAATAAGGACTAATAAACAAGGCATGCCCAATTCTATATCAGACACTCAAAACAAGTCAACAAAGCAGAAAGACGCCAAACATAACCATCACAATGGAGCTTGCAAAGCAAAAAGTAGGGTGATAGATGACACAAACATACAAACAAAAAGGTAGAGATAGACGTGTGAGACTCACCATACAATGTAGAGGCACAATGTGTGTATAGGATTTCTAATTCCAGTTATGTGTTTTCTATGACCTTTGTATACTTTGTGACCTTGTTTCAAAATTACACAATCCGTTATCACTCCATTATTGAAACCCCAATTTTTTAAAGAAAAAACCCTCTAAATGAAAGGTAAAATCATACCTGAATGGCATGGCCCATGTTTCTTCCATGAAAAGGAAAGAAATTATCATAATGAAAGACAATTTAGCAGAGCCCCTATGAATCTTGAGAAATGATTCAATAAATTCCTTGAGTTTTCCTCATGTAGATTGTTTGCTAGGATGTGCTTCCCTCTCTGAAATGGTTTAGGATAGATAGCTTAGGGACTGTCGTAAATTAGAACATGAAATTGGGACATGGCTTTGCAAGTTTGGTGACAGCTCTTGAACATGCGTAAGCTCCTTCTTCCTGCCTCGTAACATTTAAATGGGCCTCTGATAATCTGCAACATCTACAACAACCTTGAAATTTATGCAGTCTCTTGCCTCGTAGTATCTATAGAGCCTCTAACAATTTGAA
Source organism: Sequoia sempervirens (assembly GCA_007258455.2). Taxonomy (NCBI): domain Eukaryota; kingdom Viridiplantae; phylum Streptophyta; class Pinopsida; order Cupressales; family Cupressaceae; genus Sequoia; species Sequoia sempervirens. Next base: position 551,410,833 of record VDFB02058242.1, read on the forward strand.
GACCCATTTACACCTCCAATCTAAGAGTGCAAAAATAATTTCAAGCAATAATTTTCATAAAAAAATATGCAGCTTCATTGATGCAAGTTAGGAATATAAAACAAATCTCGAGAAAAGTTGAATCTTGATTGGTTGTGTGACTGAATATTAATCATTGTTTAAAGCGAAATAGAAAAATGAATTCATTAAAAATATTATTCGAAAGATAATGCAGGAATAAAAGGTATCTATAGGCCTCTTTTCAAAGAAAGAAAATTGTCATCGATGATAACCATTAATCAACTTATGTACACTCAGCGAACTAAGATTACCTAGCTCTCTAACTTGTTGGACACAAAGAAAGGGGAGAAAATATTTGACATATTAGAGAAATGGACACAACCAACACAACTAATCTTAACACATCAACACCAGACTTTCTCTAAATCAACATCGTATGAAATATGAGAGTATATGAATCAAGTATTGTCCAAGTACAAATCAGTCAGTATATGCTCTTACCAAAGTGTTTAAAAGAGAGAAGTTTGAATTTCTTTTTTCCAATAATTATTATATCATTATTTATTAACTTAAACCATTTAATTTAGGAACATCAAACATAGAATTTATACATCCTTCTATTTACAAATTCTACATCTTATGGTTTATTTAGTTTATTTATGGGCTTCTTTTGGTTCCTCTCATAATCTACATTATTGGTCCCCCTTTTTGGGTGAGCTCGAAAGTACTCTTCCCATATTTCCTTACTAATAAGATTAGAAAAGTGAATGTGATAAATATCAAACTAGAGAAGTTGCAAGAGGAGTTTGATTTGTGTTTGAGCACTCAATTTTTTTAGGACAGTTCAGGAGGCATCCAAAGAGTGTCATGGATTTAACAAGCTCTTGATTGGCTTGATGAAGGATGCAAAGTGGGATTTGGATTTTGTTGCCCTTCCATACAATGTAATATCAAGTATGCCAAAAGAGTACACAAGAAATGTTCTTTTGAATCATATGTTTGCAATAATATGTTTGGGGGTCTGAGAATGAGGATTTTCATATTCATGGGGGTTTTTCTTCCGTCCTGGATCCTAAAAAATATAGAAGTGAAAACTAAGCAAATATGTCTCTTTTATAAAATAAATAGATAGAATCTGAATCTATTCATTATATCACTGATAATACAATTATTGATCTGCTTGATATTCATAATATATCGCCATTGGCCATATGTAAAAAAATCTTATTCAATTAAAAAAAATTATATAATAATTAATGGAGCTCTTAAATCCAATGGCACATTCAGTCAAAATTTATGATACATGTATTGGTTGTACCCAGTGTGTAAGAGCGTGTCCCACAGATGTATTAGAAATAATACCTTTGGAAGGATGTAAAAATAAGTTGAATTTTATAGGGTTTGTTGAGGAAGTTCTGAATTTAAAGAGAATTTTGTTTTTAAGATATTACTCTGTTACAATAGAATGGATTTGTATGTTGCTTCTCTTATGTGTGATAAATTTATGACATGATTGTACACATGGCTTCCCTTCAATTTTAGCTTCTTGTAATTTGATTTCTATTTATGATAGTACCTAAAAATACATTGAGAATTTTACATAGGTCTATTTGTAACTGCCTTATGTTATGGGATTTCTGATGTGCTCTGTTGGGTTATGCTACTAAGGTTTAGTTATGTTTTACTTTGACTAACTTTTAAAATTTTCTACCCTTTTTGGACTGCTATAATTATGTGGAGAAGGTAAATAGCAGAACCTATTTCATGAAAATTTCATGCAACCTTCGCAATCACATAAGCTCTCTCTAAGTGGCTAACAAATTGTTTGTCATAACATGAATCTATGTTTTAGCTATACAATCATTTATGATTGCACAAAGCAAGAGGAATTTTTATGGCTATTACAAGTTTCTAGATCTAAAATTTGTTCCCTTATTGAGAGGGTGGTTATCTGTTGATTTCTTAAAAAAATAGTGTAAAATGACTAGTTTTGTTGCTTTATTGGAAATTGACCAAGGCGTCTATGCTTTGTCTCATAGCTCAATATTAATGTAGTTGTGGCAAAGGCTCTTTTTGAGCTTTTTTCACTAATTTTCTATTCATATCTCTACAATTAATTGAATTTAACAGGCTTTGTTAAGCCAATTTTTAATTTAAAGAGCATTTTAGTTTTAGATATTATTCTGAAATAATAGATTTGTTATATTTTCCTTGGAGATTTACATAGTTTTTAATCCCTCTTTAAATAAAAATTAACATATAAAATGAAGATGCAAAGTGTTCATCTTCATTTATTTACGAGATTTTCCATTTCCTAAAGATGTCCTAATATAAGAAGTTGGGGGACATGCTCTCATTATAAATTTTTTTAATGTAGTCTTGGCATAAACATAAACAAGGCTGCATCAATAATATTTGAATATGCACTTGCAACACACATTCTAGAACCAGAAAGGTCTATAACTTTCACAAATCAAACATTTTTTAAATATATGATGACAACTTGTTTGTAAGATAGCAAATACTGTGGTATGGGTAAAGTCTTTGTTACTATTGTGGCAATCATTGGTTAGTATTTGTAGTTCTTAATTGGAATTTATTTAGACCTAAATCATGAAATTTAAAATAAAAAATAATGAAAATTGTGTACTTACAGAAAGTTGTATACAAGTAGTGAGAATGCTTGTTTTCAAATTGTTAAAGTAGGGGACAGAGATAAATCCTCCTTTCTATGATAGTAGGAAAGTAGTGAAATTCCTTAAAATCAATCGTATATACTTTTGCTTGCCAATCGTATGAAAAGGTTGTCTAGTACTATCAATTGTTGGATTTGGATGGTGCAAGACCAATTATTGTGGTTGCTAGCACATTACCTAGGATGGACAGACATTCTCTACTTTCTTGGTGAGGGCACTTGTCTCTTTGAATCTAAGTTGATAACTATATATTATAATGTGAATTTGATTTTTAATTGGTGCAAGGAACACATGATAGTGGATGCAAGTGTCCTCCTGGTTTCAAGGGGGATGTTGTCAACTATTGTAAAGGTATGTTTAGGTAATTCTTGGAAAAAACCACATAACCAAACCCATCATGACAACTAGCTAACAAACAAGCCCCAACACTACTTAAATCTTCATAATAGAAAGAGGGAAATAAATTCATATTGTTTCACATACAAACAATAAGAAGGCTTAATAAACAAGGCATGCCCAATTCCATATCAAACACTCAAAATAAGAAGGCCTAATAAATAAGGCATGCCCAATTCCATATCAGACACTCAAAACAAGTCAACAAAGCAAAAAGACGCCAAACACAACCATCATAGTGGAGCTTGCAAAGCAAAAAGTAGGGTGATAGATGACACAGACACACAAATGAAAAAGGTAGAGAAAGATACGTGAGACTCACCATACAATCCAGAGGCACAATGAGTGTATAAGACTTTTTATTGTAGTTATGTGTTTTCTAGGACCTTTGTATACTCTGTGACCCTGTTTCAAAATTACACAATCCATTATCACTCCATTATTGAAACCCCAATTTTTTAAAGAAAAACCCCTCAAAATGAAAGGTAAAATTGTACCTGAATGGCATGGCCCGTGTTTCTTCCATGAAAAAGCAAGAAATGATCAGAAAGAAAGACAATGTAGAAGAGCCCTTGTGAATCTCGAGAAATGATTCAATAAATTCCTTGAATTTACCTCATGTAGATTGTTTACCAGGATGTGCTTCCCTCTCTGAAGTGGGTTGGGATAGATAGCTTGGGGACTTCCATAAATTGGAACAACATGAAATTGGGATGTGGCTTTGCAAGCTGGATGACAGTTCTTGAACATGCGTAAGCTCCTTCTCTTGCCTCGTAATGTTCAGAGGAGCCTCTGACAATCTGCAACAATCTGCAACATCTACAACAACCTTGAAATTTATGTGGTCTCTTTCCTCATAATATTTGTATAGCCTCTGACAATTTGCAGACCCATTTCCACTTCCAATCCGAGAGCACCAAAACGATTTCAAGCAATATTTTCCATAAAAAATGTGTAGCTTCACCGATACAAGTTAGAAATATAAAACAAATCTAAAGAAAAGTTGAATCTTGATTGATTGTTCAACCAAATATTAATCACTGTTTAAAGCAACCCCCCTCCACAATAGTTCCATGACAGGAACTAACAAAAAAAATGAGTATATAATAACCTTTTTTTAAACTTCATGACTAGATCAAAAGTAATAAAATGCCCAAAAGACTGCAATCTCCCTCATAATTTCTTCTAACCAAAACTCAGGTTGAAGCCTCAATAGACTGGCCTAATAAGGAGAAAAAATAAATTCTCTTTACTTGAATCAAAATTCTACTTCCATACCCTCCATAAAAGCCCTACTTTCCCAGCGAACAATGAACCATTCATCAAGATTGTAGCACAATCTTCTTGATTATAGAAGACAAAAATCCTTTCAACATGGTAGAAATTTCCACGTAGCCCTTTAATCTCCACTTTGTTTCAACCCACCTTTTAAATGCATCAATATTTGGTCTTTTTTCCATGAACTTACAAATCATAGCATTCTCCTTTCTGCGAGAAGATCTCTCCACAACATTGTCAAGAACAACAAGATGGAAACCATGTAAGCCATACCGTGATTCTAGAGGAGTGATTTGCGATGAACTTGGAAGAGCCCTACCGTAAACCTATCAATTAACGAAAGAGGGACTCCCTCTTTAAGATTTGTACTATCGTTTATCAACTCCTTTCCCTCTAGGATGGGTGCATCACATGAACCCAAGCCAGAAGCTCGATAGGTGCCAACAGAAACAGGAGGGAGTCAGCACCTACATCGAAGCCCTAACCCTGAATCAGGGGAAACAGCGACTGACTACGCAATACGCCTCTTACCAAGACAAACCCTCTCAACAGAAGCAAAACACTTTGAAAAACCCCTGTCAGAAGTAAGAGCAAGCATATGTATAGAGGATTCACCTGCCCTAAGACGGGCCTCTTGCCATCAATCTATCAGCTTAACTTCTTACGATTTAAAGCCGTCATCCTCTGCCTCGTTGTTAGTATCATCCTGGTCCCCAATGTTAGCCATCTCTTCTCTTGAAACATCGCCTTTCATGCTCGAAAACCCAACGTCCTTTATGCTTGAGGCTATTTTTTATGCTCTTGTTAATTGCACGATCTAACTCTTGTTTTTTTCAAAGATAAATTCCTTGCGCTAGGTAACTTTCTTTAAGAGCAGAGTGTTAGTTCTTGATTAGATCTTGTTTTTACAAGATAAATTCCTTCTACTGTATAAAATTTTGCATAGTTACCACAAGTACTTCAATCAAATTCACCCAACTTACACCCAAACTGGTGCGCTGGGTTACTTCGCATCTGAATATTCGACATCATGATCAGCTGGAACTAAAACTTGAGCTCACATTTAGAAATTTTATTTGTTTATATTTGCTTTTGTCTCTTGAACTCGTTCGTTTAGGTATTTTATTTGACTAGTAGAATTGGCTTACATTGAGTGACTTCGTTAATTGATGTCAATTGTTCAAAATCTGGGCCCCATTTGTTCTCTTCCAACCAAATCCAAGTGATTTAAGTTTACAGAGGCAAAAGAGGAGCTATAGAGTCAGCCCTTCGAAAATTGAAATGATCTATTCTCCTTTGAAACAATGGGTTACAACTTACTCCACACCTGAATATTCATCATATCTTTTGAGATCTAAACTTAAGCCCACACTGAAATTCTATTTGCTTTTACCTCTTGAACTCATCTAATTAGACATTATATGAAATCTTGTTTTATCATCTAATTGGTAGGAGGACTAGCTTACACTGTATGATTAAGACAACCTTTTAAAATTTGAAGTTGCAGATTCTCCTTAAAGAAAAAAAACAAACATTTATTTTATTATAGCAAGAACTTTTTTTTTAATCAAAACTTAATTTGCTCTTAACTTTAAGATTCACATAAATTCTCTAGTAAAAAGAACTTTTCCTATCAATTTTGCTGTGTTCATGCCCCAAACAAGGGGCGGTTTTGGAAGGTTAAGGCAAAACCCATTATTTGATAATATTTCAATTAAATATTTTCTACTCCTAATTTTATAAGAATTGTATAAACTACGGTGAACTAGCTATGCGGTTAAATATAGAGCCTTCAAATTTTCAAAATAAATTATTACATTTTGAAGGTCAAACCGGATTCCAGCCAATTGTCCACTTTCTCCACACTGTTCATTAACATGGTGTGCTAAGACCATGGTTCCATAGAAAAAGGTTAAAATAAAATTTTGAACAGATGAAAAAAATCGGCTTGATTTGTAGGTAAACAAGTGTGTCACTCCATAAATTTTCAAATTCTTAGACACACTTCTTTTTTGATAGAAAATTACTGATAGAATATTTCTCAAAAAATTGCTACATATATGTTCTCATTTTAATTAGAACTCCTTAATAGACAGGTGTTGCAAACTTTAAGCCTTCTTCACATTCATCAAAATGTCCTAAAAAAATCATCCACTGGAAATTTTAAAGAAATTGTCAATTATTCCCATTTCTGTAGATGTTTCAAATGTTTCATTGAACCATGCGCCATGAAAATGTAGGAGTGATAGTCCCCTCCATGGAACAACATCCTTAGTAATGGATCATACCCACAACTATGCTTCTCCTCCATCCTCACCTACAGTTCTGACCTATTTTTCTTCACTGCTTCTGTTCTCTATGCCCTCTCCTTCCCTTAAAATATTTTCCCTTTACAGTGATGCTCTTATTCTTGAATCTGGCTCTCTGTCTTGTTTGGTGTTGCTTGCCTTTCTGTGCCTTTCCAGCGCATTTGGTATGTTCCATTTTGCCTGAATTACTTCAAGGTATTCATGTCAAAATCCTAATGTCAACGTGATATGGTGACCTGAAAAAGCACCAGGCAAACAAATAAGAGTAAGTATCCAGCCAAATGACACGGGATAGACATACAATACGAGTGAGATCTTGGAATTGAGGAGAGAAGTGTAGAAGCTCAAGAAATATAATTATTGAGCATAGGTCATCAGAAGTAGCCAAGCATGTTCCTTGTACCTGATCACCATGGTTGTATTATAATGCAAATTGGTTCTAAAGAAGCAACAACTGCTCGACGGCAATGCTACATTGCTCACTCTCCCCCATAAAAGACCTGAGAAAGCCTGCCCAAAATCAGTTTTATTTAGATAACATCAAAAGCATTTGGTTTAAGTTCACAAGCTCAAAATGAAACGTTGGTCAGAATGCTTACCATATATAAATGTCTTGTAGTAGACATGCTTCATTTTTGAAAATTCACTGTACACTGCATTTCAGTTGCCTTACAAAATTGAATCCAATGTTTCCTAGAAGCGAAGCAACCACTGCTTTTGGAACAATATAAGAGCATCCTTTTTGTTCATGAAATATCTCTAGAATATTATGCCTGTTTAATAAGAGGGAACCAGAGCATCATAACATGTTTGTTAAAAAGCAATCAGAATATGTATTTAACAGATTCTTTATAGTTAAAAAGATGCAAAGAGCTCCCGAGAAACAAGTATTTACATTAAATTTGAGAATTTAATGACAACTTTTGGTTTTGGGTAGCAGCTCCTCCAGTTGGAATCTTGCACCTAAACTCATTAAACCTTTTTCTAATTTGCTTCCGTTGAGCATGTCCACCTCTGCCATAAACAATGAATAAACAGGCCGGTGATCAGAGAGCTTTGATTCTCCACGGCCATAAGAGAGTTGTCTTAAGCCTTTACCATACCAAAGTATACGATCACACCTGCAGAACAAACAGCGATTTAAAGCATAAGTAAATATAAATTGAATGTTTAAATCTTAAACTGAAATACTAACATATCTGAGCAATTAACTTATTTTCACGGTAGCAGTCCATTCAAACTAAAAGATGATAATTGACCAAGAAAACAAGGTTGACATATGGAAGCAATCCTTATGTTTGAGAACTTTTTGGGCCTCTAAATTCAACCTTTGCTATCTGTAGATCCCCTTTCCGTGAAAATTGATATGCTCTAAACAAATAGTTAGATGTTATTCTACACGTCATAAAGCTTTTAAAGGCTTGAACTGCTACTTAGAGGTCATTTGTGATCTTTGTTATAAGATTACATATAAACATACAAAGAATAATACCATCTCCAATCCTGTTATTGATGTAACCGTCCTCTTTATGGCTGGGTCCCCCACTCTTCTACCAGTTTCCTATCTTTTAGTTGTGTTGAATTTTGGTTTGTAACAGCCTGTTGTGGCAGCTGTTGTGGTTTTTTTGAGGGGGCTTTCTCTATGATAGCTACTCAGTCTGTGGGTTTCGGTAGGAGTTTTGTTGGTTTGGTGTAGTTTTTCTTTTCAGAATGTGACAAGCGATCTAGGAATGAAAGAAGGTCAGACGCATTAGAATTGATGATGGTGCTGAGTATTGTTGTTTTCTTTCAACAATTCTGAGGCGTGCTATACTGTACGTTCAGTGCTGTATCTGTTTTTTATAATAAATAAAGGAAACAATGACTTATCTTTTGCTTGGTATAACCTGAACATGTTTTCTTCCACATTTAATTTCTGCATCTTCTAATGTTACTGTTTATGGTCCTGAGTATGATTGCTAGAACAGAATCTTTTGTTGGAGTTGATGTGTATGGCAAAGTAAATGTTTTCTTGAGGCTAACTTGCAGGAGCAGTGACTTATCTGCATCAGTTTTTGTGTCAAAGCAGTCTGTGATGGCCTAGAGGGGAATTTATATGAATTGGAGAAGGAAGGGCAGGTGGAATGCAGTCCCTCCAAGAAATGTTGATTAATTGCTTAGGAGGTTATAAGCCATTGAGGCCAGATTACATCTGGATGAGTCTAAAGAAGAACTGGGGAACCTGAGAAATGCTGCTAGGTCAGTATACCCTATGGAGAGGCTGATTGAAGTCACGGCCAGACAAGGCTTCAAGCAAGGGTGAACTCAACCCAAATATATTCCTAGGCTGGGTCTAGGAGTTGTAGTACTTCAAGATGCAAGACATGGATGAGGATGATCTTAAAAGAGTAAAAGTTGTAGCATCTAAATTGAAGTCGCATACAGCACTATGGTGGGAGAATATGCAGAGTTTGAGAAGAAGACAAGGAAAGAAAAAATCAGACTATGGCCTAAGATTGTGAAACATCTAAGAGCTTGATTCTTGCCTTCTAATTACCAGCAAAAGTTATTTAAAGAATTTTAAAACTTAGGGATCAGTTGGTGCAGGGTTATTCTAAGCAATTTATGAGGTTGCAGCCTGATATGTGAATGGTCTTAAGTTTCAACTTAAAGATAAAATGGTGAAAGTAACTAGAGCAGAGGAAAATAAGTTTCCATAGAACCTACTACAGATGAGGCTTATGAATATGCCTTAAGGCACAGGAGAAATTGAACTAGAAAAGTAAAATGGTGAGTAAAAGAGGTGATAGCAACTAGAGCAAAGGAAAATAATTTTTCATAGAACCTATCATGAGTGAAGAGCCAAGAGGAAAGAATGTGAAAGTTAACTACGGAGGAATGGGAGGCTTCAAAGATAGGGGAAGAAGACATCAACTTCTAGAGATTGGAAGCCCTGAAATGTTTTATATGTAATGAAACCCATAAGGCTATAGGCTACTACCCTCAAAATCCCAAAAGGGTGATGGTAGCCTAGAAAGAAGAAAAAGAACCCTTGACCAAAAAAGTTGAAGGAGAGATAGGAGAAAACCTCATGCTAAGAACCTTGATATTTGGGAAAAAAGAGGCTCCGAAAGATGATTGGAAGAGGAAGACATCTTTAGAACAAAATGCAGGTGGAAGAACAAAGTGTGCAAGGTGATTGTTGATGGTTGCTCTACCAATAGTCTACTGAGTACAAAAATGGTGAGCAAATTGTAGCTTGCTTAAATTGCAAAATCTAACCCTTACAAAATTTCATGGTTGAAGAAGGATCATAGTGTACTTGTAGATAAACCTAGTCTTGTTGCTTTCAAAATTGGTCCTTATAGGGATGGAGTGCTATGTGAGATGGTGGCAATGGATGCATGTAATTTGCTATTGGGAAGACCTTGGCAATATTATTGGAAAGTAATCCATCATAATTGAGAAGAACACTTATGAGGTACACATGAAGGAAGAAGACACCTCCTAAAACCATGGAAAGAGAAAGGATCATTTGAAATGGCAGCCTTTTATCCTCTAGCAAAAGTCATATTTGAGCTTGAAGAGAAAAACAAAATTCTAGATAAGCCAAGAAGTGAGTTGGAGGCATGCTTTGGAACCAAAAGTACAAATGACTTGAAGAGTGTGGTACAACAAAGAATTGATGAAAATGAAGTGGAGTTGCAATGAGACGCAACCAGCAAGGTTAAAAGTGAACCTCAAGAGATAGATGCTGATTCAAAGGAAACATTGGAAGAACTTGCTAGTAATGCTCATTGGATGGAGAGGGCTAGTGAAATATAGGAGTATGAGAAGGATCAAAGAAAATACTTCAAGAATGTCATCAAGAGTTTGGCCAAATGTGACAACCTAACTCAATCTGAGAGATGTGATACATAGCATGATTGGAACAAGGGATAAAGTTCTAGGTATGTGGGTGGTAGCAGCAGCCATTATTTGGTCAGCTCCGCGTTAAAGACTTCACCTAGCTTTGCCTACCTAACCAGATGGTGGATTCAACACTCGACTTGTGACCTTGGAAGAGCATGGATTGGAAATTTTTGTGGTAACCCAGATTGCGCAAAGTAATCCCAAGTGAATACTTTGAAGACAAGACTACTAGAAGGCCTGCACCCTCATACTGGTGGCAGTGAAATTCAATATGAAGTTTACCGAATTTGGTTCTAAACCAGGAGGTTTGAAAGCTTTTTTAGAGGTGGGGAGGATGATGTAACCACCCTCTTTACGGCAGGGCCTCCCACTCTTCTGCCAGTTTCCTATCTTTTAATTGCGCTGAATTTTGGTTTGTAATGGCTTGTCATGGTAGCTGTTGTGGTCTTTAGTAGCTAACCAGTCTTTAGGTTTCAGTAGGAGTTTTGTTTGTTTGGTGTAGTTTTCCTTTTTAGAATGTGACGAGATCTAGGAATAATAGAAGATCATAGGTATTAGAGTTGGTGATGGTGCTGAGCAGTGTTATTGTTTTCATTTGGTGTTTCTGAGGCTTGCTATACTGTGTGTTCAGTTCTGTATTTGTTCTTGATCATGAATAAAAGAAACGGTGCCATATTTTTCGCTTGGTATAACCCGAACATGTTTTCTTCCACATTTAATTTCTGCATCTTGTCTTGTTACTGTTTATAGTCCTGAGTACGAATCACAAGAATTGAGTCTTCAATTGGAGTTGATGTGCAAGGCAGATTATATGTTTTCTTGAGGCTAACTTCAGGAGCAGAGGCTTATCTGCATCAGTTAAAGTACAATACTGTGCAGTAGATCAAATTGCCCCTACCATGCTGGTGTACGTCTTTTTGTTCTTGATCTAATCTTTTCTCCCACATAGTGTTCTGAATTCCTCCAGTACTTGTAAGTGGGAGGAAAATATATTTTTCCTTCATTCCACCCTTTAAATATGCGTCCGGCTTTCTTCTCAATTTGAAGCTGCCATGAAAATCCCAGATTAGATTGAGTATTGTGTTCTTAAAGAAAAAATATTTTCAAGATTCAGTCAAACTACTTACAATTCAGCCACTGCAATTTAATATCTTTTATGGTGATTATGTACCTACCTGATCTTTCTCTAACAAAGCTTCCCAGTCATTTTTTTCCACCAGCTTTTTACTGTCATCATAATGAAGTGCAAGACGATAATTCAAATCCCCAAGCCAAATAATTTGACTGCCAAATAAAATTACAAGGTCAAATTAGATAATCAACATGCCTTGGAAAGCCAACGCAATGCACTGTAGAGGATATTGTGAAGATTTCTTCTTATATTTTTTCATATGGAACTTGTTTTGAACAACATAGTTTAGTCTAATGATTTGTGTCTTTGTTCCTACATGGTACCGTGCAGAATGATATATTATAACAACTGACCATATAAAACCAAATATCCACCTGGTTCTATTGATACATTACGGAGTGTATAATACATAATTGAGACTTACTCATGGTCCAAAATGTTTTCTGGAATTTTCTGTGCCAAAACCTTGTCAAATTGTCGAAAGTGTGTCTTCTGTATGATCTCTGTGACATCAAAATTCCTCCGTATCTCATCACCTCCCTTTTCTCCTGATGTTAAATGAGTGCAAACAAAGCAGAAACTTGTCTGATGGAATAACATGCTGATGGAAATGGAACCCTGTATTCATTTACAATGCCCAATTATCCATTCTTCTTAGTTACACGAAAATGTAAATAACTTTCCTGTACAAGATAATGACATTAGATAACCCTTCCTAGAAGTTCAACAGAATGCTAGAGATGTATAGATATTAGATAAAACTTTTATATCTCTCCGTAATGCTGCTCTGTGTAGGATTTTGATAACAATTATAGTAAATAAGAGACCTACCCTTCATTTTTGGTTTGAAAAATTCACCTTTATTTATAAACTAATGACTTTCAATTGTTTGGGATACAACATAAGAAACTGAAGCAATGGAATATGCATGCTTATAAGAGTTGACGCAGCTATAATAGATTTTTCTTTTCTTACCTTGTTCCCAAGGTATCCCATTAGCCCACGACCAACACAAGAGACTTTTAAATCTCGGACATGCTGTCTCAGGTCACTACGTATCCAAACACAGAGGAAAATGCCAACCATCTGCTTGCTAGCAGCCAAACAATAATTTGGCTGACTTGAATCGATTCTGTAATTCATCTCATCGAAATTAGATCTATCTGATGGGGAAGTATATGACATTGGAGAGTGAAGAAAAGTACATGGTGAATCTTGCCCACTCAAATTCTTATGCACTTTAGAATCCCCAAAATCAGAACAGAAACCATTAAATGTGTCTGATGAACATGTTGATCCATCCTGGCTACAAGGTGACAAGCTGCTGCTACTTTGATTTATGTTCCTGTTCAATGTTTGGCGAATAAGGGATAGCCATTTGACTGCAGGGCCATTGTCTTCTACACCCAAGACATTTCCTGCATTTAAGGGCACAATTTCCTGAAACCTGGAAAACACAAAGTGAGGTCCCTTAGTAAAACATGTCCAGAACAAGCAAGGATCCTAAAAATTACCCCTTGTTTTTATAATTTACTATTGCGTGTTTATATTCTTTTGTCCCATCTTTACACTATTATCCCTATGTTATAACTTATCAGTATAATGACATTACAAATACAAGTAAACGCTACTGACTACAATGTGCCAAAGGTGATACCCATGGAAAAAATCAGATGCAAAATCACATTATGCTTACAGTTATGGACAACTTAATCAAAATTATTTAACATCTTACTTTCCTTTTCAAAATTAGACAATGTATTTTTTGTTGTCCTGAAATCCCAATACGTGCATAATATGTTTATGTTTATGCAGTGAGTAGGGTCTATTGGTCCTCTTTTTCTTCTTCAGAAGTGTGTGTCCTGTTTTTCTTTGTGGAAGAATCCTCATGGTGGAATGGATAAAGCCAAAGAAGATCCCATTATCCAATTCAAAGCTGAATATATGAAGGATCTGGAAGATAAGTGGGGCAGAAGAGTGGTGGGTTGTATGACGGTCAACTTCCTTCAAGCAGGCTGACTGAAGCTGAGAACAAATGGATTCTCTTACTGAATCTGAGACCAAGGGCAAAAGGAACATAACATCTCCTGTCAGTGAACTTCGAGAAGACATACCTCCAAAAGAAAATATTAAAAGACTTAAGTTTTCAGGATTTTGCTCGTAAATCTTCATCGGTTCATGACAATAGGACAGGTTGCTTCCATGCGAAGTTTTGGTGCTGCAGGGAAGCATTTCAGGGAAACCTTGAAGTCCATGATTAGGGACCCAACAAATCTCAAGTGGCTAGCAACTACTGGTAGTTGTTTGCAGATGGAGATAGATGGTGGTGGTAGGCAGCTTGTTTAGGTCACTTCCATGTGAGACACTGATTTGGTCTATGAGACCTCCCATGTGGAAACGCAAGATATATATATATATATATATATATATATATATGAACTTGTGGGACTTGATCTCATGACAAAACTCAGTTGTAAACTGAAACTTGCCAATCCACCTACATCCATGGTACCTAATTTAAATGACAAGAACTTTGAGATTTCACATGACAAAATTTCAGTGTCATGATTTTGATCCATGATTCAATACAAACAGACCAAATCGTCGTCGAGAAAATCTTTCTGTTGTCAGTGGCTCATTCAGGCTTGCATATCTTTCAGTTGTGACTAAAGCTTGAGCCCTGATACTGTCATACAATATGATAAAGATTAAGGGTAACAGTTTGGACTTTGGATACCATGTTTTCAGCTTTTTGTTTATAAATTTTATCATGTATGTTTGTGGTTTCAGTTGATTGTTTAATGGTGAGGAACACTGCCATTCTTTGAATCTTGTTTCAGGAGTTCTCAGCTTAGTAATTATGGTATCTCTTTATTAGATATTCAGATTCGAAGCTTTTGAATAGTGGGGCTCACGTTTTGGTCTTTCAAATTCAGATTTTGGTAGCTTGTATCTTTGATTTTTTTAGCTTTATTGTCTACACATAAAATTAGACGTTTGTACTCCCCTATACATTGAATTTTTATTTATTTATTTGGAACTGTTGAGGCTCAGGACTCAAAAGAAAGCCAAATGTCCAGTTTACTACCCTGGCCGCTAGAAACAATCAGCTGCCTTCCCTATCCATAAATGTCAAACTAGGTAGAAACATACTGGTAACTCAGATGACCCAGGAACAAAGAGTAGGCCCAAATTCACAATATCCCCACCTCTGTTTACCCAGAAGAGTTTATCCATAAAGCTAAGCACTATTGACTACAGAAAGAACGGATAATGTAATTGAATGCAATGAGGAAATTTTGTTTGTACCCCAAAACATAAATGTCTGCTGAAGAGGATGATGCGTGCAACCATTCATCCAATTCGAGGCCTTTGAAGGGTGCTTTACCCCCTACATTCCATGTCCCCGCAAATAGCCTGCAACCAAGAAAGCTTGAAGTTACCTTCTTGTTGTCATCTAGACAAGAACAATGATCTGAAACAATAATCAGTCTCAAGTTATAGTTTATCTTATAATTTTTATACTGGGGGTGGCCATATAGTTTATCATCAGTTCAATTTGGTGACTAATATACCTTAAATTTTGAACATCTGTGGCCTGGGATATATGTAGCTCCGGCCTTGGCCCTGTGTCATATTCAGTTTTGTTCAACAATTTCTCTGTACATTTGACAAAACAGTGAGAATTACAATTCAGTATTTAAAGCATGCAGCATCAGCTAATTCCAGGCTAAAAAAGTGAATTTCAAATTTGCAAAAGTACTTTTGAATGATATTTCAATAAAATCCCAATTTATCTTTTCTTATACATATAACTTATGACTGTGTCAAATAACCAGGCACGGAAAGCTAGAATACCAATACCACTGACAATCTAATACACAAAAACAGCAGACAGGCTCAAAACAAATTGAGATATGCTGGTGCTGATAACTCTGACAAAGTGCAGACATATTTAGAATATTGAGGATGCGCATTCAACCTTCAGAAGATTTTGACTATTCATAATTAAATTGTTTTAATTATCCAAAATACAAGAAAAAAGTTATCATATGTCCTGAATATATTCTATCATTAGATAAGCAGCAGTGCATTCAAGAATTTATTCAATAACGCAAGATAGCCCTGGCTATCCAGAGGAGTAAACTGAATCATGATTCTTGCAAATGGGTGCCTATTTCTATTAATGGATAACTACCTTTAAAAATGCTATCAGCATGGAACTCATCTGGCTTCGTCTTTATATTCAGCCATTTTTTGACCACCATTTTAGGACTCCAATACTGCACAAACATAAAACATAAAACTCAATAAAGAACATAGTGGCCCATTAGTATGTTTCAGTCTTCTTGTGAGTTGGGGGGAAAGAATTTACCCCTACCAAGTTCTTCTCCTTAAAAACTTTCATTGCTACTCTGCGTTGTGAATGGAATGCAGCGAGCACAGTGGGTTTGAAGAGTTCAACCCCTTGCTTCTATTTTATACAGATTCCCTAGTGCCAGAAGTACTGTTAACAGAGAATGAAAGGAAATGTCCTTTCTTTGCTGGATTGGGTCTAATGGACAGTTCAACACAGAGAGTGATTGTATAGACTATTTGAAACATAGACAATGATCCTATAGAATGATTCAAACCGTGTAAGGACAATCTATCTTTCTCGGAAAATGCGCTTGACGGGTTATGTTGAACATGCTTCGTGAATTCTCTGAGGGTGGGTCCTATTGACGTTCTTTCTTGAAACCTACAATTTTAGATATTTTAAGACACTTTTGTCACTTTATTACTTTTCAATGTGTAGATTGGCAGACAATTATTTTCTTTAATAGGATCATTTTCTAGTTAAGAATTTTGCTTAAATCTTATTTTTGCCAACATCCGTACTCTAACATTTTGTAAATAGGTTATCCGCATGAACATCTTTCTTCAGCATGTTGTCAAAAGATTGTACAATTTCTACAAATCCTCATACAAACTTTCATATATGACTATGAAATTAATTATATTTTATGTTGGCACATATATTTTGTAATCATGTTGGCATATATATTTTGTAGTGATTACAAAATTTTGAATGGAGTTTAAGTAAGAATCCAAATTTGTTAGTTAATACTCTTAAAATTATGAATGGGGAGGATGGAGATAGTAACAATGTCAAGAACACATTTGTGTCTTGTCTTTAGGTAGGGATCTTTTATAAGGGTCAAATAAAAAAGGTCATCGACAAAATGTGGGAACCATGATTGAGTCCCCTTCTCTTGTATCATAGGTTTGAAATGGTCGACACATGATTTTAAGGAAGGCAATAAATTGTGGGTAGAGATGCTAAAAGGTAAGAACATCCTTAATCCTTCTTTGTCACATTCCTTAGATCTTATATTGGATAAGGAAGGCATCTTCCTTTGGATTCTTGACTCCATGTTTGAAAGATCTTCCTCAAGGCTCGAAAACACTATAATAGGAAAGTTCATTGGCTCTTGTCTTAACATTGTTGTTGTTAGATGTTGGGCTTAGAGGAAATCATAATCAAAGTGCCAAGTAGGGATTTTTGTGATGTTGAAAGGTTTATTCTTTGTCAATTTTTCATACCACAAGGATTATGTCTAGAATCTTGTGGGTGGACTATGGTTTCTTAGTAAAGCATGATTCTTCCTAAGCATGAAAATCAAGGTTTGATCCCAAGAAGGAGAACATTAGCATGGTCTTAGCCTAGGAAAGATTCTTAGGTTAGCCACTACAATATTAGGAGGAAGAAATTATGTTTCGAATAGCCAAATTATTTTTTAACTCGTAGATTTTGATATGATCACAAAATCTAGAAAGTCCTTGGTTTATCGCAGATTCTATGTGAATGTGGAAGTGGAAAAAGATATTTCATCTTCTACCCACTCATCTTCTAAATATGGTAGTTGCGTTCACAAATCATGTATGAAAGTGTACAAGAATATTATGTCTTTTTTCCACCTATCTTCTACATATGGTAGTTAGGCTCACAAATAGAGTGATGAGGACTTTGCTCTAATTTGCCAAATCTTTCTCAAGATAGGAAGCTTCACTAGGTTTTGTTTGATCAAAAAGAGAAATGTCATGGTTTGGGAAAAATGGAAGATCAAAATGTTCAAAGATCTCCCAAAAATAGGAAAGAGTGGCCTTAAGCCAAGAAGTTGAAAATAGAGAAGTTGGTTGTGTACCTTAAAGGGAGCCTAATGATGCAACTTTGTTAAAGTTAACCCCCCATCATAGGGAACCATATCCTTTAAATGAAAAATTAAAGATATGGGATATTGTTGGAGCAAAAAGGGGTTCCTCCTTTCATGATCATAAGTCTTGATGTAATGGAGATTACATATTTGAGAAATCAAAGTGAGGACAATGTGAAGGTCCAAAAGGGTTACAAGAAGCTATATCGGTTCTAGACACTAAATAAAGAGAGATCAACCCTAAGGTGCTACTCAAGTCATTAATTCCTCCTACCCTATAGTTAAGGTAAGAAATAGCAAAGAGGAAACAAGCCTTGGGGTTGGTAAGAAAAATAAGGATGTTTTTCCTTCTTATGACTCTAAGGAGTGTTGGGTGAAAATTATGTAATCAGCTTTTCGATAGATTACACAACTAGGACTTCAGCCACAACTATGTGAGATGTAAATCTCTCCTCTCGTAAAGGGGAGGCACCCTTCTTACTGCTGATAGAAGCGATAGTAAAACAAACAAGTAATTACAAAATGTACACAATACTTACGAAGTGGGGGGGTGTGTTACATTCATCCTTCTCTCTTTTTTCAGAGAAGATGTTTACAATGCTTCACTGTTGGAAGTTCTTAATTCTTAATAACTCTAAACTAACAACGAGCAGAAATGCCAATACCTCTATCTTGTCAAAGCAAAGCGTAGAGGTACCAGAAGTGATTAACAGTAAGCTAGTAAAATAAAAGGGAAAGCTCACGAAGGCACAAAGTCGTTTCGTAGCTTTATCAATGGTGGATCTGTGAAAAGTGTGTCGTTTGTCACGTTAGAAGCACAGAGTCTTTTTAGATACAACAATTCCTCGAACAACATGAACAATTACAAGCGCAAAGTCTTGTAGATTATCCAACCAAAGTATTCAAAGAGCATGAACAATTACAAGCACAAAGTCTTGTAGATCATTCAACAATAGTATCCAAAGAGCGTGAATAATTACAAGCACAAAGTCTTGTAGATCATTCAACCGAAAGATAAAAAAAACACAAATGAAAATCTAAATAAAGGATGTAACACAAAGTTTACTTGAATTACTTAGAGTCCTTCATATTCCATAAGCTAATCACCACCAAATGAGATCAATTCATAAAAGTATCGAATCCAACACAAAGTCTGGTTTGCAATCTTCTTCTTTATTGATCAAATTTCATTCACAAAGCATGAACACAAAGTTTCACAATTCTGCTTCAAAAAGGGCAGCACTTCGTTGCAAAAAAACTAAAGGATAAATTTACAATAGAAATCCCTCACATTATATAGAAAGAGGGATGAGCAAAATTAGGAATATAATTGAGGAAATCAAGGAAAGTTAGGTGAGCAATTTTAAGAGATCTCACCTAACTTTGACCAAAGTCAAAGTGTAATTTGTTTTCAAAAGATTACATCTCAAACTTGGTGCAATTACAATTTACAAAAAGGCATTTAAGATGTCAGGAAATATTTACAAGATGCATAATGGGAAGCATCAAAATGTTCAACATCGGAGATCAAGAATCTTCATGGTTCCTTGCTTTGGGCGCAGAGTCTTCATACTTCCTCTTGGTCTCATGTATGAACACATCATTTGGGCCGACTGTGTAATCTAGAAGGGTGTGAGCTCTTGTGATCGACCTTCTGGCAAATGAATGGATTTTCTTGCACCTGCAAAGATGCGTCTTGAGATTATCAAGTGTCAGCCATATATCGCAAATGATATGTATTGAGGCTTTGGGAAAAACTGTCATCCTCAACTTGTTGCATAACGGCTTCTTTGTAGATCTGGGATAGTTCACTGGATCAGAAGATGTCACCTTTAGGATCACTTGATGAAATCTGGAGAGAAACTGCAAGGATGGTGAATCAATAGATGTTAGTAGAAAAAGTAGCATTGGGAAGCGTGAAGTGAGAAACAATGTTGAGCAAGCATGAAACGAGCAACTAGGCACGAAAAACAATGCGGGAGCAAGAAACGAGGTCTGGAATGGAAATAGAGCAAGTTTGAAGAGATTAAGATAAAAACTGCCAAAAGTGTAAAGGTGCTAAAATTCAGCACCATTGCACAAAAAATGACTAAGTTTGGAAAAAGTGCAAAGGTGCTTGCAAAAATAATGCCTAAAAATAGTAGTAAAAATTGGCTAAGTCTGGAAGAAAAGTGCAAAGGTGCTAAAATTCAGCATCATTGCACAAAAAATGACTAAGCCTGGAAAAAGTGCAAAGGTGCTAAAAATAATGCCATAGTAAAAAATTGGCTAAGTCTGGCAACAATGTGTAAGAGCACACTTTTTTAGCGCTTCTACATATTTTTGGAAAATCACTTTTTATGCAGGGTCGCTGATTTTTGGCGCCCCTACACTTTCAACACTTAGCCAAAAATTTGGATGAGTTAGACAACAATGTGTAAGAGCGCACTTTTTTAGCGCTTCTACATATTTTTGGAAAATCACTTTTTATGCAGGGTTGCTGATTTTTGGCACCCCTGCACTTTCAACACTTAGCCAAAAATTTGGATGAGTTAGAGCACACTTTTTTGGCACAACTGCATCTTTCACAATTTAACTAAGTATGATTAGTGAGACTTCGTGAAGGAGCTCGTTTCAAAGGTCTTCGCGAGGCGAACATAGGGGGATGCTCAAACTGACTATTTGAGGCTTTGGAATGCACTTCGAGGTGGATTGAAAATCACCTCATTTTACGTGCTTGAACTTCACGAACTTAGGAAACAAACAAGTTTCGTAGGGGGGTTATCCGTGAATTGAGTGCTGCTAGATTCCATGATAACAAGGAGGAGGAATTTCTTCTTGTTCCCTAATTCATTTAAAAGAGAAAATGGTGTCCTTTCCTCGCTTTATTTTGAAGCATGTTGGACCTCCTAGTAAATTTTATCTACATTCTTAAGATGATGTAAAGTTTATCATTTAAAGCATATAATATTTTGCAAGCCACGTTTTTTTTTAAATCATGGGAAAATTTAGTAAGAAAAACCAACAATGTGAGTACATTTGAAAAATTTGTCATAATTCTATTTTTCTTTCTAAAATTGGCATATATTTGCCACATCTTGGGCTAAGATTCACTAATATTTTATATATTTTTACATGGATTTTCTTAAAGTCATTAGCCACATTATTTTTTAAAATAATAGACAAATTCATCAATAAAAACTAACAATGTGAAGAAATTTGACAAGAATCATCATAATTTTTTTTTTCAAAATTGATTATTTTCACCACAAAAATTATTACACATTAAACTAAAATATAACAAAATTATATATTTTTTTTAAATCTTAAAATTATCACTAATTAATATTCTATTTATAAATTATTCAAATATTCACATTAAATATAACAAACTTTTATTTCTAAAAAAATCTCCTTTTTATTCATTTTCTATCCCATTACCTTATACTCATCCCTTAATAATGAATTATATTCACTATAATTAATAAATTATACAAGTTAGATTATTCAAAAAAGAAAAGAGATGTCAAATTTAAAATTTTATTTTCTTCCACCATAAATGAATACATTAATGTTCACCCAAGTATGGAGGTGGTTGGAGGAAGAGAACTCTTAAATAAAGAAGCATTAAGATTTTATGATAAATATACATTTGAATCTCAAACAACATACATATTGTATTTTATCATCACTAAATTTACATTCAAATTGTATTTCCTAATTTAAGGTGTCATAGAAGAGCTTGAATAAGATAAGTATCATTTTAAATATAACAAATATGTAAATTTGATCGAATTTTTTGAGTAGTTGTAATTGTGTCTAGTAATATGTTAAATGTTAAAGGGGACATCATTATCAATTGTACATTATATAGAGTATGAAAAGTGACTTGCTATGAAGGATAATCAAATCCTTTCGGGATCCAAATTTCAACCCTCCACTTAGGTAAGCCTTTAGGTAACTGCGACCTTCAAGCTTATCTATTAATTAATTAAAAGTGTATTTTAAAGAGAACAAAAATTATATAAACCCTTTAGACTTTAGAAACCAAAAGTGTGGGGTATAGAGGTCTTCTGGACAACTTTACAAGCTTTCTGTCCAGGACTAACGTGCGGCTATAGGACAACAACACACCACACTAGTGTATCGTACGAACAAAAAATAGAAACTGCCACAGGGAAAAACAAAATATCTTGTACAGGATTTTGGATGTGAAATTGTGTGAAGTACGATTGCATAATGAATATAGAATGACATAAATAAAGATGTTAAGAAAATTTAGATGAAAATGGCAAAGAGAGGTTTAGGAGATCACCAAAGATGTTTGATGAAATCTAAGCTTTATCCAAGCAACCCCTCCACCTGTACCTACACACATAAGACCAAAGAGAAAGGTTGGGTGGTTGTATAGGAGTTTTCCTCAATCAAACCCTCGTATTGGTGTTCTCACCTCCACAGACAACCTTGGACAATATAATAGAAATAGACATAAAATGATAAAAAGAACAATATGCTAACAAATAAGGATAATATGCTTAATGAAAAATCTTGAAGAGTTACCACTCCCAAGCACAGAAGTAGAGTAGCTTGCTGGTGTAATGAAGGAGCAACAAGAGTCTCCAAGATGACAGTGACCTCTTTGCAAGATATCTTCGTGTTTGCAACAATGGAGTTTACTTTGAAATTTGTGGAAGATTTCTTGGAAAGATATGTGTTAAGAAGAGATGGAGAATGTTGTGTATGCTCAATAAGTGTTGTAGAATGCTAACGAAAATGAGAGAAAAAGAGAGTTGTGTTTCTTTCTTACAAAAAGATCAAGATTGAATGAATGAATCCTCAAGAAAGAGGGTCTTTTTGGTTCAAACAACCTACTTGAGTGATTCTCGATGAGGGTGAAGGTTGGCAGAGGCATTACTCTACCAAAGCATGGAAGGTGTAACGTCCCAATGACCACCTCGGTCATGAATTTTCATGAGATGCGAGCACAACACGTAAACATCTCCACAACACACACCAGCTCGTGAGAAAATTAGACTCAATAGTAGAGGAATTGGGCATGCTAGGTGGTGAAAGATGGTTTGGATTGAAAAAGAGCATACTTATCTTAATTTATCTAAAGGGGAAGGCGTATGTAATGTGAAATTGCATAAACTGTAATTTATGACATTACACATTCAAAGTGCATTTTCCGAAATTATGGTGTTACACTAAAGTTTAATAACATTTTTTTTTCATTAGCCAAATGTAGTCATCAAAATTATATATATGAGTTAGCTAAATGTTATTATGCCCATAGCCTAAAATGTTCAACATTGCTTGTGAAGAAATTTTTTCATGAAAATTATCTCTTTGAGTATGTATGTATGTATGTATATCTTATGTATGTTTGTGTGTATAGTAATATTATCATATTCAAATGACAAAATCTTTTGAAAAATTTTACTTACATTTTACAACAAAGATACCCAAGTATAACTAAACAACCATCAAATTTGGATGTTCATGCGTGCCCTTCTCAACATTATCAAGAATTATGAAAAGCATTAAGTCCATGGAAGGTGCTTGATTCTAAGTATGAATAAATCAAGTGCCTTTTAGGTTTCAAATTATCATTAACAAAGTCCAATGTCTTAACTAGTGAAGGTTAATGTCCAAAAAGATGTCACACTCTTAAGAAAGGTGGTAACATTTAGAGAATTAGTCATTTCTATGAATCTTTAGATGACATTCACATTCTTAAGATGAAATCCTAAAATGTCGTTGTGATTGTCAAACTTTTATATGTCAATTGTATTATTGGTTTTTCATGTCCAACATGCAATGGAATATTATAGTTCATGCTTTTGAGTGGTCCTCTCTTCTATCTTATTACTACTTAGCTTTTCTTTTCAATATTGACATGTCACCAAAAAGTTCATTAAAAGTGATGGTATGTTTATTGATTACATCATCCACTAAGCTTCAAATTCTCTAGAGGTATGATTAGACCAAACTTAACTCTTGAATGATTATGATGGATTTATTTTGATCTATACTTATAATATTCTAATCTGATATATAAAAACTATTTGAAATATACTATTAAACCAAATTCAACCCCTATATAACTTTGATAAAATAATTTAAATGTATACTACTCTATAATATAAAACCCACAATTTAATAACATCTATATAATTTATTTAATAAAAAACCAAAATAGAATACAAAGCGCAGGCCACAAAACAACCACTTCTGGCCTTCACAGATTCCAAATTTCCATGCCCAGCTGCCAAATTAAAATCTAAACAAAGATCAGAACATCTCTTGAGGCCAAATGCGATCTGTGAATGCCTTTTAACTGCAGATATTTTAATATCAATTTTCTACTCATTTTCCTTCAAATCCAACCCTGAAAACAACCGCTTTCTTTTAGTTTATTAACAAATTTTATTTTTGTACGATCCAGGGTCGATTCCCACCGACGCCGGACTCCTCATTTTCTGAAATTTATTTGAATTTGAGATCCGCGTGGATTTGTTATATGCTTCAAATTTCTTGTGCATTTGTTTTTTCGTTTGCGCGTTTTTTGCACGGCGTAGAAAGAAGACTAACAACCGACAAATCCCGGTAGATTCTTCCCATGACTGTGCCTCCCGGGAAAAGCGACTTGCTTCTCATCCGGAGGAGTCCTCTATCTCCTTTAGACCCCAATCACCAACTCCCAATGACAGAAAGACTTGGGTGGGGCCGGAATCATAAGCCAATTAAGTCGTTCATTTATTTATTCACTTACAAAATATTCGTTCTTTTTGTTATTCATTTATTTATTCACCTACAAAATATTCGTTCTTTTTGTTTCATTTATTCACCTTGTGAGGTTGATATAAGTGTACATTTTTGTATGACTCCCAGCTCACCTTCTTTCAAACTATCTTGCAATGTCTCCGAAGTTTAGGAAGACAATCTAATTGGCTTTCAAGGGCTTGTGGGTTTTGTCCTTGTTGGCTAATATGTGCATCTCCTACTTTAAAGAATAAAGCGCCTCTCACAATTTTATTTGAGCTTCTTCATTAGTATTATCTTAGTAATATATCTATTAGATATTAAAGGTTATATATAAATATTGTATTCAAAAGACTCAATTAATATTCAAGTGTTTTCATTCATTTACGAACTATGTTTCCTATTCTTATTAGAAGACACATCTTCTATTAACTGCATCTGCATCTTCCATTTCAAATGTTTTGCCTCTTTAGATGTGTAGAACACTATATAGTAAAGAGAATGGTTCATCTAATTCACATACCTCAAATGTGTCAAGGATATCGTAGTTTGCATTATCAACCTCATTATATTAGTAATTTGAGTTACTACCTAAGGATGATTAAGTGTCTTAATGTTTCAAGTGCCTCGATAGAGTTGTGAATACTTGCCACTAGGGGATAAATTTGATAGTCCATCCCATCTATCAAATATTATTTTTTGTTGGAATGGTTCATGATTAAGGTAAGAAACTAAAAAGGGTTAATATATCTTAGTTACAATTCCTTACAATTTTTAATAGTTATTTTACTATTCATTTGATACAATATTTAAAATATTGATTGTAGATTAAAAAACTTAAATATGGTCATACAATCAAAAATAATTGAGCCATGGATGTTAGATTTTCTCTATAGTAGAGTCTCTTAATTGAAGATGTATCTTTTATCTAGGAAGGATAAGTCAATGTACTTATAGTTGTACAAAATTTGTAGATGATTATATAAATAAATGGTGAAATTTTGGGTGGATCGTCAAAAATTGTAAAGTATCATAATAACTATATAAATTAATTTGATGTTTCTTAGTCAATATATAAATAATTATACAATTCATTATCCTTTCTTCCAAGACACACTTTAGTTTTTCACCACTTGTTAAGTATAGATTGAGCAAAGGGTATGATGTCCTCACCACTCTTGAGAAACAATACTTTTAACTTCAAATTTAGGATATTCAAGCTAAGATTAACCTCTTTCACTTACTTGTTACACCTACTTTTTTATATGGGGCTAAAACTTGGGGGTCTTACATTAGAAGAGTTGACCAAAATTGAATTGAAAGAATGCTTATTTCCATGTTTTCAAGAAAATTCAAGCTAAAATATTAGTTCCTCAAGGCACCATTCTCGTTGAATTTGGTACTACTCCACTCAATGTCAGGTGATCTTTCAAGTGGTAACTATGATACATAGACTTAGATGAATGTGCATATTAAAACATTCAAATTCTCTATGCAATTTTGTGAAAGCAAAATAGTGTGGACACCCACTTTCAGCCTTGTTAGGCCATACAAATCAACATATTTCAATATTCAACACATATCAATTATGAAATAAACTACCAATAATTTAAAGATGATGTGAACTAGTGATTTGTGTTGAATTCTATTTGTATTTTTTTAAAAAAATTAAATACTTATTTTTATCATTTTTGGTTACTTTTCACCTAAAAAATTAATTAGTATTTTTTTTCTTTTAGATTGAGTGACAAATTTTTACCATAACACACAACTTTTTACTACAAATAATTTTTTTCTAGGGTTTCTTGGAATTAAATTGTTAACTCCAATATCTAGTGCATGGATTTTTTGGTAATTTTTTGAGATATAATAGTGGGGGTTATGTAGGTCCCCAACCTTTGATATAAAAATCTTACATAAAGGCATTGGATACAACATAATTTACAACTAATAAAAAATTGCACCCTAATGCAACCACTACCTATCAAAAGATACATAATTATACTAGAGAACCAAACCATACAAACATATAAAAAGACATAAAACTACCAATAGAAACCATACAAAAAATTAGGAAAATATCATATCTAAAGTACCAAATGTAAAAGAAAACATATAAGAAAAATATGATAGCTAACACCACCCTAAATGCTCTTTATCAACGAGAAGCATGGCTTGTCCCAACCACATTCCCAACCTAAGGATTATTCTTGTTGCCTATTTTACCCCTCAATTACACACCAAGGATGAGAAATTCACTCCATAACACATATTTTTCCAAGGCCTAGATCTTTGCATGTTAGGGGAATTAAAAATTAATAAGGTGTGATCTCACCCAATTTCTAGAGGCTTCTAATAGTGATGGACATACAAATCAACTAATAATTTTCTAAAATAATTAGAATAAGCTCACACAGTTCCTCAAATTGCTTCACAACTCCTTGATCATGCTTGAAAAATCTATTTGTAGAGTAGTCAAAGCCAAGCCTTCACCCTTCAATAATATGAATTTCATCTCTTGACCAATCTCCATTCTAGAATATGTTGAACCATCATGCCAACAAAATTGATTTGGAAGGAATATTTGAATGATCCATAAGAAAATAACAAAATATGGTGGATAACGAGAAAGTTTCTTGATAAAATCCCTACAAATAGTTTCTTTGGTGTAGTGAACTTCCATAAGATCTTGTTCTCTCAATATGCCCTTAAAAAAATCGATGGTTATAAAATATTAATGAGAGAATACATATTGTATATGCTTATCCAAGATTTTACCTTAATCCATATGTACCCCATCATGATGCCCTTGAAATTTACTCTCCATACCAAATTAGAAACCTATCCCAAATCTAGAGAGAAAATAAACAACTTTAGAGCCCTAGAACCAACACCCTACCAATGATTAGAAAGTTATGTCATTCTTTACAAAACAACACAATATACTTCGCCTCCACCATAAACATAATGTTTAATGCATAGAAAAAGACCAATTAACACTCCAAATATATACACTAGTAGGATATTTAATCATATATTTATATGTGTAGCAGTTTGTGCACCTACTTATAAATGATACCTTAGAGGCACAATTTGTTTTGGTTTGGAGATACCCCTGAGGGGGTCCCCTTTAGCTTAGTGCCAAGGACTGAGGGGTATCCATTCTGGAAAAATCCGCCCGGGGCATGATCCCAACCTCATCCCTTTTGCGCCAGGGATTTTCACTCAACAAGACTTGATCCCTAGTGGGATCATTTCGAACCTTTCAACTTCACCAGTAGACCAAGAGACAAAGGCACAATTTTAATACCCCATAACTAGAACTTATTAAATGAGGTAATGAGAATTAAGGGGGTTTATATACTATTTGTCTGCTTCCTACAATGATTCAACAACTAGGCCTTTACAACTGTTATTCAGAGAATGGACATCTAACCTGAATAGTCATTTCAATCATCATGAAGGTGCATTTAACTTGTCAACCCAGGGACATGAACTTGAAATGGGTTAGCACATCATGTGCACTAGGAACCCAAAGTAGCCATTTTCATTCTACAACTAAGAAAGAAAAAATGTTGAAAGTAAATTGCTTAGGAAGGAATAACATGAATGCTAACCATCAATCAACAATTACACTAAGTTGAAATGTATGACATAAATGAAAATCTAAGCAAACAAATAGGGCACTACTATGTCTTCCTTGGCTGCAGGAATAGCCACATAATGGAATTCTAGTGGCTGCAGGAACAATCAGTGCTAGATTTTTAACTAATTACTAAACAACAAGTAATACTAAACCAATACTAAACTAAGGGATGGATTACTCGCCAAGCGGGACCCCTTGGATAAGCATCCTCTAAAACTAATGAGAACTTAGATGCTCAAACTTAGAACTTTATTTTATTCATTGTAAATCATGAGTACAAAAGAGTAATATATCAGTATTACTGAGAACTCAAGAATGTAAGTACAATATCAAATCACACAACCTCTAGAGAAGGAGCACCAAATATTTATTTATACTATCAACTACACAAGGCAAACAACTCCACGAATTGGGAAGATTCCATTTAGGGAAAATAGAGAAAGTGGAGTGGCGACGGTTACTTGAGCATGGAATCTAGTCAGACACGTAGGTCCAAACATAGATTTAGCACATCAGTAATGTCTGCATCTACTCAACCAACATTAAATTCCACTACAACGAGATTACATTCAACTTGCATGAGGAATCTCCTACTGTCGACCTCCTTTAACTTTTGAGCAATTCCTTTGCTAGATGTTATGGTGTGTGCCTAGCTAGCAGTGTCTTCCTCAACTTAGCATCCTCAAATTAAATATGCATGTCAATGTCAATATGCACAATAAATGTATATCTACAACCACCTTAAGGAACATTCATTAGCCATATGCAAAATTAATATAGATAGTCCATATTCACTATAAACTGCTTCTATCTAAGGCATAATCCTATTACCATAGCTAGGTCTGAAAAGCATTCCATGCCATTCCCTGAAAATATCTCCTAGATTCCTTGATTCAACCCTAATGGGCAGAGGGATGTTAGACTCCAATTACTTATAAGCCCCATATTGCTATCCCCAACTAATCTCATTTTGTACCCAAGACATGAATTCCCTTAATTGGACATCCCCAATATACAACAGTGGATTCCAATCATGGTCTTGAGTTTAATTATGCAAATAAAACTCACACAACAAATTCTTCATTTTAGAGGAAACAATTTGATAAGCATTGAAAAATTCAACAGGGGTCTCAATAGAAGGGTTCAAACCTGAGACAATTCTTGCCAGTCTAAAAGAGAGATATTTCTCCTTCAAATGTAAAGCATAGACCCTTGAAGGGGTCCCACATTCTAAAACTTTTGGTACCAAGGCTACCATATCATCCACCTTCTTCTTCAAGGTGACAATTTATGCATCTTTATCTTCAATCTCCTCATCTCTCTTTTGTATTTCCTTCTTCAATCTGCATTTTTCCTCCTTCCATTCCTCTTCTCTTCTTTGCTTCTCTTTCCATAATGCATGGCTACCTGGTGTATTAAAAAATCAGGGGGGTTATGTATTCCTACCAACATCTTCTTTGGCACTAATGCTAACTACAAGGATTCAAGTTGTCCCGTCAATTATGGCTACAGGGGTATTGATTGTTCTCCCAATTCGGGTTGTTGCTGCAGGGACTCCTACTCCTGTTCTAGCTTTTTCTACAAGATATCTTGCTGCAGGAAGTCCTAATTTTCCTCATACTCTTGATTTTCGACTTGTTCTGCAATATTGGCAAGATCAGCCAATGTTATGTTTGCTACTACCTTAAATATATCTTCCTCCTCGGCATTCTCCTGCCCCATTAGAGCTTCTATGTCCCCTTGTGATATTTCTCTAGACTTAGGGCTTCCCTATGGAGGCATACCAAAGGTTGGCCTAGCCAGTCTTGCTTTCCTAGGAGGGCTCTCATGTTTTTCTTTGGCTGCAGGATGAACAGTGTTAGCCTTTCTCTTCTTAGAGCTTGACACCTCTTTTTCTATTAGCTGTCTTTTGGAATTTCCTTTTCTCATTTCTACTTCCCTCTTTTGTGCCCTAGTTTTCATTAGAATTCCAAGTGGAACATCATAATCAGAGTCAGGGGAAGAACTTTCTCTGTCTGAGTGCTTTGTTCCAAAAGAACTAATTTCTATGGTTTCTTCTATTGTAGGACAGTTTACACTTAGGCCTGTGCCAAAGGTTGAAGCACCATGAGTGGCTTTAGCCATGCTCAATCTCCTACTAGACCTACAAGGTTGAGGTAAAACCCTAGTTTGCAAGTGCTTAACTCTAATTTGTTCATTTTTTATGAATTATTTCCATATCATTCCAGATACATCATGCAAAGACTTCTCAACTAGTAATTTAATCAGACAATGGTGGGAAATAGAATTGTCCCTACCTTTTTGAGTCATGACTGCCATGATTGAGAGAAGGTTGTATAACATGTTCAACATATTCATCCTCTTTTCGTGCCTCATATGATTCAAAAGCTTGAAGTCCACAAAATGCAAATTTGACTGGTGACCTTCACAAGTGATGTATTTTATAACATAAAAATCTATTTGCTTCCATGGCTTGGGAAAAGACATTGTCTTCGCACCCTATTTATCTATTCTCAATGGAGGGTCCTTTGGCTCTGTAAATTCAACCCTAGCTAATCTGGCATCTCTGGAAGCAGGGTAATTTTCACCATCAGTAGGTAACCCTGTGATTTCTACAATTCTTTCTTTAATTGCTATGACCTCCGGCCCTATTACCATGGTCTTCCCTTCAAATAATGTCTGGGAAAACTCTAGTGCAATGTCTTTATCAAAATCATCCAATTTTAGGAAGTAGTCAATCCACCCGCAGTTTCTGAATTCGGCCAAGCAAGGTGCAACCTATAGTAATACATCATGCACCATGGGTTCATTCTGAATGAACCCAACTCCCATTATCCACAACCAAACAAATACTCAACAGTTTCTTTCCTGCAATTCCATCTGAAAATCAAATTCACCTTCCTGCAACACTTGCTAACTTTCCAATGCCAGTGTCGAATGAATTTTCCTTTTTTTAACTTACCTGTTGTTTGCAATGCAACTTGAGATAGGATAGGGTCAATAATGGAAAGGAAGGAGTAATAAAGAAAAGCTATAATGAAGAGAAATGGTGACAATAGTTGGTGTCACTTTACACATGTGAACCGTCCACTCACTCAGATTTTGAATCAGCCCAATTTAAATTTTGTTGATGTAGGCCAACATGGACTGACATGTGGGAAAAATATTCACATATTTTCCTTCCTCCCAACCTAAATTTGGGCATGTTTCCACACATGCAAAATGATGATTTGACAAGGTAGGGAATAGTGGCATGCTATGGTGAACATCCATACTAATGTACAATAATTAAATGAATGCACTTAAAGATAATTAAGATATAGCAATTAATGCGCACATACCTGAATGTGTGGAGGATTCATTGTAAATATTGTGGAGAAAGTACCACTCACCTTTTAAAGAAATAATTTGAGCAATTAATGAAGATGAGGTGGGCTGAGGTGGAGTGGAATGAAGTGAAGTGATGGAAGAGAGAGAAAGGTGGAAACAGATGGGTGGATGGGAAAATGGGTGAAGAAATGGATTCCCACAGAAGTGGAAGTCTTTATTATGACAAGAATGTACCTTAATTAGCCAGAAGAAGGGACACTAGGTTCACTTCCTTCGGCTATAGGAAGCTCAGATGCTACATGCTGAGTGAAATGCTACAGGAACTCCTCCTTAGAAGTTGTCTTGTGATACAGTTGAAGGTGATGAACATTGACAAGCAACTTAAATTTAACTAGGTCAATAGTAATGAGTTTTACAACACCATTAGGAAATACCTCAACAACCTCATATGGTCCTAGCCACCTTGTCTACAATTTTCCTACATTTTCCTGATATCTTGAGTCAGAGTAGGGCCCAATCTTCTGGTTTTAATTTCTTGTTCTTGATGAATTTGTCATGCCACTTGATTCTCTGATTCTGCACTACCTCTATGTGATGTAGGGCTTCTCTTCTCATCTCATCCAAAGCATTTAGTTGCATGATTCTTTCTCTTTGTGCCTCAGAGATATCCATCCCAAAATCTATTGCAGTCCTAAGAGTATTGTGTTCAAATTCAATGGGCATCATAGTTTTCTTTCCATACAACAACTCAAATGGAGTGAAGCCTGTTCTAGGTAGTTCTATAGGCCTAAAAAACTTTTGGTAACCTATTTTCCCAATCCTTTATGTGGATAGCTACTGTCTTGGTTAGAATATCTTCAATTTCTTTGTTAGTTACCTCAACTTGGCCTTTAGCCTGGGGGTGATAAGGAGTAGACTTTTTGTGCCTTATGTTGTACTCATTAACTAGTGCTGCGACAAGGGTTGATGTGAATTGAGCCCCTTGATCAGTTGCTATCTCTCTTGGAAATCCATATCTTATGAAAATATCATCATAAAGAAATTCTACAACTTAGTTATCCCGTGCATGCTTCATGGCCTTAACTTCTACCCACTTTGTTACATAGTTAGTGCATACCAATATATAAGACTTACCATTTGATAGAGGGTCAATGGGTCCTACAAAATCCAATCCCCACTTATTAAAGGGAGTTATTACTACCTGAGGGAAAAGTGGCATCTCATTAGATCTAGTTGGTCTACCCATTCTTTGGCATCTATCATATTTTATAATATACCTTCCCGTGTCCTTGTGGAGTGTTGGCCAATAATATTCCATGTTCAAAATCTTCATTGTTGTCCTCTTGGCTGCAAAATTTCCTCCACATGGTTCATTGTGGCATGCATGCAAAATGTCATATGTCTCATATTCTCTCACACATCTCCTCATGACATGGTTTGGTTTAGTATAAAACAAACATCCAACAATCCAGGAGAAAGAAAAAGATTTTTCAATGAGTGCCCTTTTCTCTTTCGGAGAAAAGTGAGGAGGAACTCTACCTGTGACCAAATAATTGGCTATGTTAGCATACCAGGGTTTTTGTATACTGATAGAGAATAGATGCTCATCAGGAAAAGAGTCATCTATGGCTTGATCATCCCCTGATGTAGTCAACCTTGAAAGGAAATCTGCAACAACATTGGCCTTCCCTAGCTTATCCACAATGGTTATGTCAAATTCCCACATCAATAATAACCATCTTGCTAGTCTACCTGTGATCAAAGGTTTATTCATGAGATATCTAATGGTTGCATGATCAATGTGCACAAAGATTTGGTAACCTGTTATGTAATGTCTGAATTTGTTCAGTGCATAAATTACTGACAACATTTCTTTTTTTGTCATAGCGTAGTTGAATTCAACTCCTTGCAAATTTTTGCTAACAAAATAAATGGCATTTTCAATAGCCCCTTCTTTATGTCCTAAGACTGCTCCTATGAAATAATTTGATACATTAGTATGGATGTGGAAAGGAAGCTCCCAATTAGGTCCTTTGAGTATAGTAGCATGAGTCAAAGCTACCTGTAAGTCAGAAAATGTCTTGTCACAAGCTTTAGTCCACTGGAATTCAACATCTTTAGTGAGAAGAGTATACAATGGTGCTACTACCTTGCTGAAATGCCTATAATATCCTACATGGCCCAAGAAACTCCTAACATCCTTCTATTTTGTAGGTGTGGGAAGATTTGTGATTACCTCAATCTTTGTAGGATCTACTTGAATTCCCTTGTGGGAGATGTAGTGGCCAAGGACTACACCTTCCTACATCATCATGAAGCACTTTTTACTGTTTAAGGACAATTTTTGGTTTTCACATCTATGTAGGACTCTCCTGAGATTTTCCAATGCTTGATTAAAATCAACACCATAAGTGGTAAAGTCATCCATATAAATTTTCATGCAATCATGAGAAATGTTTGAAAATATGCTAATGACTGCCCTCTGAAAAGTTGCAGGTGCATTGCATAAGCCAAATGGGAGTACTGAGTAGGCATAGGTCCCCCATGGATAGGTAAATGTGGTCTTCTCCTAGTCCTTTGGTGCAATTTGGATTTGGTTGTAGCCACTAAATCCATCTAGAAAAGAAAAGTATTGCTTTCCTGCAAGTGTGTCCAAAACTCGATTGATGAAAGGTAAGGGAAAATGGTCTTTCTTGGTGGCAGCATTAAGTTCCCTATAATAAACACAAACTCTTAATTTCCCTCCTTTTTTGGGCACAATCACTAATGGAGACACCCAATGGCTATCTGAAATGGGGTAGATAAATCCTGCATCTAGTAATTTTTGTACTTCCCCTTTTACAATTTCTCTTAGTGCAAAGTTAATTCTTCTTTGTGGCTGCCTTACTAGGGTGCAATCATCTCTGATATAAATTCTATGTGTACAAAGTTTAGGGTCCAATCCCTTCATATCATGATAATCCCATGCAAATGCATGTTGATGGGTCCTTAATAAGTTTTCCAATAACAATTGTTGTTCTTCAGTTAATTTACTGTTAACATTCAGATACTTTCCTTTTGACACCTGTACTTGTGTAGTTGATTCTATCATGGCTGCTTCATTAACACATGGTACCTTTAGTTCATATGGTAGCAATGTATGGGACATACATGTTGCTACAGGAAGTCTATCTATAGGAACAATGGCTGCAGGAAGAACGCCTGTAGGAACAATGGCTACAGGAAGAGTAGGCATAAGTGTCTTGACTGGAGTAGCAGAATGAGAAGATGATGCTTCCTCCACTTCACAATGGTTTTGAATGATGTTAGCCAATACTTCATCCTCATCTTGAAGTCGCATGAAAGAGATTCTACCTAACATCATAAGTTGTGCCATAGAATTAACTTCGTCGGCCTCTTCACCAACATGTCATATGTGATTATCTTCATCATGAGATGGCTGAGTAGGAGGATAAAGAACAAAAATTTTAGTGCTCTTTCCATCTGAAATGGTCATGTCACCTAACCGACATCCAATATATGCATTTGTAATTGCTAACCACAGCCTTCCAAGAATAATGGGATACCCACCTAGTGTAGCCTTAGGAGAAAGAATGATGAAGTCTGTTGGGTACTCCTAGGAGTCTAAAACTACCACAAGATCCTCCACTATACCATCATGCTGAACAATAAAAATTTAAGCAAGCTGCATGCCAGTAGGAGTAGATCTCATGCTTGCAACATTTAGTTGCTGCAGGATGTCCTTGGTCATTACATTTATTGTTTCCCCTAAATCAATCAAAGCATTCTTTATTTGGATCCCGTTTATAACAATTGCTACCACAGGACTACCTGGGTCATTGTACTTGGGGATAGTCACTTTTCCAAACATGATGTCAGCTAGTTGTCCAACCACATGAACTATAGTTGGGTCTTTCTTTTTCTTACCTTGCTTCTTGAGGCATGCTTCCTTTATTGCCTTGCCATAGATTAGAACATCCTTTATGGCCTGAAATAGAGGTATCTGGACACATATATGCTTCAGTTGATCCAAGATGTCAAAAGTTGTATCCTCCTTTTCTTTCTTCTTTTTGGAAATTTCCAATCTTTGAGGAAATGGTGGTTCTTGTTCAGTCTACTTGACTTGGAATGGTTCAGGATTTTTAGGTGCACTTGGCTTAATGGGATCATTTATAGGTTCCTCTCTTCCACAAGAAGTTCAACGATAATGGGATTGGAAGGAGTTAGTAGAGTAGTTCCTAAATACAAGTGGATGTCACTTACACTCACAACATATGTAGGGAATTGATTTGAATCAACAAAGCATGCAGGTTGTTGTTGTGGTTTATTATTTGGATTGGGTGTGGAATGAGCTAGTAGCTAAGTAGGTTTAGCTGCATTTGAGCTTGGATTAGCAGGTTGAGGCATTATAGCAGGTTGTTAGGGTTGAGCAGGTGGCTGCATGTAGCTGGATGTTTGGGTAGGCCATTCTTGTCCTCCCCTCCATTGATTTGTTTGCTGC
Source organism: Sequoia sempervirens (assembly GCA_007258455.2). Lineage (NCBI taxonomy): Eukaryota > Viridiplantae > Streptophyta > Pinopsida > Cupressales > Cupressaceae > Sequoia > Sequoia sempervirens. The sequence goes on from VDFB02058242.1 coordinate 551,446,953, forward strand.
CAATTTCTTGGAGGTGGCTGCCAATGCCCTTGGTATTGTTGCCAATTTCCCTGAGGTTGTTTCCACTGGGGTGGAGAGATTTGATGAGTGGGCCAAGCATTTGGAGGGTTGCTCCAAGGCTGTGGTGGATATCCTCCATAGCTGGATGGATATGGGGGCTGCCATTGGTTACCAGCTGAATAGAAATTAAAATATGGCCCAACATAAGATAGTGGATTTGGTGGCATACCTTGTCTTGGAGCCTAAGACTTCCTTTGTGCAACATAGTAGAGTTGGTCTTCTTCAATTTGGATTGGCTTAAACTCGGGTGTAATTTGCTTTCCTTCAATATTGGCTACCATCTTGCATTTGTAGTCCTTTTTTCTGCAATGGGGACAATATTCGGCCAACATTGCCTCTGCCTCCTCTTGTTTCTTCTTAGCCTAAAATATATCCAGTTGAGTAGTTAGATATTTTATAATTTCTTCCTTGAAATCTGCCAACAAGTGTGTGATATCCATTCTTGAGACTCCACTGGTAGTTGACTTACCCATGGAAGATTGGTAAGCTCTCCCTTTCTTTGAAGCTACCCTAGAGTAGTTCTGGCATATTTTCTTGATATCTTCCAAGGGAACTTGGGAGATATATCCTCCCATTAGGTCCAAGGAATCAGTGCAATTGTCATTGATTCCTCTCAAGAAAAACAACTTTTGTGAGTCTCCATTGAGTGTATGGTGTGGAGATTTTTGTAGGAAAAATATAAACCTTGCAATATAATCTTCTAGGATCTCATCTTCCTTTTGCTGCATCTTGAAAATGTCACCTCCTCTCATGTCACTGCCCCTGCAATATTCCTTGTATTTCTCAAGAAATTTTGTCTTCATGTCTTCCCAAGTTTCCACAGTATCTCTTCCTAGGCTCATGAACCATCTTAATGCAACCTCTTTTAGAGTGGTAGGAAATAGCTTAAGCCTATAGGCATCGATGGTATAATCATAACTCCTGCAGAGTATGTCAAAATCAAACAAAAAGGTATCAAGATCTTTTGTGACAAGTCCATAAAACTTGGGGAGTATTGAAGCATGGATGTTTTTTATGTTGTCAACTTCATTTTGATGGGAAATGGGGAAAGAAAAACTTGTTTGGTTAGGTATGTTCCTATTTGTATCACCCATGCCTACTTGATGTAGTTCCAAAGCAAAGGGGTTCTCAAGCCAATTTTGGTCTTCAAAGGAGACTTCAGAACTAGTCAGATTAGGAAATGTATCAGCAAAGGGGTGTGGATCTTCTTCTTCTTCTTCCCTTGGCAATTTATGATATTCAACTAGCCGGAATAGATTAGGATTGTTAGGAAGGAATCTCCCATAAGCATCCCTTCTCCTTCCTCTATGCATGCAGTATCACTCACTATCAGCCAACTCACACAAAGAATTGGCAAAGAATAAGGGGGGTCATTACTTCCTAAATGAAGGTATACTAAGAACAAATTATAAAAACATTGCAACAAGAAAAACTACCAATGACTCTAAAGAACTCCCTAGTTTGACACCATCCCCGACAATGGTGCCAAAAATGTCTGCCTCCTACAATGATTCAACAACTAGGCCTTTACAACCGTGATTCAGAGATTGGACATCTAACCCGAATAGCCATTTCAATAAGCATGAAGATGCATTTAACTTTTCAAGCCAAGGACGTGAACTTGAAATGGGTTAGCATAGTATGTGCACTAGGAACCTAAAGTAGCCATTTTCATTCTATAGCTAAGAAAGACACAACTTTGAAAGTAAATTGCTTAAGAAGGAATAACATGAATGCTAACCATCAATCAATAATTAAACTAAGATGAAATGTATGACATAAATGAAAATATGAGCAAACAAACAAGGTACTACTCTATCTACCTTGGCTACAAGAACAGTCACATAATGGAATTCTAGTGGTTGCAGGAATAGTCAGTGCCATATTTTTAACTAATTACTAAACAACAAGTAATGCTAAAATAATACTAAACTAAGGGAAAAATTACTCACCAAGTGGGTCCCTTTAGATAAGTATCCTCTAAAACTAATGAGAACTCTTGGATGATTGAACTCAGAACTTTATTTTATTCATTGTAAATCATGAGTACAAAAGAGTAATATATCAGTATTACTGAGAACTCAAGAATGCAAGTACAATATCAAATCACACAACCTCCAGAGAAGGAGCACCAAATCTTTATTTATACTGTCAACTAAACAAGGCAATCAACTCCACGAACTGGGAGGATGCCATTTAGGGAAAACAGAGAAAGTGGAGCGGTAGTGGTTACATGTGCATGGAATCTGGTTAGACACGTAGGTCAAAATGTAGATTTAGCACAATAGTAATGCCCACATCTGCTCAACTAGAATTAAAGTCCACTACAAGGCGATTACATTTAGTTTACATGAGGAATCTCCTGTCATCAACCTCCTTTGACTTTTGAGTGATGCCTTTGCTGGATGCTATGGTGTGTGCCCAACTGGCGATGTCTTCCTCAACTTAGCATCCTCAAATTAAATCTGCATGACAATGTTAGTATGCACAATAATTGCATATCTACAACCACCTTAAGGAACATTCATTAACCACATGTAAAATTAATATAGACAGTCCATATAACATGTCATTTATCATTAAAGGTTTGTAGAAATAAGATTAAGCCCAATGTCTATAGTTTGAGGAAAATATCATAAAAGTATCAACACTTAATGTCAAATTCCATGATAACTTCAGCAAATAGATCACAAATTCTACCCAAACTCTAAGACCATATTCTAGACTCGTCACTTTTAATAGTTATAGATTATTTCAAGTGCTACCCTTATGGTTATATATAGCTATAGTCAAGGTTTGATTAATTCCCTCATTTGTTAAAAATGTACAACCAAGTTTAGATGAAAATTACAATGAACACACCTCATACTTTCAAATTTTTGATTTAATACTTTAACCTCTTCTATATATTGATTTATTTTCCAACTTGGGATCCTTGAACTCTTCCTTATAACACTAATACTAAAGGTATTTTTCCCTCCATGATTAGCTTAGACAAATTTTGAGAGAATGTTGTTTCAAAACTAACTATTAAAGCTTCTCATTCAACTTCATTGGTGAAAATACCAAATAAGAGAGAGCCACCATATATTAAATCACCACTTAAGTTTTTAATCACAACACTTTGCTAGTTAAACCAAGATCATCTTTCATAGCCACATCAAAGTTTAATTTGACATACCCTTCCAACGGAAGAGACCAATATTCTTTTATCCTATTAGAGCAATTCAAACCAAAATTTTGTCCACTATTATTGCACTTATCCCTTGAATAGGAATACTTTTTGATATTTTTTTATTTAATACTTATCCATTATTAAATATTTAATTGATACCAACAAAAATTTAGGCCCACATTTTACCATAACATGTTTCTCTTTGCATATTAAATGAAAATTATTATTTTGATTGAAATAAGGACATGAATGTGGAGTGCAGTTTAATTTTTTGACCTAGTTTTCTATTTTCCTAGTGTCTCAAATAGAGGCTCTTTTTTTTGTAATGGACCTATGCTACTTAAAAAATAAATGAAAAAGATAATATTAAGAATATATTATACTTTTAGGAAATCTAATTATGAGGGCTACATGTATAGAAAAGCATATTCTAGTGATTTGATTTGACTTCACATGCATTAATATGAAGTTGACTATTTTGAATTAGAAAAATGTAACACGTGAATAAGAGAAGAAACAACTACCACAAGTTTGATTGAAGCACCTTTGATTGAATTAGGTTTTGTGAAATACCTTTTGGATTGAAAATGGGTCGGATCAAACCCCTACTGTCCTTAATATCCTCAATGAAAACATTAATGCAACTGATCAAGATTCCCCCTTGCTTAATTGGTTGATGTAACCAACTAGGGAGGGGGGAATCTCAATTTATCCATGCTTCTACCTCCAAGTGCGCAACCTCGTGTCTCACACACAAAAATCTCTCAACACAAATAATGAGTCTTCTTTCATATTTTTTATGAGTGGTGAAATAATGGATCAACCTTTTCTTTATAGGAGATCCCCAAGGGGCTTTAATTGAATCCCATTTGATCAAAAACCTTTCTCATCATGGCATACCACAATGTATTGACTAGGTTTAATTAGACCTATACAATTTTAGGCACAATTCATTTTCACAAGATTTATTTCGACCTAAAGGTGGGACACACTTATGCGATTTCACCTAACTAGTACAAAGCAATATGTACTCTAGCTAGTACACCAAGGCTCTTTCTTTGCCAACCCTTGTAGAAATTGACATGGACACATTTCCTTTGCATCAATTTTTAATTGATTCAATATATCTATCTATAAATGAGATAAATGTGTATCAAATATGGGATTTATATAGCTTTTCAACACTCCAAATGGTTACAACCTCATGAACCTTTTTCCTTGCAGCTTCAAAATTACTACAATACATATATTCACTATGTATATGGGGTCATCCAACCTCTATAACACACTAAGATCTAATTACCTTATAGTTTAAAGGCCCCTTTAGTATAGTTCAAAGTTTTTTCACAACCCCTCTACATAGAGACCAATCTCCATATTTCTTAGGTGAATCATATTTGTTAGAGCTACCCAATGTAACTTGAAATCAATAATTGTTTTATTTTTTTAGATGCTTATGCTTATGATGAGATTAGGGGGGTAGTTATTTTTCCTCTTTGAAGACTCATGTAAGTCTTTCTACATCATTATGGCTTACAAGGATCAAAGATGCTTGAGTGTTTTCTTTCAAGAGATATTTGATCTTCAATAACGTCTAGTCAAAGACTTTGCTTCCACAATACTCCACACTTGAAGGATTGCTTCTTTCATTCAACTTGTTTCTTCTTTAAATTGAGCTTCGAATAATCTCATTACAAGTTTATAAATATGACAAGATTTTGAAACCATTATTTTTTTATTTTTATTTCCATATGATTTTTCTTTAATGCACACCCTTTTAATTTTGTTTTCTTTTAAACTTGTTTAAAATAGATTTACACTCCCTGTTCCTTTAAATGTTCCATTTATAAAAATCAATCCAAACTGCAGTTAGTGAAATGAAAATTAATGCTTTGGGGTGTAAAACTATGAAAACAAATCCTGGTCATTGATTTGCCTGATGTAAAACAGGACTGTATGGATTTTAAAACGTCCTGTTATGACTTACCTCTCCACCTTTCTATTATTGATATACTTTGTCTTGTTCTTCTACAGTTTCCTATCAACCTGAACTTTGTGAGGTGATATGTCATCCTTGTTACTTGAGTAGCACATCAAATTTGTAAATGCGCTCCAGTTTTAAGAAATGTAACGTTTTAAAGAGAAGCTACCAACTGATATCTTATCGTTGATGGTTGAGCAGCATATCAATTTCAGAACGTTCCGTGTTAAAGAGAAGCTCCACTTTTTTGGAGGACCATCACCCAGGTGGGCGTCACCTCATATATTCCACCATTGAAAGCAATTCACCTATCCTCTTCATTGCCATCACCAGTAGGGGAGAGGGGCTTATAGTGGAGCAGCGTTTCTCAAAATTCTATGTAAAAATTTCAAATCATTCTCAATTTTGTATATTTGACAACTCATGTATTATGGACCCCTCTTCCCTATTGCCTTTTATAACTCAGAAACGTACCATACTATATTAAAATATCTGCTTATAACTTATGTAATATGCAATTTTTATAAAATTGTTAGAAAATATGTTTATTTTGAGGTAGATAATAGCTATAGCTATATTTGTGGGATAAGTGTTATGTATTTTTCAACTTTAATAGTTGGGATGGGATCATTCTTTATAGTGATACACAATCTAACAAATAAACTAAATGAGTCGACTTGTAGTAGTATGTCTATATCATGATCATAAAATTATTCATAAAACTTAAAATGGATAGAAATAATAACCCCCAAAAAAGTAACACAAGCAATCAATATTCATTTACCTCTTTATGTTCCATGTTATGGGTTAAGGGAATGATAAATTGACCACCTCTAGGACCACCTATTCTTGAAGTAGGAATAATGCATGTACTTTCCTTTAAAGCAAATTCAAAAAAGGCATCAATTTTTGTTTTTGAGATCAATGCTCTCACAATAATTGAATAAGTAATTTAATAATGACACATTCTATAGGTCCAAGGTAGACAATCAAAAGAAGATTATAATTGAAGCATAAACTTGTTCAAATGATCCAAAATAAGCAAAAGGAAATAATGGTTATGAATTTGTAGTAGCATGGATGCTCTAGCACAACTTCCAAAAGTAGGAAACCTATTAAAGGAAACAAGATGTGAACCTAAATGTTTGCTTGGAGAATAACTGATTAGAATAGTAACATCATTTGTGAATCCATTAACAAATTCATTGAAGCCCCAGTTATCTAGGAAACAATAAAGAAAATGCAATTGAAGACACATCCACACAAAGACATGTTTCACAAAAAGAATATTGGCACAAGCTCTAGTTAACTTTTCTTTGCTTTAACATTGGTTATTTTTTTCATGTCTCACTTTGCTACATGTAGTGTTCACACCATCATATGTGATGAAACATAAAAATTTGTGTATCTAAATACTTTAGCATCATTGAATAAAAGAACTTTTCATAATGTTTTAGGGTAATACAAGATTTGATTTGTTAATAGTCTAGATTTTAATTAAAACTATTTGAGTAGTCTCAATGTATTTCATTTGTAGAATTTTATGGTATTATTTTGCGTGCTAAAAATAAAGTTTAAAAACCTATAAAGAACATAATTAATATAATCTATTCCATCCATAATCAAATCATATTATAAATACACAATATTCAAATTCACATTTACATCTTTGAAAGATGACATGCACAACATTCAAACTTTAATAATGTAAAATGGGTTAAGATAGTTTTTCGAGGAGGTAAAGATTTAGAAAGAGACTCATGTTTTTCCTATTTGTTTAACTCTAGAATATTCTAATAACAAAATGATTATAACAAGACACAAAACTCAAAAAAGGCACATGAACATTGATTTTTACTTTTTGAAACTTATAAAAATGTATACATAATAAAAAGTCAACATAAATTTAAAATATTTTTTTATAAAATTGATAAAAAAGTAATCAAAATAATTTATAAAATACTTATCATATACCTATTACACTTTATGGCGAGATTGTCAATTGTACTTTTAAAGTCCCATGAACTAATTTAATACTTGTATAAACATTACAATCCTTATCATTAATAATCAGTTGTTCCAACATAAACAAGATAATATCCAATCATACAAAATTCTCTTAATAAATTATGTACGATTAAAAATATATTAATAAATACATTAATTGTTTTTATTGATTTATATACATGATCTTTGTTCTAAATTTAATATGAAAATAAATAAATTACATTATAGATATCTATATCATCACATTGTAAAAGAACATATCTACATTAAAAAAACAAATCTAATAAAGAAAATGAAATCCATCAAAATCATCAATCCAAAAAGCATCATTTAACTAATTGATTGCTGATTTAAAGCTTCTAAATGACCTATTTCAAACAACTACAGAATTCACATGCGAGGAATAACACACGAACTTTCCATTTCTTGTTAACATTTATTTATTTAGTCCCATGCGTGAATTTGAGGGCCATGGACGGTCACTTTTAAGAGCATAGGAAAGACATAACAATATCAAAGGAAAATATATTTGACTTTACGCTTTGAAAGCATGTCGTTAAAGACTTTTCGTTCCACGCCGGCAGGGCATTGCAGTTGACCGCCTGAGCCGGTTTCTTGAAACAACATAAACCCCTGAACGTTCTTGCACTCGGCAGTTTACTAAACACGTTTTCTTTGCATACGGCGTGTTTGTTAATTTTTATGTATGTTAACGTTTGTTTTGTTTCAAATATTATTTTTGACTAGTCCCTTACGGGTGAGATCCCCCGCTCACAAGAAGTCCCACCTCTTGAACTGGGGAGCGGAGTTGACCCTGAGACCAATGGGGAGCAAACCCACTGCCCAAGCCAATTCTACTACCCGTTTGTGCTAAAAGATTTAACTTATCACCTCTATATAATGCCCTAACTTACTTATGTGGTCTTGAATATACATGGCTAGTTAAATAGAATATTATTATCTCTATCACATAAGGGTAAAAAATTGATTAGTTTGAATAGTGTGAGCAAGACTATCATTCATATTGTAAGGGATAATTATATTTGTTTGTCTTATTTAATATATAACTTAATTTTTCTTTTTTCTTTTTAATAATCTATCAACTAAATTTTATTGAAAAATATTTTAATTTAAAAAGATTCACATATTTATATTGTTTGACACCTTAGATTAGGTTGCACATCGTGACCTAGAATATGACATTGAAACCTCAAATCTTCTATTCTAAAGCTAACTTTTTTATAAACTAGTTGTTATCGTTATCTTATTAGTCAACATGCCAAAAACTTAGGAATACCAACTAGCATCCATTAAATTCACACAAGAAAAATACATTTTACAAGAGCACTCAAAGTTATAAGTATACACTATATTGATTCACCATCTTATGCTAGTATCCATATTGAATGTTTGGCATGTCTTTGACAACTTGTTCATGTCTAGGTGTGTGACTTCTATTGAGATAAGCCAATGATTCCTCTAATTTTGAAGAAAGCCTCACCATGCTTCTAAATGCAAACCCAATTAAAAATAGGTCAAAACTGCAGGAAAACAAATTTGGAATGCCACATTAACATAAAGTTGGGATGCACAATATAAAATAATATGCATTCCACATGACCTTATGTACAACTATGTAACACAACACAATTTTATCTATAATAACAACATTCTGAACACAAAATTCTAAATTATTTTTCTTTCATCGTAAATGAAAACATTAACTTTCACCCTAGTATGAAATGGATAGAGGAAGAGAAATAAATAAATAAACATTAGAATTTTATAATAAATTCACACACACACACATTAAGACACCTAAATCTATTCATATCCAACCACATGTGATTATCCCCATCCTATCCAATTAATTAAATAAATTCACACACACACACATTAAGACAACTAAATCTATTCATATCCAACCACATGTGATTATCCCCATCCTATCCAATTAATTAATTAATTAAATGAATATTTATTTATTTAATCCATCCCTTACCTTTATCCCTCACCCTTAATTGAGTTTAACCTTCACTTTTATCCCTCACCTTTAATTAAATATTTATTTATTTAATTCTAGCCTCATCCCCCAATTCCTCTAACTAATTCAATTGATTAATCCATACTTAATTAATTGATTTAGGCTAATTAGTTCCCATTACCATTTACCATAATATTTAAATCTACACAATCCACAATCCTTGTCCATTTAGTCTTAGCCATTAAGTCCTTTCACATATATCACAATCCAAACTTGACATTATGTGACAAATTGTACCCCTCCACCCTTTATGCTCACATATGTGAAAGCATCCAAAAGTTAAACCTACCTCTTACACTTTTTATCACTCTTGTGACACTTGTTACAAAGCTAAGCCTCAATCCAAACCTTAATCCTCATTTAATCTCACCCATCCATTAACCAATGCATCTCGTCCCTTGATTTCCCTTTTGAAAAATCCATAAATTGGAGGCCTCTCATCCCATTTGGACATCTACTTCTATCGTATCCTTATGTTGTCAATTTATCAATCTATCATATCGATATTACCATCATGTTGGATTTATGAGCAACCACATTCAATCTATCAACACATGTCACACATGATCATTTTGAGGTTTGCATGTACTTGGTTTGAACTAGTCTTGATTTGATGTTATTTTTAGTTATGTCATTTCCATGCAATACATTTTGGTGAACCTAGCATGAATCTATACATCTAATGCTTCTACTTGTGAGTTGGATCTTGTAGGTGCATGCTTTTCTAAGGTGGTCTTGGATATCAAATTTTTATAGGATCTTTGTACCACAAAAGAACCTCTTAGTTGCATCTAGTATGATTGAGAGTCAACTTTTGACATATAATTTGCTATATTTTTTGTTACAATGAAATTTTACAATATGTTTTAGGGCCCCTAGCATGAAAATCCATATGAGTATACTAGATTTTGTATTGTAGTATGATTGTATGGCTTAGGTTTTTTTAGCATCTATTTATTCTTTGGTTTGCAAGTCCAAGGGTGGATATGCAATGAATATACATTATAAATTGTAGAGGTACATAGGACATATACATAGGTCGACACCATCTCTCGAAAATATACACAAAAAATGGTGTGGAAGTCTATACATTTTTGTGGGTATGCACAAGGTAATTATGCATATACATCTTTGTGGTATATACAACATCAAGCAACATATATATGCAGGTTATCGACATCTACAGGTTTTGAAGGTATATATTCTTTGCCTATATGTGAGCATATACATAAAATTTTACGTTTTTCTTTGTGTTTTAAGCACTATATACATTGCTAGGGTTTCATAGCTATATATTTTGTGTATATACCGTAGGTTGAAAATCTTGTGGTATTTCATTTTTTTTTTAAATTATTTGTTTTTAATATTTTGTAGGCTACTATACCACACATGTAACCCATAGGTCTAACCAAACTCCATGGTTTTATTTTTTTGATAGAAATTTTATTTTCATTTAAATGTAGTTTGTTTTTTCTTTTTAATTGCAATGATAGCCCTAGTTCCATGGGTGACTAGGAGCTTTGCTCCTAATAAACTTTTGGTCAAAGGATTTAATGAGTAGTTGGTCACATAGGGGCTATACCTAGGCACCCAACACCTTTTTTCCCAGCTCAAAAGCATGTGGGTGGCTAAGGGCCAACCAATGAGGGGCTAAATAGACCCCTTCCTTTAAATTCCTAAAATAGGCAATTTTACTAAAATGAACATCTTTTTCATCACTTATCAAATTTTCAAATTTTTAGAGGTGTCAGAAAGTTGATTTAGAGATCTACACTGTGGAATATAAAATTTTCCATATTTGACCTCCATCATCAGGTAAAATTCCTTGAAATACGTGATTTATTTGTAACCTTCAGATGCTCACATCTTTTTCACATGAACTCATTTTTCAACGATTTTTAAAAAATATTAAAAAATCATAATGAATCTATTGGTGTAGTCTATTTTTACTTATTCATTACAATTTTCATATTTTTTTACTAATCATTTAAATGTAACATATAATTGGATGAAGATCAAATTTGGAAAATAATAATATTGTGGTCTTGCAAGACATCATTTTAAAGACTGATTTAGACCTTTTTAATATTTTTTTGTTGTCTTCTTTATTTGTCTTCTCATCATTGAATAATTGGTTAAAATTCACTCTCACATTTTGATTTGGGCTTATTATAAACAAGAGTGATCTTGAGGATCATGAATAAGTGATATTTTATTTTTCTAGGAGGCCTTTTGGAAATTTGATTACTTGAAAGGATGATCTCAACCACATTTTTTGGCAAGCTATATAGAGGGGGGAGAGTGAAAGTTATGCCCCATCCTAATCACATCATGTTTAGTGCATCATTGGGGCCCTTGGTGATTTAGGACACACGATGAAGGGTTGGCTTGAGCCTTTTCTCTTGACCATGTTTGTAGATGGGCTAGTGTTCATGGATTTCCCCTAGCACGCTTGTAAAGAAAACCCTAAAAACTTTAATCATCTTCTATTGTGGTGCAAGGGAATCATATCACCCCCTAAAGTTACTCATAGTGTACTTCCATGTGGTAAGATGGAGCTAACTAAGGTAAATCCTTTTTCCATCTGTGGCAAGGGATAGGACGTGTATGCAAATACCTCTACTATCAATTTATAGGTAGATAGTATTAATGCATTAATTTCCATTATGGGCCCACCCGAGGATTCCATCCCACTTGAATAATTTTAAGATTGTTGTTGTGTCTTCTATGTTTTTCATTGTTAGATTAGAACCTCACCATTTGAAGCCAAAAAAGGAATATATCCATTGACCCATATATTTTTTAATCTTCTATCTTCTTTTTAGCATGAGATTTCAAAATCCAAAACAATAAAAAAGCATAATAATCCAAAAACAAAAAACCCTTTTATCTTTTTCTTAGATTAGTATTGTCCTGTTGCTAAGGTCTAGGTTTCCATCATCTCCAAGTCAAGCTTTCCATCTAAAAAATCCATCCTACATTATCATGCCTTAACATCCATGTCTACTAGCCAAATTAGTCTCCTATACATTTATCCCAATTGTTTAATATAAAACTAAGTTAGATTTAGCATATCCCCCTTAGGATTCATCCATCAACCTATTATTGCAAATCAAGGTCTGTGCAAGATCATGGGGGTCCAAAAAGTGGTGATGTGAAAAAAAAGGCATTTTTAATTTGCTCAAAAACGCAAAAGTTTTCTTTGAATTTTTCTAGGATCGGGTAGAAACTACATGGTGCCATAGCAAACACCTAACCGAAACAAATATCTATTTGAAACAGATATCTATTTCGAAATGGATATCTATTATGAAACAAATATCCATTATGTTTAGATCAGGTTTTTTAATTTGGTTGGGTTTGGGACCGACCAAACATTTAATATAATATATTATTATAATATTTTTTAATTTAATATTGTATAATAAAATATTTAATATATTATAATATTATATTATATTATAATACTTATATAGTAAAAAATATTATATAACATTATATTATTTTATATAAAATATAATATAATATAATAGTATTATAATATAATATATATAATATATTATATAATATAATACAAGGCAATGAATGAGTAATAGATTGAAATGAGTCAACACGGATTCTAGGAAGATCACAAGCAGTGCCCTATCCAAATCAATCTCTCTACAGAATTAAGAAAAGTGGAGTAACTTGACTATTAAGTGTACGAGAAACAGAGCTTGATCGGTTGCACCTATTCTCCATTGAGAGCATGGAGTCGATAACTGGGGGGGTGGTCAACACTATAATGGAATGAGGCACCCTGCATGCATGTAGGGAAACAATAGTTCTAGCTATCGAGTCCTTCCCACCTTAGGAATTGTAATAATATTATATAATATTATAATATAATTACAATATAATATATTATAATATAATTACAATATAATATAATATAATATAATATTATATTATATTATGTTATATATAATATAATATAATATATAATATAATATAATATATATTATAATATATAATATATATAATAATATAATATTATAATATATAATATATATATAATAATATTTTTTAAAAAAAAAAAAGAGGGTAAAAACTTTATTGAATCATAATAGCAATACAAAGTCCAAAGAAGGAAGCCACAAGGGGCCAAAAACAACAAGAATTAATTCACACCCAAGAAGCACCTCATATCCTCAGCAACCCACTCCTCAAGAACAGGGGCCATATCAACAGGGAGATTGCTCCAATCATCCACAGACCAAGAATCAGTCTTTTCCGACGCCCATCTAGCCAGCCCATCAGCCACCCTATTCCACTCCCGTGGAATATGGCGGAAAACAATGGACTCCAAGGTAGAGCACAAAGAAATAATCTGTTTGACAACCACAGCTAGCTGCCAATTCACATCCTCCAAATTTTGATTATTCAACATATCAATAACCACCTGAGAATCAGCTTCACAAACAATCCGCCGCCATCCAAGGGAAACCGCACGCTCAACCGCCAAGAGAATAGCGCTAGCCTCCATAAGATTATTAGTTTGCAAACCATGATACATAGAAAAGAAGAAAACCACCACTCCAAGGCTATCTCTACCAATACCACCAACCCCAGCATGCCCAGGGTTACCCTAGAAGACCCATCTGTATTAATTTTCAACTCCCCTAGAGCAGGTGGGAACCAAAAGCCCTCACGAGCAACCCTCTCACGCCCATGCCTATGATGCACTTTGCTCAAAATACACTTCCCCCCTGTGGCAAGACCCAGGGAACTTACAACACCCAAGTCCCCAGGAGCAATCGGCACAGACAAGTCACACTTTGCAGTCAAAGTCTCCAGCAGAGCCCCAAGAATTCGCCTCCAAAGTTGCCCCATGGGCAATTTTTTATCCAAGAATATTCTTCTGTTACGTTCCAACCAAATTTTCCAAACAATCAAACTAGGACCAATGCTCCAAGCAATTTTAAGAAAAGAGGTTGTAGCAGGAGAAGAACCCTGTCTCTTCCAAAAATCCTCAAAAGAAGAGACATGGCAACACGGTAAGCTCCAAAGATTCCACCAGTGATGCCAGATAGTCTTAACAAAAGAACACTGAAAAAATAGATGTGATAAGCATTCATCATGCTGACCACATAGAATGCACATGGAGGGGCCCTGGAACCCACGTTTGCAAAGATTATCCCAAGTAAGACACTTACCTTGAACCACGAGCCAAGAGAAAAAATTACACTTAGGCCAAGCAAATTTATTCCAAGCATGCTTCCACCAAGAAACCTGGGAGCTTCCAAAGACCTGTTTATCCAAAACCTGATAACCAGAGGCAACCGAAAATTTTCCTTTCAAGTCAGGTCCCCAAGCAAGCACATCAGCCCCTTGGAGAGAATTGCAGACACGACTCGATAAAATCTTAGCAAGCTCTTGACGATCCTCCACTGCACCACCAGGAGGCCAATCCAAGGGGCTCTTCCACCTAGACACAGAAATTTGACCCAAAGATTGTTGAGATTTAAAATCTGCCACATGACTCCAACCCGCCTCCACAAAAATCTGGCACAAATCTTGGAGATGGGGATGAGATGACACAATGGGTGGGTATCCATCCCAAGAATCATACCAGAAAAGAGCATCTCGACCCCCATTACAAATCCAAAAAAGTCCCTGTTTAACCAACTTGGCACCACGTTTAAGGGTACTCCAGATCACAGAGCCTTTCCCCTCCATACTAAACCTTGATACCTCCCTACTTTCTACTGCCCCCAAATATTTGAAGGTCAGAATTTTAGCCCAGCACATATGCTGTTGAGAGCACCAGCGCCAATACAACTTAGCAGCCAAGGCCTGCCCATTCAAATCAGCCCGCCGTAAACCAAGACCCCCCTCTTGCTTTGGCCTACAAACAACATCCCACTTCACAAGACTCCATTTTCTATGAAGAAGATTACCAGCCCACAGAAACTGACGAGACAATTTCTCGAAATCTCTAATAAAACTTGAAGGAGCAGAAAGAACAAAGCATTTATAAATAGGAAGAGCCTGGACCACCGACTTTAAAAGAGTCACTCTACCTGCTGAAGAAAGCCACCTGCAAGTCCAATGACTGACCAATCCTCGAAACTTATCAAGAGTCTCTTGCCAAAACCTTTTGGGGAGAGAGCGAACAGCAAGAGGGATTCCAAGATAGGAAAAAGGAAGCGAACCAATCTGAAACCGAAGGATACCAGCAATTCTCCTTTGAATACCTTTAGGAGTGTGGAAGAAATATATGAAGGACTTCCCCTCATTTATGCATTGCCCAGAAGCTGCCAAGTAACTGTCCAAAACACTGCGCCAATTGAGAGCCTCCTCAACCTTAGCCCTACCCATCAAGGCAGTATCATCTACAAATTGCAGATGAGACTGAGGGGGAATACCATCTCCCCAACTCCATCCCTGAAGCAATCCACTAGCAACCTGAGCACGAATGAGTCTTCCCAGGCCTTCCGCAAGGAGGATGAATAAGTAAGGAGATAGGGGATCTCCTTGCCTAAGGCCTCTAGAAGCACCAAACAAACAAGTGGGCTCACCATTGATAAGCACCGAAAAGGAGGAGGAAGTGACACAACTCCTAACCCATTCAATCCAACCCTCAGCAAAGCCAAAAGCTCCAAGGATTTTAAATAGAAAACTCCATTTAACACGATCATATGCTTTAGCCATGTCTAACTTGATAAACATAGATTTATCTTTTGAGGATTCCATAGAATGGATGGCCTCAGCAGCAATAACTACCCCATCCATGATCTGTCTTCCAGCAACAAAACCCCCCTGCTCTTCAGAAATTAAGTCATCAAGCCAAGGCTTCAGCCTTTCTGCGATCAACTTAGTAATAATTTTATACACAACATTACATAGAGCTATAGGCCTAAACAAATCCAAGGAGTTAGCTCCCATCTTCTTAGGAATAAGAGCTAAAAATGTAGCATTTAGGGACTTCAACATTTGTTTATGTATAAAGGATTCTTGGACAACCTCTAAAAGGTCCAATTTAACCACTTCCCAGAACTCCTGAAAAAATTCAATGGGGAATCCATCAGGCCCAGGAGCTTTACCTTTCTTCATCTGGAATACAACCTTCTCAAGCTCCGACAAGGTAATAGGAGCAAGCAATGATTCATTCATTTCATTAGTCACCAGCTTCGGGATACAATCTAAAATTTTAGCTTCATCCTCCTCCGCAGGAGGCGAATCCTCAGAGAAAAGGGTAGAGAAATATCGAATGCATTCAGCTGAAATAGAGGCTGAAGAGGACAAAGATTCCCCATTAGGCAACAGAATAGAAGAAATAGCATTACCTTGTCTCCGATCCTTAACTGAGTTATGGAAGAAAGCAGTGTTTCGATCCCCAGCCTGGAGCCATTCAATACGAGACTTTTGTTTCCAAAAAATCTCTTCTCTTAACTCCCATTCCTCAAGCTCTTTTGTTGCAGCAACCTCTAATAAACTCAGCTCCTCTGAGAGGCCTTGATCTCGAATTTGTCTGGTAATTAGGTCTAGATTATCTCGCGCCTTTTGCTTTTCCTGAAATAAGTTACCAAAATGCTGCCTATTCCATCTTTTCAATCTGTATTTAACATACTGGAGCCTCTTTGAGAAAGAGTACATGGCAGTGCCATATGCTGGCTTCCCCTGATCCCACCAACTAGGGAGCAAAACATGAAGAGATTCATCCCTAAGCCACATGAGTTGGAACTTAAAGGTCTGTCTAGCACACCGTTGAGGCACATCAACCACTAGCTTAATAGGCCAATGATCAGAACCACGACCATCCAAAATTTCAGAGCTTATCAACCACCTGTCCCCCACCCAAAAACTAGACACCAAAAATCTATCAAGTCTTTCAGAAATAGAGGCATCGCCAATTCTCCTATTATTCCAAGTAAAAAGACCATTGCCAGGTTTGATATCCACAAGATTCAAAGCAGAGATATTGTCCTGGAGCAATAATGCAGAAGCCTCCAACCTTGCAATACCACCTCGTTTTTCTGCAAGCTCCGTGATAGCATTAAAATCGCCTCCAATAATCCAAGGATGGTAGGGAAATAAGCTGCGAACTAAACGAATGTTGGACCACAAAAGTTGCTTTCCTTGCAACTCCACAGGCGCATACACATTGGAGAAGAGAGCAATTTCCCCTGACATAAAACAAGAGGCCACCATGGAAAGGGAGGACCTGAAAGACACCCACCAAAGGGGGCAAATCTTACGCGGGTTCCATAAACATGCCACCCCGCCAGAAGACCCTTGAGCACCAATGCATTGGCATCCACCATTCCCCCATAACTTAGGAACTAGATCCATCATACCCTCCACAGAGAGCTTAGTCTCCTGCAAAAAAAGAACATCAGGCGAATGACACCTAATCAAATCCCGAACAGCTTTTTGTCTAGGGCCACTGTTCAAGCCCCTAACATTCCAAGAGAGAACTATCATTTCGAGGGGCATGAAAAATGCGAATCCAGAGTCTTGACTGACCCTGACTCCACCAAAGTCTCCCCTATCATCTTAATCTTTTCCTCATCCTTCTTCCTTCCCAGCTTAGAAATTTTCTCCGGCCCCCCCTTCTTGAGAACTTTTTGCAGAACACCCAACTGAGAGGACGCCTTAATATTCTTCTTGCCCACCTCTGGACCAACTTTTTGCAAGAGGTGAACCTTATCTACACTATCTTTCACTACCTCAGCACTACCACCCAACTCATCCTGAACCTCCATTTGACGATTTGTCCCTAGAGCCAAAGTCCCATCAGTAAGCGGAGCCATAATCCCCTCTGAGTTGAGCAAAACCTGACTGGAATCTTTCCCAACCTCATCTAAGCATGGCTCTCCCATACCCCCCTCATGTTGGGGAGCAAGCATTACCTCAACTAAAGGGCCATGCTGATCAATATCCAGAGTCCCATGATCTAGATCCAAAAATCCTGGGTTCACCTCCTGTTGACTAAGATCCTCTAGCACCTCAAACCTGTTGAAGGTGTCCTCCTCCTGCCTGTCCTTCAAAGTCCTTTTATGACCTTTATTTCTGTTTCGGCCTCTAACGGGAATAAATCCATCTTCCCTACCACCAGAACCCTGAATGGGGTCCTTGCCCTTATCCACCCTAGGTGGATTAGCTGAAGGTTGAGAAGAATGAGCCTCCAAAGGCTTGGCCTTTGGACATCTGCGCAGGAGGTGACCATACTCATGACAGAAACGACAACGGAAGGGAAGTGTTTCATAATCCAGCTGTTGCACCCATGAATAATCTCCTGCACTCACTTCTAACGAGTCTGGCAATGGCTTACTTAAATCAATTTCTACACAAAACCGGGCAAAAGTCATTACCTTTTTGAATTGTGTTTGCTGAGAAGAACCCACAGGTTTCCCCAGCTTCGAGGCTAATAGGCACAACACATCCTCTCGCCAGCATTCCACAGGGAGCCTTGGAAGACGAACCCAAACCGGAACCCGATTCGGAAGTTCCTCTGCCGGGTTGAAGCCAGCATGCCATGGCTTAATAAATAAGCCCACCTGGTTATAAAAATACGGGCCCCCTTCAAAAATCCTATTCCGATCAGCCAAACAATCAAAAGTAACCATGAAGTAGTTATTTGCCAGGAGGCGGATCTCCATCTCTCCCTCAGGCATCCATGTCTTTTGAGCCCACATATCCAAGAATTGCAAAGAAATTTTCAAACCTAAGAATTTGCAATAAAGAGAATGTCGTGCATAATAATCAATGTCTTCAGCCAACATCTCCATTGGAATGACTACACTCGGCCTCTCTTTACACCGTTCGAGGCACCCATTAATCTTCGGAATTCTAGGCCCCCCTACCGAGCCCATCTCGACTTTCTCAGGTTCCACCGAGAAAAGATTATTATCAAAAATCTTCGAACCCTGTGGAGAGGGTTTCGATCCAAAAGCAGAACGAAAGTCCATATTGGGACAAACCCTAGAAGATTCTCCAGTATCCATCAAAGAGCACACAACGCAAGATGAGCAAGCAAGGCCCAAATAAAACCAAGAGCCCTTCGAAGAAGGCACACTCCACTGGACACCAAGATTGCAACCCCCCAACCCCAGAATACACACCTGCTACAAAAGAAAAGAACCTCCCCCCGAATAGCGTAAAAAAACCCACCCCCAAGAAGCTTCAGAGAAGAAGAGAACAAATCCGACCCCCAACTACACATGCAACCACCAAAAGACCACATGCAGTCCGAGCCTAGATGGCTGCGGCCTCATGCAGCGCTTGCAGAGCCATCCTTCCCTCGCTGAATTGGAACTATAATCAGGCTTGTGTCATATATATAATAATATAATATTATAATATAATATATATTATATTGATATAATGTATATAGTATAATTTTATATTATAATATATGATTACTGTTGATGCCAAAAATTGGCAAGGTAACAACCTTTATGGGAAACTTAGTTAATGGGGGGACCAATTGCGCTAAACTGAGTGACCACCATATTTTAAAGAAGCTGACTTCTTCCATAATTGAGGTTTTGGAAAGGGAAAAGGAAGAAAATATAAAAGATTAAATTTGACTAAGGAAATGCGCCAAGACTTAGATGTAATGCATGATAAATCTATCTTTTGGGTGCGATTTAAGGGCTTATTCAGTAATCTACTATGTCCTAGAATAACATAAATCAAAGATGAAAACCTGAATATATTATTCAATGACATAAAATGATTCTCATACACATTTAATGAAAAGAAGAGTCAAAAGACATGGTCTAAATTAGCAAGCTTATATTCAAATCATAGAAGTACTGCAAATAAACAATTCAGAACAATAGCGACATAGTATATTGTTTCATCAAATAGCCTGAGAAAACATAAAGGATGAACAATGGTACAGTTTGATAGTCTTATACAATAATCTAAAAGCAATACTAAAGGCTTGGTGTCTTTCCCCTAATTTTTTTGTATCTTCCAAACTTAGATTCAAAAGGAAGTAGTATATATAGCTAAAATCACATTTCCTTGCAGGCCAGTAAAAGATCCTGTATCTCGAGCAATGATGCCCGCAACAATGATTTCCTTTGGCCGTTGTATTAGAAAAGATTCAGGCCATAGAACATTGTCGCTTCTCAGCTAGATGCATCCCCTATGAATGATGGTAGTGGTCCCAACAAAATCCTTCACATACATGTGTCATTCAATTATGAAGTCAGTTAAAACACGTGATAGCTTGGCAGGGCACATAGTTCACTCTTGCCTTTCCTTCGATGAAGTCCCCGTGACAAAGAAACATGGCAATAGGTCGGGGCTCACTCATTGATTCCTCCCTCATGTGTTGAGAGACAACGCGGTGAAGACACGTGGAGACATTATTTACTATCGACGCTGACTATGGGGTCCACCAAAAAGTGTACTCGAATGAAAGCTACGTGGCACGCAAACAGGGCCTGATTGAAAAGTGAAGGGAAGTAGTCTTGAAGAGCTTGTGGTGTTGACACGCGGAAGCATGGCGGGAGCTAGTAGGAGAGCGAAGGGAGGAATTTTTGTGAGGGGCGCCTAGCGGACACGTGACAACAACAAATGGAGTTCAAAAGGATAAGGCGTGGGCTGGTACTTAGTGAAAACAAAGCCCACCTGAAGGGAGCTCGAGGATTTTAACATTCACAAATTTTGGTGACTACTAGGGGAATTTCGCTTGCGGAACAAGGAACCCAAAATTTTTTTTGGCTTGTAGACCAGAGTCCCATCCATTAGAAGATGCAATCAAAGCTTAGAGAGAGCATCCTACAAAGGCAACTAGTTAGCCTCAAATGGTATCAATATGTTGCATAGATTCTCTTGCGCTATGCTCAGATCGATCATTTCTTTGTAAGGAAGTGTCGTAGATAAATTGGCCTCAAACTCAAGTTGGAAAAGTAGTCACATAATCTGATGAGTGATACCTTCAATATCTGCTATAGTATGGGGTTGGTTGAAGCTCTAGAAAGTGGATGTGTCCTGCTGCTTCTCTCCTATCTTTGCTACAATTTGTTCCATAGTAGCCATTGAGTCATCGAAAAGAAACGGGGAGGGTAAGCCCATTTGAGTTAGTTGGGAGAACTTAGCTCGCATGTTATTCATGGTTTGGTCTAGCTTGACAACACACTCGCTAGCATGGAGGATAGCCGAGTGGCAATGGATGAACTTGTTTACTATTTTGGGAGCAACCTTTCGATCCTTGATCCTTACATTTGCTAAACTTTCATCCGAGACTATGTATATAGCTTATATAGCAAAAAATTTTGCTTAAGAACCTTCTCTGTGATGATTGGCGAGAATCGCTCAATCGCTCCATGAACCTCCTTGCCTAAATTTGTTGCCTCCACCATAAATTGGGGTGTTGGCTGAAGTGTCAGGCAGAAGGCCTTGACCTTTTCCCAGTATGAAACATATAACTACTGGGCCTCTGAAAGGAGATCTGGCTGGGTAGCAGGGGCTTGGTGAAGACTCCTCAATAGATTGATCTCCACATCTCTTGAAACAACATCCCATGTTAGTTCTGTGATCCTTTTGTTTGCGGCTGCAAGTTGTTCCAATAAAGCCCTCCATTTTGTGAGCCATTTTTTGTCGGCCTAGTTTTTGTTCATTGATTCTACCTCAAGGGAAAGCTTCACCTCTTGGAGTTCCTTCTCAAATTGGGCCCTTCAACTCTCAAAGTCAGTGTTCTTCTATTGCATTTGCTACTCTAATTGAGCGCGTTGATGCTCAAACTCCTCACCTTTTTATTGCATCCCCTGCTCCGCCAAAGCCAACTAGTTATGATATTCTCGATTCCTTCGCCACAGTGCATCGACCGGATTGGGGTCAAAGGATTGGAACTTTGCAAGTTCCTCCCAGAGCTTAGTTTTCTCTTCTTGTACTCTCTCCGACAAGTGTGCAATTTCTGCTTCTCTCGCCTTGTCCTTTGCTAGCAGGACCTCAATGGACTATCCTTTACAAGTTTCATCTCTTCTTTTTTCTTTAGTTGGTGACTAGACTTGAGGAAGTTGGTGGTCACCACTTGCTGTGTTTCTTCCATGAGCTCAAATTTTTCTTGTGGCCAAGCTGTGCTCAGATCAAGCCCCATGGAAAACATGTTGTAATCATCAGGCTGCATTTCCCCCTGTGGTTTGATGATGCTCAGGTAAATGGTTGCAAAATGTAATGATTTATGAGATTCATTGAAAATAGTATATACCTTTGGCTCTATTGGATTCTTGGCATCCTTGGCCCTTTGCTTCTAGATTCTGATAGCCTGCGCTTCCTTTGTTTTATCACCCTGCACCATGAATTGGGTTGGCCACTAAACTAGCTTGCCTGCAAAAGGTGCACCAAGAGGAGGAGTGAAAGGGAATGTGAGGGTAGTGGTTTTGGGCATTTTCCTCTTTGGAAGATCGACTGTAAGCTAGGAGAATGGAGGGACATGCCAAAGTCCAGTTTGTGAACCAACAGGATGACTCATTGGGTTTTGTGGCTATAGCGGGGTCATGGCAAACTCCATCTGTTGGGCGGACTAAGTTGGGATCAATATAGTAGTAGCAGGAGGGGTGTTAATGGTGGCCATGGATGCAAAGGGTGAAGTGATAATAGACACAGAATGGGCAGAGATGAAAGGTGAAAGAGTCTGCAGAGGAGTCAAAACAAAAGGTCCCACCTAGGAGAACTGGGAGAAACCTCCCACAACCTTTGCAACAGAAGTGGAGAAGGAAGGGACAACACTTGAAGTGATGGGTGCCACAGAGACAACATGGGACACCAAAGATTGTGAAGTAAGAGAAGAGGGAGAAAAAGTTACTTGCTATCCAGATGATTGCGGTTCCTGGCTTGCCGCGGCCTCCAAGCTTGTTGCGGGCTCTTGTGAACTGTCTCTAGAAACTACTTCTATGCACTGCCATTTGATAGGTGAGGAGTCCTCGAGCTAAATGGTTTTTGACTATTGTTGTGAGGTTTTCCTGGTTCTTTTTGCAGTCTAGGTGTAAGTAATCGAGGCCCTTGTACATGATATGTTGAACCACACATTTGAAGAAACCTTGATAGACCACATCAGGGTCATCCGTGCTTCTACCTCCTTCTCCTTCCCCTTTTCGGTATCTGCCTCAGCCTCCTCCTACAAGAGATCTTCATCATCACTTGCATTGGAATTAGTATGCACTTCGTTCCACAATTTATCAAATCTATCATCCATCTCCATGATTTGATAAGGGGCATCATAGCGTTGGACTTCTTGTCGGAAGATCTAGAAATCCTTAGTTTTTTCTTCACTCTAGTTTTGTTTTCCTGACAACTCATTGCGAAGAGTGGACCCAATGTGAAGCTTATCATTATACTTTGCTAAAGAGAAGTAGCACTTAAGCCATGTCAGCCTACTATCATCAGTGTGAATATGATCTAGATCAACCAATAGCTCATCCTCATCCTTCAATGGGCTCTACCGCTTCTCCTAGTAAGGCCAAGGACTGTGTGTTACCTTGACATATCTATTTGGTAAGACAGTTTTTGGGGTTGTAATTCCATTTGTCACAAATCCACACTAGCCCCAAATGAGCCAACTTTGCCTCTAGCAGCTGATGCATCTTTTTCTTGGACATTACCACCAATTTAAAGCTCAACAAGTAGACAAAAAATCCCCTCTTCTTGGTTGGTCCTCCGCAAAAAAGTATAGTCAATAATTGATACCTGTCGAAACATTTCGAGGGCTAGCACTCAATTTGCAAGACATTCCAAAAGCCAGAATGGTTCCCAAGTAAAGCCGCATAATCTGATGAATGTGAAATCTTCTCCAAGGAACTAGTCACATACCAGAGTGAAATTTTGCATGTATTCGGCTTGGTCCATGATGATCCGGTAAAGGCTGCCATCTTCACTTAAATCTCGCAAAATTAGAGTCAAGAAATATTCCAAAAATGCATAATAATCGTAAGTAGAGGAGAGGAGAGGAGTCCATAGAGAAATTAGCCTTCTTTTTTCCAATTCATCAAAAATAGCCAACTTCACATGTTTCTTGAAGAAATCAGGGTTTTGATGCAAAAAAATATGGGTGAGTTAGGAAGGAAACCTGAACCTCTGTCACATTTTGTAGTTGCTTATTTGCCTCAGTATTTCCTCTGTGATGAACTTTGTGAAGTCATACTACAGAAAGGAATGTTTCCTATGCACCTAAAACCCCATACCCAACTGAAACTCTTGAACATACTTGTCAGTGTCTAGGCCACAAACAATTGCCATCATTGAGAAGGATTCTTGCATGTCCCTAGGGAAGGCATCATACACTGTTAGAATTTTTAGTGGCTTTTTTTGATCTTCCTTAGGCCTTTGGGTTTCTTTGTTATAAAAATCTAGAGCCATTTTTCTAGTATTAACTTTCAATTCTTGGCCCTCGATGGTGTTGGTGGCTGGGTTAAAATGTTCAATGGCCACATCGACTAGTTCTGGGAAATAGTGCATAAACGGGACCATATACTATGGGAGTCCACTAAACCGTAGCTTCTGCGCCAAAGAATCCAAGTTGTTGATTCTCTTCATCCTTTCGTAGGCTACCTCCATCAAAGTCTTAGGGTTCTTTGTGAGGATGTGATCATGAACATTATCCCATTCCTCCTTGATTAGGCTTTGGTCTCTGTGGGTTTTTTTCTTGTTTGAGGCCCGCATGTTTACCCACTTCAGCTTCTCTGGTATCCCAGGCGAAGCGTAAGAGACATCTTCAAAGACATAGGTAGCTGGTATTGCACATATAGCATCAAACAAGCTTTGTGTTGTCCTCCCTTTCTCCTCTACTTGCTCCTCTATTTGAGAACTTTCTACCATTTTCCTTTTGCTGGAGATTTCTGTTTAGTTCAAATTTTCTGCAATTTGCTTTGGCTCTATTCTGCGCTCGACACTCTTACTCTAGGTAGCGTGCTCAAAAAATATTTTTACAATGTTAGCTTCCTGCATGTATATACTTAGCTATTTCTTTTATTGGGGTAGCCAACAATGCCTACCTTTTAGCATTAAATTTGGCATGTACCACCAACTCTTTTGCTTGTGCAAATGAATTACTTGCCATTTTGAAATGACCATAATTCATAATGACGATTGGTAATCATGTTGTACATGGTGATTTCCTTGGAACTTGAGCCAAAAATTTTAAGGCAGCTTAGGTGTTTGCATGCTTTGGTAATTAATATCCCAAAAGGAATGATTAAGCCCAAATATGCAATAAGTGCTTGAAAAGATACGAGTTCTGCTTTGGAGTTTGAAAAATGCCTACAAGGCGACACCTCAACACTTGTCCGTGTAGACTACTGCCTATGACTTCCAATAGCTTATGCTAATTAATTAGCTCTTATTAATCTTGCATGTAGCAAACTGTACCTAGCAGATGCAACTGGTGGGAAATTCGAGCAAGATTTGGTGTGATTTTCAAGTTGGTACTTGATTAGCATCATGATTATGGTATGCAAATTACCATGTATATCCTGACTATTTCTATAAATAGGTGTTTAGGAAAATAGAAAATCACAAATAGCAATTTGGGATGAATTGGTAATAGGCAATTGGCTTAGAATTTAGCGTTAGACAATTGAGTAAAATTTGTATAGAGCTAGACTTAGGCATTTGCAGAGAGCTAGGCTTAGGCAGTTTGTAGAGAGTTAGCTACTATGAACACTCCAATCAGGTTGGTTTGCAAGAAATCCTAGAAAGCATTCCTAGGGGGAATCTCGATTAGCCGTCTCAAAAGAATGACCAAGAATAAGCATTCATTGGCCATTGTAGCCATGAAGTGGGTTTTGGGGAGGGACTGCATTGAATACAAAGACAAGTAAAAAGTTAATACTGGTGTATGCTCTCACTTCGTCGCGCCTATGCTTGACATCTAGGTTCCCAAGCTGTTGATTCTTCACCTTGTGCTTGAAATGTTTTTGAAGAAATACCTAGGTAGCCTTGGAGAGGTGGTGGGAAATGTTGTGTTTGGTGTGGGCCTTCCAATGGCGAGTGACCTTCGGAAGTACATTGAAGAATACACAATAGTACCATGGGTGCCATTCCTGAGTGGGTTCTGCATCCAGTCACAATAAGAGCATTGTCAAAGGGTAACCTATGCATGCCACTTCCTGTTTTGCATGTACAATGTGGTGTCTTTCTATGACATCGACTGGTATACCGACTTCAGGAACTTGGTGTTCCCTCCACTACTCACCATTGCTCCTATGGATGTTGCTGCTATTCCTACTAATGAAGTAATTTCAAAAACTGTTGTTGATGCCTCCTTTGCCCCTACTCGTGGCTAAAACTTTTATCCTTTAAGAAATCATCTTTTTGTTCTTCTATTTTTTGTATATATACTTGGAAAAGGCTTAACCATAGATATAGATATGAAGAACTATAGTATATATAATTTTAAACATATGGCCTCAGAGCCATTTTGACAATGTACTTATCAAACCATATATATAATGAATATACCATTTATATTATACTTCCTATCTCTTTTTCTTGCGGTTCTGCAATATGGGTTCTCTTTATTTCATTTCTACATATATGTGTTCACTCCAATTTTGCATATGGGTGTCACTTTTCTCTGCTTCATGCATTGCAAGTTAGTTCTCTCCACCCTTTGCAATAATGGGTTTTATTTTTTTCTGCTCCCTCACATCATGGAATTAATTAAAAGACTGACCGACAAAAAAATGAAAGAAAAATAATTACACTAACATATTTACATGACAAAATAATATTGAAGCTTAATTAAACAATTTTAGGTGAGTTCTGTTAAGTAGAATACCCATTGCTTCTTGTTCCATATTTTCCAATTCAAATGCATTGTGCTACTTGCATTGAATTATTTTGAAATGACCTTTCTAGAGGCTGTCGAACTTTTCGTGTTGGCTTGGCTTTGCAACCCTTTCATTGAATTTTAGCACTAAGTCCCCACACTTTAGACCTTGGTTTGAGGCTTTCTTGTCGAACCATCTCTTAAGCACTTGTTGGCGGTTAGACGTGGCTATTAGGGCCTTTTCCCTTTTTTCTTGCACTTCTAGCAACTCAGCTAGTCGAACCTCCATGGTGCCATTTTGTTCTACCTCAAGAGATTTGAGCAATTGTAGCGCTAGAATCTCCATAGAGATAGCCAATAGTGCTTCTTTCCCATACACTAGCTTGTACAATAAAGTTTTGAGGACCTACTTGGGAGTTATGCGGTCCACCTAGAGTGCTTCCCGAAGGTTCTTGTGCCATTCTCTCTGATGATCTAACCCGATCCTTTTGATGAGTTAGACTAAATTTTTGTTAGTCAACTCGGCTAGGACGTTCCCCTACGGGTAGTAATTTGATGATGTTTTCAAGAATATTCCATGCACGAGTGCGAATTGGCATAGCTTAGAGCCTAGGAAAGCCTTGGAATTGTCAGAGATGATGGTTTTGGGTAGGCTGAATCTTGACACCAGTTCTTCAAGGAAGTTCACTATCTTTGCCTCTGTCATGTTCTTTAGGGGCATGGCTTCAGTCCACCTAGTGAAGTAGTTCGTGGCCATTAGAATCCATTTATGTCTGGTGCCAGAGGCAGGATTGATCATTCTGATGAAATCAAGGCCCCATTGTCGAAATGGCTCATTAGCCACTATCGGATTGAGAGGCATTGCAAAAAAATTTCTTCTTCCTACAAAGAATTGGAATTCCTTGTAGGCTTTTACCAAGGAGTATGAGTTAGTGAATAAAATAGGCCAAAATTACCCAACACACATGATCTTGATGGCTGTGGTTTTCACAGAGAAGTTTCTACTCGCGGGACTACTGTGGAAAGTGTTGAGGATTCTCTTCGCTTGTTCGATGGTGACACACCACAATAGGATGTTGTTGAAGTTCCTTTTGAAAAGGACCCCTTCGATGAGCGCATATCCGTTGTTCTGTAGTTTGTAGAATCTCCTCTTCTAAAAAGGAAGGCCTGACGGATATTTTTTTGTGTGCATGAACCTTACTCTATTTGCTATCCAACAACCTTTGGACTTAGACTCATTGATTAGAACTAGCTCTGGTCACTCTTCTTCAACTGTCATTTCCTTGTCGTGCTCCAGATATTCACACAGTCCTCTTCCTCAAATGGTCTTTGAAGGCTTGAACTCAATGTCGTATTCAAGGATCTTAGTGATCCAACTAGCCCTCTTTTCGGTGATTTCTCCTTCCATGATGTATTCGTGCACATTGGAATGCGTGACATAAACAATCACCTTATTGCAAGATATTTGGTGTCGAAACTTCTTGAGTCCCTTTACTATTGCAAACACTTGTCTCTCGACAAAGTTGTAATTCATTTCATATTACTTTAAGGTTTGGGAGTGAAATTCTATCGGATGTTCTCCCTTTCCTTCATTGTCTTTATGAGTTAAGACAATATTGATGCTTGATTTACTACTAAATACATACATTATGAAGTCCTTTGATAGGTCTGTATTGGCCAACACAGGGGTTGAATAAATAACATCCTTAACCTTCTTGAAGGCTTCTCTAGCTTCTTTAGTCCACTTGAATAATTGATCCTTTTTCAACATTAGGGTGATTGGTCTAATTATCCCTACAAAATCCGAAATGAATTTGCTCACAAAATCTAGCTTTCCTAAGAAAAACTGGACTCCTTTCTTGTTGACTGGTAGAGCAAGCTCTTTGATTGATTT
Organism: Sequoia sempervirens; assembly: GCA_007258455.2. Taxonomy (NCBI): domain Eukaryota; kingdom Viridiplantae; phylum Streptophyta; class Pinopsida; order Cupressales; family Cupressaceae; genus Sequoia; species Sequoia sempervirens. The sequence continues at coordinate 551,475,881 of VDFB02058242.1, forward strand.
CACCTGCTCGGGATCAATTGCAATTTCTTCTTTGGACAATACATGTCCCAATAGCTTGCCTTGAGGTACTATGAAGACACAATTTTTTTGGGTTCAGTGATACCCCAAACTCCTAGAATTTTTTGAAAACAATCTCAAGGTGATCGAAGTGATCATCCTTATGTTTGGAGAACATAGTCAGATCATCCAAATAGATCAAGATAATCTTGTTAATCAATTTGCTGAAAGCGATATCCATTGTTCGCTGGAAAGTGGCTCCTGCATTTGAGAGGCCGAAAGGCATTTTAGCATGTGTGAATGTTCCGCAGTTGGTAGTGAATGTTGTTTTGTGTCGATCCTCCTCTTTGACCTAGATCTAATTGTACCCAGAAAAACTAACTAGTCGAGAAAAGATTTCGGATCCTACCACTATTTGTAAGATTTATTCCATGGAAGGCAACATGTATTGATCCTTTATGGATGCTTTGTTCAGGTCCCGAAAGTCAACAAATAGGCAGATATCTCCATTCTTTTTCTGGACTGGGACTAGGTTGGATACCCATGTGTTGTGCTTGATCGAGAAGATGATCTGAGACTGAATTAGCTTTGTCAGCTCTTGCGCCATCAATGCTTTGATCTTCGGATTCACTAGCCTCTATTTCTGGCAAACTGGTTTTGCACCTTCTGTCAGCTCTATTGTATGTTGGATGATGTCGGGATTGTATTCCTTAAGGTCATCATATGACTAGGCCACAACTCCTTCATACTTCTCATAGAAGTTGATGAGCCTCTCTTTATCATGATACAGGACATCCTTCCCGACTTTGAGCTTTCTTCCATGTCCAACCTATAGATCCGCATAATCACTTTTGTTCGCTACAAACTTCCTATTATCATTCCTCGCATTGTCACAATTGAATAGGTTTTTGAGAGTGACTAGTCCTTTCAGAAGCTTGTTGGATCTTAGTCAAATGATTTGTTCATCATAGGCCTCAACAATATTCGGTTGGAGTTGGTTGGAAAACTCGCCCGACTGTTGGATGAACGAGGCGATGTGTTCATCACTGTCAAACACTTGCTAGTTTTGATCATTATTTGGAATCGTCGGTCAGACTATCACTTGCACAAAGTGCTTGTTATGAATTAGGTCAAAGGCAGGATCAAATTGTGATCCAATTGCGGCCATTTGGTTCGCATCACTATTTTGTTCATGGAGCATTGTCTGGATGTTGAAGGCTTCAAATCCTTCGATTAGGTCCTAGAATCTATGTCTATAGGATCGCATGCAAACATTATTTGTAGTAGAGACCCCTCAGACTTGGTTGACTACTAGTTCAAAATATCCAAATGCCATTAATTGCTTGATGCCCATTCGCTCCATAAGGCTTAGACCTTGCACTAGTCTTTCATATTGAACTTCATTGTTAGAACAAGTGAACTAGAAGCAAAAAGACCTCAGTATCATTTTATTTTGTGGGGATATAAAACATATCCTAGCTCCTATGCCAAATTTGCATCTTGCTCCATCAAAGTGTAGCATCCATAGCTTTGAGTCTTGATTATTTTCAAGTTCCTTCACGACCTTCAAAATCTCTCGCTATTCATCATAGATGACATAAGTCCCCAAACTAGTAGCATGATAGTTTATGAAAGGATCAACATCTATGTATTCACTCAAGAGAACTTCCTCTGAATTGGTCTAATTTCTAATCACTTTTTCATCCTCTAGTAGCGCAGTGCAATACATCTCTTCTTTGCTGAAAGAGGTATGAGCGGCTTCAAAGTTGATCATGGTTTCATCGGCTACATCTCTTGAATGCAGAGCTTTGGACACTATTTTCATTTTAGCTCTGTGCTTGGTCTTGAGGATTAAGTGTGACCAGTCCAAAGATAAATATCCGCCTATCTATGAAGTGAATTCCTAGTATAGGAAGAGGCTGAACATGGGAGGAACATCTATGATCATAGTATCTTGTAAAACTGTGATGCTAGGATAGGAGAATAGAGTCAAGGAAAGGTATTTGATGATACCTATAGTCTCGACCTTGTCCCCATCAAGCTGCATAACCCCTCTTTTTAAGTGTTCATAGATGAGTCCTAGGGCTTCAACTATCTGTTTGGGAATGACTGTGGTGTTAGTGCCAGAGTCAATCATAGCATTGTGTAATAATTTATTTCCCACAATAAGAGTCAGGAAGAAAGGTTTTGGCTTTGGATTATCTCTAACCTTGGTAGAGGCTTCCTCTATGCTATCTATGAGAACTTTGGCAAGAGGCAACAGATCAACAACCTTTCCTTTGAGCGATTGCTCCATCGACTCAATGATTTGATCTTCCTAGAGAGTCTTCTGTTGCAATGTATTTTTCTCCAGAATAGCTAAGATATCCCATAGGGACACATTAGCTGAGGATTTTTTTAATTGTTCCACCACATAAAATGGTGGTGGATTTGGAAGCTTCTGCTCCTTAGCCCTAGTTATGGCAATTTCCCTTCACGACAGACATTGTTGTGTAGCTGCGGAGGTACTAGGTGTCTGGTCGGAAGCACTTTTGGGCTGCAAACTAAATAGTTGCAGTGTGACTGATTCACCCATGAATCTCCTCTTTGAGTGAGTGTTGTAATCAGACTGCATTTGTGGAGTTTTCAATGGGGATGCATCGATGGAAAACACTGCCTCTTCTTCTTCCATCAATGAGAAGAGTACGTGATTAGGAAAATATATCTATTTCTTGCTCCAAGGATATTCCTTGCATTTACGTGGTGAGCACCAGGTTTTCCATTTGTGGAGAGGAATATACATAACCTCCATGGTCTGAAACTATGCCTTGGCTACGTTGTTCCACCACATTTTTTTGTATATTTCCATTTGCGCAGTTTTGGGGCATATGTGCATTGCTAGAGGGGAAGCACCAGGGGTTGATATCATCAACTAAGTTGTTCTACCTTTCCGTCAGTTCTCTGCTCGAGCTCGGGCTAGCACCTTGTATCGAAGTAGGCACTGGTACAATTTTATTAGTTATTTTCCCTTGCAGATTTGTGCGCGCGCTTCCTTGGAACTGATTCTGTTGGTAAGAGGACCTTCTGCCTTGATAATTTTGGTAGGTCAGCTTCAGAGGCACCAATTGGTTCTGCTTGATGACAATTATTTCATTGGCAATGGCCTACAACATTTCCTTGACATCGCTCATTTCATCCTTTGAAGGTCTGGATGTAGAAGTGATGTTCTTTGGTGTGCCCAGATACATGTACATGGATTGAGGAGGGGCAGACGCACTGGTAGATGGAATCTATTGGGAAAAAAATGATATCTTAGGAAATTTAGGCATGATAGGCCGAGGTGGTAACTTCCCAACATCTATCAGATTATTCTTTTCTTTGACTATGATGTTGTATGCATCTGGTAGAGTGGTTCTACCAAGAGATTGGATCATCATTGAGATGTCGATGTTGATGGATTTCAAGTAGAACATGAATGCCAACTCGGCTGGTGGGCGGATAGTAGTCTGAATTCTCTGCCAGGTTATATGAAACTGGGTGTTGATGTCAGTCATGGATTTATATGGGGATCATTTTATGACTGAGAGCTGATGATATTGCGAAGACCTATCTCCATCATTCAAGAATCTTTCATAGAAGGGGTCTCTGAGCTGATCCCAGGTAGCAATGGTATTAGCTTGTAGGGTACGGTACCAATCTAATGCTTTACCTTTGAAATAGGTTGAGAGCAACCTTAGTGCTACATTTTGGGCAGTGATTCCATGCACCAAACATACATCTACCACATCTTGCAAATGTTTTGAGGCTTTTCTTGAGCCATCTTTGGTAAATTTAGGTATAGCTTTCAAAGTGGAAACCGGGATAGGGGCCCAAACAACAGGTGCTACCAATGCTACAAGAGAACTTTTGGAATCCCATGCCATATAATTTTTGTTACTTGTTGGCAACATGTCTAGTGAAAGGGGTGGAGGGAGTGAAATGTTCACTAGTTGGGTCACGGTGTGTACTGTTCCTTGTGGTGACACTAACAAACTAGGGTTATTTGCTGTTTGGGATCTAGTAACAAGTCGATGGCTCATACACCCTCTTAAGATTTAGATTCATTTAAGCAGTCCCACTGGGCATTCCAAGAAAAAGAAACTATTGATGCCAAAAATTAGCAAGGTAACAACCTTTATGGGAAACTTAGTTAATGGGGGGACCAATTGTGCTAAACTAAGTGACCTTCGGATTTTAAAGAAGTTGAATTCTTCTATAATTGGGGTTTTGAAAAGGGAAAAGGAAGCAAATATAAAAGATAAAATCTAACTAAGGCGATGCACCAAGACTTAGATGTAAGGCACAATAAATCTATCTTTTGGATGCGATTTAAGGGTCCGTTCAATAATCTACTATGTCCCAGAATAATGGAAATCAAAGATGAAAACATAAATATATTATTCAATGACATAAAATGATTCTCATACACATTTAATAAAAAGAAGAGTCAAAAGACATGATCTAAATCAACAAGCTTATATTCAAATCATAGAAGTACTACAAATAAGCAATTCAAAACAAAAGCGACACATTATAATGTTTCATCAAATAGCCTAAGAAAAAAAAAAAAGGCCAAACAATGACACCGTTTGATAGTCTTATACAATAATCTAAAAGCATTAGTAAAGGCCTGGTCTCTTTCCCCAAATTTTTCTATATCTTCTGAACTTGGATTTAGAAGGAAGAAGTAGTATAGATAGCTAAAATACCACCGCCTAGTGGGCCAGTAAAAGATTTCATATCTCGAGCAATGATGCTTGCAATAATGATTTCCTTCAGCCATTGTAACAAAAAATATTCGGGCCAAAGAACATAGTCGCTTCCCAGCCAGATGCATCCCCTGTGAATGATGGAAGTGGTCCCAAAAAACTCCTTCATAGACATGTGTCATTCAATTATGTAGTCGGTTAAGACATGCAACAGCTTGGTGGGGCACGAATTTCACTCTTGCCTTTCCTTCGATGAAGTCCCCGCGACAATGACACGTGGTAATAGGTCAGGGCTCATTTGTTGATTCCTCTTTCATTCATTGAGAGACAAAGTGGTCAAGACACGTGGAGGCATTCTTTACTATCGGCACTGATTGTGGGGTCCGCCAAAAAGTGTACGTAGATGAAAGCTATGTGGCATGCAGACGGGGCCCGATTGAAAAGTGAAGGGAAGCAGTCTTGAAGAGCCCATGGTGTTGACACATGGAAGCATGGCGGGAGTCGGTAGGAGAGTGAAGGGAGGAATTTTTGTGAGGAGTGCCTAGTAGACATGTGGCAGCAGTGGATGGAGTTCAAAAAGATAAGGTGCAGGCCGATACTTAGTGAAAACAAAACCCACTCGAAGGGAGCTTGAGGATTTTAACATTCACAATTACCAAAAAAATTGCATATGTATAGTGGTTAGTTCCTAGACCTGACCAGTTATTAAAAAAGCTACATAAAGGAAACGAATATTTGTTTCTTGTTTTATAAAATAAAAAAAGGAAACCCGAATGCTCATTTTTCCTATGTAGTCTCCCAAACAACAACACATAGGTTTTGCATTCAATGAGTCAAATATCCATTTGGGAGCCAGATGTTTTTCTCAAATCAATCACATTTCAAAGCTATTTATGAATTTTAATGTTTTTTCTTTAATTTATAGTAGTTTTACATTGTTTTTTTATGAATTTTAGTCAAAAATAGGATTTTTAATAGGTTTTTTGTTGCATTAAAATGTTTGTTAATTTTAATTTTTTTTTATCAATTAACATACTTAAAATGGCTGATTTGAACCTTGCTCAATATGAAAACCCTAACCTTGCTCAACATGAAAAACCTAACCCGACTCAAGATGAAAACCCTCCAAAACCTCCTTCATTGCGATCGTTGTTTCCAAATCAAAACGTGCCAACAATACATGAATCTATTCATAAAAAAATAGATCAATTGAAAAATGTATGCCAAATTTATAATACACTCCCCGAGCTATTAGATATAAAAAACACTTTAGAAATAGTCATTTCAAATGTTGAAACTTTGGAAACTCAACACAATAGGTTTTTAAAGTGGTGGGAGGAACAAAGGAAATTTTATGCCAATGGGTTATCATATGATGAGGTGAGGGCACTTGATATTGACAAATCCCAATTAGCCCAGTTATTCGTCAATCACAAAACAAGACAACCCATAGATGTGTGGAAGCCAAAGTTTTTAATTAAATTGTGCACACATAGAGGCATATTAGATAATTTCTAGAGACATTGGTGGATGGTTTTTGATAAACCACCCAACAACAATCTTGAAATCCCTCATTATTTTCTTTGAAATTATATGTTGAGTTTGTCCTAGGGAGGCATGTCAATTACTTTGACATGCAAGATTTCTAGGGTGTTGGTAGAGGGATGCCACAAGATATACCTAGAGTACTTTGAGTCAGCTCAATTCTTCCTACTCCACCTATTGCCACCCCAACTCTAGTACCTTACGCCGAGATTGCTTTAGATGTAGGGAGTTAGAGAATTTTTTCCTTACATTCATTGAGTGATCATTTGGTCATGTAGAGCCATCATGTTGCACAAACGTATGACGGTGCATCCCATTATGATGGTGATGCACTTGATACATCCCAACACGATGGTGATGCACCTATTGCATCAGCTCTGGCTGGTACACCGTCCTCTTCAACACATATTTGTGTGCCCCATTACTGCATGATGTGCAACAATTTATTTTTGGGTCCTGTTTGACAGTCCATTGAGGCTCCCATGGACACATTCGACTATGAGTTCTAGGATATGTTGAGGGTGTAGGAGTTGATAGAGCACAAAGTGGATCATTTCCAGGAGTACATCAGCTACTAGGGATGATGTGGGAGCACCGGTAAGACTTAAATTAATTTCATAGTGTGTTTTATCTAAATTCTTTCATATTTTATAAGAGATATTTTTATTGATATATGTTTATGTGTTGGAATCTTTAATAGTTATCGATAGAGGACTAGATTTCCCAAGTGCACGAGGCTACACAATTGGCCATTTCATTTGGCCTAGGGATTTAGTATAAAATATCATTTAAATTTTTATTTAGATGTTAATTTTGGAAATCTATTATGTTTAATTACATGTACTACATAGATTGATAGCATAATGTAATCTTGTCTTTTATGAAATAACCTAGTTCTTTGACAACCATGTTGACTGAGCCTTACCCATTGGAAGAATCTGTACAATAGGTTTATTTATTTTTTATATTCTCAACATTATGATTATATGTGCATGTGCATTTAAATTATGTTACATTCTTGTCATTTTTAATATAAGAAACCATCTTAGCTGCTTCATCCACCATGAGCTCATCTAGTGTAGAAGCATCGTAATAGATATGTGTTTATTTTATATTGTAGATATTTACATTTAGATAGGAGTAGATATATGTTTAGTAAATATTATTATTTGTCAACAGTTATACGTTAATTCATATCATTTTTATTTTACCTGCTATAGTTCTCTACCCGACTCATCACTTTGATGAGTGTAGGACCATTTCTTTATACAAGGACTCCTGATCATCTTAAGGGACAATAATATGTAAAACATCTTGTAGAAAAGAGAAATAATTGAGGTAAACAAGAATTGCATTATTGATATAATATATAGTACACGTATAGTGATTTTGATGTTAAATTCATAATTTATAAATCATAGAATATAAGTTTCTATTTACTAGTCTATCTTGTCAACCATTAACATAATTAATATAATTTATGGTTTGAATTGTTGTTGTGGAGGAAGCTTCAGAGCAACTAAGTTCTTTGTGGAGGCTTGATTCTGATGGTCGAGCACATGATTGGGATTTGATATAGATTGATATGTATTTAGGGTTTGATAGATCTTGAGATCCAACATATATGCCACAATTTGTAAAAATTATTGTACAACTTGTTTTGAGTAGGCATATATGCCAAATTTGTATATGCAGAAACACAATTATTCTACATTTTGATATATAAGAACTGATATTTGATCTAATTTGTTCCTTGTGGACATTTCTTTCTACTTTGAATCTTCAAAATGGAATTTATAATTACCTTAGAATGGTTTAAGGTTATGCTTAATAACATGTTTTTGATTAGTGATAAATAAGTTTTGCGGGGACCAAAAACCCCTTACAAACAAGTTTTTGAGGGGACCAGAAACCCCATAGAAATAAAGAAAGCTGTAAAAGATAGGAACACAAACAATCAACAACCCAACATCAACATTCTACCCAGGGATATTGAAGACAAAACAAATTGCAAGAAAATAGATTAGAAGGGATTGAAACCCTTTAGAGCCAAGAAGTCATATGAGACTTAACCTAGAGAAACTATAAACTGCCTGAATCTACCAGACACCAAACAACCATGATTAGCCAGGAACCAAGAACCCAAGAAAAGTTTTGAAGGGACCATAAACCCTCTACAATCATGTTTTGACAGGGACCTTAAACCCAAAAGCCTAGCTAATTTAAGAGAAACACCTAACTTGCAGCTCCATCTAAACTGAACAACCACCCCCACACTCCACCTCCATAGCACAACAAGAGACCAAATAGTTATACCAACTGAAAGAAAAATTTATCTTACAAGACCCCCACACATGAAGAGCTAAAAGAAAACCCCACCTCAAAAGGAGTCAGCTCCCCTCTACTGGAGCAAATGTCAAGAAGGCCCTTACCACCACTACAGTCAAACTGTAACAAGAAACAACTCCACCTACATAAGAGCATGCACCACCTCAATAGGTGTAGTAAGAGAGAAGACCAAGAACAAATAAAGCTCCTCCACATATCCACCATCCCCAACTCTACCTCAAGAAGAGAGGGATCCACCTCAACATGAGAAATATTCACCTCAATAGAAGACTCAAAGAAAAGAAAAGAGAGGAAGGCTAACCAGCCAACAAAAAAGAGAAAATTGACACCCATCAAAAAAATAGGAATAGGGACCAACAAGATAAACACAATGAAATGTCCCACCAAGAAACTGAACATAAAAACATGGGTAATAAAAATGAATGTGAGAAGCAACCCAATGAAGCCAACCATGAGCTTTAACAACATAAAAAACTTAACAAAAGCTTAGAGCTCCAACCCCTCCACAAAAGAGGGGAACACCTCCAATAAGACATCAGAGGTAGTGAAAACAAGTCCAAACCCCAACCATAAATAGAGCAAGAAGGACTAGCAAGGGTTACAAACCAACCAGACAAAAGAGGGACAACTAGAGCCAATAGCTTCAAACCTCACTAGAAGAAAGAAAAACAAAAACCTCTAGGGGCAGAGGCCCAGACCTAGAGAGAGCGAGAACAACCAAGCCCCAAGAGGAAAGGGGACCCCAAATAGGACATAAACAAGGAGAAGGCCCAACATGAAGAAACACCAAGCTTCCCCAACACGTTGGTCAGGGCCAAAGACAGGCCAAAACTCCACAAAACCATCCAAAGGAAGACACCACTAATCCAACAAGGTAGGACAGAAACCCAAAACACTCCAAGAATAAAAAACCCTAGAAGAAAGCCACCAAACAAATAACAGGAAGAAGCAAAGGAAAACCAAGAAGTAACAAGAATCATAATAGGCTAAAGTGAGGAGCTCCCAAGCCCTCCTACTATGCTGAATAGGAGCAAAAAAGAACACAAACTACAACATAACTACCTCCAAGAAACCAACACCCCACACCCATTGCAAGGAAAGTGACTAGAACAAGAGCAGAAAGGGCACACACTTCCAAACCGAGAGAGGAAGATGGAGGTAACAACCTCCAACCATGCCTAGACCAACAACCTCAACATGATTCATGAACAACAGAAGGGAAGCAGGCACCATGCTAGAGGAGGACCTGACCCAATTCCCACGTAGCACCAGATGAAAGGAAAGAAAAGCAATGCCTCTCTTAGGAGAAAAGCCGCACAAAGGTGCCATAAGGCAGTAATCAGAACCCCCAACCCCCGCATCATTGTCTGCATCCGAACTGTCCTCCTCATCAGAATCACCATCAGAGTAGTTCCCGCCCGACGATGCCATTTCACATAAGGCTTTTTTGTTGGTGTTCAAACAAACATGATCAATAACATGTTATAGATTAACAAAATTACATTTTAATAGAACTTATGAATTAGAATTGGTAATCGATCTATGTAAGAGTTCATTCATAGTAAGGTTCACATACATTACATTCCATGAGACCACATTTGTTTGAGGAGTTTTTTCTAACAATTCATTACCTTTTCTATTGTACCACATTTTTCATACATTTCTACCAAAGAATTTTTATCAAACACTCAATTTGAGAATACACATTATTTCAAGCTCTCTTGAATGAATTTACATTTGACATTATTTTATTTTTTGAACTCCTGTAATGAAATGGGAAGTTGATTTTTATTTAAAAAAAGTTAAAATTAATGAAAAATGGTATGAGAAGAATTGTATAATATTTGTTGAGAAGAAATGTTTGAAAATATTCCTCAAAGAATTATGGTCTCATAGACAAGGCAAAAAAGATGAAAGGAGTGACTTATGACAGTTTTATGGAATTCATTTTTTTGATTGATTAAAAACTTCAAACAAATGGATACAACTTAATGAAATATATGTCATTTCAGTGTTCATTCAAAAGTAATATAATCATCTTGATAAAAATCTATGCCATAGAAAAATAGCCCCTTTGCTTGACATGGGATTAATTCATGATAAATTGGAATTAATGAGGCATTGATTCAAGTCTTGTGAGGCATTTTATGCATCCACACTAGGTCTTGGACCCTTGCAAATAGAATGACATGCTTTTAACGATGTCTTGTAAAGGTGTTGTAAAGTGTTGTAAGATAATTTCACGCTTTTCTAGACATAATTAACCCATTTATTCATAACTCAACATTATTAAATGTGTTTAATAACATTATCACAACAATTTAAAAGGCTTGTGAATTAAACTTAATGATAAACTAGTGTTGTAATGTGTCTTGCAGATTCAAATTGGTTCTTGTGCCTTCCTAGGATATGTGGACCTCATTTTAGTGTTGTAAAGTGTATTTAATTACACTTTCACATTGAATTTTGTGTCCCAATCCCTATTTGACATTCACATCATCATTAATAGTCCCCTATTAACCCATATTATGCATCTTGAGGCATATTTTGATCAAATAACCGATGTAGTCATCATATAAGCCTAATTTTCTTACTTTTTAGCATTCCAGCTAGCAAGAATGGCCCCTATGGGACCCATTTTCCATTAGTGGTGAATTAGTCCCATCTAGGTGGGACCCATTAGCCATTAGTGGTGAATGAGTCCCATTTGAGCCATTTTTAGGGTTTTGAGCAGGAAAAATTAGGTTTTAAGTTTAATTTTTCTCCATGTCGACCTTAGGGATCTAATTAATGGGAAAATAAGGCGATTTTCCTATAAAATCACCTATCTAAACTCATTTTTACATCTATTCATCCATTCACATATTCGCATCATTCATTCATCATCCATCTTCTATCTCAAGTCAAGCAAGCTAGAGAATTTACATTGCAAGTCATCAATTTATCTTCCTAAGACATCCAAGGGCATATTCTACATGTTATGTTGCAAAATTTCAAGATCAATCATAATGGAAAGGTAATCCATTCCATTTTTTCATGTTTTATTCCTTTCTTTCATTATTTTGGTTTAATTACCTAAAAGGGGTTTGACCAAGGCAACCCCTCATGCCCTAACATTCAACATCTCTCTCTCTCTCTCTCTTGTCTTGTATGTTTGCAAATTTAGCTCTCTTGGAAGCTTGGAAATAATTGAAGATCAATTTTCAAGGTTGCTAAAGTCTCCTCATTCATCAAGTCAAAATATCAACAAAAATCCATTTTTAGATTTGTAAATCAGAGTTTCGGAAGCAAACACCTGTAGGGAATCAAAGTGCAGATCGAAAGCCTCAGAATCCACCTTTGAAAATAAAAAAAATTCAAAAGTGGAATCACTCACCATGAGTGGCGAATGAGTCCCACTCTAGGGTCAATTTTGAGTTTTCTGCATTTTTGAGTACCCTTTTGTTAGAAATGGGTTCCTATATAGTTTGGTAGAAATGGGACTGATTTTCCTAGAATGGAAAATGAGTCCCTCCAGGCCTAAATTTCAACATCAACAACATTCCATAAGTCATTCCCAGTCCTCATCCATATCTCAGGTGCACACTTTCAATCTGATTCATTTTTGTTGTAGTTTTTCATTCATTTTTAGGTGATTTTCTATTATGTTTTCAAACAAGTTGTTTTCCTTTAGTTTCTATTCATTAGTCAATTAATCTCATTCGTTTCTTGCATTCAAGCATTATATCTAGGCATATTGCATCCTTATTCTATCCATATTGCATTGAATTTGAATGTAACATAAGCATTTTTGGCCCATCTTTCTCCTTCTAGGTGAAAATCCCTAGGAGAGCTAGAAAGCAAGTGGGTGCCAAATATCTATGCTACATTTTTGGTGAACCTACTTTTTGAATACTTTATTGACTAATTTGGAGTCCTTTCATCATCATAGATCTAACTTGCATTAGGGTTTGCATGATTCATTTGCATGCTAGGTGTTAAATTTTGTATTCATAAAAAGTGCATTTAGGTTGCAATGTTGGCATCTAAATTCATTTCCACTCTCTAAAGTTCTACATTTTTACTTTAGTTCTGCATCATCACACTCTGAAAACATTAAAATCAGTCAACAATTTCTAAAAATTTCAAAAAAATTCCAGACTGGGACCGATTCACCACCCTGGGCGAATCAGTCCCCTTTGACCCCTAAAACAACCCTTTATAGAATTGAAAACACTGTTTTTAGACTTTTGTTTGGTGCCATTTCATACCTATATTAGTTGGTTGCATTTTTGTATCATGCATTTCATCACATCTAGCCTAAAATAGCTCATTTCATGTTTTGCTTAGTTGCACTTTTGCATTTACAATTCATTTTCAAATTGTTACATTGCATAAACAAAAAATTAGCCTACTTTAAAACTGAAAATTGCGTTTCCTTTTAAGTCATTGCATTTTACTTTCTTTCATTTTTTATCATAGCACATTTTCTTTCAAAAGATGTGGCTTTGATTTCATTAATAGTGGATTGTATAAGCACAACATTCCCTTTTATGAGCTCAATTTTTATTACAAAAATGAGGAATTTTAGAAACATGATCAAACCATTGAAACAATCCTTAACCTTACATTGCCCATTGGAGAGAATGGTAATTTAGAAAATTATAACAATCATACTTGTTATTCCCTTGCTACCTCTCCTATTAGTGCCGAAGGTATCTTGGTGAAGGAAGTGTCAAGTCTTGAGGGTTTTGATTTTCCATCTCCTTATTCCCCTTTGGACAATGTTAGACAACAAGAGCATGAAATCATAGAAACATTTCTCAATATCACCTTACCAACTCTCCATTGTCATGACAATCAAAATTGTTCTTCTTTTTATATCCCTCCTCCATGCCAAGAGGATAGGTTGGTATTAGAATATATACCTATTAAGAGTCATGAGAATCTTGATCCTCCCTTTCCTAATGCTCTTCCCATTTGGGATAATTTATTTGAAAACCATATTGGTCCTTCTCTTGATGCCTCTCCCACTTGTGATGAAGCTACTTTACAAATTTCAACCTTAGATGAACATATTACAAGCTCTCATAGTAGGGTAAATAATATGGAACAAGAGAATGAGACCTTAAAGACAATGGACATTCAACTAACACCTTCTCCTAATCACCCCTCTCTTGATAATCCCATCATTGATCATTCCCCTATTAGTGATGAAGTTATTTTGGAAGAACCAAGCCTTTCTTGTCAAGAACATATGACTTGTTCTCCTAAAAACTCTCCTTCTATGGAGAATATCATGATGCTAGAAAATGACAACAATAATAATATGTCTTCCTCTAATAAAAAGGTGATTTTGGATTGTCCTATATTAGAGATACAACAAACCAAGACCATTGAGGTTATGAATGCACAAGTTTCCTTTAGATCCCCTTCAATAAATGGACCTCATACATACCTCATGGGATATCCTAACAAACCTCTAATTCTCTACCCACCTTCACACAAACAAAAAACTCAAAACAAACCCAAACTTATCCTTTACCCTCCTCAAACTCATGTATCACAACAACCGAGTTATAATACCATTGATCATACATATAACACTCACAATAATATGCAACCACAACAACCCACACCCACACCAACACCATTACCATTTCCTAATCCTATCCAACATAACCCTTTCTTACCAAGTCGCAACGAGTATGATCTTGTCAAGCAACTTAAGAATACTCTTGCTAAGATTTCATTATGGGATCTTATTCAAGCTTCCCCTCACTATCACAACATGATCCAAACAACATTACAACAAGTTCTTGTCCCTTCCAATGTGCTACCAACTAATATTGCAACTATGATTCAAGGCCAAAACATTGACATTGTTCTCCACCAAAGTGACTCCCCTCTTTGGATGTGCAAAAACAACATGATTCTTTCATGATAATTGCTTAATACAAACAATAGGGATCAAGAGATCTCTTGTAGATATTGGATCTACCCTCAATGTGTGTAGTGTGAGCCTTTTGGATAGGCTTGGCATTGATCAATCAACCATTTGACCCGACTCTCTATCTATTAAGGGATTTGACACTGTTCAAAATAAACTGCTCAGGGTTATCATTATGCCTCTTAAAGTTGGAGTGGTCACCTTGAATACACCAATCCATGTTATGCCCTATGAAATTTCATGCAATCTTATCTTAGACAGACAGTGGATTCACACCATGAAAGGTGTGCCTTCCACTCTTCATTGCAAAATGAAATAAATCTACAACACAGTAAGCACACTTGATGCCGACCCTAAACCTGTAGTGTCTTAAAAATTGAGAAAAACAAAGAAAATTCCTTAAAAAAATCAACATCACCTACATAAGTGGAACCCATTCAACAAAAAGACACAACAATGAAAAATTTAGACAAACTTCCGAAAGTGTCCGCCCCAACCACTTTAGACAAAGAAGAAAACTACACAACAATATTTGACAAACACAACAATGAACAACCACCCGATTCAAAAGCAATGAAGAAGCTTTATGGAAAAGGTTATGACCTCATGCAACAACTTGGATATAGTGGAACAGGATGTGGTGCTAGTGAACAAGGTATCCGTGTCCCTATCTATTGGCATATGGCTTCTGGTGTTGTCATTGATGGCAACCTAAGTAATTGATCTGGTCCACATGTCAGTATTTGTCCATACCGAAAGACAGAGTGAAGAACAGGGTATCCGAATGAAGTTGAGTTTATCGATCAATATGCATTACCAGTTTATCAATTTTGGTTGTGGATCTCAGGGAAGGTCATTGGGTATCTAGAATATCTTATTCTCAAGTTTTGTGATATCGCATCAAGTTGTGTACGAGTTAGGAGATTCGGTCATTCGATTTTCTATTCATTAGTGTATGAAGGTTGACTAAGTAGATGTAGTGTGTTGCAGATATTTAAGGAGAAATTATTTGAGGTAGTTTCAAGCTTGTGGATTTTGTTTTGGGTCCTGACTATGCTATGAATGACTTTGGATGGTATGCATTGAAAATCATTTATGATTTGAGACGACAGTTGGAAAATATTTTCTAGGGGGAGCTGTTAAGAAAATCTTTCAAACCCCCTACCGGTAATTGACACTAGGATGTGGATGAGTGCAGTGGTTGTACTGATGATCTACAAATGCTATGGAACCAGTTGGAAAGGACATGATGCTGAGTAGAAGGTCTGCAAATTTTTTTTGTTTGATGACTGAGAAAATAGGGCATCCAGATAAGTTAGGGCAAAAGGATTTATTACAACAAAAGGTTAGGTGTGCAAGTTATAAAAAGAGCAAGTTGAAATCCTCATTTTCCACTTTGTATTGAAGAATAAAAGGATGAGAGCACTTTGTACCAGAATTTTGAAAGCGTGAAGTCAATTCAATGGCAACCCTAATCCATTAGGTACTTCTATTGTATTGAAGAATTTACATTTAATTTGTTGTGCGGTTGAAGAACTTCTCTAGTAGAATCAAGTCATAAGTACGAAAGGAATGATAAACCTGGATGAGTATAGCAGTGAGAGGGTTCAAGTTGTAAGAAACATGTTAATTAATGAATTGAAATGGATGAAAGAAGAAAAACACAAAAGCTTGGAAATTTGGAGTGAATTTCCCTATTTTGAGAATGCATAAATCATTGAGTTTATTTTGGATAGGTTGAATGATGATATTCTAACTTTGGATAAACCCTACCATATCTCAAAAGAAGTGATTACAACCATAATTCGGTTATGCTATGTCGGGGATGTGCTGAGAAAGAATTCAATTCGAAATAAGGAAGTCAAAACCCTAACCAGAGTAACTGGAGATCAGAGGGAATTGATAATTTCCAAAATTAGAGATTTAGTAATAAGGTACATTGCGCATCGAGTATCTTACAAAATCTTTTTCAGAAACAGGGAAGGTGCAACTTCGGTAGGTGTTGCTTACATTTCACACAAGATGATAATGGAAGATGAGGACTTTGTCCTTTGCGGGTTACTAAAAGATCAATTGATGGAGAATGTGCAATTGTCAAAGATGACAGGTTATCCTTTCAAATTTGGTACTTTGGTTATATGTCTTGTGATGTATTTTCTGAATTGCTTGCCCCTAATCAACAATGTAATATGGGAAGAGAGTGAACCAGTTTGCAAGAAAATTTACATACATTCAAACAATTTGGAAAACTGTGATCAAGAATATGAAAGTTTCTTCAAAGGTTTGCTAGGAAAGTTTGGGTTAACTGGTATTCCCCTTTTGGTAAGGGAAATTTATGTTGGTTCCTCCTCCGGTGAGATGGAGAGAAAGAAGAAAAGAATAAAAGAAATTGCTGTTGGTACTCCACCAACATGCAAGACTCCAAGAATTAAAGGAAAAAGAAAAGAACAAGTGGTTGTGGACATACCAGATGAGGAATCTGATAAGGAAACTGAGGTCACCCAAAGAAAAGAACTAGAAACTGGTGAACCAAAACAAGAAAAGGAAATGTTTGTAGAAAGTGAAGAAGAAAGTGATTTATCCAAAGAAAGGCTATTACAACTTATTCATGAGGAAGATGGAATGCAAAAAATAGCAAACATGTGGTCTATCAAACCTTCACATGAGTAGAACATGATCTTAAGTGTACTAAGTGCTCATTTTGTTCCCAATCATATCAAATTGGAGAGTTTGCAGAATACATTTCCAGAAGAGATGATTGAATGCATCAAGGAAATCATGGACTTTGAGTCTTAGAACAAGGAAGAAGGAGAAAAAATTCTACACATGAAGAAGAAGTACAAATTTTTACTTACCAAATTGAAAAAGAACATGAATCAATTAAGGCAATGCATAAGCATAGAAAATAACATTTATAACTATTGTCTTCAATGGCGTCATGCAATCAACATGTACAAAGAGAAGCTGGAACAAATTGAAACAAAGTTGAACAACATTGGAAAAAGTTTTAACATGTCCTAGGATGTTGATGGTGCAATTAAGAAAAGAATTTAGGAATTGCAAACAGAGCATACAAATGTTCAAAACACTGGGAACATGATTGTTGACACCTTTTGGAAAGTGAAGGACATAATAGAAGGTAGGTTGGAACAATTGATTGAGATACTGAGGAAAGGAGAGATATTAGAAGAAGCTATCACCATTCTAGAATCCCTTATCAAAATCATCAACCGGACATTTGAGAACAACATCATGATCATAATCACCGGGATTGTAGTAGAATCTTGGAAGAAGTTTCTTCTGGAGATGAAGGAAAAGTACAAAATAATCTTCTAAAGTTGAGGCTGTATTTCTTCAAATTTTTGAATTAGTTTTTGCTTAATTTTTTTGGTTACACTTCAAAGGGGGAGAAAGAAAATATATTTTTTTCATTGATGTCAAAGGGGGAGAGAGAGCAGTGAAAAATGCCTTATTAAACTCAAGGGGAGTTTTGTCTTTTTGAAGTTTTTGAAGGTTCTGAGACTTAGTCATTTTTCACTAAGTGTTGCCATCAATTCCAAAGGGGGAGATTGTTGGAATATGGCTTATGGTTTTTTCATTGATGGAAACCTAAGTCATTGATCTGATCCACATGTCAGTATTTTTCCATACCAGAAGATAGAGTGAAGAACAGGGTATCCGTCTGAAGTTGAGTTTATCAATCAATATGCATTACGAGTTTATCAGTTTTGGTTGTGGATCTCAAGGAAGGTCTTTGGGTATCTAGAATATCTTATTCTTGAGTTTTGTTCTATTACATCAAGTGGTGTACGAGTTAGGATATCCGGTCGTTTGTTTTTTTGTTCATTAGTCTATGAAGGCCGACTAAGTAAATGTAGTGTGTTGCCGATGTTCAAGGCAAAATTGTTTGAGGTAGTTTCAGGCTTGTGGATTTTGTTTTGGGTCCTCACTATGCTATTTCCAACTTTGGATGGTACTCATTGAAAATCATTTGTGATTTGAGTCAACAGTTGGAAAATATTTTCTATTTTATTGTAGTTGACATGAAGCGATTAAATCCTTGATAGCAGATATATATAAGAGATTAGTTAATTCATTTTGCATGGTGTTAGAAGTGTGTTGATGAATATTTCAAATATAAAAAGGGTTGTAGAGTTATTATGCATAGTTTCACTTGTGCAGGAGAGGATTTTGTGAAGTGAGTTCAGGCAGAGCAGAGCGAAGTGTAGAATTAGACAATAGGTCCAGAATCTGATCTATGAGCTTAACCGAAACTGTAACCAAGAATTTGTAGATGTTACTTTCTCAGTTCAACCTTTTGATGTAATCCAAATATTTTGTAAGGAAGTGAGACTTCCTCATTTTGAGTAGTGAGCTCTAGGAAGTGTGCCTAAATGCAAGTGTATTCCCATTTTGTAAAACACTTATATTTGAGTACTCAAATTGTGGATTGACCTCCACCGTGGTTTTTCCCCTAATAGGGTTTCCACGTAAAAATCCTTGTGTTATGGTGTTGTGGATGTTTTCTTTCTGTGTTTTCATCTTTCTCTTGGTTGAATTTTATAAATGGTTTAAAGATTAGAGTGATAATAAATATTGTTGAACACTGATTCACCCCCCCTCTTAGTGTTCCCTGATTCCAACACTATTGTCCTTATCACACAAAAAAAACTAATGGTCTTGGTTATTTTCTTGTGATCAAGATCAAAAAACCTTCACTCAACATAAACAATCTCATACAACACACTCCTAAATCATCTTTAACAGTCAACACTAGTGGTCTTGAACATCATCCTTTACCTAGCATAAAAAAAACATCTACATTTTCGCTTAATGTCAATCTCATCTCGCAAGATACCAATGATTCGATATATTTTCCCTCGTCCTATAAGAGTGAGAAAAAATCTCGCACACTAAAGAGTCTTGTGTAAGTATGACATCTACTATTAAGCAAGATATATATTTGATGAAAACCACACAACCACCTTCTATAATTGATCAAGAGGGTATCTTGTTGAGACTCCTCCAAGATCACTTGATCATACTCCCTCCTCAAACTCACAAGAAATACTATTCCAAGACTTCATTTTGTGCATATCATCGAGTTCACAATCACTCCACTAATGAATGTAATGCTTTGAGTTGTAAAATACAACATTTTCAGGAGTTTGGTATGCTTCCCTCTATGGGGGTACCTAATTCCTCTACTTGATATTGATTTTCACTCTAGCATGCATCTCCTCAAGCTTTTTAGCTAACCCTTGTCCTGCACTCATTGGGGGCAAGGGGTTTGATAGCCTTGTCCTTGTATGTCACTTGTGGTCACCTTCCTTGGCTAGTAATTAACCTTTCATGAATACACAAAAGAAATCTTGTGATGTGGACAACATGCCTTAAGTTGGCTTGCATACAACATTTTTCCTTCTTTTCATGATGTAGCTTATCGGAAACATATGACTTGGCATGGGGATTTTTGAATAAGCTCTCATGTCCTCTTCTTTATCTTCTACTTTAAAGCAATTGGTCATAGTATGGGTGCTCGCAATCACTTTAAAGTGGGGGCATACATCACCACTCACATTTCATTGCGTGATTTTATTTTTCTTGCGATACCCTCTCTTGGAAGCATTAGGTACACTGTTGCCCAGGATGAGATCTTGCACTTGTCCTCTCTTGTAAACAAGATGAGATCATTGGAACTTATCCTCTCTTGGAGACATTGGGCATGATGTTACCTAAGATGAGACATTGCATGAACTAAGAAAAATCCCTTTGAAAAATTGTTACACTATTTTGCATTAACAATGTCTATGAGTATCAAGCATACAAAGTTTTGCTTACCTCATAGATCTCAAAAAACATTTTCCTTTGTGGCACCTTATTAAATTTATCAGGAGGTATAACTTTGACATGGTTGAGTGGGAAGCCCACCTAGCGGCATGACTTTTCCCCATAGCCACCTTTGTGTTTGTGAGTGCATACCAACTAGCGTATGTATCTTACCTTTTGGGCTTTCTCACCCTATGGATGACCAAAAGTTCTGTGGCCCCAAAGTGAGTATATTGTGGCCTTCTCACCCTGTAGATGAATTGAAGTTCTGTGGCCCTAGAGTGAGTACATCTTTTTCACCCCGTCTTTCATTTCCCTAGTTCTTGTCATTGCATGATTTTGTATCTTGATAGTTTGACTTAGGATCTTGGATCCTGAGGGCTTGCACAACCTCCTTGATCTTTTTCATTCTTTGCCATTTTCATCTGAACACTTGGATCTCTCTTGAATGTCTACTTTAGTGTGATTTTGAAGCAGGTACATCCTCTCACTAAAGTGGTGGCTAAATGTGTCATAGAAAAACGACCCCTTTTCTTGACATGGGATTAATTATGATAAATTGGACTTAATGAGACCTTGATTCAAGTCTTGTGAGGCATTTTATGCATCCACACTAGGTCTTGGACCCTTGCAAATAGAATAACATGCTTTTAACGATGTCTTGTAAGGGTGTTGTAAGCTGTTGTAAGATACTTTCATAATTTTGTAGACTTAATTAACCTATTTCTTCCTAACTCAACATTATAAAATGTGCTTAATAACATTATCACAACAATTTAAAGGCTTGTGAATTAAACTTAATGATAAACTAGTGTTGTAATGTGTCTTGCACATTCACATTGGTTCTTGTGCCTTCCTAGGCTATGCAAACCTCATTTTAGTGTTGTAAAGTGTATTTAATTACACTCACATTGAATTTTGTGTCCCAAGCCCTATTCAACATTCACATCATTGTTAATAAGCCCTTAGTAATGAAAAATTATTTATCCCGAGGCATAATTTAATCAAATAACCCACATAGTCATCATATAAGCCTAATTTTCTTACTTCTCAGCTTTCCAGCTATCAAAAATGGCCCCTGTGGGACCCATTCACCATTCTTGGTGAATTAGTCCCATATAGGTGGGACCCATTCACCATTAGTGGCGAATGAGTCCCATTTGAGCCATTTTCAGGGTTTTGAGTGGGAAAAATTAGGTTTTAAGTTTAATTTTTCTCCATGTCGGCCTTAGGGATCTAATTAATGGGAAAATAAGGTGAATTTCTTATAAAATCACATCTCTAAACTCATTTTTACATCTATTCATCCATTAACACATTCACATCATTCATTCATCATCTATCTTCTATCTCAAGTCAACCAAGCTAGGGCATTTACATTGCAAGTCATCAATTTATCTTCCTAAGACATCCAAGGGTAGATTCTACATGTTATGTTGCAAAATTTCAAGATCAATCATCATGGAAAGGTAATCTATTCCATTGTTGCATGTTTTATTCCTTTCTTTCATTATTTTGGTTTAATTACCTAAAAGTGGTTTGACCAAGGCAAACCCCCATCCCTAACATTCAAAATCTCTCTCTCTCTCTTGTGTTGTATGTTTGTAAATTTAGGTCTCTTGGAAGCTTGGAGATCATTGAAGATCAAATTACAAGGTTGCTAAATTCTTCTCCTCTTTTATCAAGTCAAAATATCAATAAAAATCCATTTTTAGATCCGTAAATCAGAGTTTCGAAAACGGAAACCTGTAGGGCATCAAAGTGCAGATCAAAAGCCTCAGAATCCACCTTTGAAAATCCAAAAATTCAAAAGTGGTGAATGAGTCCCACTCCAGGGTCAATTTTGAGTTTTTTGCATTTTTGAGTACCCTTTTGTCAGAAACGGGTTCTGGTACAGTTTGGTAGAACTGGGATTGATTCACCTAGAATGGTGAATGAGTCCCTCTAGGCCTAAATTTCAACATCAACAACATTCCAGAAGTCATTTCTAGTCCTCATCAATATCCCAGGTGCACACTTTCAATCTGATTCATTTCTGTTGCAGTTTTCCATTTGTTTTTAGGTGATTTGTATTACATAATGTGTTTTCAAACAAGTTGTTCTCCTTTAGTTTCTACTCATTAGTCAATCAATCTCATTCGCTTCTTGCATTCAAGAATTATATATAGGCATATTGCATCCTTATTCTATCCATATTGCATTGACTTTGAATGTAACATAAGCATTTTTGGCCCATCTTTCTCCTTCTAGGTGAAAAACCCTAGGAGAGCTAGAAAGCAAGTGGGTGCCAAATATCTATGCTACAAAATCAATGTGACTCAATGTTCATTCAAGCTTAATAATATGTAAAAGGTATAGAATAATCATGAATAATAATCACTATCTTTCAACCAAAGGGGTTTGATACAACCTTCAAACAAAGTCCTTACAATTGAAAAAGTTACATGTTCATTAGATTGTTCATGTGAAATCTATACAATAATCATGATCAACAATTAAGACATCACTCAACCATGATGCAAACATTAAACAAACCAAATGAGTGTGATACAACCATTAAAAAAACCAAATACAACTCCATGAAATGCATGTTATTTGACCTTCCACAAGCAATTTGTATTATCATAATGAAAAATAATGAATCTTGCTAACCATAATGCATGGATAACAAAACTAGGCATACCATATGGGCTTGATGCACACTAGTCATAATGCACACTTCACACAAAAACAATAAAACTCATATCATATTGCCATATATGTCATTCAACCTTGACCCACACCAAACTTGCTATATCACAATTGTTGTCATATATGCCATTCAACCTAACACAATTGAGGTTTTGTATTTGGTAAGATTTTGTGTAGGTAAAGAAAGTGAGAGATGACGCTTAAGGTGGATTTGAACAAATGAAGTTATTGTCCTAAGTGTTGAAAACTTTATAAAAAAATGGATGTTGTTGTCCTAAGCGTTGAAATTGAAGCAAAATAATTGAAGACTAAAATTAACCACTTAGAAAAGGAATAAAAAGATAAGAAAAATATTTTACTGTCAAAGAAAAGGAGGTTAGTCTGCTCTAAAAATAGTTCCAATGCATTTGTATGGGTAATTTTAGGCTAGGAATGGTCTTGTTTTGAACCCAAACATGTTGAAATAGTTAGAACTACATTGGATCGACGATATCCCTTAATAGTCCAAAGTGAAAAAGGAAGCAATCTTTGATGGGATATTACTCAGAAACTATGATGCTTACAAACTCTTCATATGAGGCTATGGGATCGCGTTGGGACCCTCTACAATAATCTGTCTCAGTTTTTTCTACCTTGGAAGTGTTTTCCCTTGGTGATGAGTTTTCAGTTGAGGAAAAAGTTGTCAAATGCAAGCAGTGTAAAGTTGTAAAGTGGTGCAACTTTCATTCTGCAACTTGTATGACCAAACCAACCATTCCAACACACCCATATGGGTATGTTTAACTATGAATGGTCCTCTTTCATATCCAAACATGCCGAATCACTCCAAGCTACATTCAATTGGCTCAATCCTTTAAGAGTCCAAAGTGCAAAAAGGTTGCAATCTTTGATGAGTTATTACTTGGAAACTATGACACTTACAAACTCTCAGTATGAGGGCACAATATCATTTTGGGACCCTCTATAATAATCTCTCTCAATTTTTTTCTATCTTGGAGGTATTTTCCCATGGTGACGAGTTTTTAGTTGTGGAAAAAGTTGTCAAATAGAAGTAGTGTAAAGTTGCAAAGTGGTGTAACTTTCGTTCTGCAACTCGTACGACCAAACTGACTATTCCAACACATCCATATGGGTACGTTTACATTAGGAATGTTCCTATTTCACACCCAAACACGCTGAATCACTTTAAGCTATGTTCAACTGGCTTGATCCCTTAAGAGTCCAAAGTGAAAAAATGTAGTAATCTTTGACAAGCTATTACTTTGAAACCATGACACTTACATACTCTTTGTATTAGGCTATGGGATCGCATTGGGACCCTGTATAATAACCTATCTCAGTATTTTCTATCTCGGATGTGTTTTCCCATGGTGACAATTTTTTAGCTGAGGAAAAAATTGTCAAATGCAAGTAGTGTAAAGTTGCAAAGTGGTGCAAATTTCGTTCTGCAACTCATATGACCAAACTAACTATTCAAACACATTCAGATGGGTAAGTTTACATTAGGCATGGTCCTCTTTCACACTCAAACACACTGAATCACTCCAAGCTATGTTCAATTGGCTCGATCCCTTAAGAGTCCAAACTAGAAAATGGCTACAATATTTGACGAGATATTACTTGGAAACCATGACGCTTGCAAACTCCTCATCTAAGGCTATGAGATCATGTTGGGACCCTCTACAATAACCTCTCTCATTTTTTTCTATCTTAGAGGTGTTTTCCCATGGTGATGAGTTTTTAGTTGATGAAAACGTTGTCAAATGCAAGTAGTGTAAAGTTGCAAAGTGGTGCAACTTTCATTCTGTAACTCGTACGACCAAATCGACTATTCCAACACATCTAGATGGGTACATTATGATAGGAATGGTCCTCTTTTACACCAAAACATCTTGAATCACTCTAAGCTACATTCAACTAACTTGATCCCTTAAGAGTCCAAAGTGCAAAATGGTAAAAATCTTTGAATGACTATTACTTAGAAACTGTGATGCTTACAAACTCTTTGTCTGAGGCTATGGGATCACATTGGGATCCTCTACAAGAACCTCTCTTGGTTTTTGCTATCTCAGAGGAATTTTACCATGGTGATGAGTTTTTAGTTGAGGAAAAAGTTGTCAAATGCAAGCAGCGTAAAGTTGCAAAGAAGTGCAACTTTTGTTATGCAACTCATACAACCAAACCAACTATTCCAACACATCTAGATGGTAGGTTTACACTAGGAATGGTCCTATTTCATACCCAAACATGCCGAATAACTCTAAGATACGTTCAAATAGCTTGATCCCTTAAGAGTCCAAAGTGTAAAAAGGTAGCTATCTTTGATGAGCTATTACTCGAAAACCTTGATGCTTAAAATCTCTCCGTCTAAGCTACAAGGTCACACAGGGCCTCTCTACAATAATGTCTCTTGGTTTTTGATATCTCTAAGGTGTTTTCCCATGGTGTTGAATTTTCAATTGAAGGAAAAAGGGTCATATGGATGTAGTGTAAAGGTTCTAAGGGGTTTAGGGTTCATTCTGGTCCTCGTGAATAAGTGAATCATTTATTCAAATACACTTAAGTCATGAAATACACACATGAATACAAAGTATATGCATGAAAGCAGGTAGGTCGTAAAATATACATTACAATACTCATAAGTCACAAAGTATACACATAAGTTGTATACACTTGAATACATGCAAAGTATACACAATATGCATGATATCCTCATTCAAGAGTTGCTATCAAATATAGGATTTACAAAATTACACATAGGTATACAACAAATGACCCTAATACATAGTCATTTCCTAGTAGGGGAAGGAAATAGATCATGTGTTGCCTTCATATTTAGTTGGATGGAGTTTCTGTTGATTCTTTTATCTTTTGAATTGGCCCACTAGTCCTCCTCTCTTCACTCATATGGAGATGCAACTGATAGAATAAGAATTATATATGTTAATATATAGAAATTGAAAATTGTGGAATGGCATATTACAAAATAAGCATCAAGGTAGCAGTTCTGGAGTGACAAGCACATATAGAAACCTTCAAGGTAGTAGTTAAATCATATATAAGCATCATGAAAATTTTCAATAATAGACCATAGAAGAGAAAATATAATGTCAAACTTACTAATTTGTTGCATACAAAATAAGCATCAAGGTAGCAATTTTGGAGTGACAAGCACCTGGAGAAACCTTCAAGGTAGCAGTTAAGCCGTATATAAGCATCATGAAAATTTTCAATAATAGACCATAGAAGAGAAAATATAATTTCAAACTTACTAATCTGTCGCATACAAAATAAGCATCAAGGTAATTTTCAATAATAGACCATAGAAGAGAAAATATAATGTAAAACTTACTAATCTATCGCATACAAAATAAGCATCAAGGTAGTAGTTCTAGAGTGACAAGCACCTATAGAAACCTTCAAGGTAGTAGTTCTAGAGTGACAAGCATCAAGGTAGCAGTTCTAGAGTGACATACCTTTGCTAAAGGATCATAGCTAGCTATTGTTGCAACAACTCCATGGCCCATTGTTCCATGAACATCACAATATACTTAGAATGACAAATCTAGGTGATCACAATAGAAAAGATGCTTAGAATAACAAATCTATATTATTCTAGAAAACCTCAATGATAATGAAATGGTAATGAAAACTAGAAAAGATGCTTAGAATAAAAATTCTATATTATTTTAAACAACTTAAATAATGAATAATTCTTAGTAGATAGACAATATCAAAATAAGATGAACAATATCATACCTGTCCCCTACAACAAATGATCTGCTACTCAAGTGTGCCTTAAGGGTCATCTCTTAACTTTAGAGTATCGAGTAATGCTTCATGATCAACACTACTAATTCTCCATAGTTACTTTATTTTTGGTCTAGCATGATGTCTAAATAACTTAACATTTGTTGCTATAACAAGGTGCGAATACATGAGAATGGTTTTTTTGTTTCTCATAGTCTTCAAATGCAGGTATGTTGTTCTTTCTAATCATATATGTTTGCAACCAAGTTCCAGAAACAACAACTGAACCTGTATGATCATAATTTTCTATCAACAACTAAATATTTTTAGAATAACAAATCTATATTATTCTAAACAACCTAAATGATGATAAAATGGTAATGAAAACTAGAAAAGATGCTTAGAATAATAAATCTATATTATTCTAAACAACCTAAATGATGATGAAATGGTAATGCAAACTAGAAAAAAATGCTTAGAATAATATATATATATATATATTATTCAACTAACAACAATCTTGTCCAACAAGGAGCAATGAAGGAGCAGTTGGGCGGGAAGAGAAATGACTTGGGAAGTTTGAATTCCTCGGCTGGAGATGGTTATGGGGAGTCAGATGAAGATGAAGATGAGGCAGATCCATGGTGGAAAGGGGTTATTTGGCTACACTCTATTGGAGGGTTGACGTTTATTGGCTCTATCACCGCATTCTCTATAATTTTTGGGCCTTTCTTTTTGGCTCATTGGTTCCTTTCACTGGTTTGTGTTTTTGATGGTTGGTCTTTTCTGAGTGATGGAATTTTGCTTGTGAGTTTTGGTGACCTTCCTTGCTATCTACGAGGGGTTGCAGAAGCTTATTTTAGCCAAGACTCTACTCTTTGGCCCTCTAGTTGGCTCTTCTTGGCGTTGGTTGTGGGTGACTCCTTTTCCCATCTGAGTGTTGTCTTTGTCGGCCTGTTTGTAGTTTCCTTCCGGCAGTTGGTCTTTCAAGTTTTATCTTGTGGTTTGGAACCTGATATGGGTCGTTGACCCTTGTGGTAGTGTGACATTGCTACTTAGATGGGGAGTCCTTCCTCCTTCTGTCTTGATGGGTGTTGGGTGTGCTTTCTTTGGTGTTTTTTGGTGGTTTTTGCTGAGAGAGAGGTTTCTCCTTTTTTCTTTTGTTCCCAGCTTTTCCCTTAGTTCACTGTTGTATTTCTTTTGTGTTTGGGGGTTGGTGTTTTTGTTTGACCCTTCTGTGGGCGTGGGTATTTGGTTTTCCTTTGGTACTCTGCATTCTTCATTTCCATACTTGGTTTGAGGTTGGGTTTTCCTTGAGAGGTTGTTCTTCAACATTTCTTTAGCTTTGGGGGTTGTTGTGGAGTGGTTTTGTTCCATCCCTACTAAAACCGATAGAGTGTCTGTAGAAGGCTTTAAAAGTTCCCTTTTCATTTGGTTGGTTTGGTTCTGGACCCTTTGGATGAGGTGTGTGTCTTTCTTGGAGGACACCTTATGTGTGATAGTTCTCTTGGCTAGGTGGTCTCACATGTTTTATTTCAAGACCCATATTTT
The DNA here is from genome assembly GCA_007258455.2 of Sequoia sempervirens. NCBI lineage: Eukaryota > Viridiplantae > Streptophyta > Pinopsida > Cupressales > Cupressaceae > Sequoia > Sequoia sempervirens. The sequence continues at coordinate 551,504,249 of VDFB02058242.1, forward strand.
AAGGATTCTTAAAGATGATTTAGTAGTTTTATTGGAAAAGTTTCAGTGTGTTGAGAGGTTGCTAGTTCAATTTTTTCAATGAAGTTTATTTTACTGAAGTTGTTCTTGGTTTCGTTGGAGATGCTTTGGTATGGGTGGTATTTAGAGATTATTTTGAAGACCCAGTTGCTTCTGTTGATGTTTTTTGCTAAGTTCTTTCTTTCTACTATAGTCTTTGCATTCTCTCTAGACACTGGGTCTTGTTTTGAGGTAGAGGCCTCTCCTATGGAGGTAGATTCCTCTCCTTTTTTGGTTGAAATTTGTGTTGTGGTTGAAGGCTTACTCCTGTATCTCCCATTGAGGTAGAGCCCATTCCTATATAGGTGGAATGTTGGATTACAGGTGGTTTGTGGCTATTGTGGTAAAGTTGAGCTTGTTTTTTTCTCCTATAGAGGTGGAGAGGACAATTGGATTTTGTGGGACACTATTGGAGCCTTGATTGGTTATAATTATTTCTCCCATAGAGGTGGAGAGAGATTGTTGTTGGGCTCTATTTTTTCTACTCTTTTGGTTGTTTGTGACTTGGTTTCTTTTACTAGTGGCATGGAAAAATTAATTTTCTTGTAGGACTGGTGTGTTGTTGTCTAGCTATTTCAGGCGGTGTATCTGGGTTCAAGCTCCCTGCCAAAACCTAGTTGTAAAGGGTTGATGGCCGCTTCAAAACGATTGGATTCAAATGGGTTTAAGGTCCCCGTTAAAACCTGGTATGTTTCTAGATGTAAGTGGGTTTCAAGTTCCCTTTTAAACCTGGTTGGGTTCAAGTTCCCTCGTAAAACTTAGCATTGTTGGGTTTAAGGTTCCCATCAAAACCTTTAAGCATATCTAGATAGTCATGTTGTTATTCTTTTGATCTGTTATTGGTTCACTGCTAGTCGTATATGTTGATTCCTTCTGCAGCTTGTTCTTCTTTGTGTGGGTTTTGGGTCCTAGTCAAAACCTGTCTAATATTGGTTTTGGGTCCATTCAAAACATACTTTTCCCCCTTAATCAAAACAAATCTATATTATTCTAAAAAACCTAAATGATGATAAAATGGTAATGCAACCAAGTTCCAAAAACAACAACTGAACTTTTAGGATACATGAACCCATCATCATATCTATCATCGATTGTGTTAGATTTTTCTTTCCCTATACACATCATGCCAACCAATAGTCTAATCCCTCTTCATTCCATGGCGGAACTACAATTGCATAAATATGTCCTAGCTATACAATATCTGAAAGATGGTTGTAGTCAAGTGAACTTTCCATTTCATCTTCTAAGGAGGATTGTGCTATAGATAAAGGGGTTAGGTACTATGGAATCCATGTATGTTCCCACTCACTTGAATCGTATTGATCCCAATTACATTGAATACAATTCTAACAAAAAATAAGCCAACTATCATGTCCATATGGTCCATGCACTGTATTTGAGATTTGAAATGAATGCATCTTTGAAGAATCTCTAATTTTTTAAAATTCCAATTTGTCTCCCACCATGCCCTCCTTCACCAACCAAAAGAACCTGCACACTTGTGAATCAAGTGTCCCTCCTCATGATAATGCATAAGTACACCAATCACCAATAGAACATGCATCACCAAATAATGCACCACCTTCGATCTTCATTTGTTCGTTAACTAGAGCTCTCTTCACACATTCACATGTGCCATCATGCTCTCCTTTTCCATGCCCAACTTCAAAAAAACTCCAAATATGTGGTACACCCCTCTCTATATGCATCCTACTCAACCAATAAAATATACGAGAATTCTTTAATTTCCCTGTGCAATTATCTGACCAAATGATATGTTGACCCATTGCAATACCTTTTTCTTGCAAGAACTCAATTTTTTTTTCAAAACAATGTTGTACAAACTCAGATGAATGAGATCTATAATCACTCATGTAAAAATGGTACTCCCTAATTATCTTTCTATCCTCTTTTGTACTATCAGGGGAATGCCAATATGTTATGTGGACAAAAATAACAATTTGAATAGAATTATAATATTGTGATTTTACTTCATTTTGTGGATGCAATGTGTAATTTTGAGAAAAATCAACTATGAATACAATAGTTCCAATTGGGAAAGAGTCCTTACACATCCAGAATTTTTGATCCAACAACTGCGACCTATGGCTATGCCTTGCATACTTATAGAAAACATTTTTCTTAAAATTAGAAATAAAATCAGCAATACTTACCTCTCTTGTAACCAATTCACATTTAGAACCTTTACCTCTACTCTTCAATGTGTATTTGACTATCTCAAACATTTTTTTCTCAACAACCTTGTTACCAAAATCATGATCGCTTCCCTCATGAAAGCATGTTACAAACTTCGATAAACCACCACATTGCAAACACATTTTATTTAAACAACCATTTCTATAAAATAAGAAACCATCACCTCTAACACACAAAAATGAATCTAACAAGTCCCTGGATGACTTTGGAAGTTGCATTACATGACACTCCTGCAACATTTCATCAATATGCATAGTAGAATGAATATGGCATAATAATTCATGATACATTTAAAACTCAACATGGTAATTACAACATGTATTACAAACATTAATTGGTACACAATAAAATGGATTGCAAGACTCAAAAGACCTTTGTGAGATTTGCAAATTTGGATGTTCTTGAAAAAATTGTTTGTACAAAATTATTTTGCTACATTCCAATAAATGTTTAGGATACAGTGTGTGGCTACATTCCTTTACATTTGTTGATAATCTAGAGTGAGAGTTCCAAAATTGTTCAATTTTTATCTTTACATTATCAGTTAGCTTCTTATCAACATGTGGAAGCCTACCACTAAAAGCCCACGTATCATTTTGAAGAGGACTATTGAGTCTTCCTCTTCCTAAGAGTGTATTATTTAATGTTTTATGATTTAGATTTAAATAAATACAAGTTTGTCTCATTAAAAAATCCTTTCTCAAATGATGGCTTACTAGTGAGGTTGTGATCACTCTACGGGCAACCCTTTTATCTTTTTCCTTACTAGTCTTTCCAATAAAAGTTAGAGCATTAAAAAGATTTTTTACAATAATACTATTTTTTTCTAATTTTTAGGTGACATGAATCTTCAATTTTCTTAATAATGGTATCATTTTCTAAGACTAGCAATTGCAAAAAAAGTTGAAATTGTTGTAAGGAAGTTAAGGTAGCAAAACAACTTCCTACACTAATCTTGAGGGGAGAAAAATGCAAAACTTTACAAATCTTTAAAAGTTAAAAAAACTTAAACAAAAATATCATACATACCACAACACAATGATTTGAGTAGGGAAAAACCTTTTGGGAGAAAAACCCCAGACTCCAAAAGCCACCCAATATATTATTCAGAAATCAAAAGATTAGAATATACTTGTAGAGCAAGCTTCTCACAAGAGTATTACCGACAGAGATCAAGAGACAATACGATGACTATCAGACTCTTAGAATACACACCCACCTACATACATCCCAACCGCTTATAACAAGCTTTTTAGAACCTTCTAGAATTAGGGTTTTGCAAGGTCATTTTTTATTTGATGTGTTAATAGAAAAAATTTGATGTTTTAGTAGGAAATTTAAGCCTTGATGTGCCATCGTGAAAAAGCCTTGACGTGTCAGCGAGAAAACCTTGACATGTCAATGATTTTTTTTTTCAGGGCGATGCCCCGAACCTTATATCTTGCTACAAGTGTATAGTATTTGCATGATTAGTCTCCACATACCAACATACATCCTATCAAAAATAAATTGTATATAATTGCAAGGATGAGACACACTTTCCCAACAAATCTCCCACTTGTCAAACACCTTGCAAAAGAAATGTGAGGGTGTAATCATTGTCTCTTTAATTACTAGGGGCCTAAAGACCCATAGTATCTGAACACCATCTGAACTTCTCTGTGATCATAGGCTTAGTTAAAGAATCAAAAACATTCATCAAAGTCTCTACCTTAACCAGATCTCTAACAAAATGATACTGCACATCAATGTGCTTGGTCCTGGCATGAAATGTTGGGTTCTTGGGTAGACATATCGCACTTTGATTGTCGTAATAAATTGTAACTGTACCTTGTTTTATTCCTATATCTAAACACAATGTCTTAAGAAAAATGGCTTCTTTACAAGCATGAGTAGCTTCCATATACTCTGCTTTAGTAGTGGACAAAGCAACCACATCCTATCACTTACTCATCCAACTAATTTCACCACCAAATAAAGTAAAAACATAAGCACTAGTGGATTTTCTACTATCAACATCACCTGCCCAGTTTGAATCCACATAACCATGAATATCAAGGGAAATCTAATATTTAGTCATATTACTATGATGACATAGGGAATAATTTGAGGTACCTCAAAAATATCTGAACTTTTTTAACTGCATCCCAATGAACTCTACCAGGATTAGACATATATCTGGAAAGAACTTCCACTGCTTGAGCAATGTCTAGTCTAGTCATACATCAAACTTCCAATTGCACTCTGGTAAGGAACTTTTCTCATGTCTTCCATCTCTGATGGAGATGTTGGACAATCTAAAATAGATAAATTTGTTCCAATTGAAAATAGAACACATGATGGTCTACAATCCTACATATCAAACCTTTATAAAATTGAGTTGACATACTTGCTTTGGCCAAGCCATAACTTTCTGTTCACTCTATCTCTTTTAATTTCCATCCCAAGAATGTGTTTAGCTGCACCAAGATCTTTTATTTCAAATTTAGTACCAAGTTGAGATTTTAGTTCTAAAATTATACCTTTCCCTCTACCAATAAATAACATATCATCAACACATAATACAATAAATGGGAAACGATCACAATCAATTTTATAATAAACATAATGATCTGATTTAGAATGCTCAAATCCAAAACTCAACACATATGTAACCAATTTTTGGTACCACATCCTAGGACTCTATTTTAAGCCATACAAATATTCTTCAATTTGCAAACTAACTTACTTTTACCTTTCACCACGTAGTGCTCTGGCTATGTCATATAAATATCCTCCTCCAAATCACCATGAAGGAAAGCAGTTTTCACATCCATTTGATCAACCTCTAAATAATAAGCAACAACAATAGAAAGAAAAAATCTAATGGATCTCAGTTTTACAACAGGAGAAAATATCTCACCATAATCAACACCCTTAACTTGAGAGTAACTCTTCACAACCAACCTTGCTTTGTACTTCTCAATACTTCTATCTAAACCAATCTTTTTCTTGAAAACTCATTTACAACCAATAGGTTTTCATCCTTCAGGAAATGGTACAAGATCCCATGTATCATTCTTTTTCAAAGATACCATTTCTTCATCCATAGCAAACTTCTAGGATTCTACATCATTCATACCTAGTGCCTCTTCTACAGATCTAGGTTCATCCATGTTAGTATTCAAAGAAAATATACACCTCAAATCATCAGGTGAATACCTTTCAAGTGGTTTTCTATGCCTTGTAGACCTACAAACAAGTTGAGTTGGAGGTTCTTCCTCCTCTTTTGAAGATTGAGAGCTAGATGAGCTCTCCTCAACTTCTTGTCTATCCTTGGGCCTCAATTCAAATTTCTCAGGTGTAGAAGGAAATTGAATCACATCTTCCAGTTTACTTAGTTTTGGCTGCAATGTAATGGAAGAAGGCTTAGTTTCTCAAAAAATAACATTTGTACTATGTATTACCTTTTATGCAATAGGATCCCAAATCTTGTATCCTTTCACACCATAACTATATCTGATGAAGATACATTTCAAAGCCTTGTTCTCCAAATTTGTTCGCTTTTCCTTTGGAAAATGTGCATATGCCTCACAACCAAAAAATCTAAGATGTCTTAATGAAGGCTTGCAACCCAACCATGCCTCTATAGGCGTCTTCTCAACAAGAGTTTATGTAGGAGACTTGTTAATTAGGTAATAGGCAGTGGCAGCAACTTCAACCCAAAACCTTTGTTCTAGGCCAATAGAACTCAATAGTGGCAACAACTTCAACCCAAAACCTTTGTTCTAGGCCAACACCACTCAACAGTGGCAACAACTTCAACCCAAAACCTTTTTTCTAGACCAACACCACTCAACAGTGGCAACAAATTTAGCCCAAAATCTTTGTTCTAGGCCAACAACACTTAACATACTCCTAGCCTTCTCCATCAATGTCTTGTTCATTCTTTCTAAAACTCCATTCTATTGTGGATAATATAGAGTTGTCTTCTATCTATGAATACCACAATCTTTACAGAATCTATCAAAATCATTACAGCAATATTCACCACCATTATCAATCCCCAAACATTTTATTTTCTTTCTAGTTTGCAACTCAACCATTGGTTTAAATTCTTTAAATCGACTAAAAAATTTATATTTACTCTTTAGAAAATACACCCATGTCCTTCTACTATAATCATCAATACATGAAACATAATATGTGGATTTACCAATTGAAGGAACATCTATAGGACCAAATACATTAGAATGAATAAGATCCAATACACCACAAGATTTATGAGAACTCAAATAAAATTGATTACGGTTTTGTTTTCCATAAATGTAATGCTCACAAAAATTGAATTCAAGATTACAATAAGATAAACCTTCAATGAGGTTTTATTTTTCAAGGTCCTTAGACCCTTTTCTCGAATATGGCCAAGTCTCTGGTGCCATAACATAATTTTCTTTGCAGGTAACTTTTTCTCAAATTAAAGAGCACCCTTGGGTACTCAAAAGAAATGACCATCTACTGAAGGTGAAACCCTCACTTCTTCTACAAACTTTCTTTTCACAAAAGTACTATTGTACTCAATAGTACATGCATCAAGCTTGTAAAATGTCCCATATATGACACCTCTAGCAATCACCATATAAGCTCTAACCATCTTGCATCCTACATTAGAAAATACTACCTACACACCCACATCTATTAGTTTTCTCACAAATAAAAAATTTGTGCTAATCTAGGGATATGTAACACACCATTAATCCTTTTTATTCTACCATCAAGAAACCTGATTTTAACTTCACCATGGCCAAAAATGTCTAAATGAGATCATCACCCAAATACACCTTACTTCCATAAAATTATTCATATTCACAAAACGAATCTCTATTAAAGGTCATATGAAAAGATACACCTGAGTCAATTAACCATGCATCATTACCTGCATGAGTTGCCAAAGCTGTAATAAATGTGTCACCATATTCCTTCTCAAACTTAGAATCAGAATAAAACCTCTTCTTTTTCTTCTTTTCTTCTTTGAATTCCTTACAAACATGTCCAGGATTATTGTAGTTCCAACAAATAACTTTGGATTTTCCAAGATATTTAGATCTCCCCCTGGACTTGGATTTTTTACACTTCTCATTGTTCTTTCCTTTTTCTTTAGGTCTTCCATAAAAATTTAGGGCCTCCTTGGTAGTGATGGATACCTTCCTCCTCATCTCTTTAGAAATCAAAGAACCCACCTCATCTTCAGTCTTCAATATATTAGAAGTACTCCCAATAGCCATAAAAAGAGAATCCCACGAATTAGGCAAAGAAAAAAGCAAGATCTGAAAATTCTCCTCACCATCTATTTTGACACCAACTAATGCCAATTGAGCCACCAACATATTGAATGCCTCTAGGTGGTCTTTGATTCATCCATCCTCTTCCATTCTCAAGGAATGCAACTTCTTCCTCAAGAAAATATTGTTCACTAAAGATTTGGCCCGATACATCTCACCAAGCTTCTTCCATAGTTTATGTGTAGAGGTCTCTTCATGGACATTAATTAATATAGAGTTTTTCAAGCATAATTTGATTAGACCCTTGGATTTATGGTCCATAACATCATATTGAGTAGCTTGGGTAGGATGTGCAGGCCTTGAAACATTCTCATCAACAACATCCCAAAGATCTCAATCTATCAACAAATCCTCCATCTTTAGCTTCCACATCTAAAAATTATTTCCAAAAAATTTCTCCACCTCTATTCTCCCTGATGAGCTTGCCATCTGAAAATTCCTATAACAAGATCACAAAGTTTCTTTTGTAAAATATCCCACTCAAATTTGGATTAGTTAAAAAAACCCAACAACTCACAATTGAAACCAAAGGTGATCAAGCTCTGATACCACTTGTAAGGAAGTTAAGGTAGTGGAACAACTTCCTAGACTAATCATGAGAGGAGAAAAATGCAAAAAATTATAGATATTTAAAAATTACAAAAAAATAAACAAAAAATAAACACAAATATCATGCATACCATAACACAATGATTTACGTAGGGAAAACCCTTTAGGGAGAAAAACCCCACACTCCAAAATCCACCTAATATATTATTCAAAAATTAAAAGATTACAATATACTTACAGAGCAAGCTTCTCATAGGAGTATCACCACTAGAGATCAAGAGAAAATACGTCTGCTATCAGACTCTTAGAATATACACCCATCTACATACATGCCAACCGCTTTAGGGTTTTACAAGGTCATTTTTCATTTGATGTGTTAATAAAAAAACCTTGATGTTTCAGTGGGAAAAACCTTAACATGTCAATAGGAAAAAAACTTGATGTGTCAGTAGGAAAACCTTGACGTGTCAATGATTTTTTTTTCGGGGCGATGCCCTGAACCCCATATCTTGCTACAAGTGTACATTATTTGCATGATCAGTCACCACATACCAACACACATCCTATCAACAATAAGTCATATATAATTGCAAGGTTGAGACACATTTTCCCAACAAATTTTCAGTTAATTTCTTATCAAAAAAGTATTCGTTGAACATAATGGTAGCCTACAAATGAACCGTTCGTGGTGACCTTTTTCCTTGAAGATTATCTATTATTTTCTCATCTATTTTTTGAAGGTCCACTAGTGGGCATATGCTTTCTGTTTGGAGGAGCAGTGAGTTGGATGAGTAAAAGGCAGGCTACAATTGCTTTATCCACCACTGAAGTAGAGTATATGGCTGCTACCCATGTTTCTAAGGAGGCAATATGGTTGCAAAGGTTGTGTATAGGTATTGGTTTTGATTGCAATATTGTTCAGGTTAACTGTGATAGTGAAAGTGCAATTCATTTGGCTAAGAATCCAATGTATCATGCTCGAACTAAACATGTTGATATTCAATATCATTTTGTTCGTGAGTTGATTCCTAATGGTCATAAATTGAGATGAAGAAGATTGAAAAACATGAGAATATTGTAGATGCTCTCACCAAACCTATGAGCACAGAGAAATTTACTTGGTGTAGGAAGGCCATGGGCCTTGCTACTTGTACCTAGTTGATTCCATGATGGTGTGATTCCCCTAGCTCTCGCAAGGTATTCGACAAGTGGGAGAATGTTGGGAATTAAGGTGTCTCAACCTTGGTAATTCCTAAGTTTATTTATTATTATTTTACATTTTCCCATGGATAAATATCATTTATGTTATTAAATAATTGTGCTCTATGAAAAGAGGCGTGAGATTTTGAGTTGGTACTTTTTCCAAATGTCAGTGCCTTGAAAATTATGTTATTAGTTATAAAAAGATGCCCACTTAGTGGTATAACATGGAAAGCCTATTTTTAAGGATGTTATGATAGATTCTATGACAACTGTAAGGGCCAAAAGTGCCTGGGAAATCATTTTGGACATGAGAATCATCTATGACACACATAAGAGAATCTTTGCATAGCTATTGATGGCTTATGACGCATGTAAGAGCATCTCCTATTTTATATGGATTCTTATGACATCTTGTAAGGTGTTATATCATGTAAGAGACCATGTTTAGCATGTAAGGGGTCGAATGAATTTTTACCATAGTTTTTTTGAAACTTGTTTTGACCCATGGTAATGTTTTATGGTGGTATTTTGAGCCCCCATGAGTCTATATATTGAGGGGTTGAGTTGGAGACAATATGAGATGTTTACAAGTACATAGATGTGTTAGATTGAAAAGGAGTTAGAGTGATTGTGTTGTGAAACACCATTGTTGTTAAAACAACTATTCATCTCTTCTTTGTTGGATTTTTTTTCTTGAAAGGGCTTCTCCACGTAAAAATTGTGTTATGCGTTGTGCTCTCTGTTATAGTTGTTTAAATCTCCATATGGTTTACACTACTTAATCTAGTTTACAGTAACCTGTTAAAGCTTCCATTATTGCTATTCCTTTACCATTTTTTCTAACATCTTCCTCCTACTCTCCCTCTTAGGTCTTTATCTCTTTCTCTCTCCCCCTCTTACTCTAATGTCCCTCCCACTCTCTCTCTCTCAGGTCCCTCCCATTCCCTCTCTCTCTCAAGTCTCTCTCTCTCTCTCTCTCTCTCTCTCTCTCTCTCTCTCTCCTCTCTCTCCTCTCTCTCTCTCTCTCTCTCTCTCTCTCTCTCTCTCTCTCTCTCTCTCTCTCTCTCTCTCTCTCTCTCTCTCTCTCTCTCCTCTCTCTCTCCTCTCCCTCTCTCTCCCTCTCTCTCCCTCTCTCTCGATCCCTCCCTCTTAGGTCTCTCTATATCAATTCTTTATCTCTTGGTCTCTCCCTCCCAACTCTCTCTCTATCTCCCTCTCAGTTCTTTCTCTATTTCTCTCCCTTTCACTCTCAGGTCTCTCTCTCTCTCCCTAATATCTCTCTCTCTCCATCTCTCTCTCTACCTGTCTCCCTCCCTCTCTCCCTCTCAAGTCTCTCTCTAGATCTCTCTCCCCCTCCCTCTCTCCCTCTCCCTCTCAAGACTCTCTCTCTGGTCCATCCCACTCCCTCTCTATCTCTCTCTCAGGTTTCTGTCTTAGGTCTCTCCCTCCCACTCTCTCTCTCTCTCCCTCTCAGGTCTCTCTCCCCTCAAGTCTCTCCCTCCCTCTCAAGTCTCCCTTTCTCTCTATCCTCCTCTCTCCCTCTCAAGTATCTCTCTCTCTCTCTCTCCCTCTCAAGTCTTTCTCTCTGCTTCTCTCCTCCTCTCTCTCTCTCTCTCTCTCTCTCTCTCTCTCTCTCTCTCTCTCTCTCTCTCTCTCTCTCTCTCTCCTCTCCCTCCCTCTCAAGTCTCTCTCTAGATCTCCTCTCCCTCTCAAGACTCTCTCTCTCTCTGTCCATCCCTCCCTCTCTATCTCTCTCTTGTCTCTCTCTTAGGTCTCTCCCCCCTCTCTCCCTCTTGGTCTCTCTCTCCCTCTCAGTATCTCTCTCCTCTCCTCCTCTCTTTCTCCTCTCAGCTCTCTCTCTCTCTCCTCCTCTCCTCCCTCTCTCTCCCTCAAGTCTCTCTCTCTCTCTCTCTCTCTCTCTCTCTCTCTCTCTCTCTCTCTCTCTCTCTCTCTCTCTCTCTCTCTCTCTCTCTCTCTCTTTCTCTCTCCCTCCCTCCCCTCTCTCCCTCCCTCTCTCCTCTCAGGTCTTTCTCTCTCTCTCTCTCTCTCTCAAGTCTCTCTCCCCTCCATCCTCTCTCAAGTATCTCTCTCTCTCTCGCTCCTCTCCTCTCCCTCTCCCTCTCAAGTCTTGCTCTTTGCCTCCATCTCAATCTCTCTCTCTCTCTCTCTCTCTCTCTCCCTCCCTCTCTCCCTCAATCTCTTCCTCTCAATTCCCTCTCTCTCTCCCTCCATTGTTGTAGGTATGATCAAGTTTGGAGGTGTTGTGATTAATGTTGTAATTGATGTCAACATAGTTTAGTATGTTGCAGATTTTTCATGTATAGATGAGATGCTTTTGAGATGATGTGATTATATGGATATATCTTTTTAGTATTGTAGATGTGTTGTATTGATGAGTTTCCAAGTGCTTTTGAGAGAATTAAATAAAGAAGAGAAGTCAGTGTTCAAAATGTGCTCCGCAATTCTCCTATGTTGATCCTATGCTTGTACGGATCTGAACTTTTGTTAATGGTGATCTCATGATGATATATTCTAAGTTTTAGCTTCTGGTATGATATTGTGTAAAATTTATGTTCACCAATGTGTGAGCTATTCTGGAAGAATTGGTCTTCTGTGGACTGGGAGAAATAGTTTTTCTCCATAGTTCTCTGCTATCTAGTTTTAGATCTTGTAGATTTGGGATATGTCTTGTGAAGGTCTTTTCTATGCTCTAGAAAAGAGGTTTGAAGGTTGGTGATCCAAAAGTCATGTTTTAGTAATTCAATGTGAGTTTATATAGTTTGGATGGACTGGTGAAAGGTGTTTAGTGATTGAAGTTTGTTGTTTTTACTGTGGATGTATCTGGAAGATTCTGACATGTATTCTTGTGTTTAAGAAGCGTTTTGTGGAGTCCACATGTCATCTGATTAGGAAGGGTGTACATTACTTTTTATTTATTTTTTCATTAGGTTTGACTAACCTGGTGTTTACACTTCATTCAAAGAATAAAATTTAATTAAGGAAGCGTGTGGTTGTTTCAAGATATTATTTTTGATCTTGGATTTTTTTTTATTGGTCCACTCTTATTCCTTTCAATTGCAAGAATTTTGAGTTGCCGACCTAATTTGAATTTATGAAAAAAGGTTTTTGTGGCTGACTTTGGATAAATTTTCTAAGGTTGTGGATGGTATAAAATCAAGTTGAATTATGAAGAGTTTTATGATAGTGCGATGCAAAGTGACGAAAGTGAGCCACAAATCATAAGAGCAGAAGTGTGTGTGAGTTGCTATATCAGTTCTCCATTGTGTTAAAGGAAGTGAGAGAAGAGTTTCTACAATCCTACGAATGTGCATTAATTGTTGTGGTGGATCTTTTGTTCTCTTTTGTATCTATAGGTAGTGCTCCTCCCTATTGGAGATTGAGTCCTTTCTGTAGGCAGTGAGCCTCTGTATTTGGACAGTGCGCCCTCTTCTTGGCAGTGAGTCTTTGTTTTATAATCTTTTTTTTATTGTGAGTTAACCCTCACCATGGTTTTTCCCTCATTGGGTTCTCCATGCAAAAATATGGTGTTTAGTGTGTTGATTTACTTTCTGTTATTTGTGTTTCATGCTCTTAATAAAATAACAATGTGGTTGTGAAATTAATAAGTGTTGAAGTTTTAAGTTTGAATTCTGTGACAATTGATTCACCCCCCTCTCAATTGTTTTGCGCTTGTTTAACAATTGGTATCAAAGCTTTGGTTCCTTATTGTTTAGCTTAACTGTTTAAGGAAGATCCAAAGGTGCATAAGTTGGTGATCCCTATGTTAGATGGAACTAACTACAATGATTGGAAGGGACATATGAAAGGATATATTATCTCCTTTGGTTTCAAGACCTAGAAGGATGTTAAGATGAAGTATACACCCACTACTGGTGGTCTTTCTACTACAGATGAGATCTCTACTTATGAAGAAAATGAGAAGGAAAAGTATCCTATTTGCAGTGGTTTATCTAAGAATGAGCGAGTGAAGGTTTCTTCTCTGGAAACTACATATGAAGTCTGGAAGAATTTGGAAGATATGTATGAAGGAAATGAAAGAGTGAAATTGACAAAGAAGCTGGTGACAAAGCACAAATTTGTGAATCTAAAGATGTAAGAAGGTGAAGAGTTTACAAGTTTCTTTCAGAGAGTTGAATTGATTGCAAATGAAGTAAGAAATCAAGGAGGGAAACTATCAGATGAAGATATAATTAAGAAGATCTTGATAACCTTACCAAAGTACTATAGTGATAAGATCTCAATTATTGAAGATGTATATAATCCTAAGACTTACACTTTGAAATAGTTATTCGACACATTGCAAGCATTTGAGATGATGAAGTTATAGAAAGAAGACAAGATAGAAGAAAAGACAGAAATGAAATTCAAGGAATTGAAGATTGAAGAGGAACTGGATAGTGATGGTGTTGATGAGTTGGAAGCAAAATTTACTAGGAAGTTGAAGAAAGGAACCGAAAAGAATAAAGGTATTTTGGCCTTTAAATGTTTCAGTTGTGGTAATATTGGTCATTATGCTTCAAGATGTTTGAATAGAGCTATGCATATGAAGAACAAGGATTATAAGGATAAGGATAGGAAGGATAAGAGATATAAGAAGCTATACTATGTTAAAGAAGAAGCAAGAATTTCTAATGATGAATCTAAGAATAAAGCTGATGCTAGTGAATGTTGATTCTTCGCTTTGGAAAGTAAATATGTATCCACTAACCTTGGAAAATGTGTAAGCAACAAAGTTCAAGAGAGTAAGAGGAAGAGGATGGAAGGTACTTTGGTTATCACATTTCATGCAAGACAAGATGAAGACTACTGGATGATTGATCGTGGATGTTCAAATCACATGACCAGAGATAAGAGTAGGTTCACTAATCTTGTGAAATATGATGGTGGTTTAGTTATGTTTTGTGATGATTCAGGAGCTAAGATCTATGGGAAAGATTCAATTTATTTTGATGGAGTGCACAATACTAATGATGTATATTATGTGAAGGGTTTGAGGCATAACCTTCTGAGTGTTGGTCAGATGTGTAGCAATGGTTTTAAACTTGTGTTTTAGAATAACACCTGTGAAATCATAAAAGGATCCAAAAGTGGAGATATGATTGCTTCTATAAGAAGAACTCATGGAAAAATCTATCAGTTGAAAGGAGTTGATGGTCATTGCCTTGTATTTCAAATCAGTGAAAGTTGGTTATGGCACTAGAGAATGGGACATGTAAATTTTGATAACTTGGTTAAGATCAGTGCAAAAGATATTGTTTGAGGACTACCTAGAATAACAAGACCTGGTAATGCTATTTGTATAAGTTCTCAATTGGGGAAGCAAAAAAGATGTAGCTTTAAGGGAAAAGAATACTCTACTACCGAAATGCTGGAGTTGATTCATACTGATCTTTGTGGTCCATCTAGGACTAGAAGCCTGAATGGTGATAGGTATTTCATGTTGCTTATTGATGATTATACTTGAATGACATGGGTTGCTTTTCTCAGGGAAAAAAATCAAGCTCCGGATAGGTTTAAGGTATTTAAAGCAAGAGTGGAAAATGAAGCAAATTTGAAAATCAAGTGTTTGAGATCTGATAGAGGTGGAGAATTCACTTTTGGTGAATTTAATGCATTATGTGAACAACATGGCATAAAATATAGTTTTCTACTCCGAGAACCCCTCAGTAAAATGGTGTGGTTGAAAGGAAGAACAAGACTGTATAGGAAGTTGCTAGAACCATGATGAAAGGATCAAATGTAACATATGTGTACTGGAGAGAAGCGATGCATATTGTTGTTTATGTTTTAAATAGAGTTTAGATCAGATACAACAACACTAAGACACCTTTTGAGTTATGGACTAGTAAGACACTTGAAGTATTTTAAGGTATTTGGAAGAAAATGATATATTAAAAGAGATGATGAAAATCTTAGAAATTTTGATGCTAGATGTGATGAAGGAATTTTTCTTGGATATTCTACTATTAGCAAAGAATACAAAAGCTTCAATAAAAGGTTGAGAAAAATTATTAAAAGTGCTAATGTGAAAGTTGATGAAGACATACAAAGACCTATTGAGATAAGTGAGGTTGAACCTGATGATCCTATCTGTGGACATGTACCTGAGGAGAGTAAGGAGAACAAAAAGGAAGAGAAAGAAGAACAAGTGGAAGAAGAAGAAGGAGAAACCAAAACCTGCTATCAGAACTCCTAAGTACATTAAGAAAAATCATCGAGAGGATCAAATAATTGGAGATTAAAGTGAAGGTGTGAAGAGTAGAAGCAGAGTTGCAGTTAAGGTAAATCTGTGTTTTCTTTCTAAAGTTGAACCTAAGACTGTGAGTGAAGCATGTGAAGATGAGAGTTGGATGAAGGCTATGAAAGAAGAATTGTAGTAGATAGAAAATAATTAGACATGGGAACTAGTCCCTAGGCTTATGAATACGAATGTGATTGGTTCAAAATGGGTGTTTTGGAATAAGATGAATGAAAATGGAGAAGTCGTAAGAAATAAGGCAAGACTGGTATACAAAGGATATTCAGAAGTTGAAGGTATAGATTTTGAAGAGACAATTGCCCATGTGGCTAGAATGGAAGCTATTAGGATGTTTTTGGATTTTTATTTTCACAAGAACCTCAAAGTGTATTAGATGGATGTTAAGTCAACATTTCTAAATGGTGTTGGAGGAAGAAGTGAACATGGAGCAACCTGAAGGGTTTCAGTTGTCTGACAAACTAGAAATGGTTTGTAAATTGAAGAAGGCATTGTATGGGATGAAGAAAGATCCCAGAGATTGGTATGAAAGATTGGATAGATATCTGACAAAGCAAGGATTCAACAAAGGTTCTGCTGATAGCAATATTTACTTCAAAGTGCAAGGTAACAAAATGTTGATAGTAGTTGTTTATGTTGATGATATCATTTTTGGTGGAAATGAAGGCATGTGTAAGAAGTTTGCTGAAGATATGCAGAAAGAATTTGAGATGTCTATGACCGGTGAATTGAATTTCTTCCTTGGTATACAAGTGAATCAAAATGATAAAGGGATATTCATTTCACAATCTAAGTATGTGAAAAAATGGTTAAAGAAGTTTTGGATGGATGATTCCAAACTTGTTGGTACTCCTATGATAACTAGATGTAAGTTGAGCAAGGATGATGAATCTACTAAGACTGATCAGAGCAAATACATATCTATGATTGGTGGACTGGTGTATCTTACAACTACCAGACTAGACATTATGAATGCAGTGTATCTTGTTGCAAGATTCCAAGAAGATCCTAAAGAGGCACATGTTGTAGTTGTAAAGAGGATATTTAGATACCTGAAAGGTACACCAAATTATGGATTATGGTATCCTAAGAGTGATGATTTCACCTGGAGTGCTTATACAGATGCTAATTGGGCAATATGTGTTGATGACCGGAAGAGTACCAATGGTGGTGCTTTCTTTCTTGGTAGAAGATTAGTTTCATGGTTGAGTAAGAAGCAAGAATCGTTTTCTTTATCCACTACAAAGGCATAATATATTTCTGCAACATCCTAATGCACACAAGTTTTGTGGATGAAGAAAACTTTGAAAGACATTGGTGTAGTATGTGATGATCCTATATCTATTTTCTATGACAAGTGAAATAAACATTTTAAAGAACCTAGATATGTATTCAAGAACAAAGCATATATCTATCAACTATCATTTCTTGAGAGAAAAAGTGTTGGTGAATGAATTCAGATTGGAGTATGTGACCACAAAGGAACAGATTGTAGACATATTTACCAAGGCTCTTCCGAGGGATAATTTTGAGCATCTTAGGGAGATGTTGGGGGTCATCAGCCCTCCTAACTAGGTGCACATGAAGGTGCATTAGTCCAGTGAATTCATAGATTCTTCATTTATCTAGACTGATAAATGGGTCTACTCCATAGTGGGAGTAGAAAAGTTTTTCGTCGTTGTAGTATGGGTGTACTCCTAAGGGGGAGTAATTAGAATTGTTGATCTTTGCCATTGATGTCAAAGGGGGAGAAAAATTCATGAAAAAATTAGTTTTTGAAGAAGAGAAGGTGTTATCCTAATATTGTGCAGGATGATGTTGTCTTTGATGGTTTTTCACATCATGTGTTTCCATCAATGGCAAAGGGGAAGATTGTTGCAAGTATGAGAAAGTTTGGTGGTGTTGTTATTGATGTCAACACAATTCAGTATGTTATTGATTGTACATGTATAACTGAGATGATTTTGAGATGTCATAACTACATGGATCTATCTTTTTAGTATTGAAAATGTGTTGTATTGATTAGTTTCCAAGTGCTTTTGAGAAAATTAAATAAAGAAGAGAAGTTAGTGTTTAGAATGTGCTTCGATATGTGCTCCACATTTATCCTGTGTTGATCCTATGCTTGCACAGATTTGAAGGTTTGTTAATGGTGATCTCATGATGATATATTATAAGTTTTAGCTTCTAGTATGATGGTTTGCAAAAGTTATGTTCATTAGTGTGTGAACTATTATGGAAGAATTAGCCTTCTATGGACTCGAAGAACTAGTTTTACTCGGTAGTTCTCTACTGTTTTGTTTCAAATCTTGTAGATCTGGGATATGTCTTGTGAAGGTCTTTTCTATGCTTTGGAAAAGAGGTTTGAAGGTTGGTGATTCAAAAGTCATGTTTTAGTAATTCAATGTGAGTTTATATAGTCCAAATGGACTGGTGAAAGGTGTTTAGTGATTGAAGTTTTTTGTTTTTACTGTTGATGTATCTAGAAGATTCTAAGGTGTATTCGTGTGCTTAATGAAGCATGTTTTGGAGTTTGCATGTCTTCTTCTGATTGGGAAGGGTGTACATTAATGCTTATTTGTGTTTTCATTATGTTTGGCTGACCTGGTGTTTACACTTCATTTAGAAAATACAATTTAATTAAATATTGATTTTTTTTATTGGTCCACTCTTATTCCTTTCCACTACAGGAATTTTGAGTTATCGACCTAATTTGAATTTATGAAATAAAGTTTTTGTGGCCGACTTTAGAGAAATTTTCTAAGGTTGTGGATGGTATAAAAACAAGTCGAATTGTGAAGAGTTGTATGACAGTGTGATGCAAAGTGATGAAAGTGAGCCACAAATTATAAGAGCAGAAGTGTGTGTGTGAGTTGCGATAGCAGTTCTCCATTGTGTTGAAGGTAGTGAGATAAGGGTTTTTGCAATCCTACAAATGCACATTAATTGCTGTGGTGGATCTTTTTGTTCTGTTTTGTATCTATAGGAAGTGAGCCTCCCTGTTGGATAGTGAGTCCTTTTTGTAGGCAGTGAGCCTTTGTACTTGGATAGTGAGTCCTCTTCTGGGCAATGAGACCTTGGTAGTGAGCCTTTTTTTTATAATCTTTTTGATATTGTGACTTAACCCTCACCATGGTTTTTCCCTCATTGGGTTTTCCATGTAAAAATATAGTGTTCAGTGTGTTGATTTACTTTTTGTTATTTGTGTTTCATGCTCTTACTTAATAACAAAACGGTGTGGTTGTGAAATTAATAAGTGTTGAAGTTTTAAGTTTGAATTCTATGAAAACTTATTCACCCCTTGTCTCATTTGTCTTGTGCCTGTTTAACATCCCCCTCTCTCTTTCCCTCCCTCCCTCCCTCCCTCCCTCTGTCTCTGTCTTTGTCTATGTCTCTCCCTCTCCCTCTCCCCCTCCCTCTCTCTCTCTCTCCCTACCTCTTAGGTCTCTCTCTTTCTCCCTCTCAACTCTCTTTCTCCCCATCCCTCTTAGGTCTCTCACTCCCTCTCTCTCTCTCTTGTGAATTTTCTGCACATCAATAAATATATAATATATACTATGTAGTATATAATATATACATGTATTAAATATATTTTATAATATATATAATATATATTACATAATATTAATATAATATACTATACAAAATATATGTAGTATATAGTATATAATATAATACATAATACATAAAATATAATATATTTAATATATTAGTATATTAGTATATATTAAAATATTAAATATTATGTATTATAAATTATATAGGTAACGAATATCCATTTCTAAACAGATATCCATTTTTACTAAAAAAATCAGTAGGCTTGGGATTTGGTTCGGGATTTCCTAACCTAGAAAGTCAACCCAGAAAACATGTTTACAAAATTTTCTTAGTTTTTTGAAGTTCGCCCTTGTGGTTGATGACTTTTTTTATCTGAATTTCATAAAACGAAAAGGGTTTATAAAAAAAGTTGTCAACTTTCCACCAATATAAGATATGCCTTATTTTGAATTTAATAAATAATTATTATTGATTTTCTACACACATTACGACTAAAGTCCTAATTGATAGGATGATTGAAAAAATTCTATAACTTTCAAACTACTTAACATTTTTCGAACCTAAAAGATGCATCACATTCTATGCTTCACATACTATAGGATAAAAAAAAATGAATTTCATAAATTTTTGACCAAGTTATGGTGGTTAGACACACACGTTTTAATAATTCTGAAATGTTCTAATAAAAAAATCATAACTTACATGGAAACAAACTACAAAAAAAATATGGCACATTTGGGCATGTGTCCTCTACATATATTGAAAGTTTCAGAAAAATAAAATTAGTTTTTTCTTGTACTTAGGGTGGTCAGACATACACACGCTTCTTATCTTTTTCCTGAAAATTTAGTACCGCTGCATTGAAATTTTAATTTTTTGCAAAATAGATTTACTTTTTTTCCAAAAAAGGACTAGTACCCTAGAAACTACATTCAATTTTCTACAAGTTTTATTCTTACATATTTTTAAAATTATGCTAATAACCTATTCAAATTTTTATGTCAAGTTTCCTAACTCTATCTTTTTGAATTTTCATTGCCACTTAGAGGCCTAGTTTGGACCCCCATGATCCTGCTCATACCCACCACATACACTCATTCACATCCATATCATACCATAATCTTGTCTTAATCTTAATTTTACACCCTCATAGACATCCTCATCATTATATTATCTTGTCCAAATCTTAGGTCTACATCCTCATATACATCCATATCCTAGGTTTAGACTATCATTTACACCCATATCATACCATCACTTTATCCAAATCTTAGGATCCTTCGATTCCTAATATCATCTTATCCAATCATAAGTTTAAAATCCTCATTCACTTCCACATCCATAACATCCAAATACTACGTATCCTTACATCAATATCATATTATAATACCCTCATTTACATCTACATTATAACATCCTTTTTTCATCCATACCCTCAAAATAACTTCATATCATACCGTGTGCAGTGAAATTATGTCCTAAATGCAAGGAAATAGCAACAAAACCAAGAAAAACATTAAAAAAAAACACTCACAATTAGGGCTAAAAGCTCATACCTTGACCAAAATAGATGAAACAATAGTATGTCAATGAGATCGATGTGAGGATTTCCCTAGTGATGTTGATTTTGATATAAAATATTCCATAAAGCCATTGGATACATCATAATTTACTACTAACAATTTAGTTTTCTCCCTATTCCAACAACTAGCTATCAAAAAATACATAATTATACTAGAGAACTAGACCACACAACCATAGATAAAAGTAAAAGACTATCACTAAAACCTGTACCACAGCTTAAGAAAAAGTTAGATCTAAGATACTAAACATAAAAAAAACATAAGAAAAACATTATACCTCACATCACCCCCAATGGTCCTTATCAACTAACAAAGCAAGAGTTGTGTTGACCACCTCCTCAACCTAGGGCTTGTTATTATTACCTATTTTACCCCTTCAATGATGAGAAAATTATTGCATAACATATTTTTTTTCACTATCTAGATCTTTGCATGTTAGAGTGACAAAAAATTAGTTAGGTGTAATCAACTCCAATTTCAAAATACCTCTAATAGTGATGGACATATAGACTAGCTAATAATTTTCTAAAATCATCACAATAAGCTCACATAACCATTAGCTCACTCCACAACTCCTTGATTATGATTCATAAATCCATTTGTAGAGGATTCAAGGCCAAGACTTCACCCTTCACTAAGATTGCTTGCATCTTTTAACTAGTCTCGGTTGGAACTGTAAATTTATGATGATTTTCATGTTGTCCATACCCATGTATTTTCCAAATGAGTCCTACTTTGAGTACATTTTCCTTTCTTCATGATATTTTTATCCATATTTTTCCCATATAGCTCCATTGGATCCATCGGGTCATGCATTTTTCATATTGCAGATCCTATCGGCATAAGCTCATAATTGTCTCCCCGACCCACAATGCATTTTTGCTAACATATGTTTACTGCAGGCATATCGGCATGAGTTCTTAATTGTCACAACAATTGGCATTCACCTATGGGTATATCGGCATGAAATTCGTGTGGTTTTGGTGACAGAGGAATGGTCTATCAACAAGAGTATATTTCACTGGGGTGAGGTCTCCTCGAGTGGGTCGGGTCTCACTGACTAATGCATGTGGGGGTTCATCGGCGAGAGCTAAGTGGTATCCGCATTTTGTCTCGACGAGTGACCTTCGGTCTCGCTGACATTGTATAAAAGGTTTCTATCAAAAGGGCTCGTCGGTGAGAGATGTTTTCTTCGGAATAAGTCATAGTGAATTCAAAGGGGTCTCACTGACCGGCATAAAACGAACACTTTGGTGAGGCTAATGTGTTTTCGGAGCGAGGTCTTGGTGAGTGACCTCTGGTCTCACCGATATTACAAAAAGGTTTATGTCGGTGTGAGATTTATTTTGTCTTGGCGATCAAGTGTGGACTCAGGGCTTTCGGTGAAACATATGGTATTCAAAGTGATATCTCCCCGATATTGGAAGGTCACGGCGAAACACAATGAACACGGGGTGACTGATGGCGATTTAATTTCCTTCGGCATAACTACAAGGCCAACATGGGATGAGCCTAAATTCTATGGTTGGTCGACATGGAATTTCAAAGCGATATGATTTCTGATGCTGGTGTATAAATATGCATTCCCGGTTGTAAATTAGGTGAGATATTAGATAGATACAGTAGATTAGAGATGGATATAGTAGAGTAGAATTATTTTATCAGAGACTATGATGCATGTTTTCAAATGGCGATTTCAATGAAAATCAGTTGGTGTGGTAGTTTATTTCTGGTATCAACTGTTTGTTGAGTTTATTGAAAAGTATTGCTAAGCTGTATCCAAGTTGATTCTTTCTGGTTGTTTAAATTGATATAACAAGTTTATTTTTAGTTTATCAGTGCACATTTGTTGTATCTGTGTGATTAGTTAACTGGTTCTCTTAAGGAGAGATTAAATCCTTTTAGTTGATCACAGTAATTAGGGAGAGTCATCTGGATTATTAAAGTAGAGCTTAGTAGTCATAATCTTGCATGTTTATACAAGTTATAAACAAATCATATGCCGACAATTTGAGTTTCTGCCAGAATAAGCTGCCCATTTTTGTTTCATTTGAATCTGCATACCCAATAAGGCACTGGTCTCTACATTTCATCATTTGGATTCATTCAGTTTCTTTACATCTGTTAATTGAGCATTTTAGGATTTAGATTAAGAAGATTGCTATTGCAGTTTGTACCAAGCTTGATTTCATTTGTTCACTTCCATCTGCCATTGTGGACAAGTCATTGCAAGAAGGACAATCATAAGTCAAGTGTGCTTCATTCAGATAGGTACACCCACCTAGGTCTAGCAGCACCTGAAGAGTAGAAGGTTAAATTCTTTTGACCTTGTCTGTTACCCTAAAGCGTATCAAGAGATTGGCAGCCTCTTGAGGCATCTCGCCTGCATTTTTGAGAGCTAACAAATTGGTGACTCTACTGGGGATTACATCAGAAAATTCAGTTGAAGACCATCATATAGATTCATTGAAGAAAAGGTTATAATTTGAGAAGATTCAGAAGGAGTGATTTTGCTAGGGAGAAGATCAAAAGGAATTATTTTCCTACTTTTGGAAAAGTAGGTGGCGACTTTGAAAAAACTTGATGAAGAATGGAATTTGTGTGTGGAACAAAAGAATATTTTGAGAAGCAGTAGTTGACAAGAGGAATTGAAGAATTGAAAAAGAAAGGACTGCAATTGGACAGGAATGAATACACAAATGCAAGTAGGCATTGGACTCCCCAAGTGCCTGATAGTACAATTGGAAATTTTCACAATGGAGGCAATGCATATCATGATATACACTCACCACATCCACCTCATGGTCAACAATATGTGCCACATCATCATACACAACACTATAGTCTAATGTACCAGTATCAGTACCTACTTAGCACCCCCCCTCATCATTACACAACAATGATCAGACAATTTGATTTGGCGGGGATTCAATTATCCCCTTATCCAATGGATGGAAATTGGAGAGGTCTTGTTCCAAAGTTTATAGGGAGTAATGCAATTATTGCTGAGGAGCATTTAAGAAGTTTCAATGCTTTCATCCAAGATTTGGATGTGCCATATGAAGATTTACACATGAGGCTATTCATGATATCACTTATTGAAGATGCTAGAGATTGGTTCAATAGCCTACCAACAACTTCTATTAATTCTCTCCAAGGATTTTAGGATCAATTCCTCAAGCAATATGGGAATCTAAGTGCACCAGATGCTACTCTTCATGAATTAATATGCATTTAGAAAGATCAAAATGACACAATTTATGATTTTAATCGGAGATTGAATAAGTTGCAGAATAAGATACCTCCTGGATCAAGGTTGCTAGATTCTATAGCATTGAGTGTTTATTTAAATGCATTTGATCCCAAAACAGGGTATGAACTGAGCAATAGGTTCCCAAGAGATCTGGCTGAAGCTCAGAAGATAGCACCGACAATTAAAAACAACAGGAACGCTGCAGGTATAATCAATAAAAGAGACAATCCTAAGGTTCCTGAACAAAGCAAAAATTATCAGAACAGACAGGAGAATACTTACAAAAATGAGAGGCCGAGGTTGCATGAAATGCCTTATAATACAGACTGGAAGGATGAAAAACCTATAACAACTAGGCCTGGAAGCAAAGAGACTCCTAATCCATTGAGCAAGAAGGGAACCTATATGGTAAGTAACAATTACTTTTGTGAAGTTTGTGATATGCCACATTCCCCAGATTATTGTGTTGTAGCCCAGAGAATGCAAGAAGAGGGAATGATGATGGGAAACAGTGGAGAAGATCACCCAGTGTATTTGACTTCAAATACTTTTCACCATGTTGAGGAGAGGTACTCATCTTCAGAGGATGAAGGTTATTAGTATGATGTTTCAAATAAAAAATACAATGTCCATATGGCTAAACATCAGATCCTTTCTAATTTTGAGGATGATTATATAGAGCCACATTCTGTAGAGATGCCTACTCAATGTAGTATGAGGAGACTCACCAAAGATGAAATAGAAAGACTAACTGTTGCTGCAGTTGAGGAAGCAAAGAGTAAGTAGTGGCTGAGAAACATGATAGTAAATGAGAAGGAAGGTGTCCCTAAAGGAATTTTTATGAAGGAACAAAGGGTGACACAAGGGACTAAGAAGAAAGCAAAGAATAGAAGGCATGATAAAAGTGAACAAAGACTTGTCCAAAAGGAGAAAGCTAAAGAGCTATGCAAAGAAATGCAAGAGACTGATCAGAAGAAGGAAAACCAAGGAGAAACATTGGAGCAGAAGAAAAGGATTAAGGCAGAAGGCTCCTCTTTTGACTTCATTCAAGCGTTATCCTAGGGGAAAAGGTATGAAGATGATGGTGATATCACGGATGGGAATCAGGAGATCAATCTAATAGAAGATGAGATATGTGCAAGTAAGAATGACTCACATGTTAGCCCGTATGAGGAGGAGGATGATACAAGAGATTTCTCTTGCATAACAGATTGTCACAACGAAAGCAGTGCATGTTGTGAGGAATCTAGTGAGTATTCAAATTGTGAACTTGAGGATTTTGATCTGCAATCAGGGGATTCTTCTACCTCTTATGAAGATCAGGGTGAAGAAGCGATGGGAAATGTTGATTTATTTGATAGTAAGTAGATAATACTTCCAACTACACAGTTGAAAACTACGAAGATGCAACTGATGAAGAAGAGGTTTGTACATTTGAAAATCGCTTTCAAACTTTTTCAAATCCATTGTATGATGAAGAGTTGAAAGAAGGTTAGGTGATATTTTGAAGAGGTATGCCCATGAATGAACTTCAGGTATTTTCAAATCCACTTTATGAAAGAGAGGAGATAATTTCAAACAAGCAAAATGATGGAATGAATGACTGTGCTAATAATGTTTCTAATTTCTCATTCTCTGATGATCTTGGACTTCTTTTTAATGATGACAAAAGTGAAGAATATAACTGTAGTGATGAAAATGTAGAAACATGTTCACTTAGCAGTGAACAAATTTCAGACTTATTAACTCCTGAATACCAGGGATGTGCACATGAAGGTGATCTTGAAGTTTTATGTCCAGCTTACATTTTTTTTGACAGTGAAAGATCTTTGTGTAAAGATTCTTATGATTCCCAATGCATTTCTTGGAATGATGGTGAAACCTTTGGTGTTGATCAATAGTCTGTGTCCATTTAGGATGAGGTATGTGATTTTGAAATTTCTAACTCATGTGAAGAAGACATTTGTCTGCATGCCAAGGGTGATGGATTTTCAACTTTGATTGGTTCATACATGCTTGATAATGAAGATATGAGTCATATTCTAGTGTTGTATCCAATTGGTAGTGTCAAAGAGGTGCAAAAGGTTGTTGATTTGTTTGTTTCAGACAACATTGATATGACAAAATTTTTTGATTCTCAAGAGAAGCACTTTGATGGTGAATTTTCAATACAGCTGGGAGAATGTTTCACAATTCATAATAGTGAGAGAGATAATGTAAAATGTTGTATTGAATATGCATGCATTTTATATATTGAAGATAACAAGGGTTTGTCCCATGATGATGAAGAATTTGAATTGCCGAATGGTGTAGGGATTTTGGGCCAAATTAAGCAGGATGATTCTCGAAGAACTTGCAATAATAGTGACTGGGTAGGTTGCATGAATGTCTTCAAGATAAATCTGATGAACTCAAGAAAAAACCAGGTATTTGACAGGGGAAAGTGTGGTTTGAGTTTTAGATCATAACAACTCAGAACATATGAAGTTGAAACACAGAGGATTAAGGGTTATTAGTGCATGGAAAACTCTTGCTTATCCTCTCTAAAATTCTTTTCCATGCACAGTAGTTTAGGGTTTTGGTTCACTTTCCATTCGTTTCCCTTTCCATTCTGCTCACTGCTCATCATTTTGTGTCTGGTCTGCTCACCCAGAGATCTAGATCCTTGCAATGATCTTACTATCATTCATCCCCAGATGGAGCCACCGTTGGAACTGTAAATTTCTGATGATTTTCATGTTGTCCATACCCATGCATTTTCCAAATGAGTCCTACCTTGAGCACATTTTCCTTTCTTCATGATATTTTTACCCATATTTTTCCCATATAGCCCCATTGGATCCATCGGGTCATGCATTTTTCATATTGTAGTTCCTATCGGCATAAGCTCATAACTGTCTCCCCGACCCACAATGCATTTTTTCTAATATATGTTTACTGCAGGCATATCGGCATGAGTTCTTAATTGTCACAGCGATCGACATTCACCTATGGGTATATCAGCATGATATTCATGTGGTTTTGGTGATAGAGGAATGGTCTATCAGCAGGAGTATATTTCATCGGGGTGAGGTCTCCTCGAGTGGGTTGGGTCTCACCGACTAATGCATGTGGGGGTTCATCGGCGAGAGCTAAGTGGTATCAGCATTGTGTCTTGGCGAGTGACCTTCGGTCTCGCCGACATTGCATAAAAGGTTTCTATCAAAAGGGCTCATCCGTGAGAGATGTTTTCTTCAGAATAAGTCACAGCGAATTCAAAGGGGTCTCACTGACCAGCATACAATGAACACTTCGGTGAGGCTAATGTATTTTTGGATCGAGGTCTTAGCGAGTGACCTCTGGTCTCGCTGATATTACAAAAAGGTTTCTGTCGGTGTGAGATTTATTTTGTCTTGGTGATCAAGTGTGGACTCGAGGCTTTCAGTGAAACATATGGTATTCAAAGTGATATCTCCTCGATATTGGAAGGTCACGGTGAAACACAATGAACACGAGGTGATTGATGGTGATTTAATTGCCTTCGGCATAACTACAAGGCCGACATGGGCTGAGCCTGAATTCTATGGTTGGCCGACATGGAATTTTGAAGCGATATGATTCCTAATGCTGGTGTATAAATATGCATTCCCGGTTGTAAATTAGATGAGATCTTAGATAGATACAATAGATTAGAGATGGATACAGTAGAGTAGAATTATTTTATCAGAGACTATGATGCATGTTTTCAAATGGCGATTTCAATGAAAATCAGTTGGTGTGGCAGTTTATTTCGGGTATCAATTGTCTATTGAGTTTATTGAAAAGTATTGCTAAGCTGTCTCCAAGTTGATTCTTTCTGGTTGTTTAAATTGATATAACAAGTTTATTTTTAGTTTATCAGTGCACATTTGTTGTATCTGTGTGATTAGTTAACTGGTTCTCTCAAGGAGAGATTAAATCCTTTTAGTTGATCACAATAATTAGGGAGAGTCATCTGGATTATTAAAGTAGAGCTTAGTAGTCATAATCTTGCATGTTTATACAAGTTATAAACAAATCATATGCCGACAATTTGAGTTTCTACTAGAATAAGTTGCCCATTTCTATTTCATTTGACTCCGCATACCCAATAAGGCACTAGTATTTACATTTCATCATTTGGATTCATTCAATTTCTTTACATTTGTTAATTGAGCATTTTAGGATTTAGATTAAGAAGATTGCTATTGCAGTTTGTACCAAGCTTGATTTCATTTGTTCACTTCCATCTTCCATTGTGGACAAGTCATTGCAAGAAGGATAATTAAAGTCAAGTATGCTTCATTCAGATAGGTACACCCGCCTAGGTCTGGCAGCACCTGAAGAGTAGAAGGTTAAATTCTTTTGACCTTGTCTGTTACCCTAAAGTATATCAAGAGATTGGCCGCCTCTTGAGGCATCTCGCCTGCGTTTTTGAGAGCTAACAGTCTCTATACTAATATGTTGAACCATGATGCCAAAAATATTTTGAAAGGAAGAGTTGAAGGAGCCATAATAACATATCAAAATTTGGTAGATAACATGAGTATGTTCTTTGATAAAATCCCTACAAATGGCTTTTTTGGAGTAGTGACCTTCCATAAGATTTTGTTCTCCCTGTATTCCATTGATAAAACCTAGGGCTAAATAATATTGACAAGAGAATATACATTGTAGTTGCCTATCCAAAATTTGGCTCTAAGCTATATGAATCCTATCATGATGCTCTTGTAATTGAATTTCCATACTAGAGTAGACACCTATCCCACATCTAAAGAGTAAATAAAAAACTATAGATCTATAGGACCAACACCCTACCAATGATTAGAAACCTATGTCATTCTTGAAAAAATAACACAATATACTTCACCTCTACCATACAGATAAGCTTTAATGCACAGTATAGAAACCAATCAACACTCCCAAATCTATACATTGGTAGGATCTTTAACCATATATTTACATGTATAGAAACTTGTCACCTACTTATAAATGACACCTTAAAGGCATGATTTTTATATCCACAACTAAATATTCTTTATGAAGCAATGATAATTGTTATCTCTTAAACTTGCACCTAAACTGAGTTGTGAAAAAACACAATTAGCTAGAGAAACATGGGAACATTCTTGGGTTGTGGGTCACCCAAAGTGAGAATGAACCTCTGGATAGGCCAGCTTCCTAGTTGGTTATCACCTATAGCTACTAATATTTGAAAGGAAAATGGAGAAGGAAAGCTTAAAAATGATAAAGCTGAAAACATAAAATGAAGTGATACACCAAACCTAAAGGGGGACAATGGAATTCAGAACACTACACTCAGCTTGAAACTAGTTAAAACTAAGTTTGCACAACTTGTTTCAGTATGTTCATTTATAAATATTTTCCTAACAGACCAAATACCACAACTTATAAAAGGATGAAAGACTTCACAATTATCAAGTAGCTTGTATTTTACAGACATAATCAATAACTTGAATAAACATACTAATCATAGAAAAGGTATAACATATGAGACAAAGTTATAAGGAAATTAAGATAACCTTCACATAGAACTTGATCAATCATTTAACATATAGTAAATTGTAAGAACAGGCAAGAGTTTATAACTAGAAATGACTAAGGTATCCACTGTATTCCATATCTCATGAGTTACAAAAAACACAAATACTATTGCAAAAGACTGGAAAAGTCACAATGTCTCCAATCTGCATAATCAAAACTCCCCTCAAAATGAGATACAAAAGTGAATAAGTAAAACACCAAGTGGTTCCACCAAAAAAGGTTCTAGAAACCACCTTGGGTCGGATGCCCTCTAAAAGCCAAAAATATAGCACCTATATTCTCTTCAAAAGAGCTCATAATGGGTGAAAAATTCAAGCATGACTTGATCAAACCATAAACATCTCTAAAAATTCTCTAAATGGAAACAAAGAAGCCTATATTCTCTCAACAAGGTGATAACAACACCCTACATCTTCTCCACATGTTGACAAACTGCAAAATAACCTTCCTAGATGCTTGTAAAAGCATAAATGAAAGCATATCTATGTTTCCTCACTTTGCATGCATTAAAAGCCTCCTATTATTTTTGCATTTAAAAAGAGCACTTAATTCTAAATGATTTATAAAGCATCATTAAGACTTAGTATTTCACAATTTTCAAATATTATGCAAAAATAAAAGCAATAAATCATAAGTCTTTAAAAGACTTACACCGCATAAAAATCACTAAGGCATAAGACAAATTCTCATCCCATGGCCTTAATTAATTTCATACATTTTTTAAAACAATGGCTAAAATTCCATTCCATCGATATTCAACATAGGGTTAAGAAACCCTAAAAAAAAGGAAACATGCCAAGGAATTTCTCATTTCATTCTTAAAAGCTTCAAGAGGAAGCTTGACAACCACCATCAGAGGGTTTTTCGAGAAACTCTAGAGCTCATTCATGGTGAAACTGTGTGCACAAAGGTAAAATGATGGAATTTGCTTCAAAACTTAGCCTTTAAAGGCTTTGGTAAGTATTTCTGAAAACATTTTTTGAGAAAATTTCCCCTTTTCATAAATCTGGAACCTTCAAGATTGCGGCTCGTGTAGCTCCTACCTGATTTATCTCACATAATTTTGTTTCTCTATGTTATTTCATTTATTGGTCACCAAGGGGATCTCAACTATTTGGACTTTATGAGAATATTTCTGTCATAAATATTTGAAACTAAAGTAGATACCAGTTGTGTAAGTTTCTATGCATTGAAATGCCTTCATTTCTTCTGCTTTTATGAAAAAAGAATGATGAGGGTTTCCTTGTAGATATTTTAGGATTCTATATTTTAAAACCTAAGGATTTTAAAACTTTAGGTCATGACCTCTTTGATAAATACATACTACAAAAAATGTGACTATTCTTTCTCCTATGTAGCTTCTAAGATTCTCTTTGTAAATATAGAAGACAAACTCCATGGCCATGGGTATTCATAATCTATAGTTGTAAAAGAAATGGTGTAGGGTTTTTAAAACCCTAGTCCTCCACCTATCATCACTCTTGAAAATGAATTTTCCTATATGATTTTACTGTCTGATGTCGACGGTTCATATTCTCCATTTTTGGCTTGGCCTCTTTCATATTCATGGCTGCTCTCGGTTTCATTTTTTGTGTTTGATGATCTATTTCCAAAAAAATTTAAAAAGAAAAACTCTGTATATGAAAGGCCACAACCATTTTTTTGTGGCTTGTTTTTGAAATCCTTCCCTTCATATATTTATCTATATATTTTTTCTCATGGGTAAGTGCCTCACTCTTGCCTGGTATTTTTATATGTTCTCTTAACAAAGGCTGCCACCATACTTGATTCTTTAATCTGGGTATTTGATTCTTAGGTACCATGAAGCTTTAATTTGTTTGTTAAAATCTCTTTTGTACCTAGAAGATATATTTCAGCCTAGACCATCTCCGTGACTCTACAATCTTCATCATTCTTGTTGCACAAGTGTACAAAATTATCACATAAGACATGGCCTATTTCTTAATGCTTTTGCACTTTCGCTCTCTAGAATGATAGATATAAAGAAGGATTTATTTTTAATATATTTCCATATAACTGAATCATGCCATGGACATGGAAACAAAGTCTAAATGCTATGATTTTCTTTTACTTCAAAGTAATGCTATCCTTGGCACAAGTTATTATCTCTTTTTCACCGCACATATTGTATTTCCTATAGCTTGCATTATTTCATTGAAATACCATAGATATTGATTCAAATTTAGAATTATAAAAGAGATAAATTCTTCATTTTTTTCCTATAAAGTTATTGTTGAAGACTTCTTTCATGGCTGGCTTCTGATACTTGACTTTACCTAGTTGTCATGGATTATGTTATAGTTAATATTCTTCCCTAGAGAAAAATTCTCACCTACTATCATGAAGTGATGCAATATTGATGTGATTGTGGCATCTTATACTCATCTTGAAACTATCATTTTTTGATATCAATTAACCTTGCAAAAAATTTAATAGAATGGCATTAGTATAAGTAGCTAACACCATTACACATAATGAGGTACACTAAACACTCATCTCTACTATCATGAACTTGGCTTGATTTGGTAGGCTGTATTTAATTATCTTTGAGATTACTTCTAGAGTGTTATGATATAAAATATTTTGGTCTCAATATAAACACTGTCACTATCATTGATATTATTTTACCAACTATCATCTTACTGGTTTTGATGGCCATATGATTATTGTAGTTGTCTCTTGGTATTGAATGTGATGACAGTCCTTGAATGAGATTCCTCTTGGATCCATGAAAATGATGCCATTCTTTGATCCTATCTTAAAGTTGTTATCTCATTGTGATCATTAAACTTAATATGTATGATTGTTCACTATCATTGAAAAGTTTCACATATAACATTGATAATGCATTTCCCTCTTAAATAAGCTCGAATGAGCTTATTATTTGATAATCTCAACATGTTGGGCTCAACCCTTGTGGGAGCCACATTGTAACCCCAGATGCTGAAACTTGATGAAATAGTAATATTTTTTTTGCTGTATCTGCACATGAAGCACACATGTTAGAAAATAAAATGCATGTTTTAGGTGTGTATATTGATCTAATGGTTTTCCTAGACACCTAAAGTATGCATCTCTTATTTAATGCACATTGAGATCTATTTATACATGCATAGGTGAATGTTCATATAATTTTTGTGATCTTTCATTATTTAGAGCATTGCTATATCACCATTGCTATTGCTAGACACATGAATTAGGAAGAATGAGGAACTAGGAGGGACAAGAAGCTCGGATTACCAGCAAAGCAAGACAACACTGAACTAGTCATTCTTGAAGGAAATGACTAGTTACTTTCCTTATACATACATTTTCCTTCATTTACTTATTCATGTATATGTTTTTCTTAATTTGTATTGAATAAGAAAAAGTCAATCTCACAGCTTGTGTGAGATAATGAACATTCTTACATTCAATAAAGATTACTTCTTAGAAAGATTTGTGTAAATATTTTCTCTATTATATGCACTTGTATAAATGCAATGATCTGTTACAATAATCTTGTAATCTTTTCTAATTTTTATGTTTATACAATTGAATGCAAAATAGGAAAGCTAATAAAATGTACCTTTTCTCTTAGTTTGAAATGTAAGAGCTCTACCTGAATGAGCTATTAGTGAAATTTAGGAAACATTTATGGTGACATGTACTGCATATTTTCCTGCTAAACATGAAGATCAGTTGCCTAGGCTTGTCTATTGGGCACAAAGTCACTTAGTAAACTAAAAAATAGACCTAAAACAACTTTTGATATGACTGTAACTCAATGAAGATTGATTAGAATACTAGGATATTTATTGAAAACACCAAAAATACTGAAATGAAACTACCTAATTGTTTTGAACAACACTTATGGAATTGAAATCTTGCAACTAAATCTACCCTACACTAAAGCAAGATAAAACTACTTAAATGAACTCATTTATTGGAAGACTAAAGTAGCTGCTCATTCTTCTCAATATGTAGTGATTTGCACACATAATAGCAGCTAAGAACATATGAAACACAAAAATATGTTCAACAAGTTGATGCACTACCTCTTAAAAAAGATAAAGAGATTCACTACCCTACTTAAATAGATCATATGTAATGCTACTTAAAAGAGGATAAGTGAGTTGAGCATACTCTTGCTCATTTGCAAGTGCATCCTTGATGGAATTTTTAGTCATATTTTCATGCTTTGTCATCTATGCTTGTTTGGAATCTAGGTTGGCTAGTATCTGATAGGACAACCTCTTGTAAGGGAAAAGCTTGAGTTTTCCTTGCTGATCTCTTACTCATGGACTACCATTTTATCACCTTTTTGGGTGGAAAGGTCTAATCCCTGTGGCTGAATTGGAGTAAAAATGGTAACCTCCTCAATATGCTCATGCTTTCCCAAATGAACACTCATTCCTTAAATGGAGAACAATGAGATGGCTTCCTCCAACACACTTTCAATCAATACATCAACCTCTAGCTCTTTTATACACTAGAAAGGAAGCTGCTTATAATTCTCATTACCACTTAAAGAATTACACCCCAAATCATTATTTTCTTCTTTAATAGAAGAAGGAAAAATTTCAAGTAATGATGTAGCCTCAATGAAAGAAGGAAAAATTTCAACTAGTTTAGTAGTCTCAAGCTCCTTTGTACAACAGAATGGAAGCTCCTCCAACCAGTTATAACCTTGTAAATCACACTACTTTATTTGACTGTAATTTTTGATGAAAGTTTGTTGAAATATCAACAACCTATTGTTGGACTACCAATGAATCACTGAAATAATTTTTGTCACTTAATTTTCATCGCTTTCCTAACTAGCTTTAAAACGTCGAAATCATGACTCAACTTTGTCAGTTGCTGCCATGAAAAAGGGATTTGGTGTTCATTGGAATATCAACGAAAATTTCGTCGATCTAGCGATGAACAATAGCTAGAACATGAGTGGCATCCCTTTGTCAAATCATCAGAACAACATCAGAAGTTCATCAAAATTTTGACAAAATGGGTAAGTCATTATGACGAAAGTTACGTCAGATGTATTGCAAATTCCTTAGACACTTTTGGAGGTTCATCAGTTGCTTTCGTTGAAAGTTCGACGAAACAATGCAATTTGAAAAAAAACTATTCATTCAAGTGTAGGCATATCGGTGAAAGATCAAGATTGTTACAACGATCAAAATTTTCTGAGAAGATATATCAGGAGGACTGGCTTATAGTCTCAATGATGAAGTTTCATCAGTGAGATACTCATCTTGTCTCATCGATGAAGCACAAGGGAAGCATATCGGAAAGACATATACCATCAGAGTAAGTTCTGAATGTCTACCCAACCTGCTATGTCACACCGATAAGATTACATCGGTAGGAGTCTTGGCGAAATACTTGAGATCAAAAGAATAATCATCGAGGAGACTCACCACGTTGGGGAAGCTGCAAAATATCCTAGTGATACATGATATCTTGTCAATGAAGATACAAATGGATCGAAATAATTATTGGGGTGACTCTAGGGGATATTTATATAAACTAAATGGATGCATTTTATATCAGTGAAAAGGATGTGATGTCTTTCCGATCAACAGTGGTGCAGGGGCACCTAGGCTAACCTCCATTTTGTTAATTGTCATTTTTGGCTTGTATCTAACATTAACCAAGTCGGAGTAATTGTGTATTTGTTTTGGACCTTAGAAGGTCATTATTGTGGTTAGGTGAATTAGTCATTAGGACTAAGATCCACCAAAGTTTAGTCATCATTAATAGTTTTTCTTTGTTTAGCCTTAGTAGCTCAAGTTGGAATTGGAGTCTTAAATGTGTCTAAACACATGATGTTTTTAGAAAGATTCCATGAGGCAGTTAAGGGAGTTGGATGCTCAAAATATAGGAGATGGAGGTCCTAGGAATTAGGGAGATGGCATAATGGTTTGTTGCCAAAAAGTTGTTACAAAGTTGTCATGACAACATTTGCCATTATGGCAAATGTTGCATGCAACTCGGTTATCTTGGATCCCCTAAAAGATAGGAGGGTGGGATCGACCAACACACCCTAAAAACATGGTAAATGGCATCTATGAAAGGTGTGGCTTGAATTCAGAAGAGAGTCTTTTTTTGTAATCAAGTTTTTGTTGTGTTGGAATAGAAGAACTCTATAATTTCTGTGTTTACCCGAATACTTTGAGTGACAGTGCTATCAAATGAGTTAGATGTTTTGATTTGGTGTTGGATTTGTGTTCACTAGGTATATCTAAGCATTTTTCCTTTTGTAAGAAAGTTGATTTGAGTTAGTTTAGTGTTTTGTTTAAATAGATTAAGGTCTAGGGTCTTTACTGGTTTTGTCCTAACCAGTTTGTCTTTTCATGGCTTCCCCATAAAATCTAGCCACGAGATTTTCCTGAGAATAGATGGAATTGTTAGGGGAGCCATTAGTTTGTACATATGTAGTGATAAGAGTCATGAGGAGTCGAGTAGGATCATGTATTGACAAACCCTAGGCGAGCTTTGAGTGCCCGATTAGAGGTTTGACAGTGAAAATTGAAGAGAATAGGTAGGGGAAAGAGGTGCCGTACGGAACAAGTACAGTTCCAGGTGGGGTTTAGTCATAATCTAACATGCTTGGAGGATTGAGGTTCCTGTTAATCCATTTGAATCAGTTTTGGATGAGAAAATAGTGAAACCCTAGTAATTAGGCCTTTTAGCCCTAGTTGGCCTAGATTATAGGAAATCAGTGTACGAAGGAGTTAGGGGTCTGAAACCCTGTGAATCTTTTAGTAGATAAAAAAGGGTACTTGAATGTGAATTTTTTTTTTGAGGTTATTTGGAAAGTTTGGGCAAGAGAGACAAAAAGGTCACTGTCAAGGGCTACAAGGGATTAGGCCTCCTCAAGACAAATTCTTGGAATCAGCAAGAAAGAAGGTTGAAAATCCTCCAAGATGAATCTAGTTGGATGTGTATGGCATGTTTTCAGTATCCTTGATACCCCTGCAAACAGTTCAAGGTCTTGAGTGATGTTGGCACTTAGAGTCTTCTAAGTGGAGGAGATAGTTTGCCAATTCAAAAGTGGTTTTAGTCTTTCAAGGTGAAGCACAAGTTGTGAAACTCTTGGAGAGGAGTTAGAACAGGAATTAGTTAATGATCTAAGCCTGACAAGAACCTAAAAGATATCAAGTTCCTGGATGAAGATAGGGAAAAGTCTTCCTAGCTAGTTGTGCAAGCAAACCAAGGAACACTCACACCAAACAGGAGGTTGAACATTGGTTAAGCCTGAAATAAAAGGATCGCCCAAGGTTTGAAATATCTTTCTGATATAATCACATGATGTGACAGTGAGATTTTTGAAAATTTACTACACTTGTGTTTAAGCTAAGACATTAATGGCAAAAAATGAGGAAATTGGTAGTGGAGGAAGCAAAGGGGAAAAAATGAAGGGCTAGGGTATTTCTTGAGTTCAAATATTTCAATCAAAATACAAAAAGTTATCTATACCCTAAATTCTGCAATTTTGAGAAGATAAAATGGAAGCTATCAGCTTAAGAAAATTAAAGGGTAGGAAACATGGGGAAAGTAGTCACCCTAAAGGAAAAAAAAGAAAAGTGAGTTTGAAGTTGAACCAGAGGGCACTAAGAGAAAATTGAATCAAGATCTTATTGATCAGTTACTTGGCTCTAGACCCAAAGCTAGACGTTCTATGTAGCTTAGGGAAGAAATAGATAAATTGGATGATAAATGTAAGCACATAGGTGATATTTGGACCCCAATAAGAGGTTATGAGCTGTTTAGTTTTCATTATCATCGAAGGAATCATTTCAAACCAATGTGTAATCCATGGAATCTTAACTTGGGGAAGCTAGTTTTCACTAATGTGTTCTTCAATATAGAGTTGGTGAAATTGTTAGCTACCCATTATAATTCAAAGCTTAAAGCCATCTGTGACCCATTTGAGAAACCATTCATACACATATCAGAAGATGCAAAAGGTGAGGTTTTTAAATTGGAAAAGGTATGTAGTGAAAAGATTGTATATGAAGAATTAGAGAAGGAATTCTAGAGGATGGACACAATTTATAAGGGTTGGAGGCTACCATTACATAGAACTAAATAGAGTGGAAAGCCAATTCCCCTAGAGGATAGTGATGGCACCCCATTCCATGTTGACTTATTTGAGCCCTATATGAGATACACTTATTTTTCGATAGGCTAGGTGTTGGGAATGGAAATCCCTGAATACATATCAATTGTGCCCATGGTAATTTCAACAGATATTCAGTGTCACAACTCTAGGCCTTTTGACTATGCCTCATATATTTTCAAAGGGCTTGATTCAGGATTGATGACAATAAAAAATGGAGCCCATGTTTTACATTTTAAACCTTATTCACTATTAATGCACATAGTGTTATATTTTGGAAAGGAGTTAGGGATGTGGCCTGAGGAACTAAGGGTTTCACAGTTTGACAAGGAAGACAAGTTATTGCCCGTTCAGTTATGGATTGTTATCTAGGACAATAGGTTTTATAATTCATGTTTTGTGCATTTTGAGGAATATTTTGTAAAACCATTGTATAAATCCTACAATCACCCGTGTACCTATTCTTTGTTTGATGAAATAAAGAGGTTTCTTAGACCTAAAGATTTTAATGGGCCAATTAATCACAAATGGGGAGATTGGTATTGTTTGGAGGATGCTACTATGAATAGAGCATATGGATTTGAGGATGCCCCATTTATTCTTCCCAAAACAGTTCCAGAAAGGATTGCTTATTTGGAAATTGTTAGGCAAATGGACTTTTCTAGTGTTATGAATTTGAGCTCTTTTGGAAAGCAAGCTTTTATGCCTAACACACTATGCTATGGTGATTTTACTATGTTGGCAAAGGAAGGATATGATTTGATTCTTGAAAAATTACTGTAATAAAACATCAAAAAAGGACCACCAAGGAAGAATTTTGATCCAGAAGGATACATTAATTCTGAAAAATAAAAGATAAATTTTGGAGGGTATAATCATGTACCCTATCAGTTTGATGATATGATTAGGAACTTAGAAGTATAAGAAGCAGAAAGAGTGGTTGAAGAATATAACTAAGGACTATAGGATACAAAATTGCTATCTTTTGGAGAAGAGGCATCTAGAGATGATATGCCAAAAAGCTCACCCAATAAGATTTCTAGATTGAGGACCTAAGATTACAAATGCCCTGCTAGAGAATTGGGTACTGAAGAAAGCCTAGATATAGACACAAGGAAAATGGAATACAAGTAATTTGTAGTAGATAATGAGTTTGTGAATTCTCTAGAGTTTAGGGATTTCTTGTATAAGTAGAAAGGAAAAGAAATAAGAGAAACAATTGACAATATCACACCAGGTAATGAGGAGCAGTTATTAAATGATCTAAAATTGAGTGTAGAAAGAGAGATGGTGGGTATGACCCCTGAGAAAGGAAGGAAAATGTTAGAAGATGCTGATATTATGATCTTTCCAGGGTTGGGCCTCAATTTTGCATTGATTTTTGATAGTTTCCTAAAGAATAATAATGCCACACATAAGCTCAACCCTGAGGGGGTGACAAAAGTATATGTAGGATCTAAGTATAATCTGGATGAAGGGTCATTAATGATTTGGGCCTTGTATCCACCTCACAGAAAGTCAGTTGTTATTGATATTGAGAAAGAATTTGTGCATGTTATGACTCTGAAGGTTGGGGAGGTTGATCTCGTGGCAACAACAAATTTTGGGATCAATATAGAAAAAATAAACAAGGCCCAGATACAAATGTTGATCGAAGAAAAAGAAATGTACACGATGAACAATAAGAGAATGATGAGAGAAAATGACCACCTGAAAGATATGCTAGGAGTCACAATCGGATCAACTAAGTTGTTAACTCATGGTGAAAGTTCACAGACAAAGGATCAGTGGGAAGGATTAAGTGCATATTCTCAAGGAAAATGTGATGCACTTGTAGCAGTAATTAAAAAGAGACAAGCTAGCCTAATGACTTGGTTGAGTAAGCTCTGGGGAACACATTCACACAATTTTACTACAGTACAAGAACATAAGAGGATAGATGGCAGGATCCAAGAGAATCTCTAGGAAATAAACCAAAGGGATGCTCTTGATAACATAGAAATGGATACTGTAAATCATCTCATAAGAAAACATAGAGAATTTCTTAAAGAATTATAGGGGGATGCACAGGGACTAACTGATGTTGCTAAATAGGGATTGATTGCATTCTTTGATGATGGAGGAAGATTGAAGGAAAAGACAAGGTGGAATGGTGAAAGTGAATCAATATTGTAGGAGATTTTGAAGAAAGCTACTGAGAAATATACAATGTTGGATGAGGCATGCGAACAAAGTGAGAAGATGGTGAAAATGGAGGCCACAATTCAGAATGTGCTAGGAGATGTAGATACACATGAGCGTCGGGACTACTTGGATCACTTATCGAAGATTCACTTATGGCTTAACAGAGCTTAATCACTTATTTTAATTTATTGTTGTTAAACAAAAGATATTTCTAAAAGGACGTTTCCTTTCAAACATTTGATGTATAGGTATCCATTTTTTGATATCAAAAGGAGAGAGGTGAATAGGAAAAAAGAATACTGTAGATAGTTTTTTTTTTGTAATGATTTTTAAATCAAAAAGACTCAGATGCATGCGTGAAGTTTGATGAAGTTAATGAAGATATATGAATTTGTGGCTTAGTCTTTGGTATCACCTATCTGTGGAATTATATAGTTATTTGATTGTCTCCATTTTGAAGTTTTTTTTTTTTCAAATTGGTATATCAAGTATATATTAGTTTTTCGATACACGTGTTGTATTTGTGTGATGTGATTGTTTGGTTCTTTCAAGCAAAGATTAAATCCTTATAATCAATCACAATAATTGGAAAATATTAATTGGATCAGTAAGAAGAATCAAATAATTAGGGTTGTCATCCTATCTCAAGTAGAGTTGTAAGCCATTTACTTGCACGTTTGTACAAGTTGCAAACTACATTTGTGTGTCGAATAGTTTGAATTGTTGCCATCACAAATTACACTTTTCTAGATCTTCATTAGACTCCATATACCCAACAAAGCACTGGTCTTACATACTTCATTTTAGTTCATCCATTTTATATTTTACATCAATTAGCTGAACATATTAGGATTAGCCTTGATATTGCTTATACAATCTATACAATAATAAATATTCAATTGTCACTCCCACTTGCCATTGTGGATAAATTTCTTAAAAAATAAGCACAAATCAAGTCTGCTTCATTCATATAGGTATACCCACCTAGGTCTAGCAGCACCTGAAGAGAAGAAGGTCTAAACTATTTGGCCTTGTATGTTACCCTGAAACATACCAAGAGTTTGACAACCTCTTGAAGCATTTTCCCTACGTTTTTGAGAGCTAACAAACAAAACACCTATTGGGAAGTATGAAAAATTATATATAGGTAAAAGCTTCAATAATTCTATACAGTTCAAGAAAAACTTCAAGGTTATTAATTCATGTCATTCTATACATTCTACAAATCTAAGTTGAATGCAACTAATTTGCAAAATACTACGAGTCATCATCAACACTAACAACTTTAAAGTCACAACTATTGGTCCAATATTGATAAAAATATTGGGCATTATATAAACCACTACTATCACAACTATTGAAACATGCTCAGGTACTGGGTCCTCTCCCCTAGATTAAATTAAGGA
The DNA here is from genome assembly GCA_007258455.2 of Sequoia sempervirens. NCBI lineage: Eukaryota > Viridiplantae > Streptophyta > Pinopsida > Cupressales > Cupressaceae > Sequoia > Sequoia sempervirens. The sequence continues at coordinate 551,545,547 of VDFB02058242.1, forward strand.
AAACATTATTGTAAACACAATATGTATAGAAGAATATGAATGTAAAGGAAAATGGATATTAGCAAAACATAAATGTAAATAAAAGTAGTGTGAGTAGAAAATGAATCTAAATTGGTCTTGAACAAATAAAATCATACCCAATTAACATTAAGTTATACTGACCTTGTACTCATTGCCATTGTCAATCTTGAAGGTTACTTTGATTCCTTTTGTAGAAACTCTTTGGCCACAAGGCAAGAGAAGGCAGGAAAACCAAGTGTATATTGATGACTTCCTGACAATCAAAAAGAAACAAGCAACCAGTCAACCCTATTAGAACAAAATAATCTTATGAATTGATTTTATTTGTTTTACTAGCTAATGGATAGTGGACCTAGTTCTCTTGAATTGAGATACTACTAAGATGTGTTGACTGGTGATTTTAGACTACTGATATTCTGCTTCAATCTCTATAAGTTACTTTTGTCTTAAATATATTCAAGATAACTCTGCAAAAAAAATCCCTGATCTGTTAGAAATTATGCAGATTATTTTGTTAATACTTCTCCATTTTGATATTTTCTTTCAAAAATTCATAGAAAGATATGTAATGCCATATTTGAAACTTACATATTTTAATTTTACTAGTTCTGTAATTATAGGATATGATTCCAACAATTGTGAAACACATTGGCAATATGCTAGATGAATGAAGTAAACTATGCAATTGGCAGGTGTAAAGCCAAATTCCTTAACCCTTGCCAGCATCCTTCTTGCCTGTTCTAAAACATGTGCTTTGGAACAGGGCATGAAAATCCATCTAAGTATAATGAAAAGGAGATTTTTGTCAGATATTATATTACGAGTAAGTTGAATGAATGTAAGTAGAGAAATTTTTGCATACCTGTAGATGGTACAAAATTTCATGGTTAAGTGGAAACCTCCATCAACAATAATCCAAATATCCGTGTCTCTATCTCAATCGAGCCTCTAAACCCTTCAGAGCTTCAAATTTTCCACTAACCTGTTATGCACAAAAGCAAAATTTTAGAGTTATGTCACCACTAAAAATAGAAGAAATAGAGATTTGAAACCAAATCCACACACAACACAATGTGGTGTTCATACAAAGCCATACAAAAAAACTAAACTCAGAACATTGGAATGGAAACAAGTTCAAATTATGATGCAAAGCATGGATTCACTTTACTCAACTGTAGGCACATTTCACAATAATGGTTTCTTCATCTAAAACATTTGTACGATGTTCAAATAGTAAAGAGATTGATGAAATATGGAGGAATTAAAAAGATACTTGAATGTAGTTGGATTGAAGGCTATAAACTAGTACATGTTTTTGTGGAGTCATAACTGCATCCCACACAAACGACTAGAGCTATGCAAACCCGGGAGGGTGGCTTCTTTGAAATGAAGGCATCAGGTTATAAAGAATCATTTTTCTGCCACCATAGTGAAAATTGCTTTTCCTTTCATCTTTGCATATTGGTTTGCGATGCTTCAAACAATGCATTTCTTATATTGAAAAGTGCATTACCTTATTGAACTTCTCTTTGTTTTGAGAATAGTTTAATATTCTCTACTTAACAGGGCCAACCACATGATAGTGGAAGATCATTTGGCCCCTCCCTCCCCTCACATCACTCTCAATTCCCCATACCCGTCTTCAACATTAATCATTCATTCATCCGTGCTAACATACATTCATTCATTAACATATTGTTACATTCATTCATTCATCCATTAATAACATATAACTGTTCATTCGATAACATATTCACATTCATTCGATAATATAACATTTCATTCTTTTAGTTTTTTTACATATTATCAAAATGGTTGTACATAATATAGTTACAATCCCTTTTTTTGTTTATTTTGAAATAAAAAAAAGCTGAAATGAAGTATCATTTTTCTAAATCAATACATCCCCCTTCAATTTTCTTCCCCTCACTCATGATCTTAAATATACCTTTGATCGTGTATGCTCAAGGCATGGATGCCATGCCAGGGGGGAGTCTGCTGCAATAACAAAGAAATGATAAATTGATATGTTTAATTATTATTGTTACAAGTATTTCATTATTCAAAAGAACATTAGAGTGGTTCTCTTTACCTAATGGGGCCACATCATGTTCTTGATCTTGTCTTATAGCCTCATGCTCAACATGTTGAATACCCTTTAAATCCTGATCTAGAGTTGAAACATGAAAGGTTACATTAATTAATACACCAATTGCAATTAAATATGTTTAAAAAAACATTAGAGTGGTCCTCTTTACCTGATGAGGCCACGTCATGTTCTTGATCTTCTCTAGTCTAATCATTCTCTACATGCTCTAAAGTTGAAACACAAAAGGTTACATTAATTAATACACCAATTGCGATTAAAGATGTTTAATTGTATTAATCCATACTGCGTTTTGTATAGGACATGAATACATCCAGTACTAGGATGCACACCATGACCTTCATTTGCAGGTTGTGCTCCACCCTCACCAGGTTGCATTCTAATGTCATGTGCATTATTATCATTTCTTGTCTATTTAAAACAAATAGGAACATAATTACTTTATGGTGGAAATTAATATTGAATAGATTGCACAAGTATTCAATTTTAAATAAAATTTATTGAGTTTATTTACCTACGTGTTGGATGCAGTGGAAGATTGTGTTTTCCTAGTGAAGACTCTTAAGCGTTCAACCATGACTCCATAGCCTCGCTGGAAGGAAATCTTTAGGTCCTCTTCTGTGGGCACTCTGTTGAATTCAGAGCCCTGCATTTTTGCATAAGATGATGAATTTTTCTTTAATAGTGTGATAAAACCAAAATTGTTTGCAATTTATTATTTGGATGCAATATTTCATTTATTGATAATTACAATTCATGTGGTTAATTTCATATAACCACTAGAGCCAAGTTTGTGCTACCCATTTTTTTCTAGTCTTTCCTTTGTTTCCTTCGATGTGTCGGGTAGCCTATGAAAAGTTTGAAATATATTAGATTATGTAAAAAGAAAGAGTAATTAGTATACAATTACATTGTTGATAGTATCACATACCTTCCTTGGCCTGGTGGTGTCTTTCCTTTTTTCTTTTCATCCTTCTCCTTTCCATCTGACACCAGGTCCTTCCACCCCCTCTTTGGAATCATGAGGGGATGCTCATACTTTTTGATCTTCTCTTAGTGTGACCTATATTGGTCCCTCACATACTTTAGATAGGTACCAAATTTCTTAAGGACCTTGGTTTGGTTGAATGTTTTATCACTGAACAACACAACTAAATGGTTAATGAGCTCATCTTTTAAATCTTGATTTTGGGAGTTCCACCATGTATGTATGGTGGGCCTAAAGATCTCCAATGTAATATAACTTAGATGTTTATAAAAAACATCATTTCTTGCAAAATGATCATGGGATCATTAGTCTAAAAAGAGTGATCAATAAGTAAATTTCAATTGGATTATATATAATAATAATGAAAATATTTTAAAGTACCTGGGACCTTCTTTATCTTTATGGGAACGAAATCCTCGATCACCAAAAATGTGACCGACAATGTTCCCATACTAGTAATATGGGAAGATCCAAGAAATGATGCTAAAACATCACCATTACTAGTGGCCTCTACATCCCCAGGTACATGTACTGATGCATGTCTTGGCATGTGTTTGCTGCCAGAGGGTGCACTACTTGATGCTTGCATGGTATGTGTTGCCGACATTTTAGTTGAAAATATAGGCACAAATGATGGGGTTGGATGATGTGATGTATGTGCAGGAAGATCATGATGGACACTTGTACCAACCCCTACTCCTTGGGTAGCACCTGCAGTACCCTGATCATGGCCAACAACATGATGAGCATGCAAAAAATCTTGTAAAAACAACACATATTTTAGTTCATGACATAAAAGAGTACAAAATATAAAACCATGAATGAACTTATGTTATAATTAAAGACCTCATGACAACTTACTTGCAAGTTTTTTGCTCTCTCAGTCAATATTTTAACCCTCTCTCTTATCTCATCTATTTGAGGCACAATGAATAACAACTAAAGGATTTTTTCATTGCATTTTTTTGGGTCTTCGTTATCATATCGAGAGGGCTTGTTGAATGTTCGATGTCATCATCACATAATAGTGACTACACCTCCCTATGGATGCTCTCCTCTACTGTTGGTGCCTTTCCTCGATCAACCGACTGCAAGAAGAATATTAAAAACATTATCAAAATTAACCCAATAAATTTATGAAAAAAACATAATAATAATTTTTTTTGCTCATATCTAATTTGTACAATTACAATGAGGTAAACCTGTTAGGTAGAAGTGCCTGAAGATGCATTGTGATCTATGCTTTGGGTTGGATCATTCCTCGTACAATCAATGTCTCATTGTGACAAAAATTAAATTTAAAAAAACATTACCGAAATGAAACCAATAGACTTACGAAAAAAAACATAATAATAAAATGGTATATTGGAGTCATTAATTGGAGGTTGGGTAAAATGGTATATATTACATGATACCACCCCCATAGAAACTATGTTTGTATCTAAGTGATTCAAATTTTAATCGATTAGCAACTCTTCCCTGATAGTTATTGATTTTATCGCACATATGAATACACGGTTTCCCTTGTGCACCTCAAATATGCAATTGGGTTGCTCATTTGTTTACCCAGGTCATGTACTATTTATAAACCCTGCAATATTCCCTAATGCTTTTGGTCTTATGTTAATGTACATAGCCACTCCTTTATTTTGATCCTTATCTTTTAGCTGTATATAATTTGCCAATAGTGCATACCTATGCATACTTCGTGTATATCGAACCGGCTACATCTAGTCTTTGTAACTGTAATAGGGTCTAAAATACTCCATCAATTTAGTAACTTTATCGTAACAGACCTTTATGCTGTCAATGCAAAATAGGCCCAAACCATGTAATGATGATGGTGCTATGCGATATCCTCTCGTTGACACAAAAATTAGTGTTTATTAGAGGAAGTTCCTTGGGTACCCATTGTTTCTATAGATGTTTGTACCTCAAGGGTAGCTTGATGTCACTCATGCTCTCATCATCGTAGAACATGACCCCTTCAACAGAAAAAAAATTCATGTGTTTACAGTTACTATTACAATCTTTTGACCTCTAGTTGATCTCCTCTTCAGACCTACAGCATGTCACTTGCTTTCCTCTTCTCTTCCACAATTTCCCTCCTTTCGAGAAGACATATCTGGCAAATACCTACAGGTGGTACACACTCATAAGGATGTTGGATGAAGTTATTTCATGGTGATATGATCTAACATGACCCCATGATTAATCTATCATTTCATCACTAGAATTTGATAGGTTATAAGGTAATCAAGTCGTGATAGATTTCAAGTTATTGTTACTACCATCCAAATGTGTCCATCACAAATCAAATCTACTTAACATTTTAACTCCCAAACTTTGTAACAAGTGTTAAATGTGACTATGGTCCACCAGTTACACAACCAAGGCCTCAAATGTATTCTCTAATTGTAATAAAAGGACTTTTTCTCTTCATTCAAGTAAATAAACTTGAAGGGAAACACCACCAAGTGGTTTATTGGACACCTACATGACTAAAAATAGTAGAAAAATTACATTTAATTTCCATATGTCTAAGTGGTTAATGGGAGGTGTGTGCACAGAGCCTAGATTAGAATCAACATAAGTTTATAACTGGCAATAAAATTGTTAAGTCATCTTAAATCTTCCTGACTAGTGCTAGGAGACTTTTGGTAGCTGTTTTTAAGGTAGGATGAGTGGATTTACATCAATGTTCTGATTCTCTGTGCAAAGTTTCAACATCTTCAAATAGTGAAAGTTAATTGCTCATAGTCATTTGAAACAAAAAAAATTGATTATATGTAAGATTAGTGAGATTTGATAGCTTAAAATTGTGCAAAACTAAAGTTAAAACTTTTGAATCTAGAAGTTCTTTTTCTTTCATCTTTGTATTGGTTTGATGCTTCAAATGATGATTTCTTGTAATTATCATTGTTCTGTCCAATTGTTTAAATTTTTGGAAGATTGATACAAAATTTCATATCAAATACACGTTCTTGAAACATTTACATGTTTCTTACTACGAGTTCTTTTTGTGTTGTATGGATCCGTACAAACTTGAAATGCTTTAGAATCATTGGTGGCAAATAAATATATTGCAACTTCAATTAATTTGTTTTAGTGCTAAATCACTATTTTGTGGGAGAAAACAATCAAATACAGGGACTACCCTGTTTTGCCTATGTAAGGGTTTGAGGGCTAAATAGAAATGACATCCACCAATCCACCCGCTGTCTTGGAATTGTAACTTGGTGGATTGGTGTGCAACATGGTATGAAAAAGGTTCATTGCATTTAGGGGTCAGTTAAAGCAATAAAATTTGCACTAAATTGATGCCCTAGGGCTGACAGGGGAAATTTTCTTGTGAATTTGTGGTTGTTAAGTCAGGGTTTTTCAATTCGATGGATATCTTGGTAGTCATGGTGACAGTATTTGATGGTCCAATCTCTACTCTGAAACAAAATTATCTCTAAAAATTCTAAGAGCTATAATGGGATGGCATTAAAGGAACCTTCATATGAAGGACCTTTGAATTAAGGTCTTCATTTGAAGGTCCTTCATGCAAAGGTTCCTTTTATAAAGCATTTTGGACATGAAATATTTAAAATAAAAAATACCTTCATTTGAAAGTATTGACATGGCATCATTGCAGATGACATTCAGATACTGGCACCTTCGAGCAGGGATTCTTAACAAGTGGTATTTATGTTGCAAAATTTTAGGATTATTTTTTTGCCTCATCCCACAAGTGGGACACACTATGTGCAATCACTCATTAACAAAGAGATGAATGTGTGATAATAATTTAGGGTTAAAAATAAATCCATTTGGGCCTTTTATAAATGAAAGGATAGTTGATGCAATCATATTCCTTGTCAAATTTTTAACTTAATAGTAAGGGAATCATGAGTAGTTTGTTGGGCCCATTCAAAAATCTCTAATACACGGATTGAATTTTCTAGAATGTATCTTCTATCAAGAAATTTAATGTTTTTACCTATATGATTATATCTTGTAATCTAGGTGTTGCGAATCATAATTGGCCACCATCCTAGGAATGATTCTTCATTCACTTTTAGGTATTAAAATTTAACAATACCTTGATTGATGAAAGAGCCTAAAGAGCCTTTCTCAATGGTATTCAAGTACACATAGCGGCGGTCTTCTCTTATACGGTTGGACATGATTTAAAGAAATTAGCTAGGAATTATTCATTTAACCTAAGGTTTTCTCATAATACCATCATTGGAAAAGTATGATCAAATTCTTCTATTATTAAGAATTGGTCTATGTGCCTCTAGTAATCACTATAAATGTTTGTAAGGATAAAATGACTAACTGCATCAGGTAGGAGAGAACCAACCTTGAGTTCTTCAAAGATTATATTCCTCTATTCATAATTTTTAAGGGTTGTGTGTGGAGGAGGTTATCACTACCAAGAAGGGAGTAGACCTTTCCTTGCATATGTTTGTGGTGGAGGTATTAAAGAAGAATTGTATGCCTCTATTTCCATTCATTAGATCTAGCTTAGCCTAGCGTATACTTGGGATCCTTTGTCCCTATAAACTTCCATTTGTTTGATTTTATGTTATGTAAGCATAATTCCATGCTATGTTGAAATATAAGAGGTGGAGGAGGCCAAAAGGAAATAACCCCTTTTTAGTTCTACCTTCAAAATTTTTCTTATTGTTTTATGTTTTTTAGTAAATTTGTGGACATACAATTTGAGGTAGGTCATACAAAAAAGAATAACATGTTCCCACCAATAAATTGAACCTTGAAAGTTAGTGGGACTTAATTATGAGTTCTAGATGAGAATGATGAAAATGGAAATATTTTTGGAGGAGGTGGGAGGCATTAAGCTTAATGTGGAGGATGTTGGGGGTAACTAGGTGGTCAACTAGCTAGATTGACATGAGCACATGAAGGATCAATATGAAAAGGAAACTATAAGTTCAAGTTGTGCAAGATGATTGAAAAGGGAGGGACAAACATAAATATTGGAGGAAAAAGAAAGATAAAGTGGTCAAATTCACTAAGCTTGTAGAGAGGGCTAAGTCTAAAATTGCTTCAGAGTCATGCGATGAAGGCTATATGATGAAATCCTAGACCTCAACCAAGATGTGGGTAGATTATGGGAGTTTTTCCAAGACCTGAGGTTGGTCGATAAAAATGTGAAAGATTAAGCTATTTTTTTTTGTCTTATCTTATACCATTTTACGAGAATGGGGGTGTCAATGTATGAGAAGATCTTTGGAAACTAGGCATGCAAATTGCAGGTTAAAGAGAATGGGGGTGCCAAACTTACAATACTCATTGTCCCTTGGTCATCAATTTTCCCTGAGTTCTCTCAACCTCATCCTTGGTGCTGGTATTGACCTTGTTTTCACTCCTCCAAACTCTTCCTTGGCGCTGGTATTGACCTTGTTTTCACTCCTCCAAACTCTTCGTCGGTGTTGATATTGACCTTGTTTTAACTCCAAACTCTTCCTCGACGTTGGTATTGACTTTGTTTTCACTCCTCCAAAATCTTCCTCGACACTGGTATTGACCTTTCACTTCTCCAATTTGATGAGCTACAACCTGGTTTCGTTAGGTTTTAGAGTATGCTAATTAAATTGAAAATTATGGCACCATTTAGCTAGGTTTTATTATTCTACAATATAGTTAAGTATACATTAGCTATATTTTACATAATAAATAATATAATTATTCAACTTATTATAATTATATATTATATTCTTTAACAAAATTATTAAATACATATAAAATTATTATAATTAATAATTAATAATAAGTATATTTTTATATAATACAAAATATAGTTAATATAATATATATTTAATATAATAGTAATATTAGATTAAATTATATATAATATAATTATATTTATTATTATATAATAGTATATATAGGCTTTTACCTGATATTTTAGAGGATTTTACCATTACACTACAACTGGTTTACTGGCAGTTGAAACTTGTTTTCCAACGACACAATAGTGGTTTCTAGGCATGAGATTTGTTTCAAGCTCAAATCTCACAATATATGGAGCCTATTAGCTAATAAAAAGAGAGATAGAAACTAAAAAGATAGAGAATGAGAGAAAGAGATGAACTTAGATAGATAGGGAGAGAGAGAGAGCATGAGAGAGAGAAATATAAGGGATACATATGAAAAGAGAGAGGGAAAAGAGAAACTAAATTTTGATTGGTTGTTTCATGTCAACAATCCAAGGATAACATGTGTCCTTGGGGAGTGATGCTCAAGGTAGCATTCCATTTGATAAAGATATGCAAATTCTCCTTTAAGACCTCTTCAATGTACCTATTGCACACTTAAGAAGACAAAGATAAATATAGGGAAGAAAATATAGAGATAGAGGGAGATAATGAGAAACATACAAATAGAAAGGGAGACAAAGAGATAGAGAGAGGTAGAGAGATAAAGAGATAAGGATGAATAGATAGAGATATAGGGAGGGTGATTGATATCTCTCTCTCAGTCGCTCTCTATGTCTCTATATCTCCCACTATCTATGTCACTCCCTCTTCCCCCCTCTATCTATTGAGATATCTCTCCCTCTCCCCCTTTCTCTCTCATTCACTACATCTCTCCCTCCATATTTCATACTCTATATCTCTATCTCTATTTCTCTTTGTATCTCCCTCTCAATACTCTCTCTATCTCTTTCTATCCATATCTTTCTCTACCTCTATCACGATCTCTCTATCTCTTTCACCATCCCCCTCTATCTCTCTATATCAGCCCATTTCTATGTATCTCCCTCTCCCTCTATATATATTCAGCTATCTCTCCCTCTCTCCCATATATTCTTCTCTCTCCCTTTCTACATATCGCTCTCCCTCTCCCCCTCTTCTTTCTCTCCCTTTTCTACCTATCTATCTCCCTCTCTTCTCTCCCTCTCTTCTCTCTCTTTCTCTTCAATCAATCTCTCCCTCTCTCCCCCTCTTCTCTATCTCTCCTCCTCTACCTATCTATATGCCTTTCTCTCCCTCCCCCTCTCTATCTCCCCCTCTCTATCTCTCACAATATCTCGCTCCCTATCCCCCTATCCATCAACTCTCTATATCCACATCTCTTCCTTTCTCTTCCCATATATCTCCATCTCTCTTTTTCTTCCCATATATCTCTATCTCTCTCTCTCTTTCTCTCCCCATCTATCCCTATCTCCCCATATATTAACTAATAAGCCATGCAATCATACAATAGTATATGTTGGTAAAACTGTAATAGTGTTTTATTAAACTATAAGTAACACTTATCTTTCTAATGTCAAGCCTTCTTATAAAAATAGTGTTTTATTAAACTATAAGTAGATTATTGTCACCACTCTTCATTCCACATGAAATGACAAATGTGGAAATTTTTTTGTTGCTTTTTTCAAGTTTCATTAACCAAGCTATTTAGTGGGTTGAATAAAGTTGTGTTATGACCCTTGGTCTCTTTAAAATAATTAGACAATATTAGGGAGATTAGGAAGGGGATAAAACTAAACTCCTTCAAAATAGGGGTAGTTGTTGGTTTGTTGGTTTTCTTTATATACTATATACTTAGTTCCTCTAGGATAAATAAGTCACTATAGAAATGAAAGATGTTTGATTATCTACCTACTATTGTTTTGTGTTTTTGAAATGGAAGAGATCTACAACTCTATAGAAATTGCTATATGCTAATGGTCAAATTATTAGACTATTTAGATCATTTTCTTAGTTGTGTATCTTAACTAATATAGAGTAAGATTTTTCATTTTAATTGAATACTACATAATAGTTTATGTGTTGAAAGAATTGTTTCCATTCTTTGTAGTTTTTACATTGGAATACAAATCATATTTAATTTCATGCCAATATACTTCTTTCATAAAGATATTTGTTTGATTTTTCCTTGCTGTTTTCATCTTAGAATTTTAAAAAATGTATTCTATAATATAGAATTATTTTCAAATTAGGGAAAAAAAGATTCTAAGAGATATATTTAATCATAAATTTTACAATCATAAATATCATTTAATTTGTATGTTGTAACTTCAATACTTTTAGTAAAAATAAAAATAACTTAAATTTATATATACATATAGTTAAATTGGCAAAGTTGTTTGAGTTAATTACTAAATTTGATCTAGAAATTTTCAACACTTTAGATAAATTCAATTAGATATAGTTAAATTGGAGGTGTCATTTGAGTTAATAATTAAATAACATAATAATCAATTAAAGCAAGGGACATAATTTTGGATGTGTTAGAATTTAATAAATTACAAATTAAAATAGACATAAATTACTTGAAATAAGTGCTTCATAACCCATATAATCAAATCATAACCTATGAAAAGGGAAATAGGAATTTTCTAAAGAAAAGAACACTTGACACAATCATAAGTGTATGATGTTCACAAAAAGGAGTGATCCACCTTATGAATAACAACTACTTGAAGTAGACCTGGGAGGCTCAACTCAACCAACCTATCAACCTACCTTTAAGAGGCTTCCAAAAAGTTTAGAATGACCAATTTAAACAATCCAAACAACTCTCAAAGCCTAAAAAACAACAAAAGTCAGATTTCACACTTTGACTCCTTGAATCCTTGTATCAGTGCAAACCTAGTTTTTTTCCCAATAACTCAAAACTTTCCCAAAACACTAGAGAAACCCTTGATGGTTTTAGACACCCATTTTTGAATTATTAAATGTAATTCAAGGGAAAGTACAAGTTCTTTGGACCAAATCACCAAAATCACCCTTTCTAGGTTGTGCTAATTAGGCTGATTAAGCCTATTTTACAAAGAAACTAGCCTTTAAACTTGTCATATGCCCATGAAACCTTGGGGAAACAATTTTTATGCCTCTGTTGGAATTGTAAAATTTTGAAAATTTTACAGTGATTTTGTACTCGTTGATTCCCTAAAGTAAACCTTATCTTGAGTATAATCCATCATAGTCACATATGATCACATCATTCTTAACCATTTGATATCATGAAAACCTCCAAAATATAGTATTCAAATAACCCATATCAGCAAGAATTTGTGTAGGTCTCTTTGATTCATAAATCATTATATTATGATTTTTAGCATATCGACGAAAGAACAAAAATGTCACACCAATCAGATTACATAAGAAGATACACATCAGGATGACATGGTCCATGGTCTCACAGATAAAGAGATTCGTCAACAAGAAAAGTTCCATCGAGGTGAAATGAAAAGGTCATACCAAGCATATAGGTATCACTGATGAAGTTTCATCAGAAAGAAACCTATCTTGTCTCACTGATCAAAGCACAAGGAGTTGTATCGGCCAGACCAAGGGCATCAAAGTAAGATCCGCGAGTCAGCCTGAGTGCATTTTTCTCGCCGATGAAATATCATCGGTGAAACACTCATCTTGTCTTGCCAACAAAGTAAAGAAACATACTATCACCAAGACAAATGCTATCAGAATGAGTTCAAAATGTCCCCCTGACCCACTATGTCACACTGATAAGATTACATCAGCAGGAGTCTTAGTGACATACTTGATATCAAAGGAATAATCATCGGGGAAAATTATAACATTGGGAAAATTACTGAATGTCTTAGCGATACACCATGTCTTGCCGATGAAGACACAAACAGGTCAAGATAGTCGTTGGGGTGACTCTTGGCGACATTCATATGAATTAGATGGATAGATTATGTGATATCGGCATAATGTCTCCCCAACCAAAAGAATTTTTAATGAACATTAGTCAAGCTTGAATAAAAGGATCACCCAAAGTTTGAATTGTCTTGCTGATAGAACATTTGATGCGACAGTGGGTAAATTCAAAGATCAGCTACGCTTGTGTTCAAAGCTAGGACATTAATGGAAATATTACTACCAAATGTGTGTTGATGATTTCCTGAATTGAGAAAAGTAATTGAAGGCGAATTTTGCAAAGTTAGCAGCAGAGGAACGAATGAAGGGCCAAAGGATCTTGTGGTCAAAGAATTCTAAAAAAACTTGTAAGTTCCCTGCAATTAAATTTCTAGTTTTGTGATTCATAAAATGGAAAGCACTAGCTCAGGAAAAACAAAAGGTAGGAAATAGAGTGAGAGTAATAACCCTAGAGGAAAAAAGAAAAAAATTGAAGCAAAGAAGGAACTAGGGGTAGTTGAGAGGAAGTTAAACCAAGACTTAATTGATCAATTTCCCAACTCAGGACTTAAGGCCAGGTGATCTGCACAACTTAGGGAAAAAGTGGAAAATTTAGGGGATAAATGCAAGCATATACGAGACATATGGACCCCAATTAGGGGATATGAGTTGTTTATTTTTCATTACCAATGAAGGAACCAATACAAACTAGTGTGCAATCCTTGGAAGTTAAACCTAGGGAAACTAGTCTGCCCCAATGTATTTGTAAATCTAGAATTGGTGAAGATGCTATCTGCCTATTATAATCCAAAATGTAAAGTTGTTTGTGATCCATCAAGAAAACCGTTTATACATGTATCTGAAGTTGCCATCTGTGAGGTTTTTAACCTAGAGGGAGTGTGGTGAAAAATTGTACCTGAATAGCTAGAAAAGGAATTCTGGAGGTTGCCACTACACAAGTCTAAGAAAGATGGTGTTTCAGTTCCATTGAATGACAGTGATGGTCCCCCGTTCCATGTTGATTTGTTTGAACCCTACATGAGGTACACATATTTTTTAGTGTGTCAAGTGCTAGGAATGGAGGCCCCTGAGAACATGTCAATTGCACCCATGGTAATTGTAGCGGACATCGAATGTCACAATTCAAGGTTTTTTTATTATGATTCACACATCTTTAAAGTACTTGATTTAGGATTGATGGTGATAAAAAGTGGAGCTCCTATCTTGCACTTGGATGCTTATTCAATCCTAATGCATATGATACTTTATTATGGACAAGAATTGTAGATGTGGCTTGAAAAATTGAGGGTTGTACAATTTGTTAAGGAAGGAAGGTTATTACCAGTACAACTTTGGACTGCCACTTGGGATTGCAGATTTGCTAATTCTTGTTATCTACATTTTGAAGATTTTTTTGTGAAACCACTATACAAATTTTACAATCATCCTTGTGAATACTCATTGTTTGATGAAATAAAAATGTTTTTAAGGCATAAGGATTTCAATGGACCTATCAACCACAATTGGGGAGACTGGTACTATCTAGAAGATGTGACCATGATAAGAGTAGATGGATTTGAAGATGCACCCTTCATTCTACCCAAGACGGTACCTAATAGGATTGCATATTTGGAAATTTTTAGGCAATTGGACTATTTAGATGTTATGAATTTGAGTTCTTTCAGAAAGTAGGCATTTATGCCTAGTATATTATGCTTCGGTGATTTCACTATATTAGCAAGGGATGGATATGATATGGTTCTCAACCAATTGCTGCAATACAACATGAAGAAGGGTCCACCACAAAAAGGATTTGATCTAGAAGGGTATATTTATTTTTCCAAAAATAAAATAAACTTGGGAGGATACAATCACATACCCTATCTATATGATGACTTGATTAGGAATTTGGAAGAAGAGGAAGCAAAAAAAGTTGTTGATGAGTATAACAGGGGATTACAAGATACAAAACTATTATCTTTTGATGAAGAGGCATCTAGTAATGGTAGGCCTAGCAATACAATTGATAAAAATTCTAGATTGAGAACTCAAGACTACAAGTATGTTCCCAATGAACCAGATGTTGAAGAGAGTGCAGATATTGACACAAGGAAAATAGCATATAAATCATTTGTGGCTGATGATGAATTTATTAAAACCTCAAAATTTCAAAACTTTTTGTACAAATTAAAAGGAAAATCAATAAGGGAATCAATGGAGAATATTACACAAAGTAATGAGGAACAACTGCTAAATAACTTAAAATCAAGTGTGGAAGAAGAAATGAAGAGCATGAACCCTGAGAAAGGAAGGAAATTATTAGAAGATGTAGGTGTCATGATCTTTCTTGGGTTGGATTTGAAATATGCTTTGGTTTTTGATAGTTTTCTGAAGAATAGTAATTCCACACATAAACTCACTCTTGAGGGGGTAACGAAGATTTATGCAAGATCTAAGTATAACCCAGATGAGGGATCACTTATGATATGGGCTCTGTATCCTGCACACACGAAATATGTTGTAATTGATACTGAAAAGGATTTTGGACATGTAATGATGTTAAAAGTTGGTGAGGTTGACCTAATAGCTACGACATAAATTGGCATTAATGTGGCCAAATTAAATAAAGCCCAAATCCAGATGCTAATCAAGGAAAAATAAATGTATAAGATGAATAACGAGAGACTACTCAGAGAAAATGATCACTTGAAGGACATGATGGGAATCACACTGGGATCCACAAAGAAATTGACTCATGGTGAAAGATCCTAGGTAAGAGACCAGTGGGAAGAATCAAATGTGTAATCACAAGGTAAATGTGATGCACTCACTGCAATAATAAGGAAGAGGTAGAGCAATTTAATGACTTGGTTGAGTAAGCTCTGGGGAACACATTCACACAATTTTACTGCAGTACAAGAATATAAGCCGATAGATGGTAGGATCCGAGAGAAGTTTCAGGAAATAAACCAAAGGGATGCTCCTGATAACATAGCTATTGATACTGCCAACCATTTTATGAAAAAACATAAAGACTTCCATGAAGAATTGCATGGTGATGAGCAAGGGATGATCAATGTCACAAAAAGGGAGTACCAATGCTGTTAGAAGATGGAGGGGAACTAAAGGGAAAAGATAGATGGATCAAGGAATGCCAGATGATGGTGAAAACAATTCTAGAGATAGCCACAAGAAATGATTTAACAATGGATGGGGCATGTGAACATAATGAGAAGATGATCGAAATGGAGATAGCCATAAGGAATGCACTAGAGGATGCTGATACAAACGAGTGACAAGATTACCTAGATTATATGTCAAACATCCATTTATGGCTTCATAGAGCATAATTTCTAGTTTTTTATTGTTGTTAAGCAAAAGGAATTTTTGAAAGGATGCATCCTTTCACAATTTTGATCTATTTATATCTATTTCATAATGTAAAATAAATATAGGAAGATAGGAGAAAGATACAGTAGATAGTTTGCAATGAAACTTTCCTTTAAAAGACTCAGATGCATGTATGAATTTTGATGAATTTAATGAAGATGTCTAAACTTTTGGCTTAATCTTGGTATCAGTTGTTTGTGGAATTATACAGTTATCTGGTTGTCTCCATTTTGATGCTTTTCTATTGTTTAAATTGGTATATTAAGCATATATCCAGTTTACCAATACACATTTGTTGTATTTGTGTGATGTGATTATTTGGTTCTTTCAAGTAAAGATTAAACCCTTCTAGTCAATCACAGTAACTGAAGAGTATTAATTGGATCAATAAGAAGAATGACATAACTAGGATTGTCATTCTATCTCAAGTAGAGTTTGTTAGTCATTTACTTGCAAGTTTATACAAGTTATAAGCTACATCTATGTGCCAAAAAAATTGAATTATTTCCATCATAGATTACACTTTTCTAGATCTTCATTAGACTCCATACACCCAACAAGTCACTGGTCTCACACATTTCATCTTTTAGTTTATCCATTTTATTTTTTACATCTGTTAATTGAACATATTCTAATATTACACATACACTTTATTAGGATTATATCTGTTCACTGTAAGATTGAAATTGTGAATAGATTGCTATAAAAAAAATCACATCACTTAAGCCTACTTAGTTCGCAAAGGGAGACCCACCTAGGTTTGCTAGTACCTAAAGAGAAGAAGGTTCAAATCATTTGGCCTTGTTTGTTACCCTAAAATGTATGAAGAGATTGGAAACATCTTGAGGTATTCTTACCTGCATTTTTGAAAGCTAACAACCTCCAAACCTCCAAATCCACAAAAAGATTCCACTTGTATGACCAAATTCTTGCCAAACCCAAAAACCCTTGTTTTAGGCCAAAATCATGAGGGTTTATTGAATCTCCTACTTCCACAACCTCCCACACCTCAAAACCAACTCAGACACAACCCATTAGGTCTACACATGGATAAAAATTCATAAAATCAGATCTCCCATACATATTTTGTTGAAACCTAGGCTTAAACCTCTCATTTCACATGCTTTTCTTCACAAAAATCTTGAGGACAACAACTATACCTTCTTTATTTCTCATCCTACGCCCTATTCATGCATCCTATAGTTACAATAGTATTCATGGTGCCTTTTACACAAGATACAGTAATAAAAAAAAGTGTAAGAGCCCCTTTATATCATGTTTAGACTACAAAACCCTCAAAAACAGGGTAACCGGGTTGTATGCAAAGAAATGAAGCTTTCTAACTCAAATCAATGCCTTAAGCCCTCAAATCAGATTAAAATAAAAGCTAACACATATCTTCATGGCATGGAATTGATTTCACATCAAAATATGGCTATATGTGACCCTATAGTGCTGCAAAACAGGAAAAATACAAAATTTTTGAAGAAAAACACAGATTTTCAAATGTTAAGAGCTTGTATTTTAAATCCTTAACCAACAAAAAAATTTACAATGATCACCTTATTCCTTTTAAAGGAATTTACACCTCAACCACTGAACAACCACCTCTACAACCGACTTTTTAATATTTTATGATCACATGAAACATAAAACACACTAATTTCAAGGTTGTTAACATCAGTATTGAAATGTTTTAATTTTTTGACCTTTCAAATGTATTGAAACTCCTAGGGCACCTTTAAGACCATTCTAGTGGCTTTATAATAGCCTTATTATTGAAATGACACTAACCTTGCACCCTTTTATATGTAAATTCTCAAATTTTCCTTAAAAAGGCTACAAAACTCTTTAGTGCAAGATTCAAACTCATAACTCAAAACTTCTCCTAGAACATGACTAATGGTCTTGAGTGACCTTATTCACAATAAAAAATTCTTGAAATTCCTAAACCAACTTGTTGACCTCCCTAATTATCATCACATGATTAAGCATAAAAGATGAGGTGTAGGTGCTCTTGCACCACTACCCCATCAAAAAATTTCTCACATTACACAAATCCACAATGTTCCTCCAAGATAAGCCAATCAAATCCTACCTTATGTGTCCTAGTAATCAAATTGGAGATGATCCTAAAAATGACATTGCGAAGGGTGATTGGTCTAAAAAATGTAAATGACATTGTAATTATTTCACTACTACGATCAATGTGTCATCTTTCATGAAATTTCCCAAAACACCATTCATTATGATCATATGGAAATTTCTAGGAGAGCTACAATAGTTGTAACATCATGAATTAAAATTAAAAATTAAAAATTACATCATGAATTAATTATGTAATGGAATAAAAAATTAAAAACATCATGAATTAATTATGTAACCACATAATTCAAATATAATTCTATCAAAAAAATAATATCAAATGGATAATATAATCACATAACTCATACATTTCAATGTCATTGATCTTCTTCTTCATCCAACTCTTTGTCTGTATTATCCGATCCAAATTCGACATTATAAGGATTGGTCATATCATCATCATTGTCATTGATATCAGTTTCGATAATGTCATCATCCACACGAATATCATCTTCGTGAACATTAACTCCTACATCATCATGATCTAGTCCCTCCTCTTTGACATCTTCATCAGACACATCATCAATGAATTGTTGATCTTGATCATCATCTACATCATCTTCTAGTTCTTCGGTATCTTCTTCTTCCACCACATTATACTTTACCAGCCTTCCTCTTGGATAATTTCTAACAACAAATGACCAACTCGGTTTACCTGGAACCTCTAAGTAAAATACTTGCTCACATTGGCTTGGAAGAACATAGGGCTGATTTCTAGCTCGCTTGATCAACCTTGTATTAACCATGGTAAATCCATTATCATGTTCAATAACAGTTCTCTCAGGATCATTTTCATTCAATCATAGCATGTACCATAGGACGACGAACAAAACTAATTTGAAGGACTTAAAGGCACACTCAAGTATATCATCCAAAATCCCATAGTATCAATTTTTTGAGACTTCTGGATGTATGTCGCTTATAGATGAAACATTAGTCACCTGAAAGATTGCAGTTATCCCAGAATCACAAGTTTTCTTCGTGTCATCCAACTTTTTGATTTGGAATTTACGACCATTGCACCACAGCTTTGTGGTGTTTTACCTGCAATATGTCAAACATGTAAAAATTATTGCAATATTTTCAGTTGATAAACATATTTATTCTTGGCCGAATGTACGCAAAGAAAAAAATCTAACCATATATATACATCAATATAATTGAAAGTAATTAAATAATATGGGTGATTAATATATTTATACATACTTGTTTATCTCTTAAACCGTATGCTAAATCAATTTCCCTTGGTGTAACATTGGAATCTCCATTACGATGAGCTTCTTTAACCAATGAAGACACACCTTCCCATGTTAATGCGCGAACAAATTGTTGACATCGTTCAATCCATATCGTCATCCAATCAAGATTGTTTGACATACAGTTGTAGTGCATCCCACTCTTGACCAACTATATAAAAAAAATTTAAATTCACAAACAACGTATAATTAGTTAATTACCACGGTGTGCGACCTTAATTTATAATTGATGTATATTGAAGATTAATAATTAAATAAGTACAATATACATAAAAACCAAATGTAAAATGTAAATTCTAATTAATCTCCATGACCATCTTATAATTACCTCTCACTTTCCTCAATCTACCTTTCCCCATCAGGAACTCCCCTTCGAATTTGTTAATGGAGTTGGGATCCCAAATGCGATCTACATGGATCTTTGCTGCAAATTTAGGAAGATATTTAGTAATGTACATAATGGTCTGGCATACCATATATCCCTCCACCATAGAACCCTCAAGATGTGCTCTTTGTCTAACCAAAGCCTTAAAAAATTTCAAGTTCCTCTCAACCATCCACATTGACCTTGTGTGTACAGGTCCACACAATTAAATCTCCTCAACTTGGTGTATGAGGTAGTGTTCTTGTGCATTGAAAAATTTCAAAGGTAGACACTTTTTCATTTCACACATTAGATGAGAAATTTTTCTCTTCCAATAATTTATATCTTTATGGATTTCTTTAGATGACATCCATCTACAAGTGATTCAAGGCACAATTATATTAACAAGATTTAAAAAAAATATACAATATATTACATAACAAGTAAAACAAATGGTAATGATAAGATCTATACAACGAATTGAACAAATATCACTACTTACCTCATGTATTTTCCAAGATCATATATAACTTGCTTGACATTGTTTTCAAAGTTTTTTGGGAGAGATAGAGGTAGAATGTACTGCAACAATTATAAAATGATCTTTCATTATTTTTCTAAAAGTAGTAAACATAATACATTGAAAAATACATGCATTATACAAATATATATAATATACTAGAATAATTACCTTAATGAAGGTATGCCAATCATGCATTTTCATCCTTGACCCAAATTCACCTTTCTTTGTTATGATATTGTTTATGTCTGCAGCAAATCCTGTGGGAAATCGAATTCCTTGTATGACTTCTTTTATAGCATTGCTTTGTTGCTCTATTAATATAACCAAGGGAACTTATATTAATTTGGTCTCCATCGCTATTTAATTCAATGGCATTTTTCATTGGATGATTGACTTCCTAAATGTCACTACAAATTTTGACAATTTTTTCTTTGTCATGCCTTCCATCTAATATTTTTCATAATGTTTTTGTTATATTCTTTCCGATATGCATTGTATCAAACAAATGCACAATTTGTAGTTGCTCATAGTAGGGCAACCTACTAAATTGTTTGGGATAACTTTTCAGTCCCTTTGGAAGCCGACCATTAATGCCTTGATGACCTTCATGAAGCATATAAGTTAAACAAATTAACGACAATCATTTTCAATTATAGCATGAGTAAACACAAAAAAATATAAAAATATAAATTCCAAAAATATCATATATGATAGATAAACAATTTGATCCGATGTATAACCTTGATGATTAATTCTATTATATTCCAACTTCCATAGGCGAGGTGTCATTCTTCGTGGTTTTGATCTAGTCTCTTCTTTCCCATTGAAAATATGTTTTTCAGTAGTTTGATACTTATGATTTATGTGGAGGAAGTTCCTATACTCATCAAACACTTGCTTTCCTAAACTTGCTAAATGACAAGATTTCATCTTTGGACCACAAATTGGACATGCAAATTTTCCCTTTTTTTGAAGACCTACAAGATCATATATAATTGGATTAAATATGTCAATTTTTATAATTATATATAATGAATAGATTATTTAAAAAACATGCATGATATCTAGTTCATAAAATTAAATATCGCTAAAGTGTAGTTGAACGTTATAACATACCACAAAAATGTGTTAGCCCTGGGGCATCATGAATTGTCCATACAAGCATTGCATGGAATTGAAATTGTCTTTGTTCTATTGGTCTAGAGACGTCATACATAGTGATGCCATTCCATAACTTTAGTAACTCGTCGATAAGAGGCTCAATATATACATTCATATCTTTAACTTGGTACTTACCTAGTTGAATGAACATAAACATTACATAATTATTATAACCATTTCTTGCATATATATATATATATATATATATATATATATATATATATATATATATATATATATATAAATTAATGTACATGACTATTAAATGAAAAAAATATAATTCATTATGCAAAAAATAAGACAAATGAGATGCTACTATGTTAAAGAAAATTGATGTAAACAAATACCTGTAACAATCATTGCCAACATTATGTGCTCCCTCTTTATTGACATCCATAGAGGAATGTTATTGTTGATAACAAAAATAGGCCACACCGAGTAAATAGATCTCAGTTCTCCAAATGGATTGACACCGTCCATTGCCAATGAAAGCCTGAGATTATGAGGATCTTCTTTAAAGTGTGGCCATTTCTCCTCAGTGTCCCTAAATGTAGAACCATCCGCAAGAATTCGAAGAATGTCATCTCCACTTCTATTCCATGCATGGTAATCCATAAACTGTGCTAAGCTTTCACACCTATATAATCATTACATACATGGAATAATGGGAATATAATGAAGAACCTTGCAAGGAACCTATTTTGTTAGTTGATCTGTTCGTTATCCACTAATATGACATTCTGGGCATTTTGTTGCAAATTCATGTTATTTATGATATATAATATGATCATTTGGACATGCATCTATTGCTTGATACTCCATTCCAATATCTTTCATAATGCCAGATAAATTTTGGTATGAGCGAGGTAAAATATTTGATGGTGGTAACAAAAATTCACCAATAAATCTACAACAAAAAATAATTTGTTAATATAAAAAATATTAATGGTAAATATTTCATCCTTTATTTACTAGTGATGAACTAAAAAAAATTAAAATAGATGAAAAAAGATGACATATATGACATACCTTAACATTTGTGAGATTGCTATGTTGGATAAACCATTCTTAACCTTCAAGTTCACCAACAACAATACAACAAAGAGAAGAGTTGTTTGGGAGCCTTCATTAAGGGGTTCATATTCCTTCTCAAGTACAGGTAAATCATGAACATCATCAAAGTCATCTTGATCATCATGATCAGTTGTGCCACTAAATGTGTCATAGATCAATGTATTTGTACCATCATCTTCAACTATATTTTCTGGCATATGATCATCTTTTTCCATAGGATTATTAACTTCATCTTCGATATTCACAACTCCATGTTCCTCCACTTGCAAAACCACATTATCCTAGCCATGATAATCCATATCATGTGCCCTAAGGCACCCCCCCTTTATAATAATGATAGACAAAAATAAACCATGATCATGATCAAGTGATTTTTTTATATATATAAAATGTTAAAATGATATAAACATTTACAAATTCAATCAATATAAACACATATAATGAACAACTTACCAATGGACGATAATCATGCCCCCCTTCAATGTGACCATGCCGCCTGTAATGTTTCTCAGCTGTTATGATTAAAAGTCTTCTCATCTTTAAGCCCTTGAAATTATTACAAGGACAATAACATTTTCCATCACCCTTTATTTTCAATCTAGCCCACAATCTATCAAGTGTGTCTTCATTTTGTTCTAGACTAATATTATCTGACATGTTTTTTCTTTACCAAGCTTGAATATTTAGATCTTCAAAAAATATCAAACTCACACTCCAATAATTTTTAATCATAGATAGGTAACAAAATCTAATAATTATAATATTTTACACCAAAAAAATTTGGCATGCAACCACCCCTGCAAAAGAGAAGATAGTCTGAAGTTGATGATCCCAAAAACCACTTTAAAATGCTAATTCTAAAACTTATTAAATTCTGATTTTACTATGATTTCCAACCGTTAGACTCCTAAAATCAGAATATTGAACTTGCACAACAAAATCTGGAAATGAAATTATGAAAATGCACAAGTTTAAAAATGAAATCTGATGAGATGTTGCTTTAAAATATGATTTTCAAACCTAGAAGTACAAATCTAACTTCACAAATGAATTCTAGACAAAGACAATGACAACCCTCAACTTGGAAATAATAGCAAAACACTGTTGCAATAAATAGTCGAACTCACTTTTATATATGTCAGCCACAATTTTATTTTACATGTTCGTTGAAATTTTGACCAAAAATCTTTGTCAAAATTTTGACGAACATCGAGGATAAAATTTAAAAAAAAATAAAATTACACATTAAATATGACAAGTACCCAACAATACATCTAATTATACATATTTCATCAGATTTTGTAGTCAAATGAGTTAGTGTCAGGTTCATGAGGCTTCTCCTGTTGTTTAAGCACCTCATCAAGCTTGTGAACCTGCTGTTCTGAAACACCATGATTGTCAACTTCTTCTGATTGGATTGATTCCTTGGCATCCAACTTTGAATAAAACTGTCTGATTATGTCTATGCACATTTCTTCATAAAGCTTGAAATTAGCTCCTCATTTAGAACATGCTCATAGAAGTCAAAATGCATACCTTGAAGAAAAGAATCAGGTTCAATTTCATGTTCCTCCTCATGGTCCAAAATTCCATTTTCTTGTTGACTGTCATCAATCAACAACTCCTCAAATTGTTTGATGTCTTCTAACTATTCTAAAGCTACATCCTTACAAGTGCCTTCCACTTGAGGAAAATCTTCAATCCATTTTGAACTTTAAGAAGTAATCTACTTGAAGCTTGGAACTGAAAACACATGCTCCTCCAACTTAGCAATTTCATCGTAGCTGTCCATGCTAGATTCATCCTTCCTGAAACTTGGAAGCTTGTACTTTGGGGCTTCCTCCTTCACAGGTTGACTTGGAACATGAAAGGCTAATTGGGGTTCTAGCCTTTGGGCTTGTGCAAGCAAGTGTTTCATTTGTTCTTCCTTAGCTGCAACTTGTCTAGCCACCAATTTCGTCTCATATATTTGCACTTCCAACTCCTATTGATGAATGTGAGCTTGAAAGGCAAGCTCCTCTTGCTGTATGTTATACTCATTTTTCTATTTCTATGTCTAACATCCACCTTTGAAACTGTAGCAACATCTCCTTGATGCTACCCAACTCAGTATTCATATTGTTAGAATTTTTGGATTGACCTGGGAGGCTACAAGGTTGGCTCAAAGTGGGATTAATATGTTGTAAGGGGAATTGAGCAGGGGTGGTAGGGTAGAAAGCATGATAGGATTGTTGGTAATGCTAATTGCAATGAGGAGAAGGGATATTTGGAGACCAAAAACTTAAATTTTCATGAAACAGAGGAGAATAACCATTATATTACTGATAACTAGGAATTGCAAGGTAAAATATGAAGCATAGGCAAGCCTAGAAAACAAACCTCATTTAATTACAGGTACTTGGGTTGCTGAAACCAGTGGTTATGAGGTTGGAGTCGCCATGGTGTTATTTGCACTGCCTCCAAAGGTTGATGATATTGAGAAAAACACCAAATCTCTCAATACTATCTTATTATCAATGATGCACTAGTTTTTTCCTGCTACTTTCTAAACACAGTCGCCAAATATGCTGTTGGTAAGCCTCTAAAAGGCCTGAAATTCACTAGCTACATATCAAAACCAACAAATAAACATGTAACTTCTAAATTGTCCTAACTTGATAGTCCCATCGGGCGTGCCATTAAATTAAATTTAAGTCATTATCCTTTAAATGCAAAAACAGAGATGTGCCAATATGACCAAGTCATGAGGGGAGATGAAGATTTGTTTCACTTTTTGATCATGGAGAGAATATGGGGAGGTTATTTTGTAATTTTCGAACATGTGGAGAAGATGTAGGGTGTTGTTATCACCTTGTTGATCGAATATCGGCTTCTTTGTTTCCATTTAGAGAATTTTTAGAGGTGTTTATGGTTTGATCAAATCATGCTTGAATTTTTCACCCATTATGAGCTCTTTTGGAGAGAATATAGGTGCTATATTTTTTGCTTTTAGAGGGCATCCGACACAAGGTAGTTTCTAGAACCTTTTTTGGTGGAACCACTTGGTTTTGGTTACTTATTCACTTTTGTATCTTTTTTTGAGGGGAGTTCTGATTATGTAGATTGGAGACATTGAGACTTTTATAGTCTTTTGCTACAGTATTGGAATTTTTTGTAACTCGTGAGATATGGAATATAGTGGATACCTTAGTCATTTTTGGTGATAAACTCTTTCCTATTTTTTCTTATAGTTTAGTGTATGTTAAATGATTGCTCAAGTTGTATGTGAAGGTTATCTTAATTTCCTTATAACTTTGTCTCAATTTTTATACCTTTTCAGGGATTAGTATGTTTATTTAGGTTACTGATTGTGTTTATTAAATACAAGCTACTTGATAATTGTGAAGTCTTTCTTCCTTTTATAAGTTGTGGTATTTGATTTTTCAGTAAAATATTTATGCATGAACATACTATAACAGGTTGTACAAACTTAGTTTTAACCAGTTTCAAGCTGAGTGTAGAGTTCTAAATTCCATTGTCTCCCTTTAGGTTTGGTGTATCACTTCATTTTACGTTTTCAGTTTTATCATTTTTCAACTTTCCTTCTCCCTTTTCCTTTCAAAAATCAGTAGCTATAGGTGATAAAATAGGAAGCTGGCCTATCTAGAGGTTCATTATCACTTTGGGTTACCCACAACCTGAGAATGTTCCCATGTTTCTCTAGTTAACTGAGTTTTTTCACAACTCAATTCAGGTGCAAGTTTAAGAGATAACAGTTTTGGCACACCCGATGGGACTGTCATGTTAGGATAGTCTAGAAGTTACAATGTTTATTTGTTGGTTTTGATATGTAGCTAGTGAATTTCAAGCCTTTCAGAGGTTTACCAACAACATATCTGGCAACTGTGTTTGGAAAATAGCAGGAAAGAACTAGTGCATCATTCATAATAACACAATATTGAGAGATTTGGTGATTTTCTCAATATCATCAGCCATTGGAGGTAGTGCAAATAACACCATGGCGACTCCAACCTCATAACAACTAGTTTTAGTAGCCTAGGTACCTGTAATTAAATGAGGTTTGTTGTTTAGGATTTCCTATGCTTCATATTTTACCTTGCAATGTCTAGTTATCAACAATATAATGGTTATTCTCCATTTCATGAAAATTTAAGTTTTTGGTCTCCAAACAACCTTTCTCCTCATTGCAATCAACATTACCAACAATCCTATCATGCTTTCCACCCTCCCACCCCTGCTTAGTTCCCCTTACAACATATTAATCCGACTTTGAGCCAACCTTGTAGCCTCCCAGGTCAGTCCCAAAATTCTAAGAATACAAATGCTGAGTTGGGTAGCACGAAGGAGATGTTTCTGCAGTTTTAAAGATGGATGTTAGACATAGAAAGAGAATATGAGTATAACATGCAACAAGAGGAGCTTGCCTTTCAAGCTCACATTCATCAACAAGAGTTGGAAGTGCAAATATATGAGAAGGAATTGTTGGCTAGACAAGCTATAGCTAAGGAAGAATAGATGAAGGAGGAGGCCCCAAAGTACAAGCTTCCAAGTTTGAAGAAGGATGAATCTAGCATGGACAACTATGATGAAATTGCTAAGTTGGAGGAGCATGTATTTTTAGTTCCAAGCTTCAAGCATATTACTTCTTCTCAAAGCTCAAAACTAATTGAAGATCTTCCTGAAGTTGAAGGAACTTGTAACAATGCAATTTTAGAATAGTTAGAAGACATCAAACAATTTGAGGATTTTCCGATTGATGACAGTCAACAAGAAAGTGGAATTTTGGACCATGAGGAAGAACATGAAACTAAACCTAATACTTTTCTTCAAGGTATGGATTTTAAATTCTTTGAGCATGTTCTAAATGAGAGAGCTAATGTCAAGCTTTATGAAGAAATGTGTACATTCATAATTGGATAGTTTTGTTCAAAGTTGGATGTCAAGGAATCAATCCTATCAGAAGAAGTTAACAATCATGGTGTTTCAGAACAATAGGTTCACAACCTTGATGAGGTGCTTAAACAACAGGAGAAGCCTCATGAACCTGATTTGCAAGGTTATAACTGGTTGGAGGAGCTTCCATTATGTTGTGCAGAGGAGCTTGATACTACTAAACTAGGTGAAATTTTTCCTTCTTTAATTGAGGATACATCATTACTTGAACTTTTTCCTTCTTTTGTTGAAGAAGAAAACAATGATTTGGGGTGTAATTCTTTTAGTGGTAATGAGAATTATAAGTAGCTTCCTTTCTGGTGTATAAAAGAGCCAAAGCCAGAGGCTGATGTATTGATTGAAAGTGTGTTGGAGGAAGCCATCTCATTGTTCTCCATTGAAGGAATGAGTGTTCATTTGGGAAAGCATGATCATACTAAGGAGGTTACCATTTTTCCTCCAAGTAAGCCACAAGGATTAGACCTTTCCAGCTAACAATGTGATAAAATGGTAGTCCATGAGCAAGAGATCAACAAGGAAAGCTCAAGCTTTTCCCTTACAAGAGGATGTCCTATTAGATACTTAGCCAGCATGGAGTCCAAGCAAGAACAAATAAGAAAGCATGGAAATATGACTAAAAATGTCATTAAGGACGCACTTGCAAATGAACAAGAGTATGCTCAACTCACTTATATATCCTCTTTTAAGTAACATTACATATGATCTATTTAAGGAGGGTGGTGAATCTCTTTATCTTTTTCAAGAGGTAGTGCATCAACTTGTTGAACATATTTTTGTGTTTCATATGTTCTTAGCTACTATTATGTGTGCAAATCACTACATATTGAGAAGAATGGGAAACCACTTTAGTCTTCTGGTAAATGGGTTCGTTTAAGTAGTTTTTTCTCACTTTAGTGTAGGGTAGATTTAGTTGCAAAATTTCAATTCCCTAAGTGTTGTCCAACATAGTTAGGTAGTTTCATTTCGGCATTTTTGGTGTTTTCAATAAATATCCTGGTATTTTGATCAATCTTCATTGAGTTATAGTCTCTTGGAAAAGCTGTTGTTTTAGGTCTATTTTTGAGTTTACTAGGTGACTCCGTGCACAATAGACAAGCCTAAGCAACTGATCTTCATGTTTAGCAAGAAAACATACAACAAATGTCGCTAGAAATGTTACCTAAATTTCACTAATAACTCATTCTAGTAGAGCTCTTACATTTCAAACTAAGAGAAAAGGTACATTTTATTAGCTTTCCTATAATACATTCAATTGTATAAACATAAAAATTAGAAAAGATTACAAGATTATTGTAACAGATCATTGCATTTATACAAGTGCAACAGAGAAAATATTTACACAAATATTTCTAAGAAGTAATCTTTATGGAATGTAAGAATGTTCATTGTCTCAAACAAGCCATGATATAGAATTTTGCTTATTCAATAAAAAATAAGAAAAGCATATACATGAATAAGTAAATGAAAGAAAATGTCCATATAAGGAAAGTAACCAGTCATTGCTTGAGAATGACTGATTCAATGTTGTCTTGCTTTGCTGCTAATTCAAGCTGCTTGTCCCTTCTAGTTCCTCATTGTTCCTAATTCTTGCATCTGGCAATAGCAATGGTGTTAGATTAATGCTCTAAGCAATGAAAGATCACAAACATTATATGACCATTCACCTATGCATGTATAAACAGATCTCAATGTGCATTAAATAAGAGATGCATACTTTAGGTGTCTAGGAAAACCATTAGATCAACATACACACCTAAAACATGCATTTTATTTTCTAACATGTGTGATTCATGTGCAGATACAGGAAAAGCAATATTATTGTTTCATCAAGTTTCAACATGTGGGGTTAAAATGTGGCTCCCACAAGGGTTGAGCCCAGCATACTGAGTTTATCAAATAATGATCTCATTCAAGCTTATTTAAGAGGGAAATGCATTATCAAGGTTCTCTGTGCAACTTTTCAATGATAGTGAACAGACATACATATTAAGTTCAATGATCACAATGAGATAACAACTTTAATATAGGATCAAAGAATGGCATCAATTTCATGGATCCAAGAGGAATCTCATTCAAGGACTGTCATCACATTCAATACCAAGAGACTACTACAATAATCATATGGCCATCAAAACCAGTAAGATGATAACTGGTAAAATAATATCAATGACAGTGATAGTGATATTCTATGATATCAAAGGGACAATGTTTATACTGAGAGCAAAATATTTTATATCATAACACTCTAGAGGTAATCTCAAAGAAAATTAAATATAGTCTACCAAATCAAGCCAAGTTCATGATATCAGAGATGAGTGTTTAGTGTACCTCATTATGTGTAATGGTGTTAGTTGCTTATATTACTGCCATTCTACTAAATTTTTTGTAAGGTTAATGGATATCAAACAGTGATAGTTTCAAGATGAGTATAAGAGGTAACAATCACATCAATATTGCATCATTTCAAGACAATGGGTGAGAAATCTGCTCCAGGGTAGAATATTAACTATAACATAATCCATGAAAATTGGGTAAAGTCAAGTATTAGAAGGCAACCATGAAAGAAGTCTTCAACAATAACTTCAGAGGCAGAAAATGAATAATTTATCTCTTTTATAATTATGAATTTGAGTCAATATCTATGTTATTTCAATGAAATAATGCAAGTTACAGGAAATACAATATGTACGGTGAGAAAGAGATAATAACTTGTGCCAAGGATAGAATTACTTTGAAGTAAAAGAAAATCATAGTAAATTTAGACTTTGTTTCCATGGCCATGGCACGATTCAGTTATATGGAAATATATTAAAAAGAAAGCCTTCTTTATATCTGTCATTCTAGAGAGTGAAAGTGCAAAAGCATAAGTAAATAGCTCATATCTTCTGTGATAATTTTGTACACTTGTGCAACAAGAATGATGAAGATTGTAGAGTCATGGAGATGGTCTGGGGCTGAAATATATCTTCTGGGTACAAAAGAAATTTCAAAAAATAGATTAAAGCTTCATGGTGCTTGAGAATCAAATACCCAGATTAAAG
Source organism: Sequoia sempervirens (assembly GCA_007258455.2). NCBI lineage: Eukaryota > Viridiplantae > Streptophyta > Pinopsida > Cupressales > Cupressaceae > Sequoia > Sequoia sempervirens. The sequence continues at coordinate 551,576,196 of VDFB02058242.1, forward strand.
AATCAAGTATGGGCGCGACCTCTGTTAAGAGAACATATAAAAATACTAGGAAGGAGTGAGGTACTTACCCATGAGAACAAATCTACAAAGAAATGCATGAAGGGAAGGCTTTAAAAAATAAGTCACAAACAAATGACCATGGCCTATCATATAAAAAGTTTTTCTTTTCAAAATTTTCTATAAATAGATCATCAAATATAGAAAATGAACCCAGAGCTGCCATGAATATGAAAGAGGCCGAGCCAAAAATGAAGAATATGAACCTTCGAAAATAGACAATAAAATCATATAGGAAAATTCCTTTTCAAGAGTGATGACAGGGGGAGGACTAGGGTTTTAAAAACCCTACACCATTTCTCTTACAACTACAGATTCAAAATACCCGTGGCCATGGGGTTTGTCTTCTATATTTACAAAGAGAATCTTAGAAGCTATAGAGGAGAAAGAATAGAGTCACATTTTTTGTAGTATGTATTTATCAAAGAGGTCGCGGCTTGAAGTTTTAAAATCCTTAGGTTTTAAAATATAGAATCCTAAAACATCTATAGAGAAACCTACATCATTCTTTCTATATAAATAAATAAGAATGGAGCATTTTTTGTTCAAAAAAGTAGAAGAAATGAAGGCATTTCAATGGATAGAAACTTACCTAGCTGGTATCTACTTTAGTCTCAAATATTTATAACATAAACGTTCTCATAAAGTCTAAATAATTGAGATCCCCTTGGAAATCAATGAATGAAATAACATAGAGAAACAAAAGTATGTGAGATAAATCAGGTAGGAGCTACAAGAGCCACAATCTTGAAGGTTCTAGATTTATGAAAAGGGGAAATTTTCTCAAAAAATGTTTTCAGAAATACTTACCAGTGCCTTTAAAGGCTGAGTTTATAAGAAAATGCCAGCCTTTTGCCTCTGCATGCACTGTTTCACCATGAATGAGCTCTAGAGTTTCTCAAAAAACCCTCTGATGGTGGCGTTCAAGCTTCCTCTTGAAGCTTCGAAGAATGAAATGAGAAATGCCTTGGCACGTTTCTTTTATTTTTTAGGGTTTCTTAACCCGATGTTGAATTCCAATGGAATGGAATTTTAGCTATTGTTTTAAAAAATGCATGAAATTAATTAAGGCCGTGGGATAAGAATTTTATTCTTATTGCTTTTATTTTTGCATAATATTTGAAAATTGTGAAATACTAAGTCCGAATGATGCTTTATAAATAATTTAGACTTAAGTGTTCTTTTTAAATGCAAAAATAATAGGAGGCTTTCAACGCATGTGAAGTGAGGAAACATAGATATGCTTTCATTTATGCTTTTACAAGCATCTAGGGAAGTTATTTTGCAGTTTTCCAACATGTGGAGAAGATGCAGGGTGTTGTTATCACCTTGTTGAGAGAATACAGGCTTCTTTGGTTGCATTTAGAGCATTTTTAGAGATTTTTTATGGTTTGAGCAAGTCATGCTTGACTTTTTCACCCATTATGAGCTCTTTTGGAGAGAATATAGGTGCTATATTTTTGGCTTTTAGAGGGCATCCGACCCAAGGTGGTTTCTAGAACCTCTTTTGGTGGAACCACTTGGTTTTGGTTACTTATTCACTTTTGTAACTCATTTTGAGGGGAGTTCTGATTATGTAGATTGGAGACATTGTGACTTTTACAGTCTTTTACTATAGTATTGGCATTTTTTGTAACTCATGAGATATGGAATACAGTGGATACATTAGTCATTTCTGGTGATAAACTCTTGCTTATTCGTTCTCATAGTTTAGTGTATGTTAAATGATTGATCAAGTTGTATGTGAAGGTTATCTTGATTTCCTTATAACTTTGTCTCATATGTTATACCTTTTTTTCTAATTAGTATGTTTATTCGGGTTACTGATTGTGTCCGTAAAATACACGCTACTTGATAATTGTGAAGTCTTTCTTCCCTTTTTAAGTTGTGGTATTTGATCTGTCAGTAAAATATTTATGCATGAACATACTTTAATAGGTTGCACTAACTTAGTTTTAACCAGTTTCAAGTTGAGTGTAGAGTTCTGAATTCCATTGTCTCCCTTTAGGTTTGGTATATCACTTCATTTTATGTTTTCGGTTTTATCATTTTTGAGCTTTCCTTCTCCCTTTTCCTTTCAAAAATTAGTAGCTATAGGTGATAACCAACTAGGAAGCCGGCCTATCTAGAGGTTCATTCTCACTTTGGGTGACCCACAACCCAAGAATATTCCCATGTTTCTCTAGCTAACTGAGGTTTTTCACAACTCAGTTTGGGTGCAAGTTTAAGTGATAACAATAATTAAGGGGATCTATAGACTATTAAGAGTTATAGATTATTTCAAGTGCTACCCAAGTATGGTTGTATATGGAAATAATCAAGGTTTGATTAATTCCCTCATTTTTTCAACTATTTGCAACCAAGATCAAATGAAAAGTACGATGACCAAACCATATACTTTCAAATTAATTATTTAATTATTTGACCTCTTCTACAAATTGATTTATTTTCTAACTTGGGCTCCTTCCCTTCCTTATAGCACTATTACTATTAGTAATTTTCCTTATACAATTATGTTAGAAAACTTTTAAGAGAATGTAGTTCCAAATGTAGCTATTAGAGATTCTCATTCCACTTCATTAGTGTAAATACCAAAGAAGATAGAGTCGCCATATATTAAGTCACCATTTAAGTTTCTAATCACAAAACCTCTGCTAGTTAAACCAAGATCATCTTTCATAACCCCATCAAAGTTTAATTTGGCATACCCTTCAAGGTGGAGAGACCAGTAGTGTTTTATCCTACTAGAGAATAATTCAAACAAAATTTTGTCTACTAGTTTTGCACTTAGCCCTTGAATAGAAATATTTTTTGATATTTTTCTATTGGATATTTATTCACTACTAAAGTTTTAATTAATACTAATAGAAATTCATACCCACATCTTACCATAACATGTTTCTCTTTGCATATTTATGATTTTTTTATTTATTGAAACAAGGACAATTATATGGAGTGTATTATAATTTTTGACATAGATTAAACTATTTTTCCCAGTGTCTTGAATAGAGGTCACATGCTTTTGTAATGGACCTATGTTTCTTACACTAGTAAAAAAACAACAATAAACTACTGAAAAAACTACTAAAAACTGCTTATAAATGATTAAACTTGGTCATGTGACCATTAACAATTTATTGGCAGTCATTTATAATGCGACCAAATTGATGACTAAACCAAATTTAGTCATTTATTGGTTGTTTTGATTGATCAATTTAGTAGTATATTTAGTCATTGATTGCTTTAATCTAACCATCACTTATTTAGTCATTTTTTTTCACTGATATATTTAGTCGTTGATTTAGTCACTGATTGCTATAATATGGTCACTTATTTATTCATTTTTTATTCATAGATATATTTAACTAGTCACTTATCTAGTTGTTGATTTAGTCATTGATTGTTGTAATCTGGTCACTTATTTAGTCATTTTCTTATTCACTGATATATTTAGTCATTGATTGTTGTTAACTGGTCACTTATTTATTTATTTTTATTCACTGATTTATGTGCATTGGTAGTGTATTTAGTCATTAATTTTAATCATCATTTTGATCAATTTGGTAGTATATTTAGTCATTTTTATTCATTAATTTCATTGGTCAAATATCTAGTCATATTTATTCACTGTTCACTAATTTTTTTCAATTGGTAGTATATTTAGTCAATTTAATTATTAATTGATGGCAATTAGTAGTATATTTAGTCATTTTAATTGACTAATATTTGAGGATTTAAGCATAAAACACATAAATACACATCAATCATCAATTGCACATAATAAGACAACCATTGAGAAGGCCAAATCGACAAACTTTATTAATAAAATAAAGGTGTACTAGTTACAACTTAGAAATAGAGTATTATAATTGTTATTTTTGGTCACAAGAATGAAAATATGAGTTACAATATTGCACAAAAATTACTCCAAGAAAGAAACTTCTCCAAAAAACTTCCGCAATAATGGAAATGCATGCTTGAAACCCTTCAATATGAGCACATGTCTCTTTCATCTCTTAAAACTTATACAACGTGGGAAATTTTCCTAGAGCAAGTTGTAATGTGTAGAATCTAAGGAAAGTGTTGATCGTGTCCCATATATGAAGCTCTATCCTTCAATGCAATCAACAATAACCCAACTAGAATCTTTCCTCCTTTATATGTAACATACCATCTGATATGAGCAATAGGGTGTTGCCTTTTCTACCATGAATGAAGTTGTGCCTCAGTACAACCAAAAAAATTACTATTAGTCTCAATTCAGAAAGAATAAAAGTGCATTGTAGATTGAAAGTTTACAAAAGTAAGTCCAAACACAATAGAAAGATAAATCAATTAAAAAATTGTAGCCTTGTCAACAAATTCATTAAATAGAGTGTTCAACATAGGCCTGGAATATGCATATTAAACTCTTGATTTCATAACCTTGTTCAAAATTTAAGAAAGGTGATATGCTCAGATTATAGAATGAATTTGACATTATAGAATGAAAGCTATCAACACTAACCAGATTGGAACAACATTATCAACAAATTTTTTTTGGAAACCAAGCCCGAGAATGCCATCAGACTCAAGGACAAAAAAAATGTCAACCTTGGTTCATGTGTTGTCTCAGTAAAGACCCGCACCATGAAATAATCCATTTATACATAAATTCCAAATTAAGTTGATGAGAAAAGATCTTTGATATCCAATTGGGAAGCCTTAACATCCAAAAATTACTTACCTGATGTTTCACAACAAGTTTCCCAACTATGACATCATATTTACTTAAGAAACTAGATATTGATCCACTGCCATATTGGATCTCACAAGATTCTCCTTCACAAACAACAAATGATATATATTAATTGTTTAGCAACTTCCTTAATATCCCCATTTAAGTAGACTAAAATAAGTGAGGTTGAGGGTTTGAAGTAGAGTACCATCTTCTTGGTATGTGCTTGACTTTGATAATGACTTGTATCTTGAATGAAAATAGCAAGCTAGCTGCACCGTAAAATCATTGTTAGAAAAATAACCACAAAATCCTCTTTAATTAAAATAATCCTTCTAGATATTTCAAGACAAGATATTTTGATTAATTTCTAAGAGTGCTAATTTTTCTATCCAAACAACCATCAATCTATTTACTATATATAATTTCCCAGAATTCATAATTTTAATTAATGAAACTAATCATAATTACCACAGATTTGACACCAAAATTTAGTACAAAATGAATTGTTTGATAGCAAACATGTTTTGACAAACCAAATATACCCTTGATATATTGATTTAAATAACAAGGAAAGATCAAATTGGAGACAACAAGATAACATTCATTAATTTGCTTCAACAAACAACTAAAACCAAAATTCGGCCACCACTTATAACTTCATTCTATTGATCTTCAAAAATATTTTACAATACGTTTCAAAATTTTGTCCTAACTAACATGTCAAAAAGTGTCTTTTCAGTTACCCAGTTTTAACATAAATAAAAAGAAATTATTTATCATTGTTTCCATAGGATTACATACAAGTAATGAAAGCTGAGAAATGAAGGGAAATGATCAGATGTTGAAGTATAGAGCACTTGCAAGATATGGAAGTCCATTACTCATCATAAGGTTCTCTCTGGCAAGGTTCTCTCTCTAGGTAGTATCTGCAAGGCTTGGTACCTCACTAAAAGGCCTATTCTTCTAGGGAGCTAGCTATGTTTGCTCCCATTGGTACACTGTGTAATCATGGGGCCATTTGTACTCCTAGATTTTTTGTGTGTTGGCCAAGTGACTCTTCCATCTGCTATCTAATAACCCTTTTCTATCCATGATGAATTTTGAGTATCCAACATCCAGTGCAATTATTTCATCCAAGGTTAAATTGAGGCGGTGAATATTTATGTCACCACCCTTCTATAAATTAGTGAGGTAGTTGGAAACAATTTTTCTAAAATCATATATCCAATCCTTGGAGCCTTTTAGTTGATCATCATCCCTTAGTATCTTAGGCACAAACCACTGCTTTAGTGTGTGAAATGAATCCATTCTTGCCTTGATCTTTTGGTCTTCTTTTGATATTTATTGAAATTTATTTGTGACCATTCAAACCATTTGCTCAGTAGGCTTTAAAGCTATGGGGGCCTTAGCATTCCTTTGTAAAAATCTACACAAAGTCATTAAGGTGTGATGTACAGGTTGCCATTTCTTGAATAAGGGGTCTAATAAAGGTACATGGGCCTTTATCTGATCAACTGCTTGTGACAAGGAGACATAACATTCATACACATTTTCCAAATTTTCCACAATTATTTTAACCCTATGCTCCAAGATCTATTCCAATACCTTGAGGGTTTCTCTCTTTGCTCTTTCCTTTGTTTCTTCATTAGTATTTTTCAACTTCTCAATTTCTTGTTTATCACATTTACTTGTTCAATAGTGATTGCACCTATATAAGTCTATATTGCAGGGGGATGGTATACTGTTAATTCTATGCTTTGGGAAGGACCTGCTCCCTTCATGATAGGGAGGTTGGATGAATCAATCACTGATTCATGCTCTGGGTCTTGCTTGGAAGACCTCTAGGGTGTCTCACACCACCATTTGAAACCTATAAGACCTCTTCCTTCTTAGGGTCCCCTAGTTTCCCCTTGCCAACCCAACTATCAACATAGATCTCCTACCAAGTCAAGACTTGGTGCAATATTGAAACACTTGCCTTAGACCTTAATCCACCATAAAGGCTACTAATCCTCCAAATTATTGAATTTAGTTTTGCAGGGGTGTGGAGGTGCTTCTAAAGTCATCAATCCATCCTACTAAGTGTATTAGGGGTCCATCTAGCTCCATCTGCAGGTCGCTTTCACCAAACCCCACTATTAGGTCTAGGAGGCTACTAGCCCCATTAACCCTATTAGGTCTCCTTCTCTGAGAAATAAGGTTTGTTTTCCAAGCCTTTCCAAAGAACACCCAATATTTTCTTGGAATTCCTAGTTCATATGCCCACCCCTCAAGGATTTTTGGGGTCTTGGGCCTCAGCTGTCCGTACAAAGCCCTAACCTAAAAATGAGCAAATCTAGGCCTTTTTAGCCCTTTCCTAGATTCTCTGCAAACTGTTAAGTCCTTCCCTCACCAACTGAATTGTTGGAGTTTCTTCCTCCTTACCATGTCTTGGCAAAACTCATACCTTATCCAAAAGTTAATTTGTCAGGAAATTGACACCCCTGCAAATCAAGTGCTCTACACTAAGGTCTTTCCTAGCCGGACTCTTCCCTGGCTCGCCTAGGACAAGACTTCCACAACAACTCATGCACTTTCAAAAGCCCTAAACCCTACTATATGTACATCCATGGAGTCTAGTCACTGGTCCCAAAGGGTTGTACAATTTTTACAGTGGGAAAGTGAACTAACACTCCATACTCACAAATTGCCTGGTTCCGACCAACAACAGTATGAAAACCAAAACTAATTACAGACAATGCTTGAAACTAAATAAGGAAACTATCTAATGCCACACAATGCTTGAAGAACAACTACTCTACATCCTACACAAATTACAGTGCCATGATGAATCCATTAAAACAATACTTCAATGCAAAAATCAAAAAATTCACACTCAAACACAATTGCCTTTTCTTCAATTCAAGAAAAACTTCAAACAATATTAAATGCTTCCAACCTGACTCCAATGCCGAGGCATCCCATAAATAGGTCACCAAATCAGTTATCCTCTTCGTTGGGCACTCCTTGGCCGCTTGTAGCTCTAATTGAGCAACATTTTCAAATATTTTGGAAGAATCCTAAAAGTTCAAAACCTCATTTTGAGCTAGAACCTTATGACACCTATTGACAAACCAGAGTCTGAGGCTACATGGGTGGAAGAAGCTCATTTCAAGAAGTGTGGCATTGATTTGTCTCTTATCTCTCCCCACATTCCTTAGTGTTTGGGAAGAGGGGGGGAGAATGGTGCAAGAGCACCCATAGGTTGCCATAGGTTGCTTAGAAGGTTTGTCTAGGACAACTTTGTCTAGGAAAACTAAGCAAACTAATTTAGTTCTTTTGTTTGTGAGCCTTAGTGGAATTTTTGTTGGGTTTTGAATAGATGAAGGTCATGTTGAGCATAGAATAGGTGTCATAAGGTTCTAGCTCAAAATGAGGTTTTGAACTTTTAGGATTCTTGCAAAATATTTGAAAATGTTGCTCAATTAGAGCTACAAGCGGCCAAGGAGTGCCCAAGGAAGAGGATAACTGATTTGGTGACCTATTTATGGGATGCCTTAGCATTGGAGTGAGGTTGGAAGCATTTGATATTGTTTGATTTTTTTTTTTGAATTGAAGAAAAGGCAATTGTGTTTGAGTGTGAATTTTTTGGTTTTTGCATTGAAGTAATGTTTTATTGGATTCATCATGGCACTGTAATTTGTGTAAGATGTAGAGTAGTTGTTCTTCAAGCATTGTGTGGCATTAGATAGTTTCCTTATTCAGTTTCAAGCATTGTTTGTAATTAGTTTTGGTTTTCATATTGTTGCTGGTGATGAGTATATCATCTAGATACACCACCACAAATATACCTGTGAAATCCTTAAGCACTTCATTCATGAGCCTGATGAATGTGCTAGGGGCATTTGAGAGGCCAAATGGCATCACTCTCCACTCATACAACCCATCGGTTGTCTTAAAAGTTTTCTTCCATTCATCCCCATCTTTGATTCTAATCTGGTGGCATCCACTCTTGAGATCCAACTTAGTGAAGTATTGTGCCCCTCTAAGATAGTCCATCAAATCCTCTATCCTAGGAATAGGAAACCTATATCTGATTGTAATCCTATTGATAGCCCTAGAGTCAGTGCAAAGTCTCCACTTACCACCTTTCTTGGTTGCTAAGACCACTGGTACTGCACATGGACTGATGCTCTTCCTAATTAGTCCTTGGTCTAATAACTCCTACACTTGCCTAGCCACTTCCAGGTTCTGATATGGTGTGAGATTATAATCTGCTTTTTTTGGAAATGAAGCCCCTAGTATGAAGTCAATCTGATGAATGATAGCTCTCTTTGGAGGTAATGTTGCTGGTGTTCCATCACTGACTATGTCCTTGAACTTCTCAAGCAACTTTTGGACTTCCTCTGGGATAACTGTCTTCCTGGCCTTGTCTTCTTCCTTGGGTTGCACCATAACAACATATCCTTCACCTCCTTGCTGAAGAGTGTAGATAAACTCCTTACCATTGCTTAACAAGACACTAGGGGTCTTTGACTGTCCTTCCTCTTCATCCAACAGTGACTGTAACTTGAATGTTTTACCATCCTTCTTAAATGAGATGGTGTTTTCCTTTCCATCATAGATAGCTCCTTTGTCATATTGCCATGGCCTTCCCAATAGAAGATGGAATGCATCCATAGGAAACACATCACAAATTAGTTTGTCTTTGTACCCTCCAATGAAGAATTCCACTCCTGTCTGCTCATTCACAAGAACACTTTGCCCTTTATTCAGCCATGTCACCTTGTAAGGATTAGTGTGGGGTACCTTCTCCAAATTTAACTTCCTCACTGCTTCCTTTGAGATAATGTTATCAGTAGACCCTGAATCCACTATGAATTTGCACACCTTCCCAAGTATTTGGCATCTCACCCCGAATAAGGCTCTCCTTTGCTTTGGTTCTTCTTTGACTAGTTGTATGATTAGAACCCTACTAAACATCAAGTTCTCCCCCATTTCTGACTCAATGTGACTAACCTCTGGTGACTTGACACTCATAGTGTCTTCCTGAGCATATGCTACTCTCTTTTTTGTATTTGAAGAAGATGCTTTCTTCGGGCACCTATAAGCTGGATGTCCTACTTGACCACAGTTGTAACACTTCATGCTAGCAAAGTAAGAGTTACTTCTTCCTGTACCTCTTCCTCTATTAGAACCTCCTTGAGATCCTCTACCTCTTCCATAACCTCCTCTAGAAGTTGTTTCACTTCCATGCTCTATGAGTTTAGGCTCTCCCTGATTTCTTTGTTCAGTCCCCCTACTTTGGTATCCACCTCTATGTCCTCTTTGATCTATGCCTTTTCCTCTACTCTTGGAAGCCTGATCTTGTTTCCTCTTACTTCTCTCTTCAATTTTCATAGCCAATTGATAACATTGGTGCACTGTTTTGGGACTTAGAAGAGTCATCTCCTCTTGAATGTTCCACTTCAAACCATTAAGGTATCTAGCCACCTTAAGACTTTCATCCTCAAATACATTAGACCTCATGAAAAGTTTTTGAAACTCCTCTGTATAGGAATTTACATCTTGGTCTGTTTGTCTCAAGCTCTATCTTTTCTTATGTAACTAAATTTCATAATCATCTGGCATGTATGCTTCTCTCACTTTGGAAACCATTCCATTCCAAGTGGAAATAGGTTTCTTGCCTTCCTTGTCTCTCTCTGTTTGAATGAACTTCCACCATGTCAAGGTAGAACCTCTCAATCTTGATTTGGCCACCTTCACCTTCTATGCTTTAGTGATTCCATCACACTCAAAATGGTTTTCCATTCCCTCTATCCAATCCATGACTAGATCGGCTTCCAATTTCCCACTAAACAGTGGTATGCCTTCAAGTGCTTTTCCACTCAGAGCCTTCAATGCCTTCAAGAAAGGCTCTTCTTGCAAAACAGGGTTAGGTTCAGGGATCTTGTCTTCCTTTGCAACCTCTTCTCTCTTGGGTACCCTTCCTTCCAACTTATCACTAACCTCATCAGCCTTAGTCTGCACATTACTCATTGTTTGCTCAAGTTGGGCTATTCTTTCCCTCAATAGCCTATTGTCTTCCTCCTGTTCTTCAACCTTCTTGGAAAATTCTAAATTTGTCACCATGATTGTAGAACCACTAGACTCAATCTCCGACATACAATATTCTATCCCAAATATTTTGTTGCTCTGATACCAATCTGATAGGGAGGTTGGATGAATCAATCACTGATTCATGCTCTGGGTCTTGCTTGGAAGACCTCTAGGGTGTCACACTCCACCACTTGCAACCTATAGGACTTCTTCCTTCTTAGGTTCCCCTAGTTTCCCCTTGCCAACCCAACTATCAACATAGATCTCCTACCAAGTCAAGACTTGGTGCAATCTTGAAACACTTGCGTTAGCCCTTAATCCACCCTAAAGGCTACTAATCCTCCAAATTCTTGAATTTAATTTTGCAGAGGTGTGGAGGTGCATCTAAAGTCATCAATCCATCCTAATAAGTGTATTAGGGGTCCACCTAGCTCCATCTACAGGTCACTTTCACCAAACCCCACTATTAGGTCTAGGAGGCTACTAGCCCTATTAACCCTATTAGGTCTCCTCCGAGAAATCAGGTTTGTTTTCCAAGTCTTTCCAAAGAACACCCAATCTTTTCTTGGAATTCCTAGTTCATATGCCCACCCCTCAAGGATTTTTGGGGTCTTGGGTCTCAGCTGTCCGTACAAAGCCCTAACTTGAAAATGAGCAAATCTAGGCCTTTTTAGCCCTTTCCTGGCTTCTCTACAAACTGTGAAGTCCTTCCCTCACTAGATGGATTGTTGGAGTTTCTTTCTCCTTACCATGTCTTGGCAAGACTCATACCTACCTTCTCCAAAAGTTAATTTTTCAGGAAATTGACACCCCTGTAAATCAAGTGCTTTGCACTAAGGTCTTTCCTAGACGGACTCTTCCCTAGCTCGCCTAGGACAAGACTTCCACAACAACTCTTTCACTTTCAAAAGCCCTAAACCCTACTATATGTACATCCATGGAGTCTAGTCACTGGTCCCAAAGGGCCGTACAATTTGTACAGTGGGAAAGTGAACTAACACTCCATACTCACAAACTACTTGGTTCAAACCAACAACAGTATGAAAACAAAAACTAATTACAAACAATGCTTGAAACTAAATAAGGAAACTATCTAATGCCACACAATGCTCGAAGAAAAACTACTCTACATCCTACACAAATTACAGTGCCATGATGAATCCATTAAAACATTACTTCAATGCAAAAACCAGAAAATTCACACTCAAACAGAATTGCCTTTTCTTCAATTCAAAAAAATCTTCAAACAATATCAAATGCTTCCAACCTGACTCCAATGCCGAGGCATCCCATAAATAGGTCACCAAATCATTTATCCTCTTCCTTGGGAACTCCTTGGCCACTTGTAGCTCTAATTGAGCAACATTTTCAAATATTTTGCAAGAATCCTAAAAGTTCAAAACCTCATTTTGAGCTAGAACCTTATGACACCTATTATATGCTTAACATGACCTTCATCTATTCAAAACCCAACAAAAATTACACTAAGACTCACAAACAAAAGAATTAAATTAGTTTGCTTAGTTGTCCTAGACAAAGTTGTCCCAGACATACCTTCTAAGCAACCTATGGCAACCTATGGGTGCTCCTACACCACTTCAACTGCTCTTTCAATTTCACATTTTCTATGAATAACCTATTCACTTCATCATTTAGATCAGTTTGTACTTTCTCATATTCTGCCAATCTAAGCTCCATAGCTTTAACTGCATCCCTAGTAAACATTGTTTAGTGCATTTACATAGTAGCTACCTCCAATGTTGATGAGTCGTGAAGTGTCTTTACCATGGTAGTCCCTCTCATTTCTTTTACAACTATTACCCTTTTTTCACTTACAACTCAATTGGGTAGAGATGAGTTAGTTATTTGCTTTTAAAAGTGAAGGGGGATTAAAAAATTTATGCTATTCTTAAGCATTGCAAAACAAGATGCTTTCAAAAGAGATTTAGTTTTATTATGAAAGGTTTGACAACAAAAGTAAATTATACAAATTGCATGATATTGCTGTCTTTCATTCTTTTTACAAAGGAAATGTACAAAATTTTGTATAAATGTTGCTATTTTATACATTGAAAGAAAAGTGCTCAAGTGAGCCACACAAGCTATGCATGACTGAACTAAAACAAAATACATATAAGCTACACAACTAAAGATAAAAGAGGAGAAATACATGAAAAGAAATCATATCCTTCACTGCCTGAAGTGGTAGAATCTTGGTGTTGGTCCTTTTTTCTTCAACTCCTACTCCTGGTCTTCAGATTTACCTGCAAATAATAGGAGTCGGTTAGAGCCTGAGCCATGAAACCTCATCATATGTTCATCAATATAAGTATAACTTGTATCTACAATGCATTAGATCAGCTTGAGCAGGTGTCACATGTATCAAGAGAGCTAGAAAAATAAAAACATCAAAAGAGCATTGAGCTTCACTTTTTTATATAACTTGTTTGTTCATTGTGTAGGTATAGGTTCATTATCATTACATGGTTCATCTTGTTTGAAATCACAGTATGTGGTGGAAAAAATGGGCTCCCACAAGGGTTGAGCCTAGCATGCTTCCCTCTAGAGCTTGAGAGGGGTATGAGATAAGCAAGCGACATTTAGATTGTTCAAATAAAATATTTTTCAGTTTGAGGAATAATTTACAAAGTGAATGCAAGAATAACAAGCACATTTTCCATTCATGACAACCAAATCAAAAGGTGTAATAAGGCAGCCCTCCACTTTGAAGTGGAAATCATAAATGAGCAATTGTCTAGGGGAAAGTCATTATAGCCAAGCAGATAGTTATAAGCATTTAGAACTATTGTACAATCATGTGAGGAGCAAAAAAATTCAAGTATTTAAAAATGTCTCTCTATCCATGTTTAAACCATTCAAAGGTATCAAGGTAGTCATATATACATAAAACTATAGCTTCCCACAACAAGAGGTTTAAAGTACATCAAGAGTACAAAGGAGACTATAATCTCTATCAATCATTAAAAGACAAGATGATAACTCATAGGTTGGATGAGCACAAGAAATTTTCAAGGAACTGTGCAAGAATAGTAATCATATTCTACAAGATCTCTTATTCCTTCATGAGATAAAACACTTTGATGGCTTCTACTAAAATTTTGTTATTTGAAAGCATGTTAATAGACTTGTTAGGACAAGCTTGTCAGTGTTCAAATGGGAAATGATATGTAATCATCAGAAGGGTTGTATGCAACAAGTAAGGTGAATAATGGATTTGTCAGCTAGTTGTTCCTACATAATGCCTCTAGGACTGAGATGAATTCTTAGCATGAAGAATCTCATGGAAATATGTTTGAGAAACCTCAGCCTGCATTTAAATGAAACTGAAGTTCTTGCAAGTAGTAAAAACCTAGAGCACACTAAACCTTTGAATTATAGAAATGGAGATTAATGAAACCCTTTATATGGATATAGAAGGTGAAAGCCTTAGGGTTTGTTTCCTTTTTGTTACCTAATATTTAGCTTTCAACAAAAATCAGGTAACTTAGTGTTTGTTCTTTTCATGTTGATTAAACATTTAAAAGATAATCCATAAAACTACTAGTTCAATATGCATGAAAGAGTGATTGTCAAATGAAGTAGATTACATTTTGTCATTTCAATGTTGCAATTACAACAAATGAGAAATAAAATCATACATATACAAATTTAGTCTTTTATTGATAATCCTAAAATGTACATGTTCCTCACAAGCCAAGGGACTAACTCTCTTATTCAATGAAAATATGAAGTTGTTCATACATAAACAAGTAAAGGAAAAAAAAAAGTGCATATAAGAATGCAACCAGTCATTGAATGAGAATGTCTGGTTACACGTTTCCTGAATACTCTGCTACTGCCACCCCGAGGTGCTTGTGTCCTCCCCAGCTCTGTAGTGCTCCTAGCCCCTACATCTGAAAAAGCAATGATATTAGAGCGAGGCTCTAAGAAATGAAAGATTGAATCCTTACATACACACCTACCTATGCATGTATAAAATAATCCATAAGTGCATAAATTAAGCACGTAAACTATTGATGTCTTGGAAAACAAAGAAGTCATCAAACAAATCCAACATATGCATTTATTTTCTAACTGTTTGCTTCATGTGCATATTTAGGACAAGTCTGGTTACTATTCTGATTCAGATCAAATCAAACATGTGGGGTAAATGTGGCTCCCACATGGGTAGAGCTCAACATGCTTCAAAAGAAAAAGTAAATTGAGCAACTTGATCAAATATTTATCTATTATCAATGCATTGAATCAATATGGAATCACACCAATTGATCAACTTTCATTATCAGATTCAAAAGATGCAACATATTGTGCTGATATGTCCTTCAATCTTCTTAAGAAGATCTATGATCTATTTATAAAGGAGGTGACTTCATAGATTCATGAAGTTCAATTATGCATCTTTCAAACAATTAGGAAGCATTTCAAGTTTTTATCAAGGCCCTCTCACCACAACCCTATTGGGAAGTCACACATCACATAGGAAGGTGAGCTATTAGGTCACCCACATATGTGACAGGTGGTTGTCTAGTAAAGTTAGAATGAGGAGACTATGTGTATTTATTACCCATAATAGAAGAAAGAGCAATAGTTGAATCAAGGTCATGATACAAGTACAAGGACAACACCTTTGTAGGAGCCTACAAGGTTGGCAATCATGGGGAAGTATTCAAAACAAAGCATATTTTTTCTCATGGCAAAGAAAAATGGCCATATATTTTGCTGCCCTCATAAGTTAGATGAATAAAAGTTATATGTTGTCCTTTAGATTGAGAACATGATAAGCTTGAAAGCATTCCAAGCATGTCAAACATGAAAGCAATAAAAATAAAATCTGAAGTTGCACAAGGATTTATTCAAGGCCTTCTCAATCAAACATTAGACAAACAAGTTGCCAGATAACATTCAATGCATGATGGTTTAAGGAAAGGAATAAAAGGCAAAGACATTCAAGAAACATCAACTCTAGTTGACATAGATATATGCCTATTATGACCATGTCATTACAAGAAGTCATGACAACAATAGAACCCTCATATGATGTGATCAAGATACAATTGTTATTCCATAACAACATGGACAATAAGTATGAATAATCTCCCAAGGATAAAGACAGTAATTCAAAGAGCTCGGTGGAAAGAACAACTCCTATGATAAGGACAACCTATGTAAAGTCTTCAAATCAGTGACAATAGGCCCAAGGGTTCTCATAGAGTGAAGTAAGAATAGTATCTTCAAAGAAAGGTTTGTAGGATGGCCACATAGGCTGAAATAAGCATGAAATTTCTTGTTATAGGATGCTAGGAAGGAATCACAGTCACGGGACTGTCATAGACATGCAATTTGAAATGAGAACAACAAGCGCATATTTACTCAAGTTGAGGATAGAGCTACAAGATCACTTGTCTAGATAGGAGTATTAATCTAGAGGTTGTTATAAGTATTCATCCTAATTAGGTCACCAAGCTTTGAATTAGTTAGAGTCATTTTCAACCAACTGAAAAGTCATGCAAGGGGTTTCTTGCAAGAAAGTAGAATATCACATGTCAGTCACCACAAAATTAGTCACATAAGTCATGACTTCCAAAATGAATGGCTTTCAGAGCTCAAGAGCAATAAAATGACAATGGATTTATTACCAACATCTTCATAATAGTTGGGTATGACAAAAAAGGCATTTGTGAATATCAATGTCATAAAGAAGCAAAATATCCACAATTTGATGGACCTAAATGAAATAGGATAGTCATGAATAGCTATCATAAAGCATAAAGTCAATGAATGTGATAAGAACAACCCAATGGCACTGCCTTTGAAGACAAATCACATTGTTACAAGGCAGTGTCATTAAATTACAAATATATTACATGGATGCATCTATAAAGAGACATCATATAGTGAAAGAACAATTTCAATCTATGAATGACAATCATATAATAATGGTAGCCTGAATAGAGAATGAAAAAAGGCCGAAAGAGTAATATTCATGAAAGAATTGAAAAGATACATAGAGTTTCCATGTGATTGTACTCACACTATGCAATGACATTGAATCATGTTGCAACCATGACAACATATGTACAAGACTGAACATCGCTATCACGAATGATCAATAAGATGGTGAAGACCATTGATGCAAGTTACAAACACAGTTCAAAAGCATCTTTGACAGTAAATGACTCTTATAGTCAAGCCAAGGTCATGGTAAATAGGTTGTTTCTTGAAGGGAAAATAGTAAAGCTATGCATGTTTCTAGTATTAATCATGCTATAACAACATGCAAAATATTATTCATGATTAACACTATGGAAAATTTTAATCATGACAGTACCTAACTGGAGTTGGAACAATCATAAAGATGCATACATAAAAAGAAGGGCAGGGGTGAGTAAAACATTGTATGAAAGCAATGTCAAGGATCCATAACAACAACAGTATATAAGATGCTATATCATTTTTTCCCATTAAAATATAATGATTTAAGTGATTTTGATTGGTGTAAGAGTGGAAGGAAGGAAATCATATACACCAAATCTTGATGAGAGACAGGGTCACTATCACCAATGGTTAGAACAAATTAGAGAGGAAAATATAAGCATGGGAATGAGGTAAGTAGACAGCCCCAACACAAGAGTCATTTCATGATATGTTGCATAGTCTAACAAGGGTAGTTCAAGTTCACTAATGAAAGATCATACAAAGTTGTGGAGAAGAAATGAAAATGATAATTGCAGCTGCAATTGTGAAAAGTGTAATCATGCTATTCTTGAAGAGCAACACTTTCCCATTCCTACTTTATCCTGAAGTTAGGAATACACCCTCTTGAAAGCAATAAGAGTCTATGGAATAGTGAGGGGAGCTTAATTCAAGATTTGCATCTGTTGAGTCAACTTTCACGGAGCTTTATATTAATAAGGACAGTGACCATGAAGTGTAGAATACAGGTTATTGATAGTGACCAAACCCATTTTGGGGTTTTTGTTTTCAAAAAAAATTATACAGAAAGGAAGTGATACAAAAAATCTAGTTAAATGCCCACTTAAAGACACATTTTGCTACAAATTGGGGCTTTCATTCTACCCATAATGTGCAATGACATTTCCTCATATTTTGCAACGAAATCTGATTTTTTTTTGAAATTGAAAACATACCCATCTGGGTTCATCATAAAATCTGTGAAAGGAAATGGAAATATGGTAAAATTTCTATAGGAGTTCAAAAATGAAATGCCATTCATGTGTTATGACATGACGTGGTAAAAATTGGCCTTTTCCTACAAAATATGGAAAACCCACCCGAGCTTTTTAATAAATGGAGCCAACATTGCTATTTCTACAAAAGAATGGAGATAATTTACAAAATCATCTGCATTTCTTGCAACAAATCTGAAATTTTCAAAGAAATCATGTAACCCACATGGGTTTTTTACAAACAAGTTTCAGTTTCAACAAATATACATGCTACATGAAACCCAAATAGGGGTTTTGCAATTAAAATGCAAAATGAAGTAGAAAAATAATGAATACAAGAAGACCTAGTTTGCATAATAGAGGCCGGACCCACAACTGGTTCTTTCTTTTCTACATTCCAGAAACCCATCTAGGTTGTGAAAGATTTGTTAATACAAGGAGGAAATCAAAAGAATACATGAGGTTTTCAGAAATGAATACAAAATACTTTGTTCCTATTCATGGCCATGGCTAGTGGGTCTTTTTCTTCAAGAAATCA
The DNA here is from genome assembly GCA_007258455.2 of Sequoia sempervirens. Taxonomy (NCBI): domain Eukaryota; kingdom Viridiplantae; phylum Streptophyta; class Pinopsida; order Cupressales; family Cupressaceae; genus Sequoia; species Sequoia sempervirens. Next base: position 551,594,797 of record VDFB02058242.1, read on the forward strand.
ATAGAAACAATACAAGGGAGTGTCCTTATTAACAAATATAGAAAAGAAGCAAGCATTTTATGCTTTATTCTTAAGGAAGAAACAAGAATATGGTTCTTTTTGCACAAAATCAACAAGAATGGAGTCGATTCAACTCACCTAATATTTTTCTCACAAATTTCTTGCAAATTTTTTGAGCTTTTGCTTCTAATAAAGTTTCATTGAGTTCTCATGGTGCCTGCCAACAAATGAAATAACAAACAGAGACAACGAATGACACAATATGGGTTAGAAAAAAGTCCATCAAATTGCTACTGGTCGTGGCCTGTAAGTCCAAAAAGCGGATTCAAGTGGAAAAAATGAAATTTTATTCAAAATCAATGTTGTTACCCAAGTTTCCATGGTGTTTTCCTCACAAAATCACCAAAAAACCAGTCAGTAGAGCATTTTCCAGTGTGCCCTTGAAACCCCATGGCAATAGAGCATCATTTTCAAGTTTTCTTCAACGACCAAATGATGATGTTTTTTCATCATTTCGGTGTTTTTTCAGTAAGGGTTTGACCTCCTTTAGATTTCGATGGGATTTATTATCCCTTGCTTTTAAAATAAAGCACATGGAAATACAATGGGGCCAAAATATGTATGTTATCACTTAGGAATTTTAAGCCTTAAATATTTTTGCCTCTATTTCAACTTATTGCTAAGTGTTTTCAAACATACAACACATGGTAAATGACAGGGCTGAAACATATGGTGTTCTCCCTTAGGCATTTTATGCCTTAAGACTTCTTCCCATTTTTTTCAAAACTTTGCTATGTCATCAATTTGCCAATGGAGTGTGCAATGCAATACGAAGTATGCCATGTGACCTATGTGTAATGCCTTGTTTTCCCAATATCATGTGACTTGGAATATGCTTTCCAAGGGACTTGGAGGTCGGCCATATTGGCCAAGTGATGTTGAAGAATATAATGCCTTTGCAAAACAATGTGTATGACATGTGTGAGTAAAATGTAGAATATGGTGAGTTGATGGTCAATTCCTTGGAAACTTTTGAGGGCTTTAAGATATGATATTATATGTTGCATTGGTTTTCAATTTTTGAAATATCATATAAGTGATTTGAAAGTCACTTTTAGTTGCTTCAAATGCAAATGTAATGCATTTTAATGGTGGGGCCCTTTGAATTGTGCTTAATTCTAAAGTGATTTGTTAAGTGATTTTTTATGAATCACTTAACAAGATCACTATCTTTAATGTTTTAAAAGCCACGTGTTTTCAAAAAATACACATATTGCATGATGGAGAATGTGGTCAAGTATTGTATGAGGATCAATGATGACTTGTAGAAGTGTGAGATGTTGTTTTGATTGATTTTGGTAAAGGGGAGGCCAATTGGAGGCATTTTTGTCACATTTTTGGGGTGACTATTGACTTAGCCTATTTTTTCTTCATGTGGAGGACATTTTGGAGAGTTCTAGAAGGTTCTTTTGCAGCCTTTTCTATTTTATTTGACTAGAATATTCTAGAAACATTTGTGTGAGGGGTTTTTGATGGTTTTGGCTTAAGTATGTTAATTTTGATTTTTTTGGGGGAGTTCTTTCTTTTCTAGCAGGAGGATAGCTTACATTCTTGGAGTTATTTTCATGGAGTTGTATTGTAACTCAGAAAAACCTATTATATAGTAAGCACTTTGAATTAATAGATTGGAGAATTTTTATCTTCTCTCTTCATGTTTTATGGTATGTCATTAATGGTTGATTAGTCTGTTTTGTGAAAAGTCATCTTTCCTTACAAACTTGTCCCATGTTTCATGCATCCATTTGATAGCAAATGTATGTTTACATGTTATAAAATATGTTGTTTAGTGGTGTTATTGATTGTGAAAACTATTTTTCCTTTTGAAAACACTATTATAGACCTCTTTATAAATTATTGATGTGAAATGCATTGGATAGGGAGTAGTGTGAGTTAGATTTGAGATATTAATTTGAATTTGTAAGGATATTAGCAGGTCTAGGTTGTTTTGGTGTATCACCTTCGTTTCTTTCTAGCATTAGGCTTATTTTATATAGATTCTTAGCCTTATCTCAGAAGTTTAATAGTTAGGTGACATCAAAAGGGGAAGCCAACCCATAATCCAAAGGTCTACTTTCAAACGGGTTACCCACAACCTGAAAGTAGTTCCATGTTAGTCCAAATATGATAAGTTCACTTAAGGCTTAGAAAATAGGGTATAGATTTTGGGAGCTAACAGTTTCCTTTTTAAAAATAATGCATGAGTGTATATAACAGTGGTACTGTGAAAACATGCCTAAAATTTGGAATGAAAGCTTCCATCACTATGGGTCGGCATACATTAGGGTTTTAAATACAAAGGGTTCAAAGAATTTTCTTCCTATTTGCTTTGTAGAGAGATGAAAGAAGACCTAGAAACGAAATATTCTGAGAGGTGGGAAATCCTAGGGTCGAGCCATGACCTATTGTAAAGGCACCCAAAATGCTTCTTTGCAAGGAGAAATTTGTGGAAATTAGAAGGGATTCATTTTTTTTGTAGAAGATAGGGATCTATCTATCATTTTCCTCGTAAGGTTGAGGGTATAAGATATAAAAGAGGAAATAAAATACCTTGATTTTTGTGAAAAGGATGGGAGATCTTGGTTGCAAGTTGAGCCACGAGGGCCTTTGATACCTACTATAAAATATACAAATATGGCCCTAGAATGTAGAGAGTTTTTCATTTTACAGAAATAATGGAACCCAAAAAGTATTTTATTCCTAGAATGCATAGGAAGGATAAATACATTCATTATTTTTGCACTTATTGAGCTTGACATGAGCATCTTATTGAAAGGAAATAAAAAGGAATGCAGGGTTCGAGTAATAGAAAGCTTACCCAAGCTTTTCTGTTGATTTCTCTTGTGAAAAATGCATTCAAATCCGTAAGGAAATCTTCCATGGAAGCCTCATAACAACCCATGTCGACAGTGAAATCTCCAAAGTTCCCGAATGCTCGATCAAACCCTAGCATGGTAGCATGGAGAAACCAACAGAGCAACAAAAGTTGCTAAGTGAAATGAAGGCGAAGTGAAAGGAGGCTGCGAGTGTTTTTTCTAGGGTTTCTTTTTCCCTAATTTTTTGTCCAACCCTTTCATGGGTGTTTTTTTACATGGTTTTAGAACATTTTATGCCAAACTAATACCTTGGCTTATGGTTAATTTCCCTTTGCTATGTATTAGGTATCTTTAGATTCTTTTGCATATATTAGTAACCTTTGCAAATTTCTAAGTCAAACCAAGGTCGACCCTTCCTTCATTTTGCAAAACTAAAACTGCAAAACATTGTAAGACTTTATTAAAGCAATGTTCTATAAATTTCTTTATTAATTGTCAATTAGAATGTAGTAAATAAAGCAAGTGCAAAATATGCAAAGGAAATTTCATTTTACTTTCCTTTTTTGCTTGAGTCTCCCTTTATGCAAAATAGGAAAAACTGAGTCAATTGAACCTTCTATTTTTTATTTTCTATCATTTTTGAGTGATTTTGGAGTCCTTTTGGGAAGGTCCACTTAGGAGGGAAACTTGCCACCTATTTTCAATTAGTTTGGGGCAATTCTTGGCCCTCATTTTGTGGTCTTTTCCCTTTTCTCAAAAATGGGACTTTGGTTACTATTTTGGATTGTAGTTAGCTGCAATTTTTTCTCCTTGGATCTTAGAAAGTTTTTGGATATTAAAAAAGAAAAAACTTAGTTTTTTCTCAGTTATTGCTTCTTCCTCTCTTGAGTAGCACAAAGAGTTTTGTAAGGATTTTGTAACTTATATTTTCATAATATGATTATGCAGCTCCTTTTAGATCAATAAAGATAGAAGTGTTCTCCTTTTCATGTTTTGTCTCATTTTACAGTTAATGATTTGATGTTCAATTGTGATTCACGTTTTGAGTCCTTTTCTATGTCTCATTGTTGCAGGTTTGAGTGCAAAATTTTAATGTAATGCAAGTTGTGTGTTGTTTTTAATGTTGTTAGTGGATTGAAGTTGTGAGAGTAAAAGTCTTTGTCAAATTAACTGTGAGTTGAATTAGTGGATAATTTTATAAGTTTTTGGTGCATCACCTCTATAGTTTTAGGATTTCCATTTCAGTAGCCTTCTATCCCTTTCCAAAGAAAATTTTGTAGTTTTAGGTGATCGACCAAGGTTCGAACCATCCCACTCTAGAAATTCATTCTCATTATAATCCACCCACAACTTGATAATGTTTCCATGTTACATAGGATAGTTGAGTCTAACTCAACTAGGGTGCAATCCTTGTTGATAACAACATCAAGCAATTGTTGCTTTTCTATTCTTTTTTTCTTTGTCCAAAAGGCCAGGGTTTCAAGTCTTGGGTTGTAACCTGTGCTACTCATTCCCTCATCTAAATTGAATTCAAAAACTAGCATGGGATCTTCTTGGCTTCTTACTTGATCTAGTAAGAATATCTTTTTTAACTCCATCCCAGGAATAATTAGTATATTTCTTTCTAAGACCAATTTTCTTGCTTCTTGGGGGATAACAATAATTTCATTAATCCTGAGTTCTTCAAAAGTATAGGAAACAATCTGGTCATGATGTGATTCCTCATTGTCCATCTTTTTAATTTAGAGTCTCTCCTCAAATTATTTCATTTTCATCTTAAGCCAAAAATCCTTAAACTTGGGAGTTTGAATAAATTCATCATCTTCAATAAATCTAAGGGCAACAATCACCCTTTCATCATCATGCACTTCTTGATCATTATTCCCATGTACATCCACTCTTTCTTTGGTTTTTGAGCATTAGTTGCAAGCTTAGGTAGTGGTTGATCAACTTCATCATCTTTAAAATTCAAAAGTACATCGGCTACCTCTTCAATATCCCCTACTCCACTTACTTCATATGCCACTAAGGGGGCCACTCCATGTGTCTTTTTCCTTTTAGGACTTGGTTGCTTAGGGGATGCTTTTGATTGTATTGTGGTAGTGTCTGGTAGGGGATCTATGATTACAATACCACTTGGTTTGATGGGAAGCTTGGAGGGTTTTGAAGACTGACCCTCAGGTTTCTTTTTCGGTTCAACATATAATCTTTCAAAGTTGTCAATTATTAAGTTTATCCTTTTGATAGGATCCCCTTCTTCAACATAGAATCCTTGGAATCCAATTTCCCTTTTCTTCTCCTCCTCCTCAAGCCTCTTTATGATTTCCCACTTCCTCTTCCTTTGAAAAACTTCATCAAGTGTAAAGAAATTTCTTATTACATCTTCTTCGTAATCCATTACGTGGGTAATCCTAGCTTTATTGAGAAGTGGTTGCTTTATAAAATTAATATTCCCTTCAGGATCAAAGATGTTTTCTCCTCGTGACTTCAATGAATACCTCATCTTCAAATAGTTTTGTAATTCTTCAAGAGTGTCAAAGACTACTGATAGCTCCTCACATTCAGTTAGGCTAGGGAGGAATGTCCCCGTTTTCCATCTTTTCATAACATCTTGCTCCATCCATAACATTTTCCACATAAATTATAAAAAATAAATTTGAATAGAAGAAAATTTAGGTAAAACATGTGGGGCTTGAGGACACTCGTAGACCCTTATTACTGTTTGGTTTTCTAAGAAGAACCAGTCATCAAAATTGTGAGTGTGTCCCGGCTCTGGCTTCAGTGTTAAAGGTCTTAATACTTGCATGATTTTATTAGGAAATTTTGGTGAAATATGACCAAGAGCGGCTATGACCTTTATTACAAAATCATCTTTTGTACAAGCAACCTATTCCCTTCATCATTAGTCATTCCCAAACACATCTTTTAGTCCATCTATTTCTATTTTGGTACAATATTAAATGACACAATAGAGAGTATTTCTTGAAAATGATGGGAGCTAAGTTCTCTCTTACTTGCAAAAATTCCTCATGCAACCCTTTCTCAATTTTAGCAGCAAATTCATACTCAATGTTGACTTTAGGATTTTGTATCTTCATTGCCATCATCATGAGATAGGTTGGCGTCCTCTCTTCAACATCTATTCCAAGCACTTGGTACAAAGAAAAATAAGATCTTTTGAAATATACTTGGAAGTATTCTATCCCAAATGACTCAATTTGGGGGGGGGGAGATAGGTATCGTCCTATTGTTTACACCCCTTTTCATTTGTAAAGGAAATTCATCACTCTTGTAGGTTTTTATCAATCTCCTATAATCCTCCTTACTTCTGTCCAATTTGATCTTAGTGATAGCTTGGTTGTTTAGTATAAAACACTCTATAATTACTTCTTTAGTCAACACCACTAATGGTGAACCATTTGGCATTCTTATAGTCTTGGTAGCTGGGTGACAATATTGTGCCAATAATTTAATAAACTCAACATCTATGAAGACATTTGGGACTATCAATTTGGCCAAATCTAAGGTCCGAGGATTCAAAACTAGAATCTTGTCATCCCTTTTTTCATAGTAGTACCAAAATAGATCCCACCCTGAGATAGGGATAATTGGGTCTCTACATCCATGGGCTTTATCTCTAAAAACCTTTTTGAATCCTTTGTTTACAAAATTAGGTAACATATCTAAAATGGATTGTTGTAGGGACCTCTTCTCTCTTTTAAAATATGTGGACTCTTCCTTTTTACTCAGAAGTTAACTTCTTTTGGGTGGCATGATGGAGAATTTACTCCTTGTTTCTTTAAGTGTCTACTTGTAGAAGCAAATTCAGTTCTTATACACTTGCTATAGAGGGTTTCTATGAACTTACCTGGTGAAATAGTAGCTACAGATTCTTCCTGATTGAACTCCCTTGCCTTCGATATGTTGAGATGTGTGAATGATTGCCAAAATTTCATCGAGTCCCAAATAATATTTACTATTGAGCTTGGCCACCTCACTATTAATGTCAATTCATGCAAAATATTTTAGAATCTACCCATATTTCAAGTTTGAATACATTCCTTTGATCTTGGGAAATCAAATGGTGTAATCATTAAATGCTTTGATTGCTTGTACCACAGTACCTCTTTGTCATTTAAAGACCATTGTAGGGTAGCATTAGCAGTATTGCCACCCCGTGTACACCCCTTTGGACTCTTGCTGGATGTTGGGTTAATTCTAGTGGTTGAGTGACTGCTCACCACCATACCGATCTATCATATAATGATTGTTTTGGGGTAGCGGTATGGTAGGGTTAACAATACTACCACCTTGCACACATACCTTTGGACTCTCATGGGACATCATGTTAATTCTAGTGGTTGAGTGATTGTTCACCACCATATCGTGGTGTCATTGTTTACCCCTTGTGGGACTGCAGTTTACTTTAGTTGTTAACATGTTCTCACTGCCACCCCATGGTATTCATATTTGGTTTTAGTGGTATTGTGGTTTACAAGCATTTGTACATTGACCTATATGTCCCACCATCCCACACATACCTCTATTGACTGCTGAGGTAGTGCGATATTGGATTTTATTATGAATGCAGTATTTTAGATATCATTTTATTGAAAAGATTGAACAATTTTCTAATTTTGTAGTCTCTTAATTTTATTTCAGTGCCAGTCAGACCTAAGAGATCATTTCTTTTTTTTTAATGAGGAGGCTTAGTTCACCTAATGTTAAGATATATATATATATATATGTATTATTAAATCACAAATGTTCATTATATGTTTACATCTAGAAAACATATAGGACATACAAGAAATTATATTCTAACTAAACAAAATTAATTTTAAATTTTCAACCAAAGTAAGAAAACTAAGAAGAATGATTGAACCTAACTTTAAATGCACTTCAAATCAACAGTGAACATCTTGGATTTTGTATACAATGTACCAGTAGAATAATTAATGATGATTTCATTTAGAAATGTATCAGTAAAACAACAGTAAATAAGCATAACTATACTCAGATCTTTATTACATTCAATAATAAATTACACCATACATATAACAAAAGTTTAGGTGACAAGCTAACCTCTTAAGGTGAAAAAAAATCATAATCATTTGCATTGCCAACAAGATCAAAATCTTGATCATTTGTGTCTACATCTGCTTGATTTTCTTCCTCATCCAAGTCATTTGTGATGTGCAATGCACTCTCTCTCCCAATCTCTTCATTGGTAATCAAAATGTTTTCTTCAAACACTCCATCATCATCTTCATCCACTTCTTTGACTATTTCTTATAAATTAACATATTGCCCATCAGGCATTATATCAACAACTTCCATGAATTTTTCATTTTGAACGAGACTCTGTTTCAATGACATATGACCATCCAAGGATTATTACACCATCAATTAGAAATGATTGGTTGATTTGAAGATGGGAAACATGTGGCTCATCCATCTCTGATAAAAATTGTCTTGTATTTGCGCGTACAAAATCCATACTCATCAAATTATACTGTAGATGGTAAGATCCACTTACATTTTAATAATATAGGGCTATTTTCACTATAGTTCACTAGAATAATTTCTTGGATGAATCCAACATAAAATTTCTTCTTAGTTTCATGAAGAAATTCAGCACTAACAACACAATCACAAATCTTCTTTCCTTTGTCTTTTTATTTCACTCTTAAATGACTACCATAGGCCCACATTCCATTGAAATGCATAGCCCATAAATGTGGGGATTGTGAAAGATCACTTTCCTCCATTGTTATATCTTGGCCTTCTTCTTTTGCATCACTAACTGCATTAGCAATCCATTCTTCAAATTTTGGAAAAGAATCACCTCCAATCAAATTAGCATGACATCTATGATTTTGAGGTCAATGTTGCATCCAAGCTTGATTGTCTTCTTCATATTTTCTACATAGAATATTAACGTACAAATAGTAAGATTAATAATATAAATGTGTAAATGCAATTGAGTAAATAAATTATCAGGTAAATTTATTTTTTCCTATGCCACTTATCGAACAAAGATGTGTTTTGAAGAATATATGCATGTATCACAATTCTTTCTTGATGTGATAGCTTGAAGTGACATCCATCGCCTTCTAATACTTCACCTGCAACTATCTCTTCTTCATCATCATCCCATACACGCTGATTGACATTTTTAAATACTTCATATATTCTATACAAAATCCCATGTCCTCTTGCATTGAATATCCCTCAAACATGCTACCTTCTGGTTTTTCCCTAGTACGAACAATTTTTTTTCAAAACCTTCATATATCATTCTATAGGATATATCCATCTTGTTCTTTCAGGCCACAATTCTTTAGTTCATATTATACAGATGTATTAAAAGATGCATAGAAATATTAAAGATTATTGGTGGAAATTCCCGTTCCAATAGACAAAGGACTTCAACAGCCTCCTCCCTCAAACTATCAAAGTTTGAAGGATCTAATACATGTAAACTCATTCTCTTTAATATCAGGTCTAGCCTTATAACTGCCAATCTTGGCCCCTTTTCCAAACTTAATATATTTACCACAATAGGTAAAATATTCTCCACTATGACATGATAGTCATGGGTCTTGAGGCGTCTTAAACCATTTATGTCAATTTGGATTCTAATACTACTACTTACATATCCAGTGGGAAAGAGTGTCTGAGACATCAACTGTAAGAATTGCGCATGTTGTTCCTTTGTCTAGACATAAGGAGCACTAGGTTTTCTATATTTCTCATCTTCATATTTTTCAACCCAAATATTTTGACTAATATTTAACTGTTGAAAGTCGTCACATGATGAAATAGTATCAAAAGCACCAAAAAAAGTTTCTATAATAGCATAGGCTATATTTTTCTTAGTATGCACAAAGTAAATAGTATGCCTAATGGCTATATCCTTAAAGTATGAAAACTTATAGAATATGCACAACCTTTTTACACTGCTTTCATTACATGGATCATAGCTACTACCAACAATATCATCATTTTCAATAAATAACATTCTTTTTTATCTATTCTCAACAATGTAATCACCTATTATTAGCAATGGTGCTTCACGATTCTCTTCTTGACAATTGAACCATGTTTTTTGTTGATGATATGGATGATCCATTTTAAGGCAAGCACGATGCCCACAATAAATACACTTGCGCAAAATTCTTGAGTGCCTCATAAAATCCTAAAAGTTGCAAGTAGGACATCCATGGCATCCATGAACACTGAGACCAGAAAATGTTCCATATATAGGACGAACATGAATTTTAAACAATAAGGAAGCTATTAAAGTGAATTTGATTGAATGACCATCCCTTAAAAATTGAATTGCTTCAATTCCTTTCCACAATTCCATTAGCTCATCATATAATGGCTCTAGATAAGCATCAATTGTATCTAAAGTCACACTTTTATTTCCTAGTATAATCAATGATAACATTAAGAAAAATGCTTTAGTTGCTAACCATGGAGGCAAGTTATAATTTATTAAAAACACTGACCAAGTTGACCATTTAGTACTTTTATATGAGAATGGGTTCACCCCATCTAGAGAAAAACCCAACCTTATATTAAGAGGATCTTGAGAAAAATCAGGCCATGTGTTATCAAATTTCATCCACATCTTAGAATCAGGCACATGTCATTGTTTTCCATTAGTGCTCTTATTTTGGGCATGCCATTGCATAAGTTCAAAAATGTCTCTGTATCTATACATTTGGAGTAATCATGGGATTACTAGAGAGTGGTGAAGAACCTTTCTAGGAACCACAACTAATTTCAACCCTTGTCTATACCTCTCTTCATGAAATTTTAGACATTCACTCTAACTTGCAAGATTATTGTGAAATAATACACAACCATTCACACATGTGTGGATGTTTTGATACCCTAAGACTAGCTTAGTGATTTCCTTTCTACATTGACTTTGTTTTGTTGGCAATGTGGATTCAAGTGGTAGCAACAAACTTAATAATGCCAATAACTGATCTACACTCTAATTTTTCCAACTATACACCACTTGCAAGTTAAGAATTTGAAGGATTGTTGTCAAACTACTTAACCTACAATTAGCATAAACTGGCTTTGAAGCATCCTCTATCAACTTGGCCCAATCATCGCTTAGATCCTCATTCAACATTCTATCAACTTCAAACCCTTCATCTAACATTGCTGCCTCTTGATCTATGTTTGGTGCCACTTCATCTATGTTTTTTTGCCTCTTCATCTCTCACATTCTACCAATCTATCATATCTTCATAATAATTGGCATTCCAAGGGATTATACCACTATGCCCATATCTTATCATATGTCGATAAATCTAACTTCTTTTATTCACCTTTCCACCAAGACAATCATTACATGGATATGGATATTTGTCCATGTCCCTCTCATCAACTATTCTCTCATCTAATGCATGGTATTGATTCACATTCAACCTTTGACATTGATCCATTTGTAATGTTCTACGCATAGCAAAAAAACTTGTAGAATAAGATAAAACAACTTTTTTTTTTAATTGAAAGGCATTTCCATAGCAATAGAGCTATAGAGAACAAATAAAATAGAGAGTTTAACTAATGAATTGTAAAAAATAGATTTATGTAGTTTATATTCAAATTGTTGATTACATTGCACTGTACATCTTTCAAACTCAAAGCATTACTTCACATTGCATAACTAATAACTAGATGCTGATAGATGAAAAAATTTCAATTACAATATAGTTTTTACAAAGTCAACCTAAGCTATGCAATTACTTCACATTGCATAACTAATAACTAGGACTAGCTACCAATTGCATTTTATTGTCATGGCATTCCATGAGACCACATTTCTTTGAGGCATTTTTTCAAACAATTTACTGCCTTATCTATGCCACCACATTTTTCATACATATTTTCTACCAAAGCATTTTATAAAACAATTCACTTCCTTGTTGCTATGGCTAAAAGCCTAAAACAAGTGATTTTTAACAAGCTATGGATGCTTGGAAAAATATATCAAAGCATAATAGTAAGCAATTTAGCATAGAAAAGGCAGTGAACTGGTTGAAAAAATGTCTTAAAGAAATGTTGTCTCATGGTGATGGAATGCCATGAAAATCCATAAAAATTCTCTTGTCATGGAATTCGTCATGGCATTCCATCACCATGAGACCACATTTATTTGAGGCATTTTTTCCAAAGTTCATTTCCTTGTCTATGCTACCACATTTTTCATACATATCTACTGAATCATTTTGTCAAATAGTTCACTGCCTTGCTACTATGGCTAAAAGCCTAAAACAAGTGATTTCAAACAAGAAAACCTATGGATGCTTGGAAAAAATATATCAAAGCATAATAGTAAGTAACAAGCTATGGTCTCATGGTTTTTTCTGGCATGAAAATCAATGTGATTCTATTTGCATTTTTTTGTAGGTTTTAAACACATTTTTTTTGGCAATTTTGTTGTTTGTAAATGGGGAAAAATATTTGTGGTCAGTTTTGTGCATTTTTAATTGTAGGATTCTCATAGTTAGTGAAAAAGCTAGTGTTCATGAAGGAATGGAAAATATTTGTAGAGCCTTTGAATTATACCCGTACTGTACAATGGCATTGAATCATTTAGAAAACCATTTTTTCTTCACAGGGAAGCATTTTCTTGTGGAACAGTTGACTTAGACAACTCTTGTTTCAACTGACCACCCTCTCATGAAATCTCATTCATATTACAATCTTGCACGATCTTATCATAGTAAAGGTGATTATGACACCATTGGCCACTACTACATGGCATTAGTCAAGTAAAGCTAGAGGCCACATGATTTTGTGGATAGGTTTAATTGAAGTTGGGAGATCTTAAGAATTCTCTCTCAAATTTTGAAAAGGTTTTGGAGGTCCACCTTGAGAACTGTGAGAGCTTAAAAGTTGTAGGCCATATATATGCTTAGCAAGGGTAGGTAGAGAAGGATTTGAAAATTTTAAGAAAGGAAACTCACATAGCTCCACATGATTCCCATGCATTTATCAAGATGGGTGAGTTATTAATATCGATATACCCCAGTGCAACCTTAGATTCTCTTAAGATAGAAAGGTCTCTTCTAAAGAAGAGCATAGAAGAAGTAACCATTGAATTGTCAAACAAAATTGGGGTTCTTCACTTTGAGTGTGATGAACTAGAGTTGGCTCAACAAACTTTTATGGAGGCATTAGGAAATGGAATTTGGGTTGAATTCATAAATAAAATCCCTAGTGCCAATTCTGCAGCTTTTTTTATGTGCTTTAAGGATATGGAATTCTTCAATCGACTAGAAGAATGTGATGTTTCACTTGAGTTACCATGGGATAAATTCACAACATTATTTAATCTTGCTAGGTTGTTTGAACAACTACATGATACTAAAAAATTAAATCTTTTATATAGGTTAATGTTGTTCAAGTTTCTTGATTATGTGGATACATATCTACATCTTGCAAGCATGGCTTAGGCTCAAAATGAGATCCAACTAAGCCTAGAATTGATTGGGGATGCATCTAAGGTGGATAAAAACTCATCAAATGATTTATGCATGCTTGGAAACATGGAACTACAAATAGATGACTAGCTTAAAGAAAAAGAAACAATTAAAGTAGCACGCCAACTTCTCTTGGCTGATGAAACAAAATGAAAAGCTGATGAAGAATGAAGGATTCAGATGGAAAGGAAAGAGAAAGAGGAATAATTTCGATGGGTGATACAACAAGAGGAGAAATTTGAACATGTGAAGGAATTATGGAAGAGTAAGCATAAGGAAAGGGATGATGATGATGATGATGTTGGTTAGTCTGAAAAGAAACAAAAGAAGGGAAAGAAGAAAAATAAGAAGGATAAGGACCACAAGGCTTACGATTTTGATATGGAGGAACTTGATGTTCCCATGGAAGATGAAGAAAGTTATATGAGTGATAAGGCACAAGATGATGCAAAAAATTCCCAAGATCTTCTTGTAGCTACAGGTCTAGAAGACTTTGATGATGGCGAGACAAATTTTCCAATTTCAACGAAATCACGAAGGAGACATGCATACTCTAATTCTAAAGATGATGAACCATTGTAGAAACAAAGTCCAAGAGAAGATGGTCCATATGATGATGATGTCTAGGCTTCTTAAGCTTTAACCAAACCTAGCTCCAATTTTCCAAGAGAAAAACTCCTAAGGACCATGGGAAATGAATGATGAGCATTTGAAGCAGGGAGGGGGTGACAAAAAACCTTCTCCACTAACATAATTTCAACACAAACACAAATTCTCAATTCACTGTGAATTTCAACACAAGTATGAAAGAAACTGCAACATGCAACTTGCATTAAAATGAAAAATATGCAATTACAAAATAATAAAGTTTTATTGAGACTATGGGCACCACATATGCCCTTTACAATATCATAGAATTCATTACAAAAATCTGCAACATTCCATAGAATTTATGTGCTTCTGAAGCACTACAACCAACCCACATGCACACTCTGTCACTCTTCAACAATGGCTGCAAATAAATTATTGAAGCCTTCACACTTTGCTGCAATTTCTCCTTAGAGAATATACATACCCAAATTATGAGTTTCCTGCCTTTGAAAACTAACTCCAAAATGTAAATGAATTATCTTTTATTACCAACTTTCCAAATCTACCAGAATGAAATTGAAACTCAATTTCATTTCCATTTCAAACTCAAAAATCATCTTTCCCAAAAATCCAAGGAGAGAATTTCTAAATTGAAATTCAAAGAAATAAAAAATCAAACTTCTCACTTGTGTAAGCAACCAGTCTCACACACACTTTACCGACAGTTTCCAAAATTAAACTCACTCATCAAAGTTTCCAATTTGATCATATGGTCACCCACTTTGATAGTTCCTATTTTTTAGGGATTTGTGGAAGTTGAGATTTTATTTTAAATTAAAATATTAAAAATCACCTTTAACTTGCAAAAATCACAATTTTGAATTTTTGCACTTCCATTTCCTTTGCAACACCTGCTTTTTCAGGCATAATCATTCAACATGAATTGTTAATGTAATTTAATTTAAAATTACATTATTACATTAATTAAAAATATTTGTGGCAACCATTTATTGAAAACCAAACAAAATTAAAATAATTTTTTTTTTGGTTGATGCAAGACTGCATGAGCCCATGGATGCTCCTGCATCAGACACCCACGGTAGGAAGAAAATGTTCTATGAGCAAAGCTCATGAACATTTGAATATGCTATGTTCACGCTGGATCCACTTCTCAACCTCATCATTGTGAACATTTTGTTTTCCCTTTTCCTGCAATATGCCATCTCTTCTCTCCTTCATTCTTCCCCTCTTTCTGCCTTTGTTCACAAAATTCAACTCCCACCATTCTGCACTATCCAATTTTGGAAAAAAATAATTAACATCCTTCTCTTCATTAAAACAAATGAAATCATGTGTTACCTCCCCCTTTTTTTTTCTGTTGCAACAATTTGTCATTATCAACACCTACACACAAATCAGTATTGATGAATTCATGGAAATCAATGAATTCTATCTGCACATCTTTCTCAACTATTTCTCCTTCACCCTCTTCTTCTTCTATGCCAACAAAATGCATCATACCTTGTTGTATTTCAGCTTGTAACATGTTATTGCTGCACCTTACCATCTCTCTTTCCTCACTTCCTTTTACCATTTCACCCTCACAAAAATCAGCTTCGTTAGAAACATTGAATTTTTTTGATAAATCAACAATTACCTCCATTTCCTTCTCCTTTCTTATTGCTGCAAATTTTTCTCCTTCAAAGAGGCACATATCAGCTGCAACATCTTTAATTTCATCATCTTCTTCTATAATTTCTCCTTGAAATAATTTTTCTATTTTTCTTATCTCCTCTTTCAACAGGAGACTATCTTCTTCTTCATTATTCCCTTTGTCAAATCTAGGACTATCCAAATCCACTTTTGAAATTACTGTAACTTCATCCATAGATTCATCCTCTTCTTTTTCATGTAACTAATCACTAACATAATTAAATGATACCTCTTTTTTTGCTACTGTATTCTTCTCATTTTTACCACTTTCTTTGTCTTTGCTAGTTCTTGCAAACAATGCATCTTCAAATAAAATAAAATCATTAAAATTACCATTAAATTTCTGATCCACAATGACCATTTTATCTTCTCTCTTCCTCCATTCTTTCTTCATGCTTCTTTTATTTTTGTTGTCTTCTTTCAAGAGAACATTCTTCCTTCCATATTTCTCTACCTGTATTCCCACTTCCTCCTTAATGATCTTTTCCAATAAATCTACTTGAGCTTGGAGCTTTTCAAATTCTTCATGGTAATTATTATTTTCCACTTCTTCCCAATAATTTTCCCAACATAAAATTCTTATAGGCCTCCTCATGACCCATCCCATCCTCTTTGGTATAGACTGCCTCATGTCCGACGATCTGTCTACACAAAAATCACACACACCACAAGTCCTGGTGCAAACTACCTCACATTCGGTGCTTTGTCTTCACACTTAGGAACTCCTGCTTTGATACCACTGAAGTAGGGAGGGGGTGACACAAAACCTTCTCCACTGACTTAATTTCAACACAAACACAAATTCTCAATTCACTGTGAATTTCAACACAAGTATGAAAGAAACTGCAACATGCAACTTGCATTAAAATGAAAAATATGCAATTACAAAATAATAAAGTCTCATTGAGACTATGGACACCACATATGCCCTTTACAATATCATAGAATTCATTACAAAAATCTGCAACATTTCATAGAATTTATGTGCTTCTCAAGCACTACAACCAACCCACATGCACACTCTGTCACTCTTCAACAATGGCTGCAAATAAATTATTGAAGCCTTCACACTTTGCTGAAATTTCTCCTTAGAGAATATACATACCCAAATTATGAGTTTCTTGCCCTTGAAAACTAACTCCAAAATGTAAATGAATTATCTTTTATTACCAACTTTCCAAATCTACCGGAATGAAATTGAAACTCAATTTCATTTCCATTTCAAACTCAAAAATCATCTTTCCCAAAAATCTAAGGATAGGATTTTTAAATTGAAATTCAAAGAAATAAAAAATCAAACTTCTCACTTGTACAAGCAACTAGTCTCACACACACTTTACTGGCAATTTCCAAAATTAAACTCACTCATCAAAGTTGCCAATTTGATCATATGGTCACCCACTTTGATAGTCCCTATTTTTTAGGGATTTGTAGAAGTTGAGATTTTATTTTAAATTAAAATCTTAAAAATCACCTTTAACTTGCAAAAATCCAAATTTTGAATTTTTGCACTTCCATTTCCTTTGCAACACCTACTTTTTTAGGCATAATCATTCAACATGAATTGCTAATGTAATTTAATTTAAAATTACATTATTACATTAATTAAAAATATTTGTGGCAACCATTTATTGAAAACCAAACAAAAATTTTATTTTTTATTTTTTTAGTTGATGCAAGACTGCATGAGCCCATGGATGCTCCTGCATCAGCATTTGAGTTTCAACTTGGTTTCATTTCGAAAAGGGGACATTACATTGTACAAGACTTTTTTAACAACATAATAATTTAATGCACCTATTTCTAACTGTAAAATAAAAATAGTTGAATTAATCTATTTTCAATTATAGGTTCTTTTAAGCTAGAATCTGATAGAAAGATAAAGCATAATACATTGAAGGACACAAAAAAAGTTCTAAAATAAAGACTAAAATAGGTTACCCATAAAAAACAAGAAAGAGGAAAAATGAAAAGATAGCAAACAGATGATTCATTTGAGGTTTTTGATAAAATCTCATTTAATTATGTCAAATGGATTTGGAAGGGACAAAGCATATTTGATTGACTAAAATCTTGAGGTAGCTTATCCATCATCATTGTATGCATCATGTTCTCTTGGTGCATTGTAGAAACGGATTCCAAGAGAAGATGATGCATAAAATGACGATGGATACGCTACCTCAAAATTTTGTCAATCAAATATTCTTTGTCCCTTCCAAATCCATTTGCCATAGTTAAATGAGATCTTATCAACAACCTCAAATGAATCATATGTATGCTATCTTTTCATTTTCCCCCTTTCTTGTCTTTTATGGGCAACCTATTTTAGTCTTTATTTTAGAATTTTTTTTGTGTCCTTCAATGTATTATGCTTTATCTTTCTATCAGGTTCTAGATTAAAGGAACCTATAATTGAAAATAGATTAATTCATCTATTTTTATTTTATAGTCCCAAATAGGTGGATTAAATTAATCTACTGTTAAATAAATCTTGTATAATGTAATGTACCCTTTTCGATATGAAATCAAGTTGAAACTCAAATGCTCATCGTTCAATTCCCATAGGCCTTGGGGATTTTTCTCTTGGAAAATAAGAGTATAATAATAACTCAAGAGGATCTTAATGTCATAAAAGGGGCCACTAAGTGTTGGCACAAAGACCAAGAAATGTTTATGTTGCAAATGGGGCAACCATTGTGCTAGGTGGAAGGGGTCAATTTGATATTGCAAAGGAAATTTTTACACAGGTACAAGAAGTTGTAGGAAACATCTTTGTTTAGATGCCTGATGTGTGGGTAAATCTAGCACATGTTTGTTTTGTACAAGAATAGTTTGCGCTTGCAGTGAAAATGTTTATGCTGCAAATGGGGCAACCATTGTAAAGTGTTGGCACAAAGACTAGGAAATGTTTATGTTGCAAATGGGGCAGCCATTGTGCTAGCTGAAAGGGGTCAATTTGATATTACAAAGAAAATATTTACACAGGTACAAGAAGCTGCTGCAAAAAAAATCTTTTTTCAGATGCCTAATGTGTGGGTAAATCTAGCACATGTTTACTTTGCACAAGGACAGTTTGCGCTTCCAATGAAAATGTATCAAAATTGTTTGAGGAAATTCTATTTTGGCACTAGCACCCAAATTTTATTATATTTAGCTCGAACACATTATGAAGTAGAATAGTGGCAAGATTGTAAAAGAACATTATTAAGAGTAGTAGATTGTAACTACTGTAAGTTTCCAATCAAAAAGCTATAGATTTTGTGTTTAATGTAATGAGGATTTCAAATTACCTATGAATTTGTTGCAAAGGGCGTCCCCAAATTTGACTTCATTGCATACTTCAAATACTTTGTAGCAAAAACTGAAGTCCTTTCCTAGCTTTTCAAAATTCTCCAAGTCCTCTCCAAACAATAGTTATCGCCCATGCAATTGTTGTAACTCAAAATGCCTAGTGTAGTTTGCGCGCCTAGCTACCGTAAGTCAAAACCACGTGCCTTAGTGCCAGGCTAACCAACTGTAATAATGTGTTCAAGCTTTGCAATGAACGCGAATAAATGTGAATACATGAATCACGCTAATACATCATGCCAATAATTGGACGAAATATTTTTTAAATTTTTTGTCTAATTTGTATTTAGTGACTAACTCTTTAGTCATTTTTATTTTTGTGACTAAATAATTTTTTAGTCAATGACCAAATTAGTCATTTATTTACTCATTTATAGCTGAGTTGCAAAAGATTAATACAAATTTTAGTCACCTAGTTCAATTAATTTGCCAAATTCTACTAGTATTGTGAAATAAATTAAAAAGATAATATATAAAATATATTATTACTTTTAGGAAAGCCAATTATGAGGGATACACACATAGAATATCATATTCAAGTGATTTATTTTAATTTCACATGCATTGATTTGAAGTTAACTACTTCAAATTAGAAAAATGTAACATGTGAATAAAAGAAGAAATGACTACTACAACAAGTTTGATTGAAGCAGGATTGATTGAACACCTTTTAGATCAAAAGTGAGTTGGATCAAACCCTTAATGTCCTTGATATCCTCAATGAAACCACAATACAATAGATCAAGGTCCCCCTTCTTAACTAGATGATACAACCAATTAGGGAGGGAGGGGGGTGAATATTCATTTATCCACTTCTACCTCTAAACACAAATGACATCATAACTCATATATCAAAATTTATCAACACATAATAAGGTGTCTTGCTTGATTTTCCTATAGAAGTGCTAGCATAATGGTCAATATTTCCTTTATAGGAAAATCTCCAAGATGCTTTAATTGAACCCTATTCAATCAAAACCCTATCCCATCATAGTGTGCTATAATGCGAGCTAACTAGGTTTCATTGAACCTATGTACAATTTTATACATGGTTCATTTTAATATTTTCCACTTTGCCCCAAATGTGAGATGAACTTATGTGTTTTCACCTAATAAGTACACTGCAAGATCTACTATAGCTAGTACACCGAGGTGCTTGCCTTGTTAGGCCTTTCACGCATTGACAAGGACATAATTTCTTTGCATAATTATTTAATTGATACAACACTAAATCTATCTATAAATGAGATAAATAGGTGTATCAAAGATGGGATTTATATAGTCTATCTACACTCCAAATGGTTAGAGTCTTATGAACCTCTTTCCTTCAAGATTTAGTACTACTACAAAACATTTCTTCACTTTGCATATGGGTTCTAATAACCTTGAGGTACACTAAGCTTTAATTATCTTATCATTTAAAGGTCTCTTTAATATAATTTAAAGTTTTTTCACACCCCCTCTACATAGAGACCAGTCACCATATTCCTTATAGCTCAAAGTTTGTTCACACCCCCTCTACATAGAGACCAATCACTATATTCCTTACATTCATCATATTTGTTATATTTTCTAAAAGAGAAGCTTCCAACTGATATCTTATCGGTGATGGTTGAGCAACACTTCAATTTTATCCAGAAAATTTAGAGGACCATCAACCAGGTGGGCATCACCTCATATATATATATTCTACCATTGAAAGCAATTCACCTATCCTCTTCATTTCCATCACCACTAGTGCAATTTCAACATCTAATGATTTCCTTTTACAACTCACAGAAAAGTACCATACTAGATTAAAATATCTGTGGAAGGAGCTTTTGAAAAAGAGATATTAATTAAGGGTGGATTCCATTTGCGTTGCTAATGCAACTCACCACTTCAGCATTCCATAGATGAGAAAGAGGGTTGAAATTATTGGAATGACAGTTAAGAAATGGTAATAGAGGTCGTAAGGTTATACACATAATTTTTGTGGTTGATATGTTTGATGCAATATGGATTTACTATGAGGTAGATAATATTTGTATATGTTGGATAAGTGTCAATGTATTTTTCATGTTTAATAGTGGGGATGGGATTATCTTGTCTCACTGTTGTTTCTGGATTAGATTTTATGTGAGTTTTTGCATCAATGTTTCAGACCACACTCCATGAATTATCATTCTTGGTAGTGATCCACAATTTTTTGATAATTTATGGGTTTTCTATTTTTTCCCATGTTTTAAAGAATTCATGTTTATCTTTTGTATGAACTTATGCAATGTGTAAAACATTTTTTATTGTGTTTACTTATATTCACACATAGTTAAAGGTGAAAAAGAGATTCATTATTGTATTGGAGAATGGTTGAATTTTTGCAATAGTAATTTTTTTAACTCTGTTGGACTTTTTTACACAAAACTTCTTTTTTAGATGAAAATACTACATAATGTACACTTTCTATTTTTATATTATTGATTTAGATTGTATAGGCACTACTTTTGTTGTACTAGTTTATTGATCTTATTTTCATTTACAATATATATGGATAGGAAGCTTTCTTTGTTATTGATTAAGGCCTAGACATAATTGCAAAATTTTGAAATTTGTTTGACAATGATGGTGGTTGTATAGTCAACATGATAATAGTGTTGTATGTGTAATTTTTGCATTTAGGATTCAAATATGTTTTCTCAATTGAGAACTCCATTCATGGGCTTACCTATTCTTAGTTTTAAGCCTTGTGAGATATGATAGAAAGGAATCACATCATCTCATCACTCTCTATACTTAAATGCTTCCCTTCATCATAGTGATGTAATATATGGTGGTCCAAAATGTCATGGATGTTGTGGGGAATGCAAAGAATAATTGTGTAATTTATTTGAGGATTTGAATTGGGTGCCAATGAATAACATTCATTCACTCCATTGCTCTAAGAGCTTCTCATTCTCACTTTCAACATCTTAGTATCACAATAGTTGGAAATAATATGTATGGGAGCCTATCATCAACAATAAGCACATGGATCTAGCCAAGTGTAGGTCATTGCATAAACTAATGGGCTAGCATGATTTTTATAATTCTTATTCTACGGCCAAATTAGGGTTACAAAAGACCCTTAATTTATAGTTTTTTAATTTTTAGATGAAAGTTTCAATTTGTCTAATTGTCTTGATTTAAGTATTTGTGCATTAGATTACAAGCCTATGACTACAAGCTGTATGCAATGCTACTTGATCTTAGTAGGTAGTGAGTTGCTAAAAATATATATAACAACACTTTTTCCTATGCAAGGCCATTGCAATCCAAGTTTATAACCTGTAAAAATTGTATGCATGTACAAATCAACAAAGGAATTAAATGAGTCAACTTGTAAAAGTATGTCTAGATCATAATCACAAAATTGCTCATTAAAATTATTGAAATGGGTAGAAATAATAAATACCTAAAAGAATAGGTAAAAAATAACCCTTGAGCAATCAATATTCATTTACCTCTCTTATGTTTTATGTTATAGGTTAAAGGAAGTATGCGCTAACCACCTTTAGAATCACCCATTCTTGAAATATAAATAATTAATAGGCTTACCTTCAAATTAGATTCTAAATGGGAATCAATTTTTGTTTACGAGACTGATGCTTTCATAAGAATTGAACTGTAGACACCTAAAAATGACCTAGGTTTGTAAGCTTCAGTTTTTACCACTTTCGTCCTAGCATAATTATGACATTGGTCCACATTCAACTATTAATTAAATAATTCATTATTATTTAATTAATTCATGTCCTTTTATTCTTCATGATTATTAAATAAATAAATTCTATTTGTTTATTAAATACGTCATTAATTGTCTAAGTCTTCTCTTAATTAAATAAATTGCTTAATTTATTTAATCACCCTTCAGTCATTTCTTCCTGATTATTTACTAAATAAGTTTTATTTATTTATTTAATATGTCACTAACTGTCATAATTAAATAAATTAATTTATTTAATTATTAGTCTCATCTGCTAAATTAAATAATTATCTTTAATTATTTAATTTCCTAAATTAATATTCTTCTCATTTTAAATAAATTAAATTATTTAAAATGTCATCTCATTCTTAATTGTCAGCTCATTATGGTAAATAATCCAAAAAATTGATTATTTATTATTTCACAAAATTCACATTTGGAATTAATTAAATTCCAAATCGGTAACTTTCTGCCAAGAGTCAAGTAATCGGGCAGGTTCTCGACCCTTCCAAAATTGATCTTCAGTCCAGTCTTTATCCTATTCATTTTCGAAAATCTTTATTTTCAAAAATATTTCTTCATTTATTTTCCACTGTTGATCTGATTCTCTGAGATATTATCTTGACCGTTCAATTAATGAATTTTCCCTAACCTTAATTAGGGATTCTCAGATTTAATCTGGACCTTTCATTTTAGGTTTTGGTCAGAATGCAATCTCACCTGTATGTTCAAAATGGAATTTTCTATAAAATGCCATTTTCATCTCACTTTTCGATTACACACACACGCATTTTATAAGTATACGTATTATAGGCATTGCATACTTACTCACTTGCACACTTAGGCTTCTCATTGCAATTATTGTCTTTATTTGATCAAGTCTTAGCATGTTTAGGCATTGGCAATCATAGTCATAGGAATAGGCATTAGGCATATCTAAAATCCTTCAAAGCTTGGTGTAGGACATAGACATCTATTTGCAGATTGTTCGTGCAACAAATCTGAGGGAAAAGTATCATCCAACAAGTAAGAAGGTATTATCAAGGTGAATCATGGAAACTCTTATGAATGAAAGGTATATTTGTTCTTCTTTTTAGTTTTCATTGTTCTTGATAGATCTTTGGGTTACATTGTTCTTGATAGACATTTATTTGCAGATTGCTCGCACGATGAATCTAAGGGAAACACACAAATCAACAAGTTAGAAGGTGTTACAAAGGTGAATCATGGAGGCTGCAACAACTATTTGGTATACTTGTTTCATTTACGTTTGCTTCCTTTGTTCTTTGTAATTACTTTGGGTTTATGCTTTATTGATTGATGAATCTAATCCAAAAATAAATCCTTAGATACATTGGTGAACCTGATGGGTTTGGTTTGTACATCTCAGTGTCAGCTTTCTAAAACTTCAAATGATTTCAAATTTTGTTAAGATTTGAGAAAGTCATGGCTATTTTAGTGATCGCTGTTTTTTTAAATTTAGCTTTTAAAACCCGCATTTTCTTTTGCCTATAACATTTTTTTTGTGTAGAATCTTGAAAAATACTTTCTGGGGTTTGAAGATTTTCTTTTCAGCTTTCCATAGATATCTACGCTTTAAAATTTAATTAAGTTTTGAGAAAGTTATCACTATTTTAATTTGCTGCTGTCATTAAATTTTTATTTATTTTTGGTTACTAATCTTTGGGTTAATTCACATCAGGTTCACCAATGTATCTAAGGATTTATTTTTGGATTATATTATCAAACGAATAAAGCATAAACTAAAAAGAATTAACCCATCTGCAATTATGGTCTTTATTTGATCAAGTCTTAGCATGTTTAGGCATTGGCAATCATAGTCATAGGCATAGGCGTTAGGCATATCTAAAATCCTTCAAAGCTTGGTGTAAGACATAGACATCTATTTGCAGATTGCTCATGCAATGAATCTGAGGGCAAAGTATCATCCAACAAGTAAGAAGGTACTATCAAGGTGAATCATGGAAACTCCTACGAATAAAATGTATATTTGTTCTTCTTTTTAGTTTTCATTGTTCTTGATAAATCTTTGGGTTACATTGTTCTTGATAGATCTTTTTAGTTTTCATTGTTCAAAGAATTAACCCATCTTCTCTTCTTCCATCTAGTCTTCTTCTCTCGTCCATCTCACGATGATATCCTATGACATCCAAAAACATAAGTGCATCCATGATCATATAAACATTGCATAAGGTCCATACATACATCATCCATAGTAGTAAATCATATACATAATCACAAACATTATCATCAACATGACATCCATTTACTAAATACACTATGCACATCATTATCATCATCATCTCATATAAGTAAGCATTGCATCACCATGGCATCAAAATCATAAATAAGCATCATAGGACATACATGATACATCATAAATCAACATCATACATCACATATATCATAATGAAAGGAACATCACATAACACACATATAGGCCACATCAAAACTGCATCATCATATAATATCATCTCAAAAATGTACAAATGTCACAGGGTAAAGTCAAGAGATATCCCAAAAATGGAGCTTGCAGGCTCAATAATGTATACATAATGTGTCATAATAACAAGCATGCCCCTAGGGTAGACTCTCATCATCCCCTCGTGGCAAGAAGTGTGGAGGCAGAAGCTCTGTCACTAGCACTGAACTTATAGGTGGACCTGTAGCAACCTCTGTCTGCGCTACCGGTGGAACTGAGAATGAAGGCGTCATCTCCATGGTAATAGACATATGTGATGTCACTGCTGCCTGACTCTAAGAAGTGGACGGATCTACCACTGGTGGCTGCCTCTGTATGGACCTCTGCACTGAACCAGTTGATCCATGACTATGGCTCGAATAGTGACTTGGGGTGTGCCGGCGTGAGTGATGTGACCTGTGCACTGATGTGTGCCCTGTCGAGGTCGATCCTCTGACACTGGTGTGACTCCTGCTGCCACTAGCACTGCCTGATCTATGGCCACTACCTGTCCTCGTCTATGACCATGACAAGGTAGGATTCCGTCATTCAAGTGGCACTACCTGCTCATATAGGGTCTTGTACTGACCTAGCCTTGTGCTCACCCTGTCTAGCTCACGAGCCATATCTCTAGAAAGCCATGCACATAATGCCAAAAAATGTGTACACCACTGAGCAGTGTCCTGCTGGCAGATCACTGCCTGATCCCGCTCTACCCGAGCTACCTCTAGCTCTGACTGCAGTGATCTAACCTGGGCCATGCTCTTGTCTAGTCTTCGCTGTAGGTCAGCCACCCTCTGATCTGTCATGGAATCCTGGGGCAATCCCGATGAGGACGGTATCTCCTCCTCTCCCTTCACCATCTGCCATCTAAGGAGTCTCTCAGCCTCATCCATGGAATCATCCTTGTCATCATCGTCATCCACCACATCCTCTGCCACTGCCACATCCTTCGCCACATCCTTCGCCACATCCTCCGCCACATCCTCTGCCACCTCCTTCTCCTATCCTCCCATATCCACCTCCTCCTCCCGTCTCTCCTTACCCTCTCCCTCTTGTTTGGGCTGCTCCTCTCTCTCCCCCTCCTCGCCCACCTCAGGAATAGCATCTAATGCTACTCTCGCCACTCGTTGTCACACCCTACGACCCTATCTCTGACCATCTCTCCTCCTTTGACGGCCATCTCCCCCATCATCCCCATCATCTCCGTCATCTCCCCCCGGCCTTCATCCATGCCTCCACCTTGGCCTCTGTCTTGGCCTCCATTTCTCCCCCTGTCTTCATCTCTGCCTCCGCCCTTGCCTCCATCTCTCCCCCTGCCTCTGCCCCTATCACCATCCCTACCACCTCGCCTCGCCCTCGGCACATGAGGTATCACTGACCATCTATCCACTAGTGTTGGCCCATCTAGATCTGTCAATGGCACTGGTCTGTGTGCCTACCACCATAGGTCATAATCTGCTATAGTCCCGGGATCGGCTGCTCCACCCCTCCATCCCCATGCCTGGGCTCCTAGCCCATCAATCTGCTGCTTCATGAAGGCCACTGGGATGGTTGGTCCCCAAGCATACTCTCTAGATGACCGAGCATACTTGGTTGTCCCTACAGGTACACCCTGCTACTCTCTGAATTGCCTAAGGACACACTACGACAAATACATCTTGATGATCAGTGTTGTCTGCACGGTCCTCCCAATCAAATATCTGTACTGTCTGCAAAGGCTCAGGTGGTCATCCTCATCATCCCACTACTCACAATCTCTATAAGGTCTCTAGATGAAGGACACCATCGTGTCAGTACTGTGCTGCCACCAGCCTATCTCGCCCATCCGGGTCTGCTGTAAAGAAACTGTGTAGTAATAGGCATAGGGCATCCCCTCAGCCAATTGTGGTCTCTGAATGGGAGGATGAAATATGGTAATGTGCTCCCAAGCCCAGATCATCATCAAAGTAGTCCCGTAGGAGATACTCTCTGCCCTCTTGTAGGCAACATCGTGCAACTGATGGTAAAGTGTCCCCAGTAAACAGGGACCCCAAGCATAAACAGTCTTGTCTCGTCTCATACCAACTAGGACGTCTCCCTAGCCAATAGGGAATCCGTGTCCCCGACGGTCGGGAACCAAAATACCTGCAATCAAGGTTGCAAGGAATGCATCAAAGCGACCATAGTGCTTTGCCATGAACTCCCATCTGATCTCATATCCCTAGATGCCCAGTCCTGCACCCTAATCTCGGTAGTATGCTCGGAAGGTCTACTCGCCATGACGAGGGTCGTAGACGATCCGCTCCCCTCAAATCGGCACTTGTAGAATCTGATAGACATCCTCTAAAGTAATAGTGGCCTCACCTGTCGGCAGGTGGAAGGAGTAGGTCTCTGAATGCCACCGCTCACACAACGTAGTTAGTAATCCCCTGTTCACACGAATGGCGGGCATGTAAGCAACATAGAATAATCCCAGTCCCATCAATCGTCGCCACTCTCGTGGGCTTAACTAGTCAGCAAACCGAAATGTCATCAGTCTGCTCTTGCGTGTGTAAATCGAGGCAAGCTGCCTCTGCAAAAACCCAAATAAGTCATCAGTACCTTTTGAGAAAATTGTTAGTATTGTCACAAGCATCTAAGGTTACACAAATATCAAAAGCAGCACTAGTCAAGTTCAAATGCAAATGCGTCGCACTAAATCAATTATGTCTCAAAACGTCAATTACGTCGTTCTGTGCATCAAATGTGGTGCAAACTAACAAATGCGTCGCATATTTACGCTTGCCTCATGAAATTTGACAATTGCGTCACATAAAATCGAATGCGTCGCATAACCACAATTGCATGGATCACACTGATGAATGCATTGCATATTAACGATTGCGGCATTCAAACATTCAAATGCGACTCAAAAAAGTGAATGCGTCATAGTTTCTGGCAAATGCGGCAAAAACCACTACTCCACCCTAATTATTTGTTGCACTTGCGTCGCGATGCATCATATGCATCGAACGTGAAGGCGAATGCATCGAATGCGAATGCATATGCGTCGTAGCGCATTCGTTAGTCACCCTAGAAACCTAATTATGACATGCAAAACAAAAAAATTACAAAGTGGGACAGGGGTACATACCGCTGGCTCTGAACCCTCTGGCTGCCTAAATGTCCACACGATCTCACCGCGATGCTCTGTCATTGGAATCACCATCATCGCTGCACTCTCCTTTTCGCTCTGAACTATCAAAATTTGCAAAGTAACTAGTAAAAGTGAATTGACTTTTACCCCTTTGTGAACCTATTTATAAAGTCAAAATGGCATTTGTCAACTGGGTTATTACTGGAGGCTCATTGGACCAACTTTGACCACTTCGTTAGCTGCTTTAAACATGTCAGAATTCAAAATCAGCTGCGGCTTTATTTTTTTGGTCATGGAATTGATTTATCGGGACCCTTTACAAATTTTTCTGTTGCCGACCCAAAATTTGAAAAATTTCTCGAGGGGGCAATGATACTCCATACCTTTATTGGGGCATGGCTTTGACTTGTTTTCTTTGTCACAATGTGACACGCGACATTATGACAAAGAGGGGCAAAATGTAGACACCTAAAAATAACCTAGGCCTGCAAGCTTCATTTCTACCACTTTTGTCCTAGCATAATTATGACATTTAATTATGTCCTTGGTCCACATTCAACTATTGATTAAATAATTCATAATTATTTAATTAATTCATGTTCTTTATTCTTCATGATTATTAAATAAATAAATCTTATTTATTTATTTAATACGTCATTAATGGTCTAAGTCTTCCCTTAATTAAATAAATTTCTTAATTTATTTAATTACCTTCTATTCACTTTATTTCTTCTTGATTATTAAATAAATAATTTTCTATTATTTATTTAATATGTCACTAATTGTCATAATTAAATGAATTAATTAGTTTATTTAATTATTGGTCTTATTTGCTAAATTAAATAATTAAATTAAATTATTTAATTGCCTATTTGGATATTCTTCTCATTTTAAACAAATTAAATCATTTAAAATGTCATCTCATTCTTAACTACAAGCTCATTTTAGTAAATAATTCAAAAACTGATTATTTACTATTTATCAAAATTCACATTTGGAATTAATTTAATTCCAAATCGGTAACTTTCCACCAAGAGTCAAGTGATCGGGCAGGTTCTCGACCCTTCCAAAATTGATCTTCAGTCCAGTCTTTATCATATTCATTTTCGAAAATCTTTATTTTCGAAAATATTTCCTCATTTATTCTCCACCTTCGATCTGATTCTCTGAGATAATATCTTGACTGTTCAATTAATGAATTTTCCCTAACCCTAATTAGGGATTCCCAGATTTAATCTAGACCTTTAGTTTTAGGTTTTGGTCAGAAATCAATCTCACCCGTCCATTTGAAATGGCATTTTCTATAAAATGCCATTTTCATCTCACTTTTTGATTACACACACACGCATTTTACAAGTAGACATATTGTAGGCATTGCATACTTACTCACTTGCACACTTAGGCTTCTCATTGCAATTATTGTCTATATTTGATCAAGTCTTAGCATGTTTAGGCATTGGCAATCATAGTCATTTAGGCATAGGCATTAGACATTTGTGCAAATCCTTCAAAGCTTGGTGTAGGACATAGACATTTATTTGCAGATTGCTCGCACGATGAATCTGAGGGCAACTCACAAATCAACAAATTAGAAGGTGTTACAAAGGTGAATCATGGAGGCTGCAACAACTATTTGGTATACTTGTTTCATTTACGTTTGCTTCCTTTGTTATTTGTAATTACTTTGGGTTTATGCTTTATTGATTGATGAATCTAATCCAAAAATAAATCCTTATATACATTGGTGAACTTGATGGGTTTGGTTTGTAGATCTCGGTCTCAGCTTTCTAGAACTTCAAACAATTTCAAATTTCGTTAAGATTTGAGAAAGTTATGGCTATTTTAGTGATCACTATTTTTTTTTAATTTAGCTTTTAAAACCCGCTTTTTCATTTGCCTATAACGTTTTTTTTGTGTAGAATCTTGAGAAATACTTTCTGGGTTTTGAAGATTTTCTTTTCAGCTTTCCATAGATATCTACGCTTTAAAATTTAATTAAGTTTTGAGAAAGTTATCGCTGTTTTAATTTGCTGCTGTCATTAAATTTTTATTTATTTTTGGTTACTAATCTTTGTTGGCAGCATTTGGCGGTTACTTTTCAGATTCAAGAATTATTTAATCTTTGTTGGTAGCATTTTGGCGGTTAAGAACAATGTATATTTGCAGATTGATAGGTTTATGACGAGAGAAGATGACTTGAAGGAAGAAGAGAAGATGGGTTTATTCTTTGATGTTTGATTGAAGAAGGTATTTGTCAAATGGTCTAAGGATAATCATCATCCCATCTAGTCTTAACCAAGTCATTCCAAATGCAATGAGTCTAATCCATACAAGCACATTATCCAAAGTTTTACTTGACTGCATTCCTGGCTCGGCTGTAGACCTCCATACTTTCATCACATTATCGTCATCGTCCTCACGTTGTTTCAGGACGCATCCTTCCCACGTCAAACAACGTTGTCATCACCTGTCAATTGGTATTCAGCTTGAATAGGGGCACAATCATATTTGTCCTTGGATTCTCATGTGTAGGCATCAATCATATGCATTTGTCACAATCCTCTTAAACGTCAAAATCCAAAAGAAATCATAAAACGACAAAAAGACAAAAACATCATAAAATGTCTTGAAGAAAGACCAAAAACATAATAAAATGTCTTGAAGAAAGACCTAAAAGTCATAAAACATCCTGAAGAAAAACACAAAAACATCCAAATCAATGTCAAAATCCTAAAAATGGAGTCAAATTCAGTCATGTCAGTCAGTCCATGTCATTGTGGAACTACGTTGTTTCTGCGCATTTGCTACATAGGCAAGGCCATTAGTCGATGAGTCCTTGAGACATTAGGTTAGTCATCTTAGGTTGGTCCAAATAAAATCATGGCATTTGTCACAATTGTCACATTGGTCAAATAAGTCAGACGTCGTCAAACTCAAACATAAGACAGTCATTCGAAACGTCAATGTCAAAATTGGTCAAAACTAGACAGCACAGTCCAATCAATCATACAGTCAACATCAGTCAACTTGCCAAAACATATTAGTCAAAACAATGTCAATCTTGTCATTCTTTGGTCCTCTTCAGGATGTGTCCTTCTTGGAGTTAGACCTCGTCAAAATGTCCTTTGGCTTTTTTAGGATGTGTCCTTCTTGACAATAGGCCCCGTCAAACTGCCAACACCGTCAAATTGGAAAAACCCTTAAACTGTCCAAACTGTCAAACTGACAAGAAATCAATCTTTGGCAAACAAACATTGGCAAACAAAATAAAATGGTTGTTAATCTTTTTGGTCTATCTTGTTTTATCTTTTGACTATCTTGGCCATTTTTTCCTATCTTTTTACTATCTTTTCTTTGTGGTCATGTTACTAGCTACCTCGAGGATGTCCCATGAAGGATTTAGAGGTGCGATGACGTCTCTTGGCCTATTTTATTTTCTTTGACTGTTGTCTATGGATTGTCTTGACAAAAAGACTGGGGCAACATGACCCTTAGTATGAGTTAGGACATTCCTTGTTTGTGACTTTCTGTTTTTGAAATGGATGACCTTGCACACCTTGGTCTACATCATATCATGGTGTTTGTTGTCCATTTGTGTCATTTTTACCGCCCAATGATGATTAAGAGCAATAAATATTTAAGTCCTATGGTAATATTTTGAAGGATTTGGTCTAGGAACTAACATGCATCTTCTTTAGTTGTGTCATCTTCTCTCACCTATCTCATATAGGCTTTGCATCCATATCATCACCCATATCTTTTGCACTAACATTTCTTTGTCTCTTCATATTCTAGTCTTCTAATTAATTTCGAGAGCACACCCATGTTCTTGGAACCCATCTTTCCTCTCGAGGGGGCATACCGTAACCCTCCTCGTCATTCTTCCTCATCTTATTTTGCACTGGGGCATATTTTTGACTTATTTTCTTTGTCACAACGCGACAAGCGACATTATGACAAAGAGGGGAAAAATGTAGACACCTAAAAATGACCTAGGCCTACAAGCTTCATTTTTTACCACTTTCATCCTAGCATAATTATAACATTTAATTATGTCATTGGTCCACATTCAACTATTAATTAAATAATTCATTATTATTTAATTAATTCATGTCCTTTTATTCTTCATGATTATTAAATAAATAAATTCTATTTATTTATTCAATACGTCATTAATTGTAGTAAAAGAAATTCATTAATCAAGATGAAATTGATTGAACCCCACACATGTGCTTGTTTATCTTTTGTCTTATGGTCTTCTAAGCAAACATTGATCTTTTGGTTTGAACTTATCATAGGGTAAGGCATGTTGTTCACTATCTTGGTCTTGTAAACAAAGTCCTAGGTTCATCTAGGGTAAAAAAAACACCTTCATCCATTCTCAAAAAATTTATCAAAATCCATCTCACAAACAACTTTCTAGGACTTTGGAAACATCATCTATGCTAGACTTTTGGTAAAGCTTTAAACCAAATCAAAATCATATTATTTAGTTAGGTGTGTGGGAATGAACCCTTTCTCATACACTTAGTTAAATTAAATCACCCCCTCTTGGATAAGTTCATCCTAAGGTCACATCTACATCTTAGCATTTACAAGTTCATCATCCAAATCAAAACAAATCAAATTCAAAATCCTAAAGTCTAGTATTTATCCAAAGTTCTTACAAGTTCAAAACACCCATCATCACCCATTTTTCATACTATCATCATTTGATCTCAAAACATCCTAGAAATTCTTTTTTTTACCTAAAAATTTAGATCAACCAAAGGGGTTAAACCTGTTCATTTCAAAAAAATTCCTAAAAGTTGATCCCAATTTTATGGTCCAAACAAGATCAAAACAAAATGATTTAACATGGAATATAAACTTGATTTTGTATAAGAGTGAATTTGTACCCCATATAAAAATCCCCTTTTTTCCTTTACCCACCTTAGAAAACCAAGTTCAGAAGCTTAATTCCACCTAAGCCTGTTGCTTGCATCCCACTTGACACCTGTTTTGAGCATTGGTGGAGGCGTTTCTGTTGGGGACACCCGCGTGACACGTAGACATTTGTGTGGCACGCTTACATCCCTAGAAAATACTTGCAGCTGAACCTGTAGATGCATTACACTTCTCATTGGGAGTCAAGTTGTAATGCCCCCTTTGGTCGATTGAGCCAAATATGGCTATTTCTTTCCATCCCTTCTTCAAATTCACCCCTTCAACAAGCATGGGCCTCTCTCTCTCTCTTCACGTCTTCTAAGAACTTCTTCACTTCATTTGCAAGCTTCACAATCTCTCTTGCAATCTCTTCACAAGCTCTAAGTAGCTTCTTCACCATCTCTTTAATCTCCAAACACTTTACACTTTACAACAACAACATCAACACTCCACCACTTTAGTAGAGGAAGTGTGGAACAAAACACCATTGTTGCAGAGGCTTGAGTTCCTCTCATTTTCTCTCCCATAAGCCTTGAGCACTCTTGGTGGAGGTGGTGAGCTTTCATTGTAACACCCCTCCAATTTGTCCTCTATTTTGGTCCTCTGATTTGTTATGTTTTCTTGACAGCTCAAATACTTTGTTAGACTTTATTTTATGTTATGGTTATTCTATCATTGACAGTGGAGTGATGATAGACTATATTGATGCGATGACACATTATATGCATGGTGATTATGTTAATATGTTTTATGTTTGCAAAGATGCTTAGTTGTGATGACATTGCTATACATGCTTATTGTAGTTTAATTGATATATTATCTCATCAGTTGATGTGACATTGTATTGGTGAAGAGAACGGTATTGCATCACTCGCTTGTGAGTGCCCTGTGATTTCCGTGATTCTCTCTTCATGGTGTGTATGAATTACTATTTATATACATGTACGACATTTTCTTGTTTGTAGGATTGCAGGTACAAGACATTAGCTTCACCTGGTTTCACAGGTTTGAGCGTGTCCACTACTCAACAGTAATATTGGGAGATAGTAACGGGCTACCTATTCATACCTTTACCCTAGTACAATGTGTCATCAGTTTGCCTTTTGTTCTTAGCCTTATCATTGTTATTCTGGGTATTTTATTATTGTGCAAGTTTAATTTGGTAGATTAAATGTGTAT
The DNA here is from genome assembly GCA_007258455.2 of Sequoia sempervirens. Taxonomy (NCBI): domain Eukaryota; kingdom Viridiplantae; phylum Streptophyta; class Pinopsida; order Cupressales; family Cupressaceae; genus Sequoia; species Sequoia sempervirens. Next base: position 551,629,262 of record VDFB02058242.1, read on the forward strand.
TGATTTATATATTTAATTAATTGAATTATTGTTGTGAAGGCTTTGGAATAAACAAATAAATTAATTTAATTTAGTTATGTTGTTTAGTAATTTTTATTATTAAAAATAAATGGTAATTAAATAAATAAGAGTATTTAAATTGGTTACAATTAGTAAATTGTTTTATTTTATTTAAATGTATGTGGATGGAAAATATCTAGGTTGTTGAGGGAAAAGATATTTTGATTGGGATAATTGTGAGTTAGAAATTTGTTATCTTATAGTTGTAAATAGATTTTCAAAGGAGATATTGGGAAAGAGGAAAGAAAGTTGTTTCATGGGAAGAGTTTTTGGTTTTGGTTGAAAAATTTACTAAGGAAATTGTAGATCTCTCAGAGGTTTTTGTTTTAGAATCTTGCTGTAGAATTCTTGGTTGTGGATTGTTGTGTTTTCTGGAAAGAGGCAATAGCACTGGAGGAAGCTTCAGCTACATTGGAAAATTGAAGCTACAAAGAAGCTCAAAAACATTTCTTGAGGAAACAGTTCTTTTGGAACAGGTTCCTTTATTGTTTTTGTGAATTTTGAATGGAAGAGTTGTTTATATTACTATAATACAATTTGGAAAAGGATAGGAAAAGATTTTCAATACTATAGAAGTTCTTGTTTCTTTATTTTTAAAAGATTGCCTAAAGGAGGAACCTCTGTAGAAAACAATTAAAAATCCTCTGTGTTGTTTGCTCATTCGAAATAAATTGATATAAAAGAAAATTTAGATCTCTGTAGAAAACCTTCATTCTATTTTGTTCTCGCTATTCTTTTTGGTTATTTGAGAAAAATGAAGTTTTTAAGCTTTCTATAGAAAATTTCCTCTGTGAAAAAAGAAAAAGTTAATTGCTCAACTTGAACCTGTGATTGGATTAATTGCATATAAATAAACATATATATATATGGACGTATATATTAATATATATATATATATATATATATATATATGCATACATACATTTATATATTTTATATAAATATTTTGTGTTAATTAAAGAACACTTTGAATTTATTGGAGAGCAAATTCGTAGAGTCGCCATATGGCAGAAATTCGTCACAATAGATTTAAAAAAAAAATATATGTTAGTGATTGGGGGCCAGAGGTTGAAATCCCCAGCTACACCCATACAGGGGTGCGCTACTATGTACAACACTCCCCACACCCGTGTGGGGGAAGCGTTGCCCACAGGCAACGAACCCCTGCGTGGGGAGGCTGCGGCCAGGGCAGCGCCCTGTGCGTGCATGTTTATTATGTTGTGTTTTGTTTTACTGTTGGAATTTCAATTTATCATATATATTATATATGATATATATATGTTATATATAATATATATTTATTAATATAATATATTTATTATATATAATATATATATTATATATAATATATGTATTTAAAGTTAAATGTATTTTATATTAGTTATAAATAATATGTTTATTATATTTATATGTATATATGTATAGTTGTACATATATAGATATATGTAAATATAGTTATTTAGATTGTTTTTTTTAGATAGTAAATGATTTATTTTAATGAAATATTAAATGGGTAAGTGCATGCAAGCACCAGTTGTTATTTTATAATGAAGTGATTTTATTAGTAAGATTGGGATTTGTTTTATCTATATTTGTGGATTTGGAAACTGAACTTTTGTTTTAAATTTTTATGGAATTACTGAATGAAATTATATTTAAGTGGTGCATTTTAATAGGAAAAATTGATTGTAATGGATTTAGGAAATGCGAAAGATAGCATTTGTTAATTGCATGGTGTTGTGTTTATTTAAGCTGCACGTGTTTCTGTAATTGTGTATTTGGGGGAAAGTATTTGTCATTATGTGAAATGAAGTTTTCCAGAGTTGTAATTTGTGAAAAGGGGTTGTTATAAATTTAGTTCACCCTTTGAGTTTTCTTGGGTAGTGCACGTTTTGGATTCAGTATTGGACATCCATAGAGATGTGTTACCTTTTGAGGTGTATTGGTTATTGTGATAAGTTTTAGTGCACTATCTACCCTTGGCATGTAGTTTGAGTTATGTGTTGTCGATAGGGGAGTGGATTTCAATGGGGGCTGGGGCACAAAGTGGACCCAAGACAACTCGTGTGGGATTCAGTTTAATCAAGTGGATATTAAATAATCTATATTAGGGATAGAGTAGCTTTATACATTAACAAGATAATTTAGCCTCGCTCATTGGCTCAAGGGCTTGTAAGAGACTTGAGATGATTCGGGAAGGCCTAGAATGACAAGGTCATTATCTTGTCTTCTCAAAAGATAACTGATTATGCTCTAGTGTGCATGTGGGGCCAGGTTCGTGAGAGGTTACCAAGACAACCCTAGAGGGGGACCAGGACCTAGGAAGATCTCCTTTGGACAACCAATGCAACCTTTGTGATGACACTCCTCCTATGATAGCAGACGGTATGGTATTGAACAATCGGTTTATTGTTCAGTGGTTGCTCTTGATTCAGTGATTCTGGAAGCAATGTAACCTTATGTTTTGTGTTTATTGGTTCAGTGTCATTTTTTGTTTGTTGGTACAATGTTGTTATGTGTATTACTGGTATAGTATCATTTTGTTTATTGCCTATGTCTAGAGGTAGTAGGTTGTCTTGGTTACTTTTTACTATCTCCTAGTATGAGGGTTGGGCTTATGGGTACCATATGGCTGGGTGGCATGCATCTTACATTGTTGAGTTTCTCTTCATGTTTGTGATGGCGAGATCTTTTTTTTTGAGGAGCTTGTGTGGTTCTCTGGAGTTGTTCTTCTCTCTCTTCATTGTAACTGTGGATCATTATGTATAATTGTAGTACCTCATTTGTATTGAGGTGAACTTTTGGCATGTAATTGTAATAATATTTATGATCTATTCATTATTGGATTTTAATGGTGTATTGAATATTATGTGGTGTTGTATCTGTGGAAATATGTTCAATACATTTCTATGTGTTAGATTTATCTTGCAATGGTTTAATGCTTTGTTGTATGTTGTATCTTGAGTTTAATATTCATATGCTATTATTGGTTTAATTTTATAAGTAATGGTGTTCACATGTAGACTCGTTGCGTAGCCTAGAGGATGTATGTGGTTAGAGTGGGATACTTTACTCATCTTGTTTTAGCTTTTAAGAAAAATAAATTAGTTGTGCTTCCATAGTGTGCATCGTCCTCTAGGTTGTGGGACAGGGTTTTACATTTGAATTCCTCTTATCTATTACTTGGTTGAGTAGCATAACATTGTTTTGTAGTGCTTTAATGCTCTTCACTTCATTTCTACTTTTCTCTTTATCTATATGGTTGTCTATGGAGGTGGGAACACCAAAATGGGGTATGACTGAGGTAGGATCCTATATAGCCCCAACAATTTGTCTCTTCCTCTTGTGTGTAGGTATTGAAGACATTCGTGTGCTGGAAACTTTATCATTCGTACAGTTGTAAGTATTTCCTTTCTTCTCTTTATCTTTGTAATCTATACTTCTTTATTTCAGTTTTATCACTTTGCTATTTTTTGAGACATTCTCATTCTATGGTTTGTATGAGATGCCAGTGCACCTCTGGGACGCCAGCATGCCACACTGTCGTCCATTTTCTGCGCTGTCATCCTTTGGCCAAGAGCTTGTCAGTTTGTCCAAAAAATCTTTGTGACATGCTCTTTCGAATTTTGCAACTCTTGTCGTTGATTCCTAAGGTAGATTAGGGTAGTTCACCCCATGAGACTCTCGGAATGAAGAGAAATCATGAGTAGCGAATCCCCCTCTTCTACATTTTTGTGAACCTGATGTGAAGAATAGTGTTCTTCCAAGAAACTAGGAATTTATTTACCCCTACTTGGCGGGGTCATAACTTTTGACTCGGTGCTCAGAATTCAAAACCATTTGCACCATTGGAAAGGTCTCCTCATTAACATTCCTTCAATTCTCTTACATCCCCCTCAACCCTTCACCTAAAATTCAACTAACCAAGTTGCACAAGAAAATCAATTCTTTTAAATAAGTAATTACCTTATTTATCCTCACAAAGGTATATTCTAGGGAATATTCCTTTAAAGCCCCTTTTGTTGACTTTCCCTCCCAAAGGAATTTAAACTTCTTACAAGCTTTTCAATGCTTCTTCCAAACTCATAAATAACTCTTACAAAGGAATTTAATTGCACTTACATTCCATCTTGTCCCTCTTACACCTTCAACAACATTCTCTTACATCCTCTTAAACATCTATCTACATGCCTTAACTCTACACATTCTCCAAAAGGTGCTCTACCTTCATCCATTAGCCTTGTGACAAGTGTCACAATTCTATTGGTCTTATGTTTAGTCCCACATTTAGCAAATTCACTCATTCTTCCACCCTTGAATCCTATAAGTGGAGGCTTTCTCTACACAATAGAGATTGATCAACTCATGCAAAGTCATTATGCTCATTTCATCCATTAATCATCCAATTGATATCACTATCTTTGAGGGAAATTGGCATTTATCAAATCCATTTTGATCCACAACTTCATGCTTTTCATATCATTTTAGCTTGAATATATTGTCATTTTGCATCAAAATCACCGTTGTTCATCAGGATCTTGGAGCTTATCAAATTGGGATTGGGAAAGGGCCACTTTCCACATCAAAGTGACACCAATCCCCCTATGGGATGGGGTTTGAGTGGCTTAGATTAGGATTTCATGTTCATTTACTTGTTATTTCATGTTATTTTGATCATGTTTTCATCTTCTTACCATGCTTAATAATCTCATAGGGAATGTTTATTTTTTTTGTTTAAATGACTAATTCTCTTGGGTTTGTCCCTATTTGAGTAGGTATAGGTTGGAATTCACAATACCTAATAAAATATCAACACAAATTTAAAATATTTTTTTATAAAATTGATAAAATAGTAATCAAACTAGCTTATAAAACACCTATCACATACCTATTACACTTTATGGTGAGATGGAGAGTTGTAATTTTAAATCTCCATGAACTAATTTTATCCTTGTGTAAACATTACTATCCTTATGATTAATCATCAATCATTCCAACATACAAAATATAAAATGTTCATCACACAAAATTTTATTTATAGATAGATAAACTTGATCACCACAAAAAATATATTAATAAATGCATTAGTAATTTTTATCGATCTATATACATAATCTTTGTTCTCAAAACAAATAAATTACATTATAGATATCAACATCTCCACTTTATATAAAGCCTCCCTCCAAGGAATTCCGGTTTACTTTCTTTCTCTCTTTAGAATTTCAGGCTCCATGGTTGATAAGCTGGAAAGAATTCAAAGGTCCTTTCTCTGGATGGGAATGGAGGAAAAGAAAAGACTTGCCCTAGTGAATTGGGACACTGTCTATCACCCCAAATGTCAAGGGGGCCTGTGGATCAAGAAGATTACTAATTTGAACAAATCCCTTATTGCCAAGATTGGCTGGAGTTTGGTTCAGGAAAGGGCAGAATGGTGTAATTTAATGAAGGCTAAATACCTTAATCATAGATATTTTTTTAGAGCTTTGGTCCTGATTGATCTTCCTCTGGGCTCCAAGATTTGGAACAATATTCTTAAGAGTAGGTCCATCTTGAAGGAAGGGGTCAAGTGGAAAATTGGTAATGGGAGATCAATTAGGTTCTGGGAGGATAGTTGGATTGGGAGCAGACCCCTTGCTGACAATCACTTTAATATATTAAGGGAACATGCTGAAAATATCATTGGTAATTACATTTTTGATTATACCTCACCCAAAGCTAGATGGAAAACTCTGAATTTGTCTTTCTTACATTGGCCTAACCTTCTACCAAAGGTTTTGGAGCTTCAAGAGCTTTTGAAAACGACCAAACTCCCTCTATTTCCCAAGGAGGACAAAATTTTTTGGTCAAAGAATCACTCTGGGGAGTTCACTGTTAAGTCTGCTTATTTGTTGCTTCTCAGGTTTGGTGGTGATGAGCAATGCTGGAGGAAAGTTTGGTTCCATTAGCTCATCCCTAAAATAAACTTCTTTTGGTGGACCTCCATCCATGGGAAAATTTTAACTATTGATAACCTTGTCAAGAGAGGCTTTCAATTCCCTAATTGGTGTACTCTTTGCAGAAGGGAAGAAGAAACCATCCCCCATCTTTTTATTCACTACCAGTTTGCTACCCTAGTCTAGCAAATTGTTTTACAGAGACTGAACATCTCTTGGGGTTTTAGTAGAGATATCCACCAATTCATCTTAAATTGGAAATTTCCCTCCAATCATCCTTTAATTAAATTTCTCTGGCAACTTATTCCACCCCACATCTGCTGGTGCTTGTGGAAAGAAAGGAATAACAGGATTTTCAAAGAAAAGGCAAACAATGTGGATGGTCTACTAATAATTCTTAATAAGGTGCTCCTGGATAATATCTCAACATGTAAATGGAAGATGCCTACTAATCCCCTGACTACTTGGGATAAAAATATTGCTACTGCCTGGAATTTACCCAATGAGTTCCTGAGATTTGAAAACTCCAAATCAATTATCAAGAAGCATACTAGATGGAGAAACCCTAAACCACCCTAGGTTAAGCTTAACTTTGATGGGGCGGCTAGGGGAGGGATGTTAGCTATTGGAGGTATAATTAGGGACCATTCTGGCAGCCTGGTTGCTGCCTATGCGGGGAAATTGAGCGATCATACTAGTAACCAGGTTGAAGGAATGGCTCTCCTGTGGGGTCTTAAGATTGCGCTATCAATTGGTGTCAAGACTTTGGAAATCAAAGGTGACTCAATGCTAATTGTGGAAGCCACTAAAAGGAAGATGAAAGTGGGATGGTCCCTAAATGGTATTTTGGAGGACATTTTCCCTCTCCTAAATGCTCTTTAGGACTTTTCTATCCAGCATGTCTTCAGAGAAGGGAATGAGACTACTGACACCTTAGTGGTGACGGGTCTTGATATTGAAGGGCTTAGGTGTTGGCGAAATGAGGTTTCTTTTCTCCCCTTGGCTCTTGTCTGTTTAAAGGAAGATCTCAAACATCTAAATGATGAGTCCTAGATGGTGCTTACGTATTTTTATCGGGCTCCTTCTAACTTTGGTTGGAATTTCTAGCAGGAGCTAGCTTTTGAATTTTTGGTCGTTTTGTGAGGTGATGGGTTTCATATGTTTGTTTGATGGCTTGTACGACCTCTTGTGGGCGGGTGATGTGGTGAATCTTTCTATCCTCATTGACCGATGGTGTCATCATTTTTTGAACCCCCTAAATTTTTGTGTTCATCTTTTTAAGCTTGCAGATTTCATGAGATTTTTTGTGACGACTAGTTACTACGCCGATATCATGCCCTTACATGCTCTGGGTGATTTGCATGAGGGAGATACTGACCTTGCGTGGGTTGTGAGAAGTCACATTTATTGCCTCTATTTTCAAATTTTATGGTCACTTTTCACTGGCCTTTCCCCTCTCGATGCTTCTAGAATTAACCACCAACTCTTCTACCCTGGTTCCTCTATTCTGGTTGTTGGTGTTTTTGGTGTGGGCTCTATGGGTGGGGACAAAGTGCATGTGGAGTCAGATAGGTGTGATGAGTGGAAAGCAAATGCCACTATTTGGCACATCTGTAAAGAGGGTGGAATTGCGCAGTATATGGCGGCCATGACTGGTCACGACGAGGGCTTGTCTCATAAGTTTGTCACCTTGTGGAAGGAGGGTAGGGTCACCATCGATGGCATTTCCTTCAAAGTTTATGAGGAGGTTATTGCTAGAGTTACTAGGCTCCTAAATAGTGGCCGAACTTGGAAGAAAACTATGAAAGTTCCAGACCAGGTTAGTCTGAATCAATTTTTTCATGGAGATGATAAACCTGTCAAGTTGCGGGGTGGCTTTGACCGCAAGGCACTACCGAAGCCATGGGATAAAGTCTATTTGGTGATCATGAAATATTTCATGCTGGAAGGAAGGTATGGGGTCTAATATTATTACCACTTTAATTTCCTCAACCACCTTAGGAACCATCTACATATTTCTATTCATTTCTTCTTGTATCATGCTCTTGACAGCACTGTTGCGGAGTTTAATGAAGCCACTATTTCTAGAAAGAATTATACTATCCTTCACCAGGGCCTTATGTCTAGGCTTTACCATTTCCATATGGCACTTTTCCTTGCTCGACCTATCACTATGCAAGAAGCCCCGTCTTTCCCTGCTCTCGAAAAAACCCCGGTTTCCTCTACTTGCCCCACTGCTAGTATTTTGGACACATTGGGCCCAAGTAAGAAAAAATACCTTAAGAATCTTGCTTTGAAAGCCCATCCCCATGGCGCTTCCCCTGTTTTGGGCTCGGGGGATACGGGTAGGGAAAGAAAATGGCTTGCCCCTACCCCGCATCCTAAGGCTAAAGCCTCTAAGAAAGCTAAAGTCTACCATCAAATTGATTCTAACATTGAGATCACTGAAGAAGCTAACACCCCCCGTCAATCTTTTAGATTGGTTTGTAAGCAGGACAAGGTCGGAAGCCTTAAGGAAGCCTCTAATTCAGACAAGGATCTTGAGAGTGACAATGAAAGTCACGAGGAAATGGTGGTGGGAGGGGAAGGCCAGTCGGTGTTGGCGAATAGTGCTTCCCATTTGTCGGGAAGTTTAAAGAAGGGCCCTTCTGGTGACAATGTGCTAGAAATTACCCTTCGGTCCTCTGATGCGATTAAAGGAAAAGCCCCTTTACAGGAAGACCACAAGGAAAAATAACTGGCTTGGGAAGAAGTTGGTATGCTGAAGGGGAGATTGAAGAGGCTAGAAAAGAAGGTCCAGGAGGTGTCCCAATTTTCCCTGAGGATCATGCATAGGTCGGCCACTAGTCTTTGCTTGTTGCAGAAGGAAAAGTCCATGGATGGTGTTGAAGATGATGCTGGTTTCAAGGAGCTACTCGTGTTCCTCACGACAGATTGGGCAACGGCTACACATGATATGCTTGGAAGGAAGGAAAATAATTAGGCCGTTGGGCCTGTTGTTTCTTTTTTCTGCTAAAACTTGGTGGACCCCTGGTGGTCTTTGGACTTAGTTCTTCTGTTACTTTTTGTTTTTTGATGATGTGTTGTGGGTGATGGCTTTCTCTTTGCTGTCATTGTGCTGTTAGTGTGATTTTGCTGGATGGCCTTTGTGCCTCATTCTTATGGGTCAGCACCCTTGTTTTGTTGCTTTTTATTTCAAAAACATATTACATTATAAAAGAACATACATCTAAATAAAAACTTATGTCTTGAATAAAAAGAAAATCCATCAAAATCAACAAAATCCAAAAAAAAACATCATTTATATAATTGATTGTTGATTTAAAATACTAAATCACCTATTTCAAACAACTATAAAATTTGCATGTCAGAAATAACATATGAACTTTCCATTTATTGTTACATGCTTGAATTTGAGGGCCATGGAAGGTCACTTTAGAGCATAGGAAAAAGAAAACAATATTAAAGGAAAAATATATTTGACTTTACACTTTGAAAAGAATGTTGTTAAATGTTGACCTGCTAGTCTATTAAAACAACATAAACCCATGAACAACTTGCACTAGGTAATTTGCTAAACATGTTTTCTTTGCGTTCAGTGTGTTATTGTTAATTTTTATGTATGCTAATGTTTGTTTTGTTTTTAAATTATTATTTTTAATCATAATTATAATAATATTTAATACATAAAAAATAATGAATTCTTTAGATTTATGAAATAATTGAAATTTATTGAGAAATGATAAAATTAAATGTTATATATATGATTTATTTTTTAATTGTGTTTAGACTTTTAGGTAAAAAATAATATTATTATCTTTATGATATTATGATAAAAAATTGATTAACTTAATAGCCTCGACAAGTCTATCATATTGTAAGGCATAGAAGTGAATATTATAAATTTTACATTATTGTTTTAAGTTAGATTTTACAAATATTATAGTTTTAATTTGTCTTTTTTAACAACTTCAATTTTGTTTATAATCTATCAACCAGATTTTATTAAAAAATATTCCAATTTAAATAGATTCACATCTTTATGTCATGTGACACCTTATATTAGGTTGCACATTGTAACCTAAAATATCACATTCAAATCTTCTGCTCTAAATCTATTCTTTTTATAAACTAGTTGTTGTCTTCTCAATCAACATGCCAAAAAATTAACAAGATCAATTATCCTTCATTAAATTCTTACAAAAAAATACAGTTTACAAGAGCACTCAAAGCTATAACTCTACACTAGATTGATTCACCAACACCTTATGTGAGTATCCATATTACATGTTTGACACATCTTTAACAAATTTTCACTTGCTCTAAATCTATCCTTTTTATAAACCATTTGTTATCTTATCAATCAACATGCCAAAAATTAACAAGATCAATTAGAATTCATTAAATTCACACAAAAAAATATAGTTTATAAGAGCACTCAAAGCTATAACTCTATACTAGATTGATTGACCAACACCTTATGTGAGCATCCATATTACATGTTTGACACGTCTTTAACAACTTTTTCTTTAACAACTTTTCACCTCTAAGGGTGTGACTACTACTTGTTGGAAGAATAAGGAGTTTTTCATTGATATGCTTATTGGTAGCACGGGCATGAAGTATGAGATAAAGGTATGAGCACAAGTTGCACAATACACAGTACAGTGTTGTCATTGATGTCAAAATTGTGATCTAGTATGAAGATTATTGTGCATGGACTATTTTTTATAGCTTGATCATGTTTTTAAAAGATGGTTATCCAGTGGATATTTGCAATCTGAAGGTTTGATCCGGTGATGACAGATGAAGGGAAAATTGGCTAAGTACATCAAAACAGTGTTTTCAATGTATAGGACATCTGGTATTTTGGTCCACATTAAATGACTATGTAGAATCTCACTCTGTAATTTTTATGTAATTTTTGTGGATTCTAGAAGGGTCTATTTCCAAAGTTTCCCAATGTTTCAGTCTCTAGTTTTGAAGTTATGAATGACAAAATCTTTGTTCTAGTAGTTATAATGTTACCAGTATAGTATGGAAATTTTGGAGGATCTACATCTCTCTATGGATTGGTATCTAACTTTGCAGATTTGTGGAGATGTTGATAGGTGTTAGCAGTGCCTATATTCCAAGTGGCATGAAGATTTGAGGTTTGTGTGTCTGTTTGTAGTTGAGTAGTTGATGAATATTGATGTTAGGTCTTTTTCGGTGTCAACCTAATTCTTTTTGGGTATTGTAGAGTTTTGAGATGTATTGATCTGTTATTTGGAGGCTATTATAGGTTCATGAAAACCTGTTTGGACCTGTTATAAGTTTTGAATCATGGTGCAAAGTGTGTATGTCTGTATGTTAAGAAGACAAGTTATATTTTGTGTGATACATATAATTAGGCCAACCTAATTTATGTTATAGATGTTTGTGGATGAATCAGATATGTAAGATATTTTTTAATATATTTTAAATAAGAAAGATGTAATGTAATATGTAGATGTTGCAAATTGTATGAATGTGATGTGAATGTAGAACAAAATAGAGTGTTAATGCAGATCAGTATGAAGTGTGTAAATTCAGTGTATTGAGCTTCAATGGAACTATATTCTAACATGTTGTATAGATGCATTTACATAACGGTTCAAATATTAGTTGTGTGCCACCTATCTCTTCTATCTTTTCTTCTTTCTGTGGGCAATGAGTCCACTTGTAGTGAGCAATTCTATAATGTCTTATAATTGATTATAATATATTGTGAGCTAATCCTCACCGTGGTTTTTCCCTTTTTGTGTTTTTCACATAAAAATATCATGTTCATGTATTATGTGATCTTGATGGTTGATTTCATGATTTCCTTTCTTACTACAAAATGAATATGCTATGTGGATTGAATGCTTAAATGTTTAAGTGGTTTCAGATTGAATACTAATTCACCCTCGCCTCTCAGTATTGTATGTGTTCAATAATTGGTATTAGAGCTTGGTTCCTTGGAATAAGCTTAACCACTTTGGGAAGATCTTGGAGGTTGAACACATGGCTATTAGAAGATTTCCTACTCCTCCATAAGAGATACCTACTATTGGTTTTACAGAAGAAGAGTGCATGGTTGGCATGAATGGATAAATCAAAATAGCCCTTGAAGATCTGGAAAGGACTAAACATGAGAATAAAGATCTAAAGGAAAATGTCAAAGAAGCAAACAAATGTATCAAAAAAATGAGAGAAAATTAAGAAGTTTAGGGAAATATTTAAGGAAGTTAATGAGCCATTGAAGCAAGCAATTGAGACAATTACCAGTATGAATTTGCAAGTTGGAGAATGAAAGAGAGATGAATAATATTTGAATTCCAAATTGAAAAGAAAATATGAGGAATGTTCAAAGCTTGAAGAAGAATTTGTAAATATGAGATTAGATCTGGAAAAAGAAAAGAGTCATGAAGACAAATTCAAAATAAGTTTTATGAAGCTTGATGAAATGATCACAATCTAGAAAGGATCTAAAGACAAAGGTATTTTATATGTTCTAGTAAATCATATTTTTAGAGGCCTTCATAGTGGAATTTTGGGTTGAAACTTGCATTGATCCTTAAAAATTAGCTATCATAGACACAAATTTTTAGGGATTGAGTTAGTACTCTTGGAGAACTTTCCAATGGTGCAAATGGATTTGAATTTCAAGCACCAAGCAGAAAGTTATGACCCGAACAAGTTGGGGTATATAATTTCTTAGTTTTTTCCTCCTTTTCAAATCTACAAAATTAGTTAGCCTCACAAAAAAAAACCATATTTCAATAAAAGATTAGAGAGTATATGAAACCAAAAATTTAAAGCACACATGAAAAGTTGACTCTCTGTTTTACCTGCAAAAGCATTAATGTTCTACAATAGCGTCACTTTAAACCTGTCAAATGCATCTCTCTGGTGAAATGTGATAGCATGGCTCTGCAAAAACCAGTGACATCAATAGTGTTGCTATATCAATAGCGTCACCATATTAAAAATACAAAATTAATCAAAAATATAATAGCGTCACAATATTCAAATGCATCATAATATTTCAAAAGTGTCATTGTAGATAAGTCAAAGGCATCACCATATGTAATAGTGTCATTGTAGCTTTCAAATGTGTCACTCTAGCTATAAACTGCAAAAAACAAGAATCTCAAGAGAAATTCATCAAATTTGGTTAGTTAATCCCTCCTTCTAGTGTCAAAATGTGATCATATTCATAGTATGAGCTAAATACACCATATCCAAATGAATTTAAGCTATATTTAACTAACTAAGCCACGATCCCAATGAAATTTTTGAAAGCTTCAAAAACAAGCAACCATTAAACTAAGCATGAAATAAACCATGAAAGCATAAAAGAAACCTAATCTAGAACTCCAAACCTCATCCCATTAGGGCATTGGTGTCGTATTGATATGGAATGATGACCCTTTCCCAATCCCTTGGATAAAATAAGCATCTAATTGAACTTCATTGTTGAAAACCAAGCTAAAATGGATGAAACTATGCTAAAGATGGATGAAAAAACTTAATAATGGTTCAATATGAATAAAGATAGTATTCAAATGTGCAACACAAATTTTCTTTGATGGAAGTGGATCCATTTCTCTCCAAAATGCAAGGTATTTATAGGAGAAAATGGTGAATCAAGGGCTAAGATTGATTTGATCAATCAATGGTCAAGATGAAAAGTGAGGTGAAGAAATGGATCAACGATTCTCATCAATGGATGAGAATGCAAGATCACATGGATCAAAGAGTTAATCAATGACTCACAATGATTCAAAGGAATTACACTTTCAAAGTTTGTTACAAAAGAATATTCCCTTTTTGGAGCTCTAATGGGAGAATATTCCCATGCAAGTGGATGGGTGAGTGAAAACTAGTAATTAGTTAATTAAAACAAAGTTTTAATTGTGCAAGTTGAGGAATTTTAGGATTATCATTAAATAATTTGTTTATTTAATGAAAGGGGGAGGTTAAATGACATTTAATTAAGAAAATAAGATTATTCAATTTAAATGAGAGGACATAAGTTGTTTAATTTAAATAATTTGTATTATCCAATTAAACAAGATGAAAATTTTGTGTGAAAGGGAGGGAATTAATCTAATTAAATTAATTAGATTAATAGATGAAAATGATGCATTTAATTAAATAACTAGGCTTATTTAATTAAATAGTCAACAAGAAGATAAATTTTAGGGTGAAATGATGTTAGTGACTAGATTTAAGTGTGTAATATCATTTAGGACAATTTTAAGTGTCTACAGTTTTATGGCATTTTCCTCTACCTAACCTAGGGTAAGCACTCTTTATTGACATCACTATAGCTGTTTATAGAGGTGGAAACACAAAAATAAGGTTTGACTTAGGTAAGACCCTATATGATGCAACCCTTCCTCTCCTCTCTTTCTTGCAAGTGGAAAATATGAAGTGGATTTGGAGAAGATTGAAGACTCAACATCAAGATCAAGCATTCAAGTGCATTCATTCATCAAAAACCAAAGTTTTGAACTTGAGTCTAATAGGAAAGAACCTACAAATGGTAACCCACTGATACCTGTTTGAAGATTCTAGAAACTAACATCCTCAGTCTAGGGTGACCATTCCCTTGACTAGACAATTTTAGCTTAGATTTGAATACCAGGTTGCTCTATCTATGCCCTCTATTATGCTATTCTCAATTTCTATTTATCGACTTTGTATTTTTTTGTATTCATAGATCAATTTGTTGTAGTTTCCTAATTGAGATAGTTTACATAATCAAACCAATTCAATTCCTAATCAACATCAATCATTAACCCCCCCCACAAAAAGAGGACCAAAACCTTGGTCAACCATTCTGGCTCTTCCTTTCAAGGATATTAGCCAAGTGGTTTTGTATGATCATTTTTGTGTCCTCCCTAGTTATGTAATTGGAAAGGTGTGGTTTAGACCCTAGATCCTCTTTTCCCACATCACATTTTGATTTACACACCTATCCTCTTAAAATCTAAGTGAAATCTTTGTGTGAAGGTGTTATCATTCAAATTTCATTTCATGTGATGTGACACATTGAAAAAGTGAATATTTGCTTGTCATTTTTCATTTAAAAAGCTTAAAAGTGTTATATTCTCAACATTTCATAGGAAAATTCAATTAAATATCACATGTTACATTTTGGAAATTATCATTTATCAAGAAATTGGAACTTATTATGTACATTCATTTTATTTCTTTGAAACATAAAAATTCATGAATACATGTGTTTTATGTAAACAAATTAGGTTTTCTTGCACTTAAAAAATTTCTTTTGAGAAATTAGACTTGAACCTATGCAAACTCAGACCTTTAAACACTCTACTATATTTCCATATCTTTAAACTTGTAAAAAAATTGCATATTTGGTCTAGGGTTCCCTCAACTTTGTCCTCCTATTTTTTCTCCAAATTTCAAACAAATTTTATTTTTATAATTTTGTGTAGGCTTGTTTCCTTCTTATGAGATTTTTGTTTATTTCCATCATCATTATTCATTAGAATCCTATTATTATATGAACAATCAAGTTTCTTGCATCTTGTTATTAATTTATGAGCTTCACAACCTAGTGTCCCATATGAAATAATCTCGTGAGATGTAGTTATAGACTCATGGTTTCTCGTGGTGCAATTACATCCAGTGTCGATTCTAAGTTTCATAAGTCTTTCACTCAAGAATTTCATCTACACAATCTATCTTTGATCCTCTCACTAATCCTACTTTTCCTATGTCTTCTTCATTGAACCAACCATTTATGTGGACTTGAAATATTCTTTTGCAGATCATGTCCCTAAAGATAAACTTAAATAATTAGACAAAGACCTTGAAAGCTTGCAACTATACTTAAGTACTAAATACTTGGTTGGAGAAAATGTTCCTCTTGTGGATAACCTTTAACAATTGATCAATGATATACAAAGAATAAAAGTGTTGCATATACTAGCTCATAAAGTGGACTCAAACATCCCTACAACAACTAGTTGGGCTCAAACCCTTACCAATGCTCAAAATGAAATGGGAAAACAAGTTTCCTCTACTAAAACTATACCTTCTATTCCTACTTTCACCCCTCTTGTTGTAGCATCCATCACACAATATAGTAATGGTCTTAACTCTAGTTTAGGGATTTCTTGTAGGTATCTGTATATTTTCCCCTTCAACTACCATGCCTCCATTTTCTTCACCTCTCATCAAATTTTAAAATAATAGCCCTCCAATTATTAACAATATCCCTACACACTCCACACATTCTTAAAATATGCTACAAAATGACCTTGTAATAATAAAATTTTACAAAATATGATATCTCAACAATAATACATATTAAATATGATCCAAAGTTAATCCAATGCTAATCCTTCAACATACCTCACATGATGTCCATTATCATTTTCTATCTTAAAAACACATATTCTATAAAAAAATAAAATTCTCGCTTTGGGAAGTACATTGGCTCATCATAATTACCAATCATTCACACATTTATGTAGGATTTTCATGATTACCAAATTTTGGTTAGCCAATATGAAGGAACACCTTGATCAGCTCCTAATGGTCAATCTGAAGCCAATCTTCAATCTAATTATCAATAATTTAAGATGAAAAAAATCAGATCAAAATAAGCATTCCTCAATCATGTAATAATATTCAAACACTAGTTGCTACTACATCTACAACACTATATCAGTTCAAACCAAGATATAGATAATTTTCACAATTTTCCAATTCTCTCCATGCATATATGTTACAATTGCTTAATAAGAACATGCTCCAACTTCCTCCTATTCGTCCTATTGATACAAAAAAGCTCTTACCTCATAACTTCAATGCAAAATCCTTTTGTCAATATCACCATATACACCTAGACATGATACATAAATGTGTATGCATATTAAACACCAAGTGCAAGACCTCATTGATTCTAATGTCATGTTGTTGGATGGTGTAAGCAATAAAGGAAATAAGTTGGTAGTGCCACGTAATTGAAATATGCAAATATTTACCAATCCGTCACCAAGTCATGCAATTAATCTTGTCAATGCAAATGGTAATGAAGAGGATGTTAATAGCATATTTGATATGATCAATGTGATTGATTCTCATCCTCACAAAAATGAATAAATCTCTTGGCATACGAAAAATTCACTGCTAGCAATTTATCGACAAAAAATTTATTGCTAGAAATTTACCGTGGGAAAATTCACTGACATGACAAATTCACCTCCAAGTAAAATTCACCACCAGCAATTCACAGTGGTGGAAAATTAACTGCATTAATATTTTTTTACATATACTTCGATAACTTTGAAAATTAACTGCATTATTCTTTTGCAAAAAAAAATTCAAAGTTTTCCAAATATGTATTAAAAAATATTAATGCGATTAATTTTTTGCCATGGTGAATTGCTGGTGATGAATTTTACTTGGCGGTGAATTTTCCCAAGGTGAATTGCTAGCGGTGAATTTTCCCAAGGTGAATTACTAGTAGTAAATTTTCCTAGAGCCAAATCTCTTACTTGATATCACCTTTACACATATTAATGCTTCTATACATACACCTAATGGTCCTCTTTGTTGAACATAGGTTCTCATTGATGTCAAAGGATGTCAGTAATAATAGAGTTTGTAGTTGAAAGTTTTTCAAGGATGAAAGAGATTATAGGAGTACTTTGAATTTTCATTATATTCCCTTTGACTTAAAGTGTTGTATGTCAAAAGTTTAGTTTGTTCAGTGTTGGTAATTTTACTATCAGGTTGCAAAATCAAGAAATATATTATCAGTTGTTGCTATATGCTTGCAATATATTGCTTGCATCTATTCTCTATGTCTATGATGGTCTGAAAGTCTATATCAATATGTTTCTATTCAAGGATATCTTTTGGGTAGAGATATTTCTTTGGAAATGCAATAATGGTTAGTATTTATTTCAAAAATACACTTTTTCTTTATGGTTTGGAAGGAGAGTATGTCTACACTATTATTATAAGATTCCCGAGTTTTCAGAGGATATGTTAAACATGCAAAATATTGAAGTAATAGAAGGTTCTTTGTGTCTATCTTTCAACCAGTAGAAGTTCAAGGCATGTGCGATATCAACTAGTTGCACGTACGAAATTCAAATCTTGTGTGTGGTGTTAAGATAGGACCTACTTAAGGTTCTTGTGGTAGCACACAGTATCATGTTATTTTGGTGGAAATACATTTTGTTGTTGGACCGTACTATACATATTTCATGTAATTTGAATTTAGGTCCATCCCATGTCGTCCTGGCTATTTTCGGATCCCTGGTTGACATTGAAAAGTGTTAATGTAATGTCATGTATATATTTCAATGTTTAGATACATCAACATGTATCCAAGTATGACCACATGAATTATAATTACATATATATGTGAAGTAGAGTTGGTCATTGGTGAAAATTGTAGAGAAGGTGGTGAAGATAAAATGAGAATCACATTCTAGTGTATGTGCCTATGTCAGAAGATCATATATAATGAGGGGGAGCATTAGCTACGACTTTGGAATGTTATTAGTTGTTGTCATTGATGTCAACACCGATGGTTTTCATTCATGTCAACATTAAAGATATTGTTGGTAGTTATTACATTTACTATTTATTGACTGTCTCTCATGTCAAAGAATGCTATATGTGATTTTCATTTGTGTCAACATTGATTATGGGAAGGTGGTTAGTCCTTGGAATTGGTTATCATTGTTATATTCAACTTGGGCAAACATTGGTGATGAAGTTTATGGTTGGATGTCATGCCTTATCAAAGAAGAGTTTTTGAAGTTCATATAATGCATTATTATTGTAAAAAAAGTTGATTTCATAATGATTTATTAAGATGAGGATCAGAGGCATGACTAATAGTGGAGAGGTGTTGCTGAAGATCTATAGTATGTCTTATGCTCTCTCTTGATGTTCATGATGAAGTGTGTGTTGCTGAAAGAAAATTTAAGATGTTATTATAGGCATCACATCAATCAAGATAAACATTATAATTTCCTTGTCATGCTCATGTAGAAAGAATAGTATACAAAATGACTTCTATATTGCATAGATTTCAAACTTCTAAGATCTTCTATAAACTAAAATAATAAACCAAGAATATAACTTCTTATAAAATTGATTTTGACCTAAAAAATGTTCACATATTCTACCTACAATTTTTTTAATATTGATTTTCCAAACACTCAATCTTACATTAAAAAATATTGCATAGAAAGAAACGTACGACTAGCACTCAAAATTTTCCATTCATTTAAGAATCATGATCCCTTGAATCTTTAGAAGATGCATCATTTTCTAATCACATCCACACTTGCCTTCCATTTGCAGCATGTCTTCTTTAAACATGCATAGAATGGCTAATCCAATTTACATATCTTGGATGGGTGAAGCATACTATAAGTTTTATTATCAATATAATTATATTAGTATGCGATTTAAGACTTTGGGATAATTAAGAGTCTTAATGTCGTAAGTTTCTCATTGAAGTTGGGAATACTTTCCACTAGGGGAGAAATTTTATAGCTGGCCCATCTATCAAAGAATTTATTTGTTGGAATGGTTTATGATTAAGGTAAGAAACTTAAAATGGTTAATATATATCTTTATTATAGTCCATTATAATATTTGATGTTTCAAAGTCATTATTCATACAATCTTAGAATATTGATTGTATTTATGGTTAACTTAAATATGACAATTCAACCATCAAATTTAATCTTTGGGAATTATATTTTCTATGTAATGATATCTATTTAGAGAGGATAAGTCATTGTGCTTATAATTGTACAGATTTATACAAGATTGTATAAATGAATAATTAAATTTTAGGTGGGTAGTAAGAAATGATAAAGATTATATTAAATATATAATTATCTTTGATGTTTATTAATGATTATATAAATAATTATGTACTTGTCATTATCCTTTTTCTAAGACACACTTAGTCTTTTACTAGTTACTAATTCTAGACTAAGCAAAGGGAATGGTTTCCACACTACTCTATACAAATAATGCTTCCAACTTTAATTTTAGGATTTCCAAACTAAGATTCACCACTTTTAATTAGTACACCTACTCTTCTATATGGGTTTAAAAATTCGGAACCTTATTTTAGAAAAGCTAACTAAAATTAAATTTAAAGGGTGGTTATCTCCATTTTATCAAGCATCTTCAAGCTAAAGTTTATGTTCCTTGAAGCTTCATTCTCATTGAATTTGGTACTACCACACTTAGTTAAATGGGTGATCTTTCAAGTGGTAACTATTGTGCATAGGATTATATGAATGATCAATACTTCAACTAATTTATTTAGATACTTATACTAAGCATTCAAATTTTGTATGTAATTAGGTGAAAGCACAATAATGTGTTTCACTTTTCACCCTTATTGGACCATATAATTTAGTAGCTTTCAATATTTAAAACATTTTATTAATTATACTAAATAAACTATCAAAATATAAAGATAATGTAAACTAGCGATTTTTGTCATTTTTGTGTATATTCAATTTATAATTTTGTATTTTAAAAATAAATTCTATCGTTTTTTATTAGTTTTCATCAAAAACTGAAATGATTTTTTATTATTTTATACTGATTGATATTTATCATGTAACAATTTGTTTTTACTACAAATAAAATATTTCTAAGAGTTTTTAGAATTAAACCACCAACTCCAATATCTAGTGTGACATTTTCTAATATTTGCTTTATTGAACATTTTATTATTTATTATTTATAATTGGTATGAATGCAACTTTAGACTTGGACATTGGAGTCTAGTGTAATGTTTTTTGGACCTAGTTTTCTATGTTTCCTAATGTGTCAAATATAAACCCTTTTGTTTAATAGATCTTTACTTCTTATAATTAAATAAAAATTATAATATTAATAAAGTATTATGTTAATTTTCTTAAAAAGATAATTTTGAGAGTTACATACAGATAAACTCTTCTCTCCAAGTGACTTCATTTGAACCTTTTGTACACATGTGAAGTTGATTGTTTTGTTTAGAAAAAAATAACTTGTTGATATGAGAAGTGGATACCACATAAGTAGGTTTGATCAAGTTACCTTTGATCACAATATGTTCACCTAAACATATTTTAAATTTAAAGTTGGTTGGTCCAAAACCCTAATATCCTTAATGAAAGCACAATGCAATAAATTGAGATTTCCCCTTGCAGGTGACTAGTTGGCCCAAAATTCATACTCACTTATGTGCTTTCACCCAAATAATACAAAGAAAAATATATTCTATCTAGTGTGTGAGGGATTTTATATTTGGAGTTATAGGAATTTGCACAGATATAATTCCTCAGCATATTTTTTTAATTAATGTATAATATTTTTCTATAAACAAGAAAAAAAAAAGGTATCAAAAAAGAGATATATATAACCTACCTACATTCCAAATGGCTAGAGCCTTGGGAACCCCTTTCCTTGAAAATTTCACACTAATACAACCCACATCTTCACTTTGGGTATGTGATCATTAATCTCCAAGCTACACTAAGCTCCAATTATGATGTAGTTTAAAGGTCCCTTTAGCATACTTTAAAGTTTGTTCACATCTTATTTACATAGAATGAAATCACTATCTTCCTTTGGTGCATCATATTTGCTAAATTTGCTTGGTGGAGCTTGAAATTAATGATTATTTTATTTTTATATGCTATTCTTACCTTGAGATTAGAGGGTGATTTTTTTCCTCATTAGCGACTCATATAAGTCTCTCTAGACCATCATGGCTTATAAGGATCAAAGATTCTTGGTTCACTTCTTTCAAGAGATGTTTAACCTTGACCAACATCTAGCCAAAGACTTTTCTTCCATAATGATTTTCCCTTGAATGATTGTTTTTTTCATTCACCTTGTTTCTTCTACATGATTAAGTATGAAGTGACCTCATGCTAGGTTTACATAATGACGATATTTGTGAGGCATCAAAAGATATGATATATTTTTATATACTTTCAATTTAATGAGACATCAAAAGATATGATATTTATAACTTTTCTTATAATTCAAAGAAATACAAAGGTAAGATTTGAACTTTGTTAATTATAAATTTTGATAACTCAAGGTACGTGTACCAATTGTCTCTTAAAAATGACATGAGTAATACCCTACCTTAATATATTAATGTTATGTTTACATGAACGATAATAAGTTTCTAACACTACAAAAACAAAAAGAAGACCGCTTGCATACAATGTTAATTACCAATAATTGAAAAATATTGCCATTGAAATAATTAAAAAAATGTTCCATCTCTTTAATATAAAAGAGAGGAATGTCATTGTGTTCTCAGTAATAGTGTATAAACAACGAGAATAATTTCAAAAATGACTCACACTCGAATCTATCAATCTAATCTACATTAAAAATTACACATGAAAGAGTGATTACCATCTTTAAAAAGTAGGTGAAATTGTTGGATCGACACTTGGAAAGAAAGTGTAAGACCATAAAAACAATCCTGGTTGTTGATTTGTCTGATGTAGAACACAACGTTATCAACTTTAAGATGCCATGCTACAACACGTACCTTTCCATTGTTACTGTGCTCTGTCTCATTCTTCTACACTTTCCTAACCTGATCAACTTTATGAGATGATAAATTATGCTTGTTGGTTGAGCAGCACATCAATTTTATAAAAGCCGTCTATGTTTTAGAATGTAATGATTTAAAGAAAAGCTGTCAAGACATCACCTTTTCTACATGTATTCAGGCAATTTAGTGGACCATGAGCCAGGTTGGCGATTACTCATATATTCTTGCATTGAAAGCTCATTGCCATTATCAGCAATGCAATTCCAACACATGATGATCACCTTTTACATGTCATAGAAAGATACCATACCTACAAATTTAAAATATCTTCTTATAACAGTTGTTCAAATGGAGTTTTGTTGTTGGAATTAGTACAACCCAGAAAGTATACATCCAATGCTGGTGCAGCCCACGACTCTGGCGTTCTTTAGATGAGAAAAAGTTGGTGAATATGTTGAATCAACGGCTAAGAAATTGTAGAAGAGGTTTTAAGATTATATGAACAATCTTGGCCATGGATTTGTATCATGTGTGTATTCCATACACTAATTGACTAATTTCACAATTTTTAGGTCAAAGTTGGCTTAGAAAAGGCCAGGTCTTTTATTTTTTATATAATTTTCGAGTTTTGTTTAATTGTTTTGGTTTAAGTATTTGTACATTAAGTTATAAGTTTTATGACTGTAAAATATATATTTGAACTTGTGTGTGATATTTGTATGTAGTGGGTTTTTAGAATATATATAATAATATTTTTTCTATGAGATTGTTATGTTTCAATTTTATAACTTGTAAAAACCATATACATATATGATCAAACAAATAAATTAATTGAACCAACTTATAAGAGTGTCTATATCATAAGAATATTTTTTTCATTAAAATTAAAATGGATCGGAATTAATAAATCCCCTCAAAAATAGTTCAAAAATAATACAATTAATCAATACTCATTTACTTCTTCATGTTCCATGTTATGGACGAAGGGTAAATGACTTGACCATATCTAGAAACACTTACTTGTAAAGTAGGAACAATGAATGGGCTTTCTTTTAAAGGAACAACATAATAAGCATCAATTTTCACTTTTATGATTAAGACGCTCTCACAAGAATTAAACATGAATTGATAGAGGCACATTTTGTAGATTTAAGGTAAGATAATTGAAACAAGGATATAGTTGAAGCATGAACTTTCCAAAATGAGACAAAATATTCAAAAGGATAAAAGGGTTATTGTCAATGCATTTTATTTTGTATTTAGTTAGTTGTTTTGTTGTATTATATGTACTTATGATAGTGTAATCTTGATTAGGTGGGTATCTACTTAGGTAGGTTGTATTTGTATCATGTGATTTGTATTTTTCTAGTTTGGTGGAGATATTTTATATGTGCATATGAATCAATCTCCTTTATCTCACATTGGTTGTATGTATTCTTAACTCTTGATGGTGTATCTTATATATACCCACTTGTAGCTCCCATATGAGCAATTAATCTAGAATCACATATCATTAGAATCATTTTATAGAATGGAATTATTCTCTCATTTTGGGTCTCTTTTGTGCTTTTATTAAAGCTCCTTATCGTCGATGGCTAATTTCATAGTCAAATATTATATAGTTTCATACCTTGTGGGATTACTTTTTATTAAAAGAATAGGTTGTAGATATATATTTTTTGAATAATTGTATAGTTTTTTTTGCATCAAATGATGGTTTAGATAATTATTAAAACTTGATAGAAATAAATTAGGTTTAGGAGGTTCCTTTTGTGGTCATGTATTATACTTGTTGTTCTAGAATATTTGTAG
Organism: Sequoia sempervirens; assembly: GCA_007258455.2. Taxonomy (NCBI): domain Eukaryota; kingdom Viridiplantae; phylum Streptophyta; class Pinopsida; order Cupressales; family Cupressaceae; genus Sequoia; species Sequoia sempervirens. Next base: position 551,653,667 of record VDFB02058242.1, read on the forward strand.
AGTATATCTAAGCTCGCAATTGAGTCCAAAGAATTTTAAAAAGAGTTTTTATTTTTTAATGATATCAAGTTTCCACAATCCATAATGTAATTTTATTTTTTGTTGCATCTAAATTAGACATAGGAGGTTAGATATATAAGGGTTTAAAGGAAGGGTTTTCTATTGGGCATTTGTAGCTCACTCATCATTTGGAGGTTTTTGGGGCAAAATCAACCATACCATTACATCTAGAAAGTCTAAAATCTTAAGAATTGGCTATTAAATTATCCAAGTTAGACAACTTGGATGGTAGCCATCAATAAAAAAAATTCCCTTGGCCGTATGGATTATACTATCCTACAAAGAATACTTTCTAATATTTAATCAACATATTCAAGAAGGATTCATAGTGTAGGGATCATCCTTGACACATGTAGAATCTAAGGGTACAAAGGAATATTTTCATAAATTTTCAAAGGTTTATTTAATATTGGATGTCTATTGGTACATATGATATTTAAGGGTACTAGGGCACCATAAACTACATGATCATAGTTATTATAGGGTATAGTTGTTTCTAGTGTGACCCCATACTAATTGATGGCTATATATCCAGGTGAAGGCACACAACACAACCTTGCCACTTCCTAGTTTTTAAACCATGAGTAGCAAATCCATAATGATGCTCCACATGTAAAGGCTCTAAAACCAACACTTTTCCTTAGGTAATGCCACCTTCTACTTAAACTGATGGTTGTAAAATAATCTTTAAATTGTTAACCAATATTTATTTTATTTATCAAACTTTTATAACTAATAGGTGGTTTTTAATTTTTTAGATGACTTTTTTCTATTATGTAGGAAATCTCTTCAATTTAAAAATAATTTGAAAACCCTATACAAAATAATTTTTCAAGTCAAAGTTATACTCTATCACCTAGCATTTTTATACATTATCTCTATCTCATGATAATTGTTGTCACAAAGGATTGCACCCAAATGCTAAGCTTGGAGGCTCAACAATCTCGTGAAACATGTAAACATCTTTGAGCATGTGGGTTTCTCATGATGAAGATGAATCTCTAGATTATGGGTTGGTTCCCCTTTAGATCTCCTAGAAACTAATGGATATTTGTGGGAAAAAGGAGAAGGATAATTGATAAATGGGAAAAACTAATTCTAGGAGGTGATGCACCAAAATGTAAATAATTTGTAACTTGATTCATAACTATTTCTCAAAAGATCTATTTATACAACTCAGTTTGGGCAATCTAATCACATGGATATTTCATAAAAAGGCTTGAAATCTATCCTCTTTGAAGGAAAACATAGTTTTCAAAACTTGGAAGATAAGATAAATCAATTGCACAACCTATGACCTGTGATGATTAACTAATTTCGTATACATCAAACTATGAATGAGACAAAAATTTAAAGGTTTTTATACTCTAAACACATAAAATTTGCATCAAAATCACTCGTAAGAGATACAACTCCTGAAATAGAGAAGGTAAACACTTGATTTTTTATTGATTAACAAAAGGAATCTCTACAAAACTAGACAAATAAGCTGAAATAACTACTACTATATCAAAAAATTTAAAATATGTAGAGTTACAAAAAATCTAAGTCTCAGCAACATGTAAGAGAGGACCAAAAGAAAGAATTAAGGAACACATAAGTTTTCCCTCCTATAAAACAAAATCAATCCCAAAGTGAGAAGAAGAGTCAACTGCAATCAATTGTAATCCAAAATATCCATCCCAAGATGTTGCATGAGAAAAATAGAAAATCCCCAAAAAGAGGGCTCATAATTGCTCCAATTTGAGCTAATTTAGCTCCAAACTCCCCCTCTCAAACTATTTGATGAAAAAGAACTCCAAAAATGCCTTAGTTTGACTTAAGTCAAAGATAGAAATCCAAATGCATGCTTGACACTTCAGTTCAATTCCTCCTTTTTTTGCATGAATTTGGGATAAGCATAAACTATTTGAAGAAATATTAAAGACAATCAGTTATGACTTTCTTTAATAAGTGTTATGTAGCTGTTTATTTCTTGCATCACATGACAAATATTAAGGTAATTTGTAAAATTTCACCTTTAATATTTGTTTACATATTTATTTTTTTGTTAATTTTATGCAAAAATACAAGGGGAAAATTTAATTCATTTATCTTCTAACTCCTCTGGACTTGAATTTTTTCACTAGGAAAATGTTAAGGAGGACTTGAGCATGGCCTAAGAATTAATTTCATGGAATTTATGAAATATAAGTGGAAAATAAACACTTGGGTCTACCAAGATTATGGTTTCATTGAGAAACTCAAAATAATAACCCTAACACGGGCTCATCTTGCAATCATTTTCATCTGGCACATTCTCATGTTGTTGCTCCTACCACCAAGGGTTTGAAGCTTCTAGGTATTCTCTGTCATGGTGGAATTCTTCCTCTTTGCTGGTAAGCCACTTTCTATAAATAAAAATGTTGAGATTCTTTTCATATATGGAAAGAAAAGATAAAAGAAACCCTCTATTCATGTCTTGCAATTTCTTTGCAAATGCTATTTTTATTTTAGTTATCTCTCATGCTAGCTTTTATGTAGGGTTTCTGATCTCCTTTGTAGCTTTCTTTCATCTTCAAGTTCTTACCTGATAGATTGAACAACTTCTCTGAATTTCTCTCATTTCCTTGATTTTCCACACCATATTCTCATCTACAATTCTTTTGATTAAGTTATCAATTTGGTGGCAATCAACTTTTTGTTCTTGCATCAATCCTTGAACTCAAGTTCGAGCATGGTCTAACTCCATTGAATATTGCTCATACAAGAGAATATTTCTCATACAAAAGATGGTGCATATCTATAGCTATAACTTCCATGTAATATTTGAAAGGTTACCTTGATTGCAAAATTTCAACACTCTGATCATGCTCATTGATATCGTATCATCACTCACCCCAAGCATGGAAAGATTGAGATGAGTCTTGCATAGGGTTTTGTGACCTGGGTAGTTTGAAACCCTCTTTGTTGACTATTATGCAAAGGATGTTAAAACCAATATGGACCTCCTCTGAAATTCTCCATTGAAAACTTAAAGCTCATTAACATGTCGTGATAAACTTTCCAGTGTAATAACAACAAATCCACATAGGTTGCACCATAATCATCACAACTCCAAAGTTATAGTGTTCAATTATATTTTCTAGGAGAGACCAAACTGTCATTCCCAGATTGTGTGCTTTATCTCATCATGATCTTCTTTGTCACTTGGAAAAATTTATTACTATCTTCATTCCTTTGCACAAACATTTCCTGCTACTTCTCTAATATTTATTTTTTATTTGTTCCCTTGAGTTGCTTGGTACATTTACCAACATATTGAGAAACATGAAAGAAATTGTGCTCAATATCATTAAGATGCCTAAAGATAATCTATCTTTTGCCACATTACATCATGGATTTACAAAAGATAATGGATATCTTCTCTGCATTAGAATCTTTATGCTTGAAATTTGTGGATTCTCCTTGCAATTCTTCTTCCCACTGATGGGTTCCTTGAAGTTTAGACCTATGGCATTGAAGTTTATTGATTTTCTTTTCTTGTGTAACCAAACACTAAATTGACCTCCATTTAATATCCTCTGTCCTCTAAAAACTATGCTTTCTGCACTATAAACTGCCATTCAGAATCTTAACATCATCTCCAGCTTATCATGTTAATGTATACTTCTACATCCCTAATGCCTTTAATGCTAAATATTTTCCTATTTAAAACCCTACCCACCTTGTACAACCCAATCTCCATGTTGTGTCCTCTTATGTCAAATATGGAAAAATGCTTGCGACCATCTCATTTGCATTTTAGTCATGGTAGACCTGTCATACTACTTTCTTATGAACATTAGTCTTACATCTCACAAGACTGTATTTTGCTACTGTCCTCACGTATCTAAAAGCACTCTACCCTTTGAAACTTGAACTCTTGTGTCATAGCTGCTCATCAAAACCTTCCTATGCTTTCAATAACTAGATACTCAAAACATAATGTGCTAACAAAAGCACACAACATTTTCCATAAATCTCTAAGCAAGGAAGCATGTTAAATGCACATTGTTGAGAAGAATTAGAATCATTCATCTTGGCACTAAATTGATGTGCAAGTTCTACCCCTCCTTGCTTTGCATTCACCTAGTAATGGATGTGAACCTCATGATCTTTAAATGCTCTCCAATGTACACTGTTGCCATCCATTATAAACCATTGGCTATTTAACATAGTGGACTATCCCTTTTAAAAATCATTTGCATAGTAATAATGTCCTCAATTTCTAAGGACCACCTTTCATGGGTATGAGGCTCTTCTTTCACCAAGTTTCTAGGACTTAACATAGAAGAATCTATATTAACTACAGGTTGAGCTTCTACTTTGGTCATTTTTCCATCTGATTTTTCTATGGTCAAATGCCTCTAAACTGTATTTTTAAATTCATTTTATCTACTACAGCCTTGTACTTGAAATGATTCCCTTTCACCTTATTTGGAAGGTTTCTATGCTATTAACTCAACACATCGTCTAAGTCACTGACATTTCTAAATTCACTTCCATTGCTTAGAGAACTCTTCTTATATGATGAAAGCTTCTACTGCTTTTTGTTTCCTCCTTTTCCCGTGCTATCATCTTGACACTTTGGACATGTGTAGGTCACTATAACTGCAGTAATATGAGTTTTTGCAGCTCTATAGGGTGAAGCCACAATAGTGGTTTACAATTTGTTGGAGGAAGGAAAACTCACAAAAAATGAGCCCATGGAAATTTTTTTCATTTTGGGGGTTTGAATGAACCAAAAAAGTGTTTGGTCGAACCAGGGTTTGAGCGAACCAAATTAATGCATGCATGGATAAAAATATTTTGAAAACCCCTTTTGGGAAGGGAGTTCGACCGAACCTAGGTTCAACTAAACTCAGGTTCAAGCAAACCCCTAGGGGTTTGAACGAACCCCGATGGGTTCAACTGAACCCCCCTTTTCCCTCATTCTCCCCCTCAGGCACTTTGAAAACCTAAATTTTTACGCTTCGAAGCTCGGTTTGAGGATAAAAATGGAGGAGTCTTCATAAACCCAACTAGAATAAGGTAGTCCTCAGAATGAGCTATCCAACGAATATAATTTTAATATGTTTTGGTTTTATTATGTATTTGATTTTTTAGTTTTATTAAACATAGGTTTTTCATCAAAAATGAAGGTTTTTGTTCTGCACATGTGGAAAAATAGTAGATTATAAAAAAAATTTGAAAAATATGAGTGCACTAGATATTGAAGTCTTTGATCCAACAAAAAAAATGAATTTCAATATATACAAAAAAATTCTGCGTTATACGGTCGGGCTATGTCTGAATTGTAATTGGTTTGACTTCAAAACTCGATTAAAGAAAAATAATTCAATAAAAAACTATCTAACCAAGTGGAAGCACTAGATATTGAAGTTATAAATCTAAATTCGAAAGAATTATAATTTTATCCTTCATGGAAAAATAGTTATGCATTATACGGTGTGCGTCACTTTTTAAAAATGTTGTTTTCTGAAAAAAAACTAGTTTTCGTGGTAGATGGAAAAAGAAGTGCAATCTGATTCCAAAAAAATTGAAAAAATATTTTTAGAATCTTCAAAGAAAATGAGACGAGACTCTAGTTTGCATCATCTTCAAATTCCTCATAGTTTAGCCGCTATAGATGCTTGGATGTGAAGATTTAGTTAAAAATAATAATTTCAGTGTCCAGTTTGGCCAAAAATTGTAAACCACTATTGTGGGATCACCCTATATTGGCAAAAAGCTTCACTATTACTGTAGTTAACCAGCACATTTCACCTACATGGCTTTGTATGGAACTTGAAGATCAATGTCCTTCTACTTTACGAATATTTTCATATCTCTATCTTCAGTGGCCTGTGAGATATTGTTCTTAAAAGTACTTGCTTGACCCTTAATATGAACCTTTATATGTCTAACTAGCCTACCTTTATTTTTGTCAATTGACTACTCTTTATGGATTGCCACTCTGTCTACTACCTTTTCTTAGAGATTATTTTCCTATATCATTGCATTTTTCACTATATTTCATTGAAATGTCCTCCATCATTACAAATCTACTCCATCATAGATATTCCTAGCTATTGGTTTTCTGCTATGTCCTTTCTATTTTGCTTTGCACATGGAACATTCGCATAAAGCATTCAAACTTTTCCCTTTCTTCTTCTAGGACTACCCTTTAATGTTTGCAAAACTATCCTTGACAAATTTGATGTTTTTTTTTGTATTGATCCATGAATTCCTTGCACTGTCTTCTTTGTTGATGAGGTGGCTCTAAGATTGTACCTATACTTGCACAGTCAACAAATAAATTAAGAAAATTAAGAAGCCCAGAGCTTCTCATGATGATTAGATGATCTTTAATTTTCTTGGATCTTCATGATAATTGTGTATTTGATCTTGAGACACCTTTAACTCTCTGATTTGATGCTTAATAAGAGACAAGTTGTATATTTGTTGGTTTGATATATAAGAGACATGGTATCCTAAGCTCTAACATCATTTTCTCTATTCCTTGCAGACACCTCTAGAGCTATTGACGAAGGAACTAAAGTGGAAGTTGATCAACAATGGGGTTCGTCATTCAGGCAATGACAAATCCCTTTTCTCTTACATGTCTTCTTTTACTTCGAGATGTGCAATTTATCTTTTATTGCATCTTATTCAATTATTCCCACAACTTGTGTGGGAAACTCATAGGAATATTTCTTGTAATGAATTTAAACAACTACTTTATGCAAAATTTTATGTACTATTCCTCCTTTTTGTAAAGCAATTGCATAATGAAGACTGAAAATTCATTTCATAGCACTATTTTCATAATTATGAGTAAATTTAGCATAATCTTTTTTGTACCTTTCTCCTTCTTTGAAAAGTAGAAAACATTAGTGTTGTCCCAGCCTAACTTGATTGGGCCGAAAGCACAATTAGGTAACATTTTTGGTGACTTTTGCTATATGCTCTCCTGCTAACCATCTTAGACCAGTAGCATAAACTTATCCATTAGGCATAGGAGTTAATTCCTATCCTTTGCAACTCAGAAAATCCTCTATAACTCAACTATTAGAATTTGAACAAAAACAAAACAAAACTGAAAGAAAACTACAATGGCTCTGAATAGGGCCAACAAACTATGCAATAACACTTCTTGGAAAATGAAAAATGAACTGAAAGAACCTACCCTAACCTATAATAACTAGCAAAGAATGATGCTCAAACAAACCCATTAACTGGCTTTGTAAAATAGCCCCCCCTTCTAACCAACAAAGGATGCATTACATGTTTATGAACTGTTGATAAAAGGTGATAATTAAGAGGATACCCAAAAAATTGCTGCAATGCTTCTTGGAGAACATAACCAAACTCACTCTTTGAAATTGACTAAACATACCACTAATTTGGCATGAATGGGTAAGTCAGATCTACTACTCAGTTTCTATTTCATCTTTGGGTGCACTGATAGTCTGTTGTTTCAACCTCATCTCTCTGATTAACATTACTTGAAAACATGTCATCAATCTTTGAACAAAACTCTTCAATTATTTTTGTACACAAATCTTCATTATATTGATCATTAGTTTCCTCATTCATAACATGCTCGAGGGTTTCTGTAGATTCTAAATATATTTTTTTCAAAATTTTTGGAATCAGATTGCACTTCTTTTTCCATCTCCTTTGAAAACTAGTTTTTTTATTTAACACCATTTTTAAGGAGTGACGCTCACCATATAACATATAACTTTTTTTCCATGAAGGATAAAATTCTAATTTTTTCGAATTTAGATTTGTAACTATGATATCTAGTGCTTCCTATTGGTTTCATAGTGTTTTATTGAATATTTTTTCCTTAATCAAGTTTCAAAGTCAAACCAATTACAATTCAAACATAGGCATACCGTAAAACACATAACCTTTTTTGTATTCATCGAAATTCATTTTTTTTAATTTTTGTTGGATCAAGGACTTCAATATCTGGTGCAATCATATTTCTCAAATTGTTTTTGATAATCTTCTATTTTTCCACATGTACAAAACATAGAGCTTGATTTTCGGTGAAAAACCTATATTCACAAGAAATAAAAGATAAATATAATAATCAAATTTAATTTAATTAAAGAATACTTTTTGGAAGCTTATAATAAGGACTACATACTTACAAAAAAAATTTAAATGAATTCATTTGATCCCCCAAAAGGTAAATAAAAAGTGGTTTTTAATCAACATTTTGATAGGTGTAAGGGAGACTCCATTATAGGTATGGTTTAAAACTAGCAGGGTTTTATCCGAGGGAGCTTGGTCTATGGTGGTTTGATCAAACCCTCTTCAATTGGAATCCTTTAAATGGAACTTTTCAAGGCTTAAATCATTATATTTTCTAAAAATATGCGATTTCAGCAAAAATCGGGATCTCCCAGAAAGTGTAAACCACTATTGTGGCAACACCCTCGAAGATATCTTCATGATTTATTTCTTGAGCACCTAAATAGAATTCAAAACTCATACCTTGGAAAGTAATGTCTTTCTTTAATTGCTTATCTTGCACAATACTTACATGAACTTCAACCTCTTGATTATTCAAATCAAGGTTGCTCTCACTGATCTACTCATGACTTAATGTCTTGTCCAAATGATTTTCATCATTCTGCTACTCAAAACTTGGCATTGATTTAAATATAGACATGATCATTTCATTTTTATCAAAAAAACTAGGAAGACTATCAAACACATCAATTGAAACCTCCTTCACATTGCCTAATTTTGCAAAAAAGACTTCAAGATCATTCCAAAATGAATCTCCATCACATTTTTCTTGGGGTTTTGATAAAATAGGAGTATTTTTTACCTCATGAACCAACCTTTTTTCATGCTTTTCCTCTTCTTTTAGCTGCTCCAAAACTTGTGATGATTTTGAAGTTTGTATACTTTTTTCATCTTGCTCAATGAAAGAAGGGAGTTCATCAAATAAGAACATGATATCATGCTTTTCATTACCTTTTTCAAGCTCTTCAACTTGCTTCCTTGCTTGATCATACTCACCCACCTCCTATTGCAAGCCTGGATTTTCCTCTTGTTCATCATATGCAAGCATATAAATAGAAAAAAAATCTACCTTTTCCTCTTCAAACACCTCTTTTTTCTTCTCACTAAACTAGTTGCTTTGATAAAAAATGGGTCCATCTTTGCAAAGAAAAATTATGATAGGAGAAGAAGGTTGATTATTGAAGTCTTGCTGACCTTCTTGAGGTTGTATAAACTTTGGATATGGTTGCTCTTGAGGTATACTAGGCTTCCCTTGATTAGTTTCTAGATCTTGCACAAGTTGAAGGCTTCAAAAACTTGGAATTTCAAGTTCAAGAGATTGATTAGAGGACTTAGGAGGTTTACCTTGCCTAAAACTTGGAATTTCATACTTGGGAAGCTCTTCTTTTGTATGATGATCTTCTTTTGATTGTGCTTCAAAATTTTGTACTCAGTCAACCAACACAACAAACTTCCTTGTGAGATCTTCCTCTTTCTTTCTCATTTGTTCTTCTTTAGTAGCAAGCTCGCTTGCAAGATACTCTTCATACTACCTTCTTTGTATCTCCTCTTCCTGTTGGTATTGATAATTTGAGTAAACCAAATCTTCTTGCTGCAAACTATATTCTAGGTGCGAATTAGAACAGTCAGAACCTTACATAGAATCATTTTTGTAGACATAAATCTCTATGTTGTGAGATTGTTTAGCTTTATTGAGATTTTTGTGAGTTTCAACAGCCTTGTCAAATTTTCATCTTTGGTGTACCACCTGTTAGGGATAGGTTTTAGATTTCAAGCATATCCTTCTTACTATTTTCCTTATCATTTTCTTTTAGTATTTTCAAGTTATCTTAAGGGGAACCAACCCAAGGTAATCCTAGGGCGGCGGGTTGCGGAAAAGTCATAAGGGATTCCTTTGGTAACTTTCTAGGTGCGACTGCCACCCCTCTTAGATCTCAAACCAATCACCTGGTTGAGGTTCCTGGAGCTTTTCATATTATAAATTTGTCCCATAGTCTAAATTTTAAAAACCTTTGGCTTGAAGGGGATTCAAAAAATATTATAGATAGTCTTTTAAGTAGGTCCCCCCCCTCGTGGACTAATAAGTCTTTGATTAATAATGCTATCTAGACTTTAGCCAAGTTTGATAATATAAAGATTTCACACGCCAATAGAGAAGCCAATGCTGTGGCAGATTTTTTTGCGAATGAAGGGGTTAAGAGCAAAGGACAGTGCACTTGGCTAAATATTAGTGAATTAGGTGTTAACGTATGGTCCCTACTGAACTATGATGTGTCACATAGGTAAGAAGCCTGTCACCTCATTAATGATGATATGACGGGGTAATTACATCACAATCATTAGATTGTATGAAACTGAGCTTAGTTGCTTAATCTGCAAGGTTTCCTAGCATGCTTTGTGGGCTCTCAGATTTGGTGGGACCATTTCAAGTAAAGATTTCATTGTTGTCTGCCCCACTGTGCTTGCCAAAATGGGTGGAGACAGGAAAAGAGTTGAGCCGAACATCTTTGAGATGCATACTAGAAATACCAAAGTGTGGAACAAAGTAAAAAGTGGCCCGGGTTTACTCCCTTTTCTGGAAAAACTCCATGGCTCAAGTCAGGAGGCTACTGAGCATTTTGAGAAGAATTGGAATAATGGGGAACTTGCCCTTTTTGGTAGGAAAGTGGAGCTCGATTAAAACCTTATAGCTGAAGTGACTGGAATGTCCACTGATGGACACAAATTTTTTAGGGACAGGGTTTTCTTTAATGAAGCTGTCATTAGATTTCCAAAGAAAGAGAAGGAAAGAATGAAACTGGTGAAAATTTCTAATAGCTACTTTGAAGTCGATACCATAAAAGCTCTTTGGAGGAAAGTTCTCCGAGTTATCATGGAGTACATTACTGTGGATGGTCGCTTCACCAGGGTCTACGGTTATCACTTTTCCTTGCTCAACCATTTCCACTACAAGGTTGGGGTTTCTTTTCCCTACTATCTTCTCTGTTCTTTGAGAAAAAGTTTGGATGACCACAAGAAAAATTCAAAAAGATTTCCTATTTTGCATACTGGTTTGATTAGGTTAATTGTTGAACATTACCAAAATATGCCAGCCCCTGCTAATTTGGATGCCCCTCCTGATTCTGAGGAGGATGATACTGAACCCAGCTGCTCGGGGAATTTACCTAATTTGAGCCCGGTTAGGATGGTCCTTAGTCCTTCCTCTGTCTAAATTGGTAAGAAAATCCTTAACCCCCATTCTATGAAAGCCTATTCTATGCCTGAGACAGGAAGTTCTACCCTTAAAACCATAAGTGTTGGTAAGAAGCTACAAGGTAAAAACCTTGTGTCGTACTTTGAAGACTCTCCTGAGTCTGAGGACGCTAGTGCTAACAATACCTCCTCCTTTGCTGCCTTGTCATTGGACATAGATGCTAGAATTGGTTCCCTTGTTACCCCCGACCCTACTAAAACTTGCTTCAACCTTGAAAGGGAACCCACTGTGGATGTCTTGGATTTAGCTAGGAATAATGTTGTTGACCATTTCAAGATTTTGAAATGGATCTTTAATGAAATCAATGAGCTAAAAATAAAAAACTAGGCCTTTCAAAGCAACTTGGAAGAAATGAGTGTCAAGGTTACTGCGCTTGGTAAGAATGAGGTAGAGCAAAAAGATCATGGTGCCAGTAAAGAAACCCGGAACCAAGAGGGCATGGACAAAAGGGTTGAAATTGAGCAGGATAAAATAAAAAATACTGTTAAAACTATAGCCGAGCAGAACAATAGGATGGCAAGACACAATGCCATCATCATCAATGCGATGACAGAAAAATTGGACAAAGCTCATCAAGGGTCTTTGGTGGTTGATCTGGAAGAGGTTAATGATAAAAACCAGGATGAGGATGTTGGTATTTCTAAGAGGACCAGGGCTAATTTGAAGAGGAAGGCTCCTCCTATGCCACAGATGATTCAAACCTTCGAGAAGGGTGTTCAGGACATGTAGAACCTAGAGGCTGAAACTGAGTCTGTTATGAAGACTCTGGGTTAGTTGCGGCTGGTCTTTTTGTTGGCTTTTTAGCTAGTTTTTTGTCTAACCCTCCTAGTCTTTTTAAGGTGGCTGCTACTTTTTCTGGTTTTTTATTTTGAGTAGCTTGTTTTTTCTATTGGACTTTTTGTCATTTCTCTTTTGTTGTAAACTTGGTGGTTTCAGGTCCCTGTAAAACCTGTTTTTCCCTTTATCAAAAACTATATTCTTGATCTCCTTCACACCCTCAATTTTCTCCAACCTTACTCAACTACCCTTCGAGGTACAACCTTATATCCCTGAAGCTCATGTCTTCAATACGTGGAGTCTGATTGGGAGAATAGCCATGCTAGTTGGAAAAGTGGAATTCTTTGGGATGGTTTTGAGCATAAATAGGCTACAAGGAAGATGGAGCAGGGATGGGTGGGCGGAAAGCATATTGAACATGCTAGCTTTCTTGTAAATTCATGGAGTTTGAACTAAAACCAATAGCATGGTTGATTTGATATGGTTGATAAGAGGGTGGATTAGCAACATTTTCATGATATGATGGATGATATGGCATATTCTCATGAAACATAGACATGCTTATACATTCAAAATCTGGAAAACAAGCAAATATCAATTTTTTATAGATAAACCAACACTTGATCATATTGAAACTAGTAGAAATACCATTCAGAGTCACCAGATGTGTTGTTTTATTGCCTCCAAAGGCTAAGATCATTGAAATACACACCAAATATCAGTGATATATGAGAAACATTTGGATTGAAACAATCCAATTTGTCCCATCGGGTATGCAAAAAATTGGTCACGAAGGACTGCACCCAGATGCTAAGCTTGGAGGCTCAGTAATCCTGTGAAACATGGAAACATCTTTGAGCCTATGGGTTGCTCACAATGAAGATGAGTCTCCAAATTATGGGCTGGTTACCCTTTAGATCTCCTAGAAACTAATGGGTTTTTGTGGGAAAAAGGAAGAAGGATAACTGATAAATGGGAAAAACTAATTCTAGGAGGTGATGCACAAAAATGTAAATAACTTGTAGCTTAATTCACAACTATTTATCAAAAGATCTATTTATACAACTCAGTTTGGGAAATCTAATCACATGAATATTTCATAAAAAAAGGCTTGAAATTTATCCTCTTTGAAGGAAAACAAAGTTTTCACAACTTGGAAGATAAGATAAATCAATTGTGCAACCTATGACCTATGATGATTAACTAATTTTGTACACATGAAACTATGAATGAGAAAAAAATTTAAAAGTTTTTATACTCTAAACACATCAAATTTGCATCAAAATCACTCGTAAGAGACACAACACCTGAAATAGAGAAGGTAAACACTTGATTTTTATTGAGTAACATTAGGAATCTCTGTAAAACTAGAAAAAGAAGCTGAAATAACTACTGCTATATCAAAAATGTTAAAATATGTTGAGTTACAAAAACTATAAGTCGTTACAACATGCAAGAGAGGACCAAAATCAAGAATTAAGGAAAACATAGTTTTCCCTCCTATAATACAAAATCAATCCCAAAGTGAGAGGAAGAGTCAACTATAGTTAATTACACTTCAAAATATCCATCCCAAGATGTTGCATGAGCAAAACAGAAAAACCCCAAAAAGAGGGATCATAATTGCTCCAATTTGAGCTAGTTTAGCTCCAAACTCCCCCTCTCAAATTATTTGATAAAAAAGAACCCCAAAAATTCCTTAGTTTGACTTGAAGTCAAAGATAGTACTCCAAATACATGCTTGACAGTTCAATTCACTTCTTCCTTCTGTTTTAGCATGATTTTGGGATAAGAATAAACTATTTGAACAAATATTAAAGACAATCAATTATATGATTTGCTTTAATACATGTTATGTAGTTGTTTATTTCTCGCATTACATGAAAAATATTAAGGTAATTTGTAAAATATCATCTTTAATATTTTTTTACATATTTATTTTTGTGTTAATCTCATGCAAAAATACAAGGGGAAAATTTAATTCATTTATCTTCTAACTCCCATGGACTCCACATTTTTCACTAGGAAAATGTCAAGGAGGACTTGACCACGACCTAATAATTAATATCATGCAATTTATGAAATAAAAGTGGAAAATAAACACTTGGGTCAACCAAGATTAGGGTTTCATTGAGAAACTCAAAAGAATAACCCTAACAGGGGATCATCTTGTAATCATTTTCATCTGGCACATTCTCATGTTACTGCTTATGCCACCAAGGGTTTGAAGCTTCTGGGTATTCTTTGTCCCAGCCTAACCTGATTGGGCTAAAAATCATAATTAGGTAACAATAACATCATCAAATCTTTTAAAAACTTATCCCCTTCATCATTAGGAGCTTAATTTTTGCACTTGATCTTTAGAGGCTCCATTCTAGGTCATATTGGCTCCCTTTTTTAAGTAATATTGTATATTTGGGATAATTATTGAAGATACTTTTGGGTATGTACAGGGAGATTGGGGGACAAAAGGGGATCTCAAGTGGCCACTATTTTCTACAATCAGGAAAAATTGATCTTGGATGAGAAATTGAAGATAGTTATGCTCAGAAAATGAAGACACAAAAAAAACAAGAGTTGTAGTGCTCCAAATCTACCTTTTAAGCTACTATTTTTTTAAATAAGGTGGAGATAGGGGGTTAAAAAATGGGGAGCATATTTGTGTCAAAAAACATAACATAATTTTTGGTGTTCTCCCCCAAAAATATTAACTTTTTTTTAAAAATAGGGTCAGCGATAAATTAGCTAACATTGTGTAATTTTTGCCTAATTTTTCTACTAATATTTTAATACATATGTATTTTTTACTAATTTTCAAAGTGGAAACATTCTAAAAAATATAAAATAGGTTCTTTTGTGTCTACTCCCTACTTATTTGTAATCTATTTTTGTTTGTTAGCTTTATATTTCTCAAAAATTATCTCAGTTTGTTGTATTTTCATAATTAACCTAGGAACATCATTGCATCATAGAATTTAGTCAATCCAAAGTCAATTAATAAGACCAATCCATCAATCACAATAAAAAATCAACAAGGATTAAAACCTTGATCAACCATTTTGGCTCTTCCATTAAGGTTTGTAACCAAGTGGGTATTGAGATCATTTTTAATCTATTAAAAGTGGAAGAAGTGTGATTTAGGACCTAGATCCCCTTTCCCAATCAAATAAAAATTATAAGAATAAATCTCATCAAGAGTTCTATATTTCATTAGTTTACATCATTTTGAAATTCAAAACATAATGACCACTTTTATGTGGTGGAAGTTGAGAATTTTTGTTTGTGTTGGTTGATTCCTTTATAAAAGTGTAACACAAGTTTGTACTTTTATCCCTATTTCTATTTTTTGTGCCTTTGTTATGCTAGATACTGGTCCTAAACTTAGGCATGCATAATTGACCTGTGTGAGTTAAATGAACATTGATCTCTCAAAAAAAGTTAATTAGGCCTATATGATGCCTTCTTGAATTGTGACCTAGCTACTTCATCCATGTATGCATTTGGTAAATTTTTATTTCAATCTAGATTGACCCTTATTCATGTGATTCTTTCAATTGATCCACACATACATAGTGATTAATCTATCTTTAATTGCACCTACCTTGTGAAATAACTTGTGTAGCATCAAAAGTTGTCACCCTTGACAATTTCACACTACCTTGACACCCTATTTTTCTTATAACATTAATTTTAATGATAATTTACTTATTTTGGGGCTAGATTAATAAAATACATTTAAATCCTCATCATCCTGACAATTTTGGGCCAAAAAGCATAGTCACAAGCGTAGGGTGGCCTAGACCATTTTTTTTCTTGAATGTTCAAAATTTTGATTGGCGGTATTTTATTATTTGAAAATGACCCCAAGTCAGCCCCTACCCAAAAGGATTAATTAAAATGTATATATAAATATGTTTTCATCTCATTTGAACATTAGAAATCAATTTTAGAGGAGATCAGTTGGAAGGTAATTATTGAGAATTATTGATTCATCCTCTACATGCTAGCTTCAACAATCTATGGCGTATGTGAGCTAACCTTTTCCAGGTCTATCAATCAATCAAGGCATCCATCAATCAACTTGTGTGTGGAATCTCTTCAATTTTTTCACATCAAGGTAACATTATCATTTGGCATTTATCATTTTTAGTCAATTATTATTGTTTTGGCCTCTACCCAACCTAGGGAATACCCTCTTGATAATCATGAATCATTGTACATGGAGGTAGAAATACTAAAATGGGGGTTTGACTTAGGAAAGCCCCAGATAAAACACAACCTTTTTCCTATTTTCATGTGTGTAGGTCAGATCTAGAGGTTTCAACAAAAGATAGTCTCGGAAAAGATAGTGCAGACCTTAATCTAGATCTCAAATTTTTCATATTTGAAGAAGGAGCAACTCATTATAGGGTGACACATGGCCTAGATCAACCACTTTTTGGATCATATTTCAATCATAGGTTCTTTGTCATCATTTTTTAGATTTGGGTTTATATACTATTACTTTTTATTGTTGTTTTAGACAATAAATTGCATTTTCAGATCAAGGGTTGCATATCAAATAGGCTTGTTAAATCAAACATCAAATTTATCACAACACAACTCAATTTAACAACATAAACCCTAGGAGGTTGGTTCTCTGTTGTGGCAGCAAGTCAATCATCAAACCCTAGGCAATTTATGTTTAATATTGAGTTAAGTGAAAAGGATATAATCTTAGTTATCCTAATTGGATCTAGGATCATTTTTCCTACAAAACAACTTTCAAGATAATAAACTGATGTGATCGTGCTTATATATTCAACCCATGCTCATGTTGCTTCAAACCATCAATACAAGTAGAAATTACTAGGTTAATGAGGTTTGATGTAATTTAAAGGATAACAAAATAATTGTAGGTGAGATGAGAAAAATGACTATACAATAAATACAAAAAACAATTTGAGCTCCCACTTAGAAAACTAACATGACATAAAAAATTGACACAAGAAAAGAAAATACCTAGGCCCTAGACATGTCATTAGTGAAGTATAATAAAACACTCTGCAACAACACAAACTATTTCCTTAGTCTTTGATACCTCCAAGAACACTAAAAAAAATAGATGGAACAAATCCTAGAGGGCTCATTTGCCAACACATCATGATAAATATATTTACTTTAAAAATATTCCTCAACCTAAGATCTATGATATCCCATAGGAATGTGATTTGTCTCTTTGACAAAATAAATCTCAAAGGGTTAATTTAATGATGCATATCATGATAATTTCATTTACTTTAAAAATATTCCTCAACCTAAAATCTATTATATCCCTAAGAATGCGATTTATTTCTTCCTTTCTACCAACCACACTATTGTGTTGTTTTTTATTTGCATTGGGATGTCAAAAATAGAATTAGTGGAAGTATTTTTATTTGCAATAATTTCTCTAAATATTATCTTCATTTGAATCTATAGAAAATTTGGTAAGGTAATTCACATGATGGAACTAATCTCTATGTCTTATTCATGATACATATAGAATTCATCATATTGAGGAAATGACAAAAGACTCTAACATTGGATAAGAGTGAGGAATAAAATACTTTAAAGAAAAAAGAAATAACAAGGATACTTTATGACATTAGGAAATTTAACACAATAGATGAAGACATGGAATCATTTCTAATTGAAGATAAATAAGAAACATCCACTCAATATAAGAGAGAAAAGGAGTTGGTGGCACAAAAGCAACAAATGCAAAACCTTTGTGGAATGAGGAAATTAAATCTCAAATTGGGAGGCACTCAATATTTTACATCTCAAGTTTAAGGCACACCATCTTTCCATTTTCAAGAAGAAGGTACACCATCTTTCAAATCTCAAGTTGAAGGTACATAATCTTTCAAATCTCAAGTTGAAGGTAAACCATGTTTTCAATCTCAACTTAAAGGTACATCATCTTTTCCATCTCAAATCAAAGGTACATGATCTATCTTATCACAATTCAATATTGAAGAAATTCCTAATATTGAGGGAACTTTACCATTGAGAACACATCCAATAATTTTACATAGAAAGCCTATGCTTTTATCGATATTGATGAAAATATTTTGAAATAGATGGTTGATAAGATTCCTAAGCACACTTGTCAAAGATAAGCCAATAAGATATGGAGATTATTTTTTGAGAAGTTAAATGAAATTGGAAAATATCAAATATTTTTTGAAATAATGAGAAATCTAAAATTTAGACCCATTATGAAGATTCTTGGTCTAAGAACATCAGATGCTTCAAGTGAAAATCTATTGTAAAGAATGTAATTAGTGTATATGAGAGAGTGGGTTCTACTTCACACACCAAAGATAGTAATGTCACACAAAATTTCATTACATCAACAATTTAATAAACAATCAAACAAAGAAATCTCACCTCATTAGAAAGACAAGTCAAGCATTAAAATAAGTAAAAAAATCTAGTGAGATCCATTGATGTATGTTAGTTAAAAAATAAATGAAAAAGATAATATTAAAAAAAATATTATACTTTTAGGAAATCTAATTATGATGGCTACATTATAAAAAATTATATTCAAGTGATTCCATTTGACTTCATATGCATTAATTTGAAGATGACTATTTTGAATTAGAAAAATGCAACATGCGAATAAGAGAACAAATAAATATCACAAGTTTGATTGAAGAACCTCTGATTGAATGAGGTTTTATCAAATACCTTTTGGATTGAAAGTGAGTTGGATCATTTGCCCCTACTATCCTTAATGTCCTTAATGAAAGCATAATGCAAAAAATCAAGATTTCCCCTTACTTAATTGATCGATGCAACCAACTAGGGAGGGGGAATCTTGATTTATCTACTTCTACCTCTAAACACAAATGACCTCATAATCACACACCAACATTTATCAACACATAGAAGGTGTCTCATTTGACTTTCCTATAAAAGTGCTAACATAATGGTCAATATTTCCTTCATAGGAAAATCTCCAAGATGCTTTAATTGAACCCTATTCAATCAAAACCCTATCCCACCATAGTGTGCTACAATGTGTTGAATAGGTTTGATTAGACCTATACAATTTTAGGCACAATTCATTTTCACAATTTGTATTTTGACCCAAAAGTGGGACACACTTATGTAATTTCACCTAACTAGTACAAAGCAAGATCTACTCTAGCTAGTACAACAAGGCTCTTTCTTTGCCAACCTTCATAGGAATTGACATGGACACAATTCCTTTGCATAATTTTTTAGTTGATGCAATATATCTATCTATAAATGAGATAAATATGTGTATCAAATATAAGATTTATATAGCTTGTCAAAACTCCAAATGGTTTCTAGAACCTCATGAACCTCTTTCCTTTAAGCTTTAGTACTACTATAATACATATCTTCACTATGTATTTGGGGTCATCCAACCTCTACGATACAATAAGCTTTAATTACCTTATAGTTTAAAGGTCCCTTTAGTATAGTTCAAAGTTTGTTCATAGCCCCTCTACAAAGAGACCAATCTCCATATTTCTTAAGTGAATCATATTTACATTAGATCTACTCAGTGGAACTTGAAAATGGTAATTGTTTTATTTGTTAGATGCTTAAACTTATGATGAGATTAGGGAGGTAGTTATTTTTCCTCTTTGGAGAATCATGTAAGTATTTCTACACCATTATGGCTTACAAGGATCAAAGATGTTTGAATCTTTTCTTTCAAGACATATCTGATCTTTAATAACGTCTAGCCAAAGATTTTGATTCCACAATGCTCTACTTTTGAAGGATTAATTCTTTCATTCAACTTGTTTCTTCTTCAAATTGAACACCAAGTAATCTCATTACAAATTTATAAATACATCAATATTTTCAAGACATTAAAAAACATGATTTGTTTCCATATGTTTTATCTTTAATACACACCCTTCTATTTTTGTTTTCGTTTAAGTTTGTTTAAAATAGGTTTATACTCCCTATTCCTTTAAATCTTCCATTTATAAAAATCAATCCAACTGAAATTATTGAAATGAAAATTAAAGTTTTGGTGTGTAAAACTATGAAAACAAATCCTGGTTGTTGATTTGCCTGATGTAAAACAGGACGGTATGGATTTCAAAACGTCCTGTTACGCACACTTGCCTTTCCACCTTTCTATTATTGATGTACTCCGTCTTATTCTTGTACAGTTTCCAGATGATGATATATCAATTTCATAAATGCGCTCCAGTTTTAAGAAATGTAACGTTTTAAAGAGAAGCTGCCAACTGATATCTTATCGTTGATGGTTGAGCAGCATATCAATTTCAGAACGTTCCGTGTTAAAGAGAAGCTCCACTTTTCTGGATGTGTCCAGAAAATTTGGACTTGGAGGACCATCACCTCATATATTCTACCATTGAAAATCTGGACTTGGAGGACCATCACCCAGGTGGGAATCACCTCAATATATATTCTACCATTGAAAGCAATTCAGCTATCCTCTTCATTGCCATCACCTGTAGTGCAATTTCAACATCTAAAGGTTGCCTTTTACAACTCACAGAAACGTACCATACTACATTAAAATATCTGCTTATAAAAACTGATGTAATATGCAAATTTTATAAATTTATGTGAGTTTGATTTTTGATTCAAGACTATAGAGGATTTTAATTAAATATTTATGGAATATCTTAATTGTGATGTGACTTTAAAGAATTAATTAAATATTTTGAATATTTAATTGTGAATAGATATTAGAAGAATTTAATTAAATCTTTGAATATTTAATTGGAATGGATATTAGAAGAATTTAATACTTAATCTTTATTTGAATAAAATATTCAAGCCAAGATTAAAGATAACCAATATTAAAATAAATTTAAGGCTTAAAAATGATTGTACAATTTATAAATTTGTTTGAAAGTGATGGTGGTTGTATTTTCAGCATGATAGTAATGTGGTATGTGTAATTTGTGCATTTAGGATTCAAATATGCCTTCTTGATTGGGAACCCCATACACAAGATCTCTTATTCTTAGTTTTACGCTGTGCAAAAGAGAATCCAATGGCTAGTGTATTTTGAGGTATAAAAGGCTAAAGGTTGGAATTTGATTTAGCCTACAATTTGGACAATAAATACATGATAAAAAGGAATTGCATCATCTCATATTTCTATACTCAAATGCTCCCCTTCACCATAATGATGCAATATATGATAATCCAACATGTCGTGGATGTTGTGGGAAATACAAAGAAGATCCATGTAATTGATTTAAGGACTTGAATTGGGTGCCAATGAAGAAAATTCATTCACTCCCTAGCTCCGAGAGCTTCATCTTCCTACTTTCAACATTTCATTATCATAATAGTTGGAAAGAAGGTGTCTAGGAGCCTGTCATCAATAACAAGCACATTAATCTAACCAAGTTTAATTCATTACATGGACTAGTGGAACAGTGAGTTTTATAATTTTTATTCTAGGCATATTTGGGTTAGAATTTAAGGCCATTTTTATAGGTTTTCAATTTTGAGGTCTAACAATTGTATGCACATACAATCCAACAAAGAAACTAAATGATTCAACTTGTAGTATGATGTCTATATCATGATCATAAAAGTATTCATTAAACTTAAAATGGATAGAAATAATAACCTCCAAAAGAATAGGTTAAAAAGTAACACAAGCAATCAATATCCATTTACCTCTTTATGTTCCATGTTATGGGTTAAGGGAATGATAAATTGACCACCTCTAGAACCACCTATTCTTGAAGTAGGAATAATGTATGTACTTTCCTTTAAAGCATATTCAAAATAGGCATCAATTTTTGTTTTTGAGATCAATGCTCTCACAATAATTGAATAAGTAATAATAATGACACATTCTATAGGTCCAAGGTAGACAATCAAAACATGATTATAATTGGAGCATAAACTTTTTCAAATGATCTAAAATAAGCAAAAGGAAATAATGGTTATGAACTTGTAGTAGTATGGATGCTATAGCACAAAGGCACAACCTCCAAAAAGTAAGAAACCTATTAAAGGAAAGAAGATGTGAACCCAATTTTTTGCTTGGAGAATAACTTATTAGAATAGTAACATCATTTGTGAATCCATTAACAAATTCATTGAAGCCCTAATTATCTAAGAAATAGTAAATAAAATGCAATTGAAGACACACCCACATAACGACATGTCTCACAAAAAGAATATTTGCACAAGCTCTAGTTAAAATCCTCTTTGCTTTAATGTTGGCTATTTTTTCCATGTCCCATGCTGCTACATTTAGTGTTCAAACCACCACATGTGATGGAACAAAAAAACTTGTGTATCTAGATACAATTATCACCATTGAATAAAATAAAAATTTCATAATGTTTTATGGTAATACAAGATATGATTTGTTAAGATTCTAGTTTTTATTTAAAACTATTTGAATAGTCTTAATGTATTCCATTTGTAGAATTTTATGGTATTATTTTGTGTGCTAAAAATGAAGTTTAAAAACTTATAAACAAAGTAATTAATATAATTTATTCCATCCATAATCAAATCATATTAGAAGTACACAATATTTGAATTCACATTTATATCTTTAAAATATGACATGTACACCATTCAAACTTTAATAATGTGAAATAGATTAAGATAGTCATTTTAGGATGTAAAGATTTAGAAAATGACTCATGTTTTTTCTATTAGTTTAACTCTAGAATATTCTAATAACAAAATGATTATAATGAAGCACAAAACTTAAAAAGACACATTCATTAATTTTTAGTTTTTTGAAACTCATAAAAATGTATACCTAATAAAAGGTCAACATAAATTTAAAATATTTTTTATCAAATTGATAAAATAGTAATCAAAATAACATATAAAATACCTATCACATACCTATTACACTTTATGGGGAGATTGTGAGTTGTACTTTTAAAACCCCATGAGCTAACTATATACTTGTGTAAACATTACTATCTTTATCATTAATAATCAATTGTTCTAACATATACAAGATAATGTTCAATCATACAAAATTCTTTTAATAGATTACGTACGCTTAAAAACATATTAATAAATACATTAACTATTTTTAATGATTTATATACATGATCTTTATTCTAAATTTTATATGAAAATGAATAAATTACATTATAGATATCTATATCTACTTTATATAACAGATCACAATCTAAAAGAACATATCTACATTAAAAAAAATCTAATAAAGAAAATGAAATCCATCAAAATCATCAATCCAAAAAGCATCATTTAACTAATTGATTGCTGATTTAAAGCTACTAAATCACCTATTTCAAACAACTATAGAATTCACATGTGACGAATAACACAAGAACTTTCCATTTCTGGTTAACATTTATTTAGTCCCATGCGTGAATTTGAGGGCCATGGACGGTCACTTTTAAGAGCATAGGAAAAAAGTAACATTATGAAAGGAAAAATATATTTCTTTACACTTCGAAAAGAATGTCGTTAAATACTTTTCTTTCCACGCCTCCTGGGCATTGCAATTGATCGTCTGAGCTGGTCTATTGAAACAACATAAACCCATGAACGTTCTTGCATGGGTAGTTAACTAAACATGTTTTCTTTGCGTAAGGTGTGTTTGTTAATTTTTATGTGTGTTAATGTTTGTTTTATTTCAAATTATTATTATTTTAATTATATTTCAATATTTAAAAAATATGATTTTTTTTCATGTGATCGGTGGCTTTAGTGCGACACATCCTCTGGTACCACGGGTTTAGGGGGTAACTGGACTTCGGTGACCTCTTGCCTGCAATACTTTAGCCAATCGAGCTAGACCTCCCACCCCCCGCCCCTAAATAGTATGAATTTTTAATATTTATAAAAGAACAAAATTTATTGATAACAGGTAAAAATAAATGTCATTTATGATGGATTTTTAAATTAAGTTTAGATTTTTAGATTAAATAGAAATATTATTATTTCTATCACACAATGGTAAAAAATTGATTAGTTTGAATAGTGTTAGCAAGACTATCATATTATAAGGGATAATTACATTTTTTTGTCTTATTTAACATATAATTTTTATTTTTATTTTAATTTTTTTTTAATCTATCAACTAAATTTTATTGAAAAATATTTTAATTTAAAAAGATTCACATATTTATATTGTTTGACACCTTAGATTAGGTTACACATCGTGACCTAGAATATGACATTGAAACCTCAAATCTTCTATTCTAAAGCTAACCTTTTTATAAACTAGTTGTTATCTTATTAGTCAACATGCCAAAAACTTAGGAATACCAACTAACATCCATTAAATTCACACAAGAAAAATACATTTTACAAGAGCACTCAAAGCTATAAGTATACACTATATTGATTCACCATCTTATGTTAGTATCCATATTGCATGTTTGACATGTCTTCGACAACTTGTTCATGTCTAGGCATGTGACTTCTATTGAGATAAGCCAATGATTCCTCTAATTTTGAAGGAAGCCTCACTATGCTTCTAAATGCAACCCCATTTAAAAATAGGTCAAAATTGTAGGAAAACAAATTTGGAATGTCACATTAACATAAAGTTGGGATGCACAATACAAAATAATATGCATGCCATGACCTTATCTACAACTATGTAACACAATACAATTTTATCTACAATAATAACATTCTTCACAAAATTCTAAATTATTTTTCTTTCACCATAAATGAAAACATTAACTTTCACCCTAGTATGAAATGGTTAGAGGAAGAGAAATAAATAAATAAATATTAGAATTTTATAATAAATTCACACACACACATTAAGACACCTAAATCTATTCATATTCAACCACATTTAATTTTCCCCATCCCATCCAATTAATTAATTAAATATTTATTTAATCCATCCCTTACCTTTATCCCTCACACTTAATTGAGTTTAAACTTCACCTTTATCCCTCACCTTTAATTAATTAATTAATTAATTAATTAGTTCTAGCCTCATCCCCCAATTCCTCCAACTAAATCAATTGATTAGTGCATACTTAATTGATTGATTTAGGCCAGAATTAATCCCCATTACCATTTACCATAATATTTAAATCTACACAATCGTCAATCCTTGTCCATTTAGTCCTAACCATTAAGTCGTTTCACATGTATCACAATCCAAACTTGACATTATGTGACAAATTGTACCCCTCCACCCTTTATGCTCACACATGTGAAAGCATCCAAAACTTAAACCTACCTCTTACACTTTTATCCCTCTTGTGACACTTGTTACAAGGCTAAGCCTCAATCCAAACCCTAATCCTCATTTAGTCTCAACCATCCATTAACCAATGCATCTTGGCCCTTTATTTCCTTTTTGAAAAATCCATAAATTGGAGGCCTCTCATCCCATCTGCACATCTACTTCTATCATATACTTATGTTGTCAATTTATCAATCTATCATATCAACATTACCATCATGTTGTTGGATTTATGAGCAACCACATTCAATCTATCAACACATCACACATGATCATTTTGAGATTTGCATGTACTTGGTTTGAACTAGTCTTTGATTTGATGTTATTTTTAGTTATGTCATTTGCATGTGCAATACATTTTGGTGAACCTAGCATGAATCGATACATCTAACACTTCTACTTGTTATTTTCTATGAGTTGGATCTTGTAGGTGCATGCTTTTCTAAGGTGGTCTTGGATATCAACTTTTTATAGGATCTTGTATCACAAAAGGGACCTCTTATTTGCATCTATTATGATTGAGAGATGACTTTTGACATATAATTTGCTATATTTTAGTTACAATGAAATTTTGCAATATTTTTTAGGGCCCATAATATAAAAATCCATATGACTATACAAGATTTTGTATTGCAATATGATTGTATAGCTTAGGCTTTTTTAGCATCTATTTGTTCTTTGGTTTGCAATTCTAGGGGTGGATATATAATTAATATACATCACAAATTGTAGAGGTACATAGGACATATACATAGGTCCACACCATCTCTTGGAAATATACACAAAAAATGGTGTGGAAGTCTATACATTTTTGTGGGTATGCACAAGGTAATTTATATACATCTTTTTGGTATATACAACATCAAGCAACATATATGTGAAGGTTATCGACATCTATAGGTTTTGAAGGTATATATTATTTGCCTATATGTGAGCATATATATAGGATTTTATGCTTTTCTTTACGTTTTAAGCACTATATATACATTGCTAGGGTTATTTTAGGATTGTTGTTGTGTCTTCTATATTTTTCATTGTTAGATTAGAACTTCCCCATTTGAAGCCAAAAAAGGAATTTATCCATTGATCCATATATTTTTAATCTTCTATCCTCTTTTTAGCAAAGCTTTCAAAATCCAAAAAAGCATAATAATCCAAAAACAAAAAACTCTTTTATCTTTGTTTCCTTATATTAATATTTTCATCTTGCTAAGGTCTAGGTTTCCATCATCTCCAAGTCAAGCTTTCCATCTAAAAAACCCATCCTACATTATCATGCCTTAACATCCATGTCTACTAGCCAAACCAGTCTCCTATACATTTATCCCACTTTGATATAAAACTAGGTTAAACATTTAGCATATCCCCCTTAGGATGCATCCATCAACCTATTATTCCATATCAATACACTCATTCACATCCATATTATACCATAATATTGTCTTAATCTTAAGTTTACACCCTCATGTACACATCCTCATCATTAGATTATCTTGTCCAAATCCTAGGTCTACATCCTCATATATGTCCATATCCTAGGTTTAGACTATAATTTACATCCATATCATACCATAAATTTATCCAAATATTAGGATCCAACCATTCCTAACATCATCTTATCCAATCATAGGCTTAACATCCTCATTCACATCCACATCCATAATATCCAAAGATTACGTATCCTTACTCACATATCAATATCATATCATAATACCCTCATTTACATCTACATTATAACATCCTTTTTCATCCATACCCTTGAAATAACTTCATATCATACTGTGTGCAATGGAATTATGTCCTAAATGCAAGGAAATAGCAACAAAACCAAGAAAAACATAAAATCAAAACAAACACTCATGATTAGGGCTAAAATCTCATACCTTGATCAAAACAGATGAAACGACAATATGTTGATGAGCTCGATGAGAGGATTTCCCTAGAAATGTTGATTTTGATATAAAAATTCTACATAAAGCCATTCGATACATCATAATTTACAACTACCAATTTAGTTTTCTCCCTAGTCCAACAACTAGCTATCAAAAGATACATAATTATGCTAGAGAACTAGACCACACAACCATAGATTAAAGTTAAAAACTATCACTAAAACCTATACCACAACTTAAGAAAAGGTTAGATCTAAGATACCAAACATAAAAGAAAACATAAGAAAAACATGATACCTCACATCACCCCCAATGCTCCTTATCAACTAACAAAGCATGACTTGTGTTGACCACCTCCTCAACCTAGGGCTTGTTATTGCTGCCTATTTTACCCCTTCAATGATGAGAAACACACTCCATAACATATATTTTTCACTATCTAGATCTTTGCATGTTAGGGTGACAAAAAATTAGTAAGGTGTAATCAACTCCAATTTATAGATGCCTCTAATAGTGATGGACATATAGACCAACTAACAATTTTCCAAAATCATCACAATAAGCTCACATAACCCTTAGCTCACTCCACAACTCCTCGATTATGCTTCACAAATCCATTTGTAGAGGATTCAAGGCCAATCCTTCACCCTTCACTAAGATGGCTTGCATCTCTTAACTAATCTCCATACTAATATGTTGAACTGTAATACTCCTCTAGCTAAGGAGTCAAGAGAAAGATAGGTCAAGGGCTTCTTCTAGTATGTAATTTTGGATGGGTCACATAATGCTTACGAATAGAGGTTTGAGTTTAGCGTGTATTTGTGGTGTTGTGTTACTTTGTGTTTGGATAGATTCCTCCTCGAATGTCTTATGAGTGAACCCTTGGTTGGTCAGTCAATGAGTTGGAGTAGCTCAAGTTGTCGAACTACGGTGCCTCTGCGAATTATATACGTAGGCAAGGCCATCGAGTGATGTGCTCCTGAGGCATTAGGTCGGGCCCCTAGGAATGTTCTTCTGAGTTTTGTTTGAGACTTGTTTATTTCCGATAGCGTAAAAACTGCAATTGATTATATAGTTTCTCTTAGTGATCATGTGCTAACTATACTTGATTTGATGCGTGTGCCAAGTCATGTAGACCTTGCAGGTATAGGCATTGGGAGCAAGGACTTGTCGATAAAATAGAATGTAAGAGGTATGTAAGCTGACCTAAGTAAGTAGATTCTATTGCCAAAGTTAATAATTCACTTCTATCTTTTCGTGTAGCTTGTGTGATCATTGAATATAGTTACAAGTGGTGAATTGGGTTGTTGTTATCTTTGTTTTCATTGTTAGTTGTTTGTGAAGTAACCTCGCGTGCCCCAGATAACTAAGTGTACTAGTGTAATGTAATGTGTTATGTGTTTACGGTTAGTGATCTTGTATGTTCAATTGTAATGTTTAAAAAAAAAATAAAAAAATTGTTTGCTTTGTCTGTGTTCTCTGGGTTGCATGACGGGCTTACATGAACCATCATGCCAAAAAATTGTTTGGAAGGAAGAGTTAAAGGAGCAATAATAACATACCAAAATTTGGTAGATAATGAGCAAGTTTTTGATATAATCCCTACAAATGGCTAGTTCAGAGTAGTTACCTTCCATAAGATCTTGTTCTCCCAATATGTCATTGATAAAACCTAGGGCTATATAATATTGACAAGAGAATATACATTGCAGTTGCCTATCCAAAATTTGGTTACAAGCTATATGAATCCCATCATGATGCTCTTGCAACTGAATCTCCATACCAAACTAGACACCTATCCCAAATCTAAAGAGTAAATAAACAACTATATATCTCTAGCACCAACACCCTACCAATAATTAGAAACCTGTCATTCTTTACTAAATAACACAATATACTTCACCTCTACCATACTGATAGGCTTTAATGCATAGTATAGAAACCAATCAACACTCCCAAATCTATACATTGGTAGGATCTCTAACCATACATTTACATGTATAGCAACTTGTCACCTACTTATAAATGACACCTTAAAGGAATGATTTTTATATCCACAACTAACTCTTCCTTATGAAGCAATGAGAATTAAGGGGGTTTGTATACTATTAAGAGTTATAGATTATTTCAAGTGCTACCCAAGTATGGCTATATATGGAAATAATCAAGGTTTGATTAATTCCCTCATTTGTTAAACTATTTGCAACCAAGATAATTAAATAAAAAGTATAATGAACAAACCTTATACTTTCAAATTAATTATTTAATTCTTTGACCTCTTCTACAAACTGATTTATTTTCCAACTTGGGCTCCTTTCCTTCCTTATAGCACTAATACTATTAGTAATTTTCCTTCTATGAAATATGTTAGACAACTTTTAAGAGACTGTAGTTCCAAAAGTAGCTATTAGAGATTCTCATTCCACTTCATTAGTGCAAATACTAGGGAAGAGAGAGCCACCATATATTAAGTTACCACTTAAGTTTCTAATCACAAAACCTCTGCTCTAAGTTAAACCAAGACCATTTTTCATGACCCCATCAAAGTTTAATTTGACATACCCTTCGAGGGGGAGAGACCACTAGTGTTTTATCCTACTAGAAAACAATTCAAACAAAATTTTGTCCACTTTTTTTGCACTTAGCCCTTGAATAGAAATATTTTTTGATATTTTTCTATTGGATATTTATTCATTACTAATTTTTTAATTACTACTAATATAAGTTCATACCCACATTTTACCATAACATGTTTCTCTTTGCATATTTATGAAAAATGATTTTTTTTGAAATAAGGACATTTTTATGGAGTGTATTGTAATTTTTGACCTAGATTAAACTAATTTTCTCAATGTCTTGAATAGAGGTCCTATTTTTTGTAATGGACCTATGTTGCTTATGAAATAAATGAAAAAGATAATATAAAAAATATATTATTACTTTTAGGAAAGCCAATTATGAGGGCTACACACATAGAATATCATATTCAAGTGATTTCTTTTAATTTCACATGCATTAATTTGAAGTTTTAGACTATTTCAAATTAGAAAAATGTAGCATGTGAATAAGAGAAGAAATGACTACTACAACAAGTTTGATTGAAGCGGGTTTGATTGAACACCTTTTAGATCAAAAGCGAGTTGGATCAAACCCTTAATGTCCTCAATATCCTCAACGAAACCACAATACAACAAATCAAGATTCCCCCTACTTAACTAGATGATACAACCAATTAGAGAGGGGGGGGAATATTGATTTATCCACTTCTACCTCTAAACACAAATGACATCACAATTCACATATCAAAATTTATCAACACATAATAAGGTGGCTCGCTTGATTTTCCTATAGAAGTCCTAACATAATGGCCAATATTTCCTTTATTGGAAAATCTTCAAGATGCTTTAATTGAACCCTATTCCATCAAAACCCTATCCCACCATAGTGTGCTACAATGTGAGCTAACTAGGTTTCATTGGACCTATACAATTTTATACATGGTTCATTTTAATATTTTTCACTTTGCCCCAAATGTGAGATGCACTTATGTGCTTTCACCTAATAAGTACACTATAAGATCTACTCTAGCTAGTACACCAAGGTGTTGGCTTTGTTAGGCCTTTTAGGCATTGACAAGGATATGGTTCCTTTGCATAATTCTTTAACTGATGCAACACTAGATCTATCTATAAATGAGATAAATAGGTGTATCAAAGATGGGATTTATATAGTCTATCTACACTCCAAATGGTTAGAATCTTATGAACCTCTTTTCTTCAAGATTTAGTACTACTACAAAACATTTCTTCACTTTGCATATGGGTTCATCTAACCTCAAGGGTACACTAAGCTCCAATTATCTTATCGTTCGAAGGTCCCTTTAGTATAATTTAAAGTTTGTTCACACCCCCTCTACATAGAGAGTAGTCACCATATTCCTTATAGCTCAAAGTTTGTTCACACCCCTTTTGCATAGAGACCAATCACTATATTCCATACATTCATCACATTTGTTAGATTTGCTGAACAAAGCTTGAAATTGATAATCATTTTATTTTATAGATGCTTATATTTACTATGAGATTAGGAGGCAATTATTTTGCATCTTCAAAGACTCATATAAGTCTCTCTACACCATTGTGGCTTACAAGGATCAAAGATGCTCAACTCTCTTCTTTAAAGAGATATTTGATCTTCACCAACATCTAGCCAAATACTTCACTTCTACAATACTCTAACTTGAAAGATTGCTTCTTTTATTAACCTTGTTTCTTCTTTAAATTGGGTATGAAATGATCTCATTTCAAGATATGATGAAATTTACGAGATATTAAAAGGTATTATTAATTTTCACATATCTTTTTTTAATACGTGCCCTTTTATTTCTGTTTTCTTTTAAATTTACTAAAATTAGATTTACACTCCCTATTCCTTAGTTTTTATCAGGCCATAAATGTTCCATTTATAAAATTAAATCCAACTGAAATTATTGAAATGAAAACTATTGTTTTGTGGTGTAAAACTATGAAAAGAAACCTGGTCGTTGATTGGCCTGATGTAAAATAGGACAGTATGGATTTTAAAACGTCCTGTTCCGCACATTTACCTTTCCACCTTTTCATTATTGATGTACCCCGTCTTGTTCTTCTGCGGTTTCCTGTCAACCTGAACTTTGTGAGGTGATGATATATCATCCATCTTACTTAAGCAGCACATCAATTTCATAAATGCGCTCCAGTTTTTAGAAATGTAACGTGCTAAAAGAGAAGCTGCCAACTGATATCTTATCGCTGATGGTTGAGCAGCACATCAATTTTATAAATGCGATACAGTTTTCAGAACATTCCGTGTTAAAGAGAAGCTCTACTTTTCTGGAGGTGTACAGAAAATTTAGAGGACCATCACCCAGGTGGGCGTCACCTCATATATTCTACAATTGAAAGCAATTTACTTATCCTTTTCATTGCCATCACCAGTAGTACAATTTCAACATCTAATGATTTCCTTTTACAACTCACAGAAGCGTACCATACTACATTAAAATATCTGTGGAAGGAGCTTTTGAAAAAGAGATATTAATCAAGGGTGGACTCCATTTGCGATGCTGATGCAACTCGCCACTTCAGATGAGAAAGGGGGTTGGCATTATTGGAACGACGGTTAAGAAATGGTAATAGAGGTCGTAAGGTTATACAAATAATTTTTGTGGTTGATATGTTTGATGCAATATGGATTTACTATGAGGTAGATAATAGTTGTATATATTGGATAAGTGTCAATGTGATGGGATCATCTTTTCTTGCTGTTGTTTCTGATTAGATTTCGTGTGAGATTTTGCATTAATGTTTCAGATTCATTCTTGATAGCGATCCACAATTTTCTGATAATTTATGGATTTTCTATTTTTTCCCATGTTTTAAAGAATTTTATATTTATCTTTTGTATGAACTTATGCAATGCGTAAAACAATTTTTATTGTGTTTACTTATATTCACACATACTTAAAGGTGAAGAAAGAGATTCATTATTATATTGGAGAATGGTTGTATTTTTGCAATAGTAAGTTTTTAACCCTGTTGGGCTTTTTTTCACAAAAGTTTTTTTCTAGGTGAAAATACTACATAATGTACACTTTCTATTTTTATATCATCGATTTAGATTGTATAGGCACTACTTCTGTTGTACTAGTTTATTGATCTTATTTTAATTTTACAATATATATGGATAGAAAGCCTACTTTGTTATGATTAAAGCCTGTAAAATTTCTAAATTTGTTTGACAATGATGGTGGTTGTATAGTCAACATGATATAGTAGTGTTGTACACATAATTTTTGCATTTAGGATTCAAATATGTCTTCTCAATTGGGAAATCCATACATGGGCTTACCTATTCTTAGTTTTAAGCCTTGTAAGATATGATAAAAAGGAATTGCATAATCTCATCACTCTCTATACTTAAATGCTGCCCTTCATCATAGTGATGTAACATATGGCAGTCCAAAATGTCATGGATGTTGTGGGGAATGGAAAGAATAATCATGTAATTTATTTGAGGATTTGGATCGGGTGCCAATGAAGAACATTCATTCACTCCATTGCTCTAAGAGCTTCTCATTCTCACTTTCAACATCCTAATATCACAATAGTTGGAAAGAATATGTATGGGAGCCTATCATCAACAATAAGCACATGGATCTAGCCAAGTGTAGGTCATTGTATGAACTAATGGACTAGCGTGATTTTTATAATTCTTATTCTAGGGCCAAATTAGGGTTACAAAATACCATTAATTTATAGTTTTTTAATTTTTAGATGAAAATTTCAATTTGTTTACTTGTCTTGATTTAAGTATTTGTGCATTAGATTACAAGCCTATGACTAAAAATTGTATGCAATGCTACTTGATATTAGTAGGTAGTGAGTTGCTAATATATATATAACAACATTTTTCCCTATGCAAGACCATTGCAATCCAACTTTATAACTTGTAAAAATTGTATGCATGTACAAATCAACAAAGGAATTAAATGAGTCAACTTGTAAAATTATGTCTAGATCATAATCACAAAATTGTTCATTAAAATTATTGAAATGGGTAGAAATAATAAATCCCTAAAAGAATAGGTACAAAATAACCCTTTAGCAATCAATATTCATTTACCTCTCTTATGTTTTATGTTATGGGTTAAGGGAAGGATGAGCTAACCACCTCTAGAATCGCCCATTCTTGAAATATGAATAATTAATAGGCTTACCTTCAATGAAATCATTTTTGTTTACGAGACCGATGCTTTCATAAGAATTGAACAAGTAATAATAAAAGCACATCATATGGATCAAAGATAAGCAATCCAAAAAGGTTACAGTTCAAGCACAAACTTGTTCAAATGATCCAAAATGGTCAAAAAAAGAAATAATGGTAATAAACTTGTAGTAGCATGAATGCCCTGACATAAAGACAAACCGCCAAAAGTAGGAACCCTATAAGAGAAAACAAGATGTGAACCCAAATGTTTTCTTGAGAATAATTGACTATAATATAATAAATAGTAAAGCAAATGCAATTGAAGACATGTGCACCCAAAGGCAGGTCTCACAAAAAGAATACACACAAGCTCTAGTTAAAATATTCTTTACTTTAACTTTGATATTTTTCCCATGACCCATGATGCTACATGTGGTGCTCACACCACCACACATGATGGAACCAAAAAAACTTGTTTATCTAGATAAGGTTAGCACCATCAAATAAAATATTTTTTTTTCACAATATTTTAGAGTAATATAATATATGATTTGTTAAGAGTAAATTTTAATTATAACTATTTGAGTAGCCTTAATGTATTTTGTTTGCAGAATTATATGGTATTATTTTGCATGTTAAAAAATGAAGTTTAAACATCTGTAAAGAAAGTAATTTATACAAACCATTCCATACATAATCAAATCATATTAGAATACACAATATTTTAATTCACAACTACATCATTAAAACTTTATTAATGCGAAGTGGATTAGGATATTCATTCTAGGAGGTAAAATTTAGAAAATGGTTCATTTTTCTTATTTACTCTAATTTTAAAATATTCTAATAACACAATGACTTATTATGAGGCACACAATATAATCAAGACATATTCATTGATTTTAACTTTTTGAAACTAATAAAAATATATACCTAATAAAATATCAATGTATAAATTGAAAATATATATTTTTATAAAATTGATAAAATAATAATCAAACTAATTTATAAAATACCTAATTACATACTTATCACACTTTTATGTGATATGGAGAGTTGTAATTTTAAATATCCATGAACTAATTTTATTCTTGTGTAAACATTACTATCATTATCATTAATCATCAATCATTCCAATTGATATATAAAATATAATGTTCATGTTCAGTCGCACAAAATTTTGTTTATAGATAGATAAACTTGATCACCGATAAAAATATATTAATAAATGCATTAGTATTTTTTATTGATGTATATACATAATCTTTGTTCTCAAAACTAATAAATTGCATTATATATATCAACATCTCCACTTTATAGAGCATATTACATTATAAAAGAACATACATCTAAAACATGCATAGTTAGACATACATAGTAAAGAGAATGGCTAATCCATTTTACATATCTTGGATGAGTGAAGCATACTATAAGTTGCATTATCAATATAATTATATTAGTATGTTATTTAAGACTTGAGCATAATTAAGAGTCTTAATGTTGTAAGTTCCTCACTTAAAGTTGGGAATACTTTCCACTAGGGGAGAAATTTTATAGTTGGCCCATCTATCAAAGAATTTATTTGTTGGAATGGTTTATGATTAAGGTAAGAAACTTAAAATGGTTAATATATATCTTTATTATAGTCCATTATAATATTTGATGTTTCAAAGTCATTATTCATACAATCTTAGAATATTGATTGTATTTATGGTTAACTTAAATATGATAACTAATCATCAAATTTAAGCTTTGGAAATTATATTTTTATGTAATGAAATCTATTTTTAGGAGAGGATAAGAATCATTGTGCTTATAATTGTACAAATTTATAGTCTAAGATTGTATAAAAATGAACAACTAAATTTTGGGTGAGTAATAAGAAATGACAAAGAATTATATTAAAATTATGTAGTGGCAATGTTCACCCTAATAAATTCAATCGTAGTACCTACAACCATGACAAATTCCATCACTAAGTAAAACACTTAGCAATTCAAAGGGTACCGAATCACCATAAATATTTTTTAATATATATTTCTATAACTTTGAAAAGAAAAAAAAAATTAAAATCATTTTCACCTCTGTTACAATTTATTTGATGTTTATTTTGATATGAATGTTTTAACATGATAATAGGGGAGAGGGGCTCATAGTGGAGTGGGGTTCAATAGTGGGGATAGAAGTAGTCCTTAGTAGGCCCCATTATGGAGCACCTTAATATCCAATTGCAAAACACTTTTTAATTCAAAGCATACAACCGACAAATCATGTGATGCCACATCATCGCACCAATAAAACATGACTTAGTGCACCACTATCGGTCTCACTTTTTGGGGGGGTCTTTTTTATCCCTCAACAAAAAACATGTTGATGTGGCATCATATTTTATGATGTGGCCCCAAAATCCAAATATAGAAGCATGTGAGCTGCCAAATAAACAGCTTGTACAAAATTGAAAGTGATTTGAAATTTCCACATTAAGATTTTGAAAAACGGAAGTTAGGAGGCCCCACCCTATGGCATTCCTCTCCCTGTGTTAAAATTGATTTATTTTTGTACTCAGTTTGATTCATAGTAATTCTCTATTCATCTCAATATTTGCAAACAATAAAAAAATACTAACAGATAGATAATTTTTTACCTATTGTTTATTTATTGAGATACCAAAAACATTTTTATTTTTATTATCATAAATCAATTATAGATGAGTGATAAAATAAAATATATTGAAAAATATTTTTATTTTTATTATCATAAATCAATTATAGATGATGATAAAATAAAATATATTGAAAGATATTTTTATTTTTATTATTATAAATCAAATTCTCTAAAGTTGATGCAATTAATTTTTTATTCTTATAAATCAAATTATTCTTTTGAAAAAATCAAAATTTTCAAATATATATATTAAAAAAATATTAATGGCAATTAATTTTCTACCTTGTGAATCTGTGGTGAATTATATAAATAATTATGTACTTGTCATTATCCTTTTTCTAAGACACACTTAGTCTTTTACTAGTTACTAATTCTAGACTAAGCAAA
Source organism: Sequoia sempervirens (assembly GCA_007258455.2). Taxonomy (NCBI): domain Eukaryota; kingdom Viridiplantae; phylum Streptophyta; class Pinopsida; order Cupressales; family Cupressaceae; genus Sequoia; species Sequoia sempervirens. The sequence continues at coordinate 551,690,721 of VDFB02058242.1, forward strand.
GGGAATGGTTTCCACACTACTCTATACAAATAATGCTTCCAACTTTAATTTTAGGATTTCCAAACTAAGATTCACCACTTTTAATTAGTACACCTACTCTTCTATATGGGTTTAAAAATTCGGAACCTTATTTTAGAAAAGCTAACTAAAATTAAATTTAAAGGGTGGTTATCTCCATTTTATCAAGCATCTTCAAGCTAAAGTTTATGTTCCTTGAAGCTTCATTCTCATTGAATTTGGTACTACCACACTTAGTTAAATGGGTGATCTTTCAAGTGGTAACTATTGTGCATAGGATTATATGAATGATCAATACTTCAACTAATTTATTTAGATACTTATACTAAGCATTCAAATTTTGTATGTAATTAGGTGAAAGCACAATAATGTGTTTCACTTTTCACCCTTATTGGACCATATAATTTAGTAGCTTTCAATATTTAAAACATTTTATTAATTATACTAAATAAACTATCAAAATATAAAGATAATGTAAACTAGCGATTTTTGTCATTTTTGTGTATATTCAATTTATAATTTTGTATTTTAAAAATAAATTCTATCGTTTTTTATTAGTTTTCATCAAAAACTGAAATGATTTTTTATTATTTTATACTGATTGATATTTATCATGTAACAATTTGTTTTTACTACAAATAAAATATTTCTAAGAGTTTTTAGAATTAAACCACCAACTCCAATATCTAGTGTGACATTTTCTAATATTTGCTTTATTGAACATTTTATTATTTATTATTTATAATTGGTATGAATGCAACTTTAGACTTGGACATTGGAGTCTAGTGTAATGTTTTTTGGACCTAGTTTTCTATGTTTCCTAATGTGTCAAATATAAACCCTTTTGTTTAATAGATCTTTACTTCTTATAATTAAATAAAAATTATAATATTAATAAAGTATTATGTTAATTTTCTTAAAAAGATAATTTTGAGAGTTACATACAGATAAACTCTTCTCTCCAAGTGACTTCATTTGAACCTTTTGTACACATGTGAAGTTGATTGTTTTGTTTAGAAAAAAATAACTTGTTGATATGAGAAGTGGATACCACATAAGTAGGTTTGATCAAGTTACCTTTGATCACAATATGTTCACCTAAACATATTTTAAATTTAAAGTTGGTTGGTCCAAAACCCTAATATCCTTAATGAAAGCACAATGCAATAAATTGAGATTTCCCCTTGCAGGTGACTAGTTGGCCCAAAATTCATACTCACTTATGTGCTTTCACCCAAATAATACAAAGAAAAATATATTCTATCTAGTGTGTGAGGGATTTTATATTTGGAGTTATAGGAATTTGCACAGATATAATTCCTCAGCATATTTTTTTAATTAATGTATAATATTTTTCTATAAACAAGAAAAAAAAAAGGTATCAAAAAAGATATATATATATATATATATATATATATATATATATATATATATATATATATATATAGTACCTCCATTTATGCTTATGTTTTATGTTGCATGTTTTCATATTGTTAGACTTTGGTACATTGGTTTGGATATTTTGATCGCTGATTTTGAGCGACAGTGGATTCACTTTGTGACATGATGATACATTGTATTGTGATATTTGATTTCTGATATGCTTTGATATATGTAGATGTTTTCCTTCAGATGTTATTGCTATATATATGTTTATGATGGACTAACTCATATTTAATTAGTCACCGATGTGATATGTATTGGTGGAGAACGAATGTACATCACTTGCTTGAAAGTGCCCCGTGATGTCTGTGGATTTTCTCTGACGGTGTGCCTATATTATGGATTATATATATGCATGTTATTTGCTTACTGTGAATTCAGGTACATGACACCGACCCACCGGTTACTCGTGTCCGAAGGCGTCAAGACTCAACGGATATGTTGATTGGGGTAGTAGCATGGTTCATCCTAGTCTAGTCTTTAACCAACATGTGATACATTGTCAGTTTAGTTCAGAGTCATAGGTGGTCTTGTTTGTTCCTAAATCAATTGCTTGAAAGGAAAATTTTATCAATTTTAATGATAGTTATTATGCTTTAATTTACTGTTATTTACATTAATTTTTAAATGTTAAAGAAATAAGTTTTACATGTTATTTAATAAATTAATTAGTTTGTTTGGTTAAATAATTTGATCTTAGAGATTAAATTTATTTAATTAAATAAATTAAATTAATTATTGTTTAAATTGTGTGTGAATAGATTTTATTTAAATTAATATTTTTGTGGAAATGGCATTTTTAATTATTAAATAAATATGCAATTTGAAAATTGAAATTTAAAATTTAAAATGAATTAAATCCATGCAAATCTTGAGAGGCAAGATTGCCGAGAAGTGGTTAAAAGATATTTTGTACTTCTCGACATGTGTGCCAGTTGAATTTATGGTTGATGGTTGAGGTTGTTCACGGATATTATTTTGGATTTGGGAAAACACAGAGGCTATTCTATTCTATTTTCTCTTCACGGGAAAAATATCAGTTCTCTGTTAAAAAAAATATTTTTAAAAGAAATTGTCATTTCTTTTGCTTCGGTTGTATATTTGTGGAAGATCCCTTTGCTTGGAAGTTTTGTGTGGGTGGTTATAGCTTTCTTTGGATTTGGTGTTTTGAAGAAGATTTGGAGGATTGCATTCTACAGGAAGAAGATTCTCTCCAACAACCAAGATCTTCAAAACACAGGAAACAGGTATTTCCCTTGTATTTTTAGTTTGTTTGCTTTTGAAAAGAAATTGTTTGTTTAAAACCCTTCTTCTTGGCAAATTGTTTGTAGAAAATCTTTCTGTTGATATTTGATATTTGTCTGCAAGATGTTTCAAGAAAGTAAAGTTTTATTAAATTTGTAGAACAACCTCAAGAACGTAGTTAAACAACAGAAGGAATTCAAAACAAGTTTTAAATGAAACCTCTATGAAAATTGTAGAAAAGAAATTGGGGATTTAATTTTGAGTGAAATGTTTATTGTTGAAAAATTGAAATCCCAAAATTGAGAATTTCTGTGTTATTTGATTAAATCTGTTTGAAGAATATTTTTATTTACAAATGCTCTTATTGAGCAATTAGTTTTGTTTTATAAGAATGTTAATATTTATTTATAGTGCTATATAAATTATGCAGTCTGTACATGAATTTATACTTCAAATGAATTTTAATTTTCACAGTGATTTATTATTTAAAATCATGTACGGGCAAAACAGGGGTTTGGAAATTTATTTATTTATTTTATTCAAAAATGATTAAATTTCCGCATAGTTTTAAATGGGGATTTTAGAAAAATACAAATCCAAAATTTTAATTCGGATTAAATATATTTGGGAAGGGCTAGGGTTAACCCCAACCCTGCCGCTCCCACTGTGGGGGCACGGCCATTGTGAGGCAATGCCCACCATGGCTCTGTGGGGAGCGGCTGCCAAAAGGCAGTACCCTACACAGAACCATGGAGGAGATGTTGTCCCACAGGCAGCGTTCCCTCCACTGTGGAGACTCTCGTGGCCTGTGAAGCTTCGCTTCCATAAAAATTTCATTTCTTTTGCTTTAAACAGAAAATTCGAATGAATTATATTCTATTTCAATTTTATCAAAATAAATAGAACCTTATGTGATTTGTATTTAATGCGAATTTTGAAATTAATATATATTTAATATTTTATATATATGTATATGTATATATATATATTAAATTAAAATATATTTAATATTTTTTTAAAAAAGAAATACTTTTGTATTTAAATACGAAATTATTTAAGATATTTGAAAGTATAAAAAAATCAATTAGTTTTAAACAATAATTGATAAAAAATTTATTTATTTTTTATTTTTTATGTGAAATTGAGGAAGTTAAAGTTAGAATTTATTTAATGCAATTTCTTTAGTCGTTTGAGAAAAGAATTACAATTTAATTGCTATAATTTTTATGTTAATTCTTTTGAATGACTGGATTTAGTAAATCCGAATGTAGACTCGTTTATTTTTCAAATTTGTTTTTTAATCGTGTTTATTTTTGGGCAAATTTGGAAAGTCTTAGATGTATAAGTCTTCCAGAACGATTTGTATAGAAAGGGTGATGTTATTGTTCATATGTATTTCTTGAGTTGACTTGGGTTGTGCACGTGTTAGAATATGGTGTATTGTTACCTGGTTTATGAATAAAAGTTTTAATGACCGTTGTGTGTCATTTGTTATTATGTGATTGAAATTTGTGCACCTTGTCTACCTTAGTCGAGAAAACTTAGTATACCTTTGTTATGTTTAGGGGAGTGGCTCTATGTGAGGGCCGACACACAAAGTGGTGTCAGGGTAACTTACAAAGAGTTAGTAAGTCAGTGATAACTAAATAACATAGTAGTTAGATTAAAATCCTTAACAAGATGTTTATGCCTCACTTATGGACTCTTGAGCTAGTTCAGTCTTGAGTATAAGATGAGAAGGCCTGGAATGAAAAATTGATATCTTGTTACCTTAAAAGATATTCGATTCCGCAATAATTTGCAATGGGGCCGAGTTTCGTAAGAGGTTACCAGGGGTAACCCAAGTTGGGGGTTGGAACCTAGGAAGAAACACCAGGGTAACCTTTGCAATTTGTGATGACACTCCACCTAAAATAATAGTTAACCTTGTGTACTTAGTACATTTGATTGTCTTAAATCTGGAAGCAATGTAACCATCAATTAGTTATGTACTTGTGTCTAGGGTTAGTAGATTATGTCTAGGTAACCATATTACTATCTCCTAGCACAGGGGTGGACCTACGGGTACCACATGGTTGGGTGGAACATGCACCTTACTCCGTTGGGTCCCCAGTTTATGATCATGGTTTCGAGAGCTTCATGGATGGAGAGCTCACACTTGGATATAGATGTATTTTCTTTATTGCATTATTGTAAAATTTGTACTTGAAAACATCCCTCAATTGTTTATGAGGTGAACATTTGTAAATGTAATTGTAACTATTATTTGATCTACCTCATCAGATGAATGAGTATTGTAATATTTTATCAAATGCAATATAAGAAATCATATTTGTATTTAATATTATCTTGAATGAAATTTCAAATGAAATGCAATGTTTACTTTAATGTTTATGTTAATTAATATGTGCAATGCTAAATACTAAAGTCGTCTATGGAAACTCAAGTAGTGTAACGTCGCGTAACTTAGTGAATGTATGCAACTAATTAACTTAATATTATTACTTTAAAAAAAATTATTTCACTTTTATACACAATTGCAACATTCCTTAGGTTATAAGGTCACATTTACAATATATATATATATATATATATATATATATATATATATAACCTACCTACATTCCAAATGGCTAGAGCCTTGGAAACCCCTTTCCTTGAAAATTTCACAATAATACAATACATATCTTCACATTGAATATGGGATCATTAATCTCCAAGCTGCATTGACCTCCAATTGTGATGTTGTTTGAAGGTCCCTTTAGCATACTTTAAAGTTTGTTCACATCTTATTTACATAGAATGCAATCACTATCTTCCTTTGGTCCATCATATTTTCTAAATTTGCTTTGTGGAGCTTGAAATTAATTATTATTTTATTTTTATATGCTATTCTTACTTTGAGATTAGAGGGTGATTTTTTGCCTCATTGGAGACTCATATAAGTCTCTCTAGACCATCATGGCTTATAAGGATCAAAGATTCTTGGTTCACTTCTTTCAAGAGATGTTTAACCTTGACCAACATCTAGCCAAAGGCTTTTCTTCCATAATGATTTGTACTTGAAAGATTGTTTCTTTCATTCACCTTGTTTCTTCTACATGATTAAGTATGAAGTGACTTCATGCTAGGTTTACATAATGACAATACTTGTGGGGCATCAAAACATATCATATAATTTTATATACTTTCACTTTAATGAGAACCCTTTTATTAACTTTGCTAATTATGTTTTTTGATAACTAAAGGTGATTTGCTAGCAATCACTTAAAATGGCATAAATCATAACCTACCTTCACATATTAATATTATGTTTACATGAAAGATAGTAGGTATGTAGCACTACAAAAACAAAAAAAAAGACCGCTTACATACAATGTTGATTACCAATGATCGAATAATATTACTATTGAAATAATTAAAAAAGACTCCACCTATAATATCTATGTTCTCATTAATAATATATAAACTATAAGAATCATTTTAAAACGACTCACTCAAATCTATCAATCCAACCTAAATTAAAAATTACACTTAATTACCCATGAATATCAAAATATCTATTGCACATTAAAGTGTGATTACTATCTTTAAAAAGTAGCTGAAATTGTTGGATCGACATTTGACAAGAAAGTGTAAGGCCATAAAAACAATCCTGGTTGTTGATTTGTCTGATGTAGAACAAAATGTTATCAACTTTAAGATGCCATGCTACAACACGTACCTTTCCATTGTTACTGTGCTCTCTCTCATTCTTCTACATCAACCTCAACTTTGTGATCAGATGATAAATTGTGCTTGTTGGTTGAGCAGCACATCAATTGTATAAAAGCCGTCCATTTTTTAGAATGTAATGATTTAAAGAGAACCTGTCAAGACATCACCTTTTCTACATGTATTCAGGCAATTTAGTGGACCATGAGCCAGGTTGGTGATTCCTCATATATTTTTCCATTGAAAGCTCATTGCCATCATCAGGAATGCAATTCCAACACATGATGATACCTTTTACATGTCACAGAAACGTACCATACCTACAAAATTAAAATATCTGCTTATAACAGTTGTGCAGATGGAATTTTGTTGTTGGAATTAGTACAACCCAGAAAGTATGCATCCAGTGCTGGTGCAGCCCACCACTCTGGCGTTCTTTACATGAGAAAAAGTTGGTGAATATATTGGATCAACGGCTAAGAAGTTGTAGAAGAGGTGGCAAGATTATATAAACAATCTTGGCCATGGATTTGTCTTATGTAATATGTTACAAATGTATTCCATACACTAATGGAATAGTTTCATTTTTACAGATTCCATTAGGCCAAAGTGGGCTTAGAAAAGGCCATTGATTTTATAGGTTTTTTATTTTTTATAAAATTTAATTGTCTTGGTTTAAGTATTTGTATATTAGGGATTTAGGTTATGAGTTTATGATTGTAAAATATATATTTGTAACCGTAGCTGATATTTTTGTGAAGTGGGTTGATATATATATCATTACACTTCAATTTTATAACCTCAAAAAAAAAAAAGTATATATGATCAAACAAATTAATTAATTGAGTCAACTTATAGGAGTATGTCTATATCATAAGCATAATTTTTTTTATTAAAATTAAAATGGATAGGAATTAATAAATCTCCTCAAAAGTAGGTCAAAAATAATACAATTAATCAATACTCATTTACTTCTTCATGTTCCATGTTATGGACTAAGGGTACAATGACTTGACACATCTAGAAACACTTATTTCTCAAGTAGGAACAATGTATGGACTTGCCTTCAAAGAAACCATAAAATAAGCCTCAGTTTTCACTTTTTGGATTGATGCTCTCACAAGAATTAAACAAGAATTGATGGAGTCACATTTTGTAGATTTAAGGTAAGGTAATTGAAACAAGGATATCAATGGAGCATAAACCTTTTCAAATGAACCAAAATAATCAAAAGGAAATAATGGTTATTGTTGATGCATTATTTTATTTTTTGTATTTAGTTAGTTGTATTGTTTCATTATATGTACTTATGATAGTGTAAGCTTGCTTAGGTTGGTATCTACTTAAGTAGGTTGCATTTATATCATGTTATTTGCATTTTCCTAGTTTGGTGGAGATATTGTCTACACATACGAATTGATCTCCTTTATCCCATAGTGGTTGTACATTCATTTCTCTTGGTGGTATATCTTATATACCCACTTATAGCTCTTATATGAGAAATTAATCTAGAATCTTATATCATCATCATCCTTTTATATAATAGAATTATTCTCTCATTTTGGGTCTCTTTTGCACTTTCATTGAAGCTTCTTGATCTTGGGTGGCTAATTTCATAGTCAAATATTATATAGTTTCATACCTTGTGGGAATGATTTTTGTTAATATTTTTGGAGATTAAGGTTGTAGATCATGTATTTTTAAATAGTTGTATGTTTTTATTGCATCAAATCATGGCTTGGAGAATTATTAAAAAGTTGATAGAAATATTAGATTTAGGAGGTTCCTTTTGTGGCCTTGTATTATACATATTTTGGAATATTTGTAGAGTATATCTAAGCTTACAATTGAGTCCAAAGAATTGTTTTTTTTTATTGCATGTAAATTAGACATCAGAGATTAGATCTATAAATTCTAGAAACCTAAACTATAGAAACCTAAGGATTGACTATTAAATTATCCAAGTTGGACAACATGGATGTGAGCCATCAATAAAACAAATCCCTTAGACATATGGATTATACTATGCTACAAAGAATGATCTATATATCAACATATTCAAGAAGGATTTATAGTGTATGGATTATCCTTGACAGATGTAGAATCTAAGGGTACAAAGGAACCCTTTTTACAAATTTTTAAGGTTTTTATTTAAGATTGTATGTTTATTGGTACATAGGATATTTAGGGGTACTAGGGCACCATAAACTACATGTTCATATTTATCATAGGGTATAGGTGTTGCTAGTGTGCACCCCATACTAGTTAATAGTTATATATATCAAGGTGAAGGCTTGAAACACAACCTTGCCACTTCCTAGTTTTTAGACCATGAGTAGCAACTCCATGATGATGCTCTACATATAAAATCCCTACAACCTACACTTTACCTTAGGTAGTGCCACCTTCTTAACTATTTGGTTGTAAAATAGTCCTTAAATTGTTAAAAAAATATTTCTTTCGTTTATCATTTTTCTATAACTAACAAGTAGTTTTTAGTTTTCTAGATGACAATTTTCGAATACATCAAAAATTTCTTCAATATAATAATAATTTGAAAACCCTAAGATTTTTTTTTTCAATTCAAATTTTACTCAATCACCTAACATTTTCATATATTATCTCTATTTCATGATAACATCATCACCGCTTTTAAAAAACTTCTCCCCTTCACCATTAGTAGTTTAATTTTTACACTTGATCTTTAGAGGCTCCATTCTAGGTCATATTGGTTCCCTTTTTGAGAAATATTTTTTGTTAGGGATAATTTTTGGAGAAATTTTTATCAGTGCAAATATTTCATTATTTTGATCTTTATATTTTTTTATAAATTATAGATTCTCATAGGTGATGATGAGAATTTTTATTTTATGAACTATCAAGGCTCCATTTCAGCTCATATAGTAATATTTTTTAGTGCAATTTTCTTGTAAGAACATAATTTTTTGTGTACTTTTTATTAATGTAGTTTGATTTATCTTATTTTATTTTATTAAGAAAATATAATTTCAACATTTTAACCTAATTTGAAACTATATTATACTAAGATGAAGACCACTTTATTGATTTTACAAGTGGAAATTGTGATCACACTACATATAAGGTGTTGTTGTCATTTGGAAATGCACCCTTGTTGAACCTGTTGTTCATTATTCCAATGTAACATTTGAGTGATCTTAAGGTATGGGACCTTGCATATGAGATCAAACCTCTAGAGAAGGTTGGCTCCTTTCTAACCTAGACACAATAGTATTGTCCAACCTAGCACTGAATAAATCTAAAACTAGCCCTATTCTATCAACTTACAAAGGAAAAAGAGAAGAGATAAATACAAAAATTGAAAGGGTGGTGATGCACCTAGATTAAATGTGTTTCTTCCCACTCATCAACACAAAGAAATAAGAAAATTTCTAAAGGAAGCCAAAAAATTTGTTATATTAATTTATAGGCGTATGTATAGATGTTAGGGTTTGAAAAAAACTAATATGTAAAGATAAAATCCACTATTAGTCCCTGTAAAAAATTTCACACATTATAGAATAATAGAAAATGATAAAAAAATCATTCAAACATAGAGGTAACTATATTAAACAAAATGCAAGAGGTGAAAAGAGGTGAAAAATAACACTTTTATTAAGTATGAGGCTTGAAGGAAGTTTTACAATTATAAAGATGAAAAATGCATGTATCTTTTAGATAAAACAAGGGAAGAACCATTAACAATGAATACCCAAAAGTCTTTTATCCAAGAATGGCATGAGAGAGAGAAGGATCACATTTCAAGAAGAGAAACCCTAGTCGTGACCCTATAAGAAATAACATATATGTATGAATATCCCTACTAATAGCATGGAAATCCTCCTAAACCCCTATCATAATTCAAAATTTATGAGTTTGTGGCTTGAAGTACAAAAATCCCCATGAAATCCATACATTAATATTCCTAGGAGTTTTTACCTAATAGAAAATTCCTTTGCAACATGGTGTCATCATCCCACAAAAAATCACACCCAATAAATACATTTAAATCTAACTTGGGGCTCATTATGTATTGAAGGCATTGTAGAGGGAGTAGTTTGAGAGATTAGCTCTTGGAATCCTACATTCACAATAGTTGGCCTTGATTTAGCTTTTTTTTCCCTCTTTGTGACCTAATTTTTAATTTAATACCTATTTTAGTTTCCTTCTTTGATGCTCTTATCTTACCTTGGCTGATGCTTTATCTTTATATCTTTCTTAATCTTTTCTATCAACATGAGAGTCTCTCTCTTTTTTGCATCATTCTTTGACCTTTTACCTCTTTTTCCTTTTATAAAAGCTCTACCAAGAACCAAGAGCATTGTTGGAGGTTCCCATGGTTTCGAGAACCATAAGAAGCTTTGTTGCTTCCCATGTTTTTTTTTGCTCCTTTTACTTGGATCTATTTCCTATGCCCTCAACCTTGGCACCCTTTCCTAAGTGGGATCCTCCTAATTCCGTCATGGTTCATAGGTTCACCCAAAACTGGGAACCTCATTGAAGGTTCCTATCATTCCAGGAACAATATGAACTTCTAGCCTTCTTTTTTTCTACTTTCAACCCTTTCCTTTGGTTTCCTCATTGGGATTCTAGGTGGGGACTAGAACCTATCAAGGGTTCCATCAGTTTTGATAACCTATGGAACCTTCAATGAATTACCTTTATTTTATTTCACTTTTCACTATGTGTTACTTACCTTTGGACCCTCCATTAAACCTTGAACTTGGCATTAGCCTATTGGAAGTTTGAGTTGTCATTGATGTCAACCTATGGAGATGCTTTTATTGGTTTCATTATGTTGTCATTATAAGTAATATCATTGATGTCAACCTCTAGTGGTGTCTTGGTAAGCATGTGTGTGTTTAAGTTGTTGTATTACAGTTGGTTTGGTTGTGATGAGGAAGTGTTACAGGTGATGAGAATGTATTTTTGGTGCTTAGTTTCTAAGTGTTTTTGAGAAAATTTAAATAAAAGAGGAAACTGTATGGTAAAGAGTGTTTAGTGTAGCAGAGTGGTGTTTAGTGTTTTTCTCCACATATCTTCACAGTTGAAGATCTTCTTGTTTGGTTTGGATATTTTGTTCAAAAGTATTTAGAGGTGCTATATCTAGAGTTTCATGTTATGTATCATTCAATAGAAGAATTTTTGTTCACCAATATGTGAATTTTATTGTAGTGTTGTCTGGGAGAAATGGTTTTCCTCCACATTTCTCTACAATGTGGTTTCTGGTCTTGTAAATCTTGGAGTGTGCTTATATTGATCATATCTATCTTCAGTCTAAGTTTCTTGAGTTTTGGTACTCTGTAATATTGGATTCATGTGTTATAGTATGTAGAAGGTTAATTGGTTGTACAAAATGAGTATGTTCTTCAAGTGTATAATGTTGCAAAGGATTTGTTGAATTTTAGGGTGTTGATGGAATATTATAGATTGTGTTGAATTTTTGTGTGTGGTTTGTGAGTTTTCTTTGGATAAAATGAAGTGTGTACTTAAATGTTTAATGGTGTTAACACAAGTTTGGTTGACCTTGGGTGTTTACTCTAATTGCATATATGCTTTTGTATTTGTGGAAGCATGGCATGGCATGTATATGTGGATTTAGGTTTGAGGTAAGGTGTGATGTGGATCACCTTCATTCCTCTCCACTGCAAGAATTTTTTGGTGCCAATCTAATTTGAATTTTCACGTTTGGGGTGCATATCCAACCTTGTAGATTTCTTTCAATGTTGAGGATGGTATATATGTGTGATGAATTGATGAAGGATGGTGTGTAGACATGAGGATTTGATGAGATGTGAATTTGATTAAATGAAAAGATATGAAGTGCAAGTGTAATGCTTATGACTCCAATATAGTGAGAAGAAGGGTCTACATTTGCAGAGAACCTAAAGTTTCTAATAGTAGTGAGCTAGAGGTTACTCATGGTACAAAATTTTTAGTGGTTGATATTCTTTGTTGCTCTGAGATGGATTTCTCATTGTAACAATCTTCTATCTTCTTCTTTCTAATCTGGTAGTGAGCCATTGGAAATCATCCTTTCTTTCTTTTGGGTGGTGATCCCTCCAACAATGAGCCTATTATATTCGGTGTTTCAATTACTTTATATTATGAGCTAATCCTCATCGTGGTTTTTCCCTTTTCCAAGTAAATATGGTGTTCTCATGTGTATGGATGTGTTTTCATTATTGTTTCTCATGTTTATGTTTTGCTAATGCATGATAAGGGTTTAATGGTTGCTAAGGGTTTAAGAATTAATGTAGACTTGAATGTTAATGAGGGTTTTGACATTTTAATATATAATTGATTCATCCCCCTCTCAGTTGTCTTATGCATTCAACAATTGGTATCAGAGCAAGGTTCCTTGGAATAAATCTTAACCACTTGAGGTGGATTTGAGATGGGACACAAGAAGGATGCTCCTCTATTTGATGGATCTAATTATGCATTCTGGAAGATTGGGATGGAAGGTTTTCTTATTTATATAGGGTTTGGAGTTTGGAAGTCTATTGAAAGTGGATATACAATTCCTGCAAATAGTCTAAGTACTGATGATGAGATCAAGACATATGAGAACAATGGAAAAGAAAGGTATACTCTTTTGAGTGGTCTTTCTAATTTAGAAATTGTGAAATTTATGAGTCTTAAAACTACTAGTGAGATCTAGAAAAAGTTGGAAAGTATATATGAAGGAGATGATAAGGTTAAGCAAGCAAATCTATTAAAAATCTGAAAACTAAGTTTGAAACCCTAAGGATGATAGAAGATGAAGATATTACAGGCTACATGCATAGAGTGGACGAAGTTGTCAATTTCATTAGAGGCCTTGGAGGAAAGCTTCAAGAAGATGAGGTGGTAAAGAAGGTATTAGAAACTCTTCCTAAATCTTATAGTCATAAGGTTTCTACTATTTAAGAGGCTCAGAATTTAGATCATTATTCTAGAGATCAGTTGTTTGGTGCTTTAACTACTTTTAAATTAAGGGAATTTGGTCCAAGTGATTCAAAAAAGGAGATTGATTTTAAAGTTGGAAAAGAAGAGAAGGATGAGGAATCTGATATGGATGAGTTTGATGAGATGGAAGTGAAATTTGTGAGGAAATTGAAAAAGGGCACTAGAAAATATAGAGGTAAGTTACTTTTCAAATGTTTCAATTGTGGAAAGATAGGTCATTATGCTTCAATATGTCCAATAAAAGCTTCAAATGACATATTTAAGGAGAATAAAGGAAAATTAATTACTTGAAAAGTTATTATATTAAATAAGATGCCAATATATCTTATGATAAATTTGATTACACTAATGATCGGGATAATGAATTCTTGTTGATGGCTCTAAATGTTGGAAGTAATTCTGTTAACTCTAAGAGATGTATGGAGGAAGTTTCTCTAGAAGCAGGTCATAATGGAACTATGGTGACTGCTTTTCATTTTAGATATGACAAAAACTATTGTATTTTTTACAACGGATTCTCAAATCACATGATAGGTGATAAGAGTAACTTTGTTAAACTAGAGAAGTTTGAAGGATGTCTTGTTAAGTTTGGTGATGATACATTTGCTAAGATATGTGGAAAAGGTTCAATCAGTTTTGATGGAAAGCATAATACAGATGATGTTCTTTATGTTAAGGGGCTCCAACATAATCTTCTAAGTGTAGGAAAAATGTGTAGCAAAGTATATAATGTTGTATTTCAATATGGTGGTTGTGAGATCAAGAAAGGCTTCAAAATTATAGTTGTTGTAGGAAGGATAGATGGAAATGTTTTTTCAGCTTAAGGGTGCCAATGGAATGTGATTTATGAATCGAATTATTGAAAGTTGGATATGGCATAGAAGAATGTGTCACATTAATTTTGATAGCCTAGTTAGGATCAGCTTTGCTCAAGCTATGAGAGATCTTCCAAAGGTTACAAATCCTATAAATGTTGTCTGCAAGGAATGTCAAATTAGGAAGCAAGCTAGAAAGAGTTTCAAAGTCAAAGAACAATTTACTAGTATGTTGGAATTGGTGCACACAAAACTTTGTGGACCTACAAGAACAAGAAGTTTTTAAGGTGGAAGGTATTTCATGTTGTTGATTAATTATTACTCTAGAATGACTTGGGTAAATTTTCTCAAAGAAAAATTTGAAGCTCTAGATAAGAATAAGGCATTCAAGTTATGGTTGAGAATGAAATGGATATGAAAATTAAATGTCTAAGATTTGAAAGATTTGGAGAATTCACTTCTAATGAGTTTAACATTTTTTTGTGAAGGTCATGGAATAACGAGGTATTTTTCAGCTCCCAGGACTCCTCAATAGAATGGAGTGGTGGAAAGAAAGAATAGGGTTGTTTAGGAAGCAACTAGGACAATAACGAAGGAACCAAATCTACTAGATGTCTACTAGAGAGAATCAAATCATACTACAGTCTATATACTTAACAATATAGCACACGCAAGGATAAATAGTTCAAAGACTCCCTATGAGTTTTAGTATGGAAGAAATCATATTTTCAAGTATTTTGGAGTGTTTGGAAGCAAGTGGTATATTAGAAGAGATGAAGAAAATTTGGGAAAGTTTCATGCAAGACCTGATGAAGGAATCTTCCTTGGATACTCTACAAAGATCAAGGCTTACAGATGCTACAATAAGATTCTAAAAAGGATTATTGAAAGTACAAGTGTCAAGGTGGATGAAGATCTATATAAAATTTCAATGTTTATAGATGGATATGAATCAAATGATTCCTCTTGCAAAGAAGAAGAAAAAGATGATGGTAAGGTAAAAGAAGGGTAAGTTGAAGAGGAAGAAGCTTTGAAAAGGATTCCTAAGACTCCTAAGCATGTGCAAAATAATAATTATGAAGATAAGATCATTGGTGAAAAAAATAAAGGTGTTTTAACAAGGAAGGCTGCTATGATAGAAGAACAAGTAAAATTATGTTTACTTTCCAAAGTTGAACCTAAACTAGTGATTGAGGCATGCAAAGATAAGTATTGGATCAAGGATATGCAAGAAGAATTGATGTAGATTGAGAAGAATTAGACTTGGGAACTTGTCTCGAGCCAAAAAAAAAGAATTTTATTGGAAATAAGTGGGTGCTCCAAAATAAGTTGAATGAGAATGGAGAATTTTTTAGGAACAAGGCAAGGCTTGTGTATAAGGGTTACTCACAAGTAGAAGCAATAGACTTTGAAGAGACATTTTCTCTAGTGGCACGAATGGAAGCTATTAGGATGTTTTTAGCTTTTGAATCACATAAGGATTTAAAAGTTTATCATGTATGGATGTGAAGTTTGCATTTTTGAGTGGTAAGTTGGAAGAAGAACTTTACATTATCTACTGCAAAGGAAGTATACATTGTTGTAGCATCATGTTGCATACAGGTATTATGGATGAAACAAACCTTGAAGGATATCAAAGTATCATATGATGAACCAATTTCTATATTTTGTGAGAATAAAATTTCTATAAATATTTCAAAGAATCTAATAATTCATTCAAGGACAAAGCATATTTCAATCCAGTATCACTTTCTAAGGGAAAAGGTTGTAGAGAATGAAGTAAAGTTGGAGTATGTGCCTGCTAAGGATCAAGTTACAGACATCTTCACTAGGCTCTTCTTAAGGATACTTTTCAATATCTCTAGGAGAATGGTTATTTCCCCCCTTCTTTCAATTAGATGCATAAGGATATATATCAGTCCAGTGGATTTCAAGATTCATTCCTTGTTCTAGATTGATGTTGGTGGATACCTCTCAAGGGGAGTAGGTAGTGGCATTGTTGGTTGTTGTAGTTAGGGGGAGTAATTGTTGTCATTTTGTGGCATACATGTGATTTCTTTGTCAAAGGATATGTGCAATAGTTGATGATTGAACCAGTATGTTGAGCACTCCTAAGGGGGAGTGTTTAGAGAAGGTGTGCAAAAAATAGAGTGCAGTAAAAGAAAATGAAGTTCAACAATAGTTGTTGTACCTTATAGGTGTTTCCTTTGAGGGAGAAATTATGTGTGATTGATGTCAAAGGGGAATCTAAGAAGATATATTTGTTTCCCTTTTCCATTGATGTTAAAGGGGGGGATATTTAACTAAAAATCCTCATGAAGTAATAAGTAGAAAGAAAAAGTATCAGAAAGAGTTGATGTTGGTGTAAGGGGGAGTAGTGTGCACTAATGTGCAATATATGTTGTCGATCAAAGTTGTTGTGGTTGTTGATGGTTTTCATATCATGTGTTGTCATCAATGGAAAAGGAGGATATTTTTGGAAGTTTGTGTTGTTATTGGTGTCAACAAATCTTTGTTGTTGCATTGATGTGAACCTATGGAGATGGTTTGATTGGTTGCATTATGTTGTCATTAGTAGTATCATTAATGTCAACCTCTAGTGGCTCCTTGATAAGCATGTTTGTGTTCAAGTTGTTTTAGTATAGTTGGTTTGGTTGTGATGAGGAAGTATTGCACGTGATGAGAATGTTTTTGTAGTGCTTGGTTTCCAAGTGCTTCTGAGAAAATTTGAATAAAAGAGGAAACAATGTGGTAGAGTAGTGTTCAGTTTTTTTCTCTACATTTCTTCATGGTTGAAGATCTACTTGTATGGTTTGAATATGTTGATTAGAGGTGTTCAGTGGTGTTATAACCAAATTTTCATGTTTTGGATCATTCAATAGAAGTTGTGTTCACCAATATATGAACTATGTTGCAATGTTGTTTGGGATAAATGGTCTTGCTCTACATTTCTCCATAGTGTTGTTTCTCATCTTCTAGATCTGGAAGTGTGCTTATATTTATCATATATATGTCTTCAGTTCGAGTTTCTTGAGTTTTGGTGCTCTGCAATGTTGGATTTGAATTTTTTATAGTATGTGAAAGGTTAATTGGTTGTACATAATGAGTATGTTCTTTAGGTGTATGATGTTGTAAAGGTTTTTTTGAATTTTAGGGTGTTGATGGAATATTCTATATTATGTTGAAGTTTTATGTGTGGTTTGCAAGTCATCTTTGGATAAAAGGAAATGTGCACTTAAATTTTTAATGGTCTTAACACAGGTTCAATCGACCTTGGATGTTTACACTAATTACAAATATGATTTGATGTTTTTGGAAGCATGGCATGGTGTGTATATGTGGATTTAGGTTTGGGGTAAGGTGTGATTTGGCCCACCTTCATTCCTCTCCACTGTAGGAATTTTTTGGTGCTGGCCTAATTTGAATTTGCATGTTTGGAGTGCATAGCCAACCTTGTAGATTGTTTTCAAGGTTGAGAATAGTATACATGTGTGATGAATTGATGAAGGATGGTGTGTAGACATGAGGATATGGTGAGATGTGAATTTGATTAGATGTTGATATTTTAAGTGTGAGCTTAATTCATGACTCCAATGCAGTAAGCAAAAGGTTCTATATGTGTAGAGAACCTAATTTTTTTTATAATGGTGAGCTAGAGGTTACTGATGGTGTAGAAGTTGTACTGGTAGATATTCTTTGTTGCTCTAAGATGGATTTCTCATTGTAACAATCTTCTATCTTCTTCTTTCTAATTTGGTAGTGACCCATTTGCAAGTGAGACCCTCTTCTTGTTGGCTAGTGATCCCTCTGACAACGAGCCTATTGTATTCAGTGTTGCAATTGATTTATATTGTGAGCTAATCCTCACCATGGTTTTGATGCAGGAGCATCCAATGGTGTAGGAAAATTTTTCATCACCAAAAAAAAAAAATCCTTAATTTCTTTAGTTGTTTTGAATTCCATTATGAAACTTAAGGGATGTAAGACAATCAGGAGTCAAAAATAGCAAAAAATAGTCACTTACTATTTTTAGTACAAGTCAGCCTAAACAGGCTCATATGGACCTAAAAATTTACCCCAAGGAGTAGAATTGAAAATAATTTTTGTTCATGAAAGAATTGTCTCAATATATACCTTGTATGGTTTGGGAGATATTAAATTTTTTGTCTTGGGAAATTTCTCTAATGCAGCTTCAAATTCAAATATGAAGGCTTTAGAGGCCTCAAAACAACTCAAAAAGTTGACTAACTGACCTATTATGGGTTCACATTTTTTAGATATCTTTGAGAGCTTTCCAATGATATGCAATAGTAGCAAATCAGACACCTAGATCAAAAGTTATGGCCCCACGAAGTTTCCCTTTAAAAAGAGAATTTCACTAAAATTTCTTCCTAGGCCAAAAATCAAATGGCGAGACTTTTGGCACCAAAACAAAAGGGAAAGTTGAACATTCTAGAACATTCTAGGGCAGTTACTGGGGTAAAATAAAAAGGGTTAGGTGGGGTTGTAGAAGGTGACTCCATTAGTGCATATTGTGGCTTCGAATATATATATATATTTTAGAGTTGATTTTGTTGTAATGAATCAAGCCCCTAAGGCTGTAGCATGTAATTTTTGAATTTGTAATTTCATTTTCTAGAAAATAATTTAAAGTGAGATTTTTTAATGTCCTGCATCTTCTGTGTTGGTATCTATTGTGGTGATTTGTGTGGGTTTCAAGCGGTGTGGCCCTCATCAAGTGGTATCAAAGCAGGAGTTCCTGAGCCTATAACAAAGTGTCAAACATGAGGCAGTTGCAATAGGAAATTTTGTGAATGTGGGTTGAGTTCAAGATGTCTTCAAGACTTTCCCAACAGGGTAGAGGTAGAGGTTGAGGTGGTGGAGGAAGAGATCTGCCTAGAGATGAAATTAGAGCCCTTAGAAGGGAATTAGAAACACCACTATTTTTTTTTGTGTTCAAGTATTCATTTACAAGTATACTCAGGAACTTATATCCATACAGGATAGGTATATCATTTGTTCATATAGAACATGACTTCACCTCATCTATTCATATGGAATAGGAATACATCTATTCATATAATCAGAATAGGAATCCACCCTAATGAGGTAGGAATCTATCATATGATAAGCATGTGCTTTGGCCAGAGTCTTGGACTCATTGGGATTTTCTAATCCTGAGTTGCTTCCTTGATGACCACACTTCCTACTGAAAGTGTACCGAGGTCACCATCCTCAGGGGTACTTAAGTTATATCTCTACGCATGAAACCTACCTCAAAATTAAGGGCCACAGGGAATCAAGCAATCCACATAGGATTCCTTTGAGTATAGTTGTATATATTTTAGTTGATTATCTCTAATAAAGGTGTATGTGATCTCTCTAAGTACTGGGAGCATCCTTCATTTCCCAGACTACCTACATACCCTGCTTCCAAACAAGATCAAGGTGTAAAATATGTAGTTCTATTTTCTA
Source organism: Sequoia sempervirens (assembly GCA_007258455.2). Lineage (NCBI taxonomy): Eukaryota > Viridiplantae > Streptophyta > Pinopsida > Cupressales > Cupressaceae > Sequoia > Sequoia sempervirens. Next base: position 551,710,400 of record VDFB02058242.1, read on the forward strand.
GACTATGTTTATGTGAATTGTTATAAAGTAGGTGTGCAACCCTTTCTAGGGTTTTTTATTTCCCCAGATAATTCCTCTATAGTTGCTACCCACGAAGGGAAGCATGGATAGTAAATGATCATCTTGACCATTGATTGTTTATCTAATAACATTCATCTAACCTATTTCCTATTAATATTCATCACCCTTGTCCCATTTGATAATTTCATAATTAACATGCATTGATAAAGTTAATTCAAATCCGAATATGTTGTACCATAGGAAATTCATACTTTGGGTTTTCTAGGTTGCTACTAGCTCAGACTTGATTCATTTTCATTATTATCTTGTTAGGTTCCAAAGGGGATTTCCCTCCCTTTGGATTTAATTCACCAAATTTCCTTATTGCTCCCGGTGATTTATAGGGATGATGCCATAGATGCAGTTATTGCAGCTGTGTTAGGCTATAGATGCAGTAGCTCAAGTGTGACGACATTACCTATAAACATGAGCCAGAGGAATTGTTAATACTAAATGCTGCTGGTTTTTTTTTCCTTCTTTGGTTAGTTTTTCAAGCCATATCTAGCATACTTAAATCTTAGTAAATAAAATAAAACGCATAATGCATGGTAATTTTAACAACATTAATTAGGAAATTAAAAAAAAACCTATGATGATTAAATAAATCAACAAGCATTGGTCAATAATTTATAGTAAGTTCTAATCTTAGTAATTTAAATGCCATAGGCATAAGAAGAATTATTTAACCATTTATTTCATAAAAGAAATCCCCATGCAACGTAATTAAGTGAGTACTTATTATTTTGAGAAATTTCATAACATATATTGTTCCCTACGTCCCTTATCAATGTACACAATAAATCACTTTTACCTAGAGTTAAATATCTTCAAGAATTATTGCAAGGCTTAGAGTCCTATTATTCAACTCATAATTTTATCGTCTAGATAGTTTATGCAACACTAGGATATGAAAATTTCAATGACTATATTGCAAAATGTAATAAAGTAACTATTCAACACTAACTATGGTTATTCGATGGAGTTCTTAAGTTTTCTATTTCTTATAGAAGATTAGCTTTGGGTAAGAAGGGGTTTTATTTTCTCTATATTTAAATTTGAAGAGCCTAGACCAAACTAGAATAAAAGAGAACTTGAATGCTTCAATATATCAAGATAATTTTATCAATACTATTATTACATGGTTTTGGGCTAGTGATATCTTTCAATTGATTATATTGCAAAGTTCTTACCATACTAGAAAGCATTTACATATGCCAAAGTGTTTTGGTGAGACTTCCTAAATGGATTAGATCGTATAAGGAAATATATATATATATACCAAATCAACATACAATTATTATGAAATAAAAGTTAAGGGTGGTTATTTATATCTTAGATCAATTCCCTTTAATATGCACCAAATCAAATATAAATCAGAAAAGTAAGATAGTCCATTCATTCATCTAACATATTTGAGTAGCCTAATTTACATGGCCTTGTCATACAACACATAGGCATTAAATACCACTTAACCCAAAATATTTAGATTATACTTAGTAGACCTTTGCCTTCATTTATAAAATGGAATTTAAAAAATAAATTATATCCAAATACATACATACATACATACATATATTGTGAATGGTGATGTTAGACCTACATAAACATGAATAGCAAACACAATATTAGTCAATTATACACATCTAAAATACAATTCCCCATATGATTAATTTGAAACACAAAGAACAAGAAATAACATGAAGAACACAAATAAAACAATCTAAATCCTATTCAAATGCTCAAACTCTTAATCCCATGAGGGAATTGGTGTTATTTTGATGTAGAAAATAGCCTTTTCCCAATTTCTTGCAAGCTTTGTGATGATCAATGATGCTCCTTGGTAAAATTTTCCATAACCTAGCTATGAAATTGATGAAAACTATGAAACTTGGATGAGAATGGATGAAATTGCTCAAAACATTAAGATGGATTCAAATGCCTCATATTGTGGATCCAAAATTAGTAAAAGATCTCTCCATTTATAGGAGAGCAGGATGGAGGAATGAGCCAAAAGGATGAATGTGGGATAAAAGATCAACCAATAGCACAATGCCACTTGTCAATATGTGAGTGGATAGAGGTGGAGCACACTTTGGTGAATGTGCAAATAAATGCTATTAGGTGGATATTTGAAATTTGAAAGTTAGCTTGTGGAGGGAGATGAAAAGAGAGTTAATGCCACTTGGCTAGAGAAAAAAGACATATAAGAGGCCTTAAATGCCTTGTTGGATAGACAAGTCCTTTGGAGGGAGATTTTCAAATTTGAGGAATATCCCACCTTTGATGCCTTTTTGAATGAAAATGGAAGATTTAATAAATCAATAAATTGATTTACTTGCACAAGTTGCAAATTCTAGAGGATTTGATTAACTTAGATGATAATTAGCTGATTTGACATTTTGACTTAGATTTTTGGATTTAAATAAATCAAGATGAGAGGAATAATGAATATTGATTTAATTAAAAATAAAGTTTGATTTATTTAATCAAAGGGGATGGTGTTAGATTTAAATCAAATAAATATTAATTTATTTAATTTAAAGGAGATGACATTATAACTTAATTAAATAAAATGAATTATTTAATTAAAAAAGGGAGATTAGGAATAATTAAACAAAATGATTTATTTAATTAATAGAAGATAATGACTTAATAAAATAAAATTGATTTATTTAATTAAGAGATGAAATGTGATGAATTTAATTAAATAGAGATTATTTAATTAAACAATTAGTAAAGAAGATGATATAGGATGAATTGGTGTTAGTAAATCAGGATCAAGTGCACAAGATCAATCAGTATATTTTACATATCTATATATATATATATGTCCTAAAGAAAATAATTGAGGCAATAGAGACAATTAAAACGATAAAATCATGTCTTACACCAAATTATCAAAAAGGAAAGTATGTATAGTTGACAAAATATATATATTTGAAACAAGCTAGGAATGTTATCTATTTATTAAGAACAAAGTCTATTACAATTTTTCATGGATCTTCTAATTAACCATTTGCACAAAATGCCCAAATTCTACTTATAGAAGAGGGACAATGTTCATCACACAATGTTCATCGCACATAGATGATTAGTAATGAAGATATTCTCTATTGACATTTAGAATATGACAAAGGCATCTAAACAAGCGTGGAAATGTATGAACTAGTGAATGGAGCTATAGACGTTCTTAATTAACAGGAATAAATTGGATGCCTAAACAAGATTCTCATTATAAGGTAGATCAAGGTGCATGATCTTTTGACAAATAATTTAAGGCCAATCCATTAACATTGAAATTGTGATTTTAAACAAATAAGAAGATTAAGTGTACAGTCAATATTCTTTGTTCACAAAATGGTATCACAACAATTAAAATCTTCTAAATAAGATTAATTTTAGTGAATGGCAACATCTTGATTATAATATTGCATTTGTATTGTTGGTACTATATACTTATTAGTATATCGTAGCTAACAAATTAGAGATTCTAACTCTCCAAAATTTTGTACCAAATGATATTTCATGATCATGTGTTTGCCTACAATTGTTTTCTAAACCAAAATTATAGATTTGCTAACTAAATCAAGACTACATATTTGTAGTGTTTCTCTTGCAAAACCATACAAAGGCCAAATAAAATCTGCATATTTTTCCTCTGATATGTTCTGCGCAGCTTTACAAAGGCTTACCATTCACAATTAACTGCATAGTCTAACTTTTCTCTATCTATATGTATATATATTTGTTACAAGGAGACAACAGGAGATTGAATATGCTGCAAATCAAGTGGATGGGTAAGTTACCTACCTGATGATGTTTTTTTTCCAGGAGGCGGGGGTAGTGTATGAGTCCCCTATGTTACTTCAATTGTTATTCCTATGAAATGCTCCATGCTTCTTACATTCATGAACAAAACCTCACACTAAAACCTTATAGGGCTCTATGATTGAATTCTCTATAGTTCATTGTTGAGAATGAAACTATATCCAACCCTAGATGATGCAGAAGATAAAAAAATAGAATGTAGAACTGGAGCATTGCCTCAACATAGTTTCATCCCTTAGATTTATAGATAAAATTGTATTAAATTCATGGAAAATTGTAGTAGGAGTTAGCTTTGAAATTTATCGTGGCAGTTGGATCATAGTCCATGTGAATAATATGGATTAGATGAGGTTATTGGAATTGGAATTGGATGACTTATGGTTGGTGTATTATAACTTGGATGGCAAGTATGCACCTATTGTAGTCTTCCTCATACATGACACATTTAGTGAATGACTTGGCTATTTTGTTAGGTTCCCAATTAATATTCAACAACTCAATCTATTGGCTGAGATTTAAGGGAAGTGGTAAGTCTTTTCAATTTATGAGCATTAATTTGTGAGTATGCATATGCTTATAAAGTTAAATAACATGTGAAATAAACATTGGAGTAAGAGGATCCATGAGTTAATATCCCATTAAAACAAGCATTTCATTCATATAGATAATTATATTAGCAACATAGTTAACTAAAAGAGGAGGGTTGTGATAGTTACTGGGGTAAAATAAAAAGGGTTAGGTGGGGTTGTAGAAGGTGGCTCTATTAGTGCATATTGTGGCTTCAAATATATTTTTTTTTTCAGAGTTGATTTTGTTGTAATGAATCAAGCCCATGAGGTTGTAGCATGTAAGGTTTGAATTTGTAATTTCATTTTCTGGAAAATAATTGAAACCGAGTTTTTTTTGTTCTGCATCTTCTATGTTGGTATCTATTTTGGTGATTTGTGTGGGTTTCAAGTAGTGTGATGTCACGCCCCGCCGTGCGAACCCCAATGGAACTAACAACAATGGAACATTTTTTTTTTTTAAATAAAGAACATAAAATAAACATACTTAAGTATTATAACATAACAATGTATCATGAGGCACAACTAGTTCCAATGGGGTACACGAAGTGACATAACTATTCTAACCCATAACCACGAAAATAAGATTATCCATTACGCATATCTACTCATACCCATTTCATCATTTAAAATATCTATCAACTATATCCATATTAATATCATATGCACATATGACAATACATGGAATATAAAGATATAAAGTGTTACATATTTTGATAGATACAACTCAACATAACCAACTATAACAAATGATTCCTGAATAAATACATGGCTTGAATAATTATTACATCCCAATGATAGAAGAATACAATCTCAATAATCACATAAACAATTACAACAAGGTCATCCCAACACACGTGGGAGACAATACACTAATGAATATATTACATAAGAAGTATATACATCAATCTGGTACATAAGAAAAACTGGATCATCCACATCTGCCAAAACCTGCAAGTAAAAGATACATCTGCAAAAGGAGAGGGAAACCCAACGGGGTGCGAAGCACGTTCCACCCAACCACCCCCGTGCTGAGAGTAGACAAGGAAGGGTCCCCGACCAAGTACGCCTAACAACAACAAAGACTAACTCCCAACAAACACATAACATCAAAGACCACTTAGAAAACTCACGACAACCATTCCCAGAGGCAGAACATCAAATCACTTCTGAACATATCAATAAAACCCCTTCCCAAATCACAACTAGTCACACGCACAACTTTAATGAACTCAAGGCATAATAACAAGAACCTCATCCAACAATTGACCAAAGAGAAAACATCAAGGCACATAACCACTGAAATCACAATATTACTTCACAACTACAATCACAAAGTCATTTAACACGAGGTTACAACGCTTCCAGAGAACAAAATCATAGACATCGCACAATAACTGGCTAGCTGTTGACATAGGAAGAGTGTCATGCATAAATTGCCATGAGTTACCCTGGCTCAACCTTCCTAGGCTACCGGACCCCCATCCTGGGTTACCCTGGCTTGCCTCTACCGGCCGCCGGACCCTCACGCAAAACTATGCGTCCCATCTCATCTCGAGCCTTATCATTCACTTGCTTCATGAGAGAGACATCCTTTATCTTTATTAGTGTGAAATCCCCCCATTAATTCATTTAGATTATCACTTAATTAAACTCTAGGTAGGTTACCCTGGCGCCCCTTTGTGTGTCGGACCCCCACAAAGAGCCACTCTCCTATTGACAACACACAAGGTACGATACCATAAGAGGTAACTAAACAATTTAAACTCTCCAATCCAAGGAAAAAGCCAAACAAGGAACCCACTCCAACCACTGGAGGAAACCAATCCAAATACACACTCCTTCCAAAGGAGGTACAATTCTCATTACCCACTCCTATTTTTCAGGAGGCACAAATCCCGTTCGTGGAAATCGGGTACAACATCATAGTACAAAACATCAAAGCGATTCACCAAAATGAACCCCCACTCAAGAAAACTTCTCTGGAAGACTCACCATACTCTTAACCCTAATTGCCCGACATGGGGAATAAAAGAACATGAAAGACACACATTCCATCTCTGGAAGCCCTTAACAATAATTTATACTCTCACAAACAGTAAGATGAACTTAGGATTGATACAAAAGCACTAAGACGAAAATGCCACAGAAGAATTAACAATTAATTTCAAGATTCACAATTACGTTTAATCCAACCCATAAAAGGAAACAAATTACAATGAATAATAAATTCCACCTAATAACTCAATCAATTACACAAATACACTCTTTTAAACACAACACAATAAATTTAATTCCAATTTCGTAATTAACTATAATATTGCAAAATATTAAAACGTATTCACAATATATACGTAAATCTCCTTTATATAAATATAAGTATACAAAATAATTTAAATAAATAAAACTATATTTAAGAACATTCTATAAGATTAACATATATATCCTATCCCGTTTTTAAGAAAATTATAATTTAAAAATGAATACCCAACCCCATCAATAAAACAATAAAACTAATAAAATCACAGTACAAAAATTATCATACGAAACAAATTCGTATTAAGTCGCATTTGAATAATATAAGAATAAAAGAATTTGAATTAAATCTCAACAATTAATTAAAAATATATATATTAAATAATATATATTAAATATATATTAAATAATATATTATATACATATATATTATATAAAAATTTATTTAAAACAAATTCGAATTAATTAAAAACCAGATTATAAAATTAAATAAAAGTTTATTTAAAACAAATTCGAATTCATTATAAATCAAATTATAAAATTAAATTCCTTTAACTCATATAGTGAAAATTCGAATTAAAAGAAATTAAAACCAAATTTCAAGCACACTTTTTTCTTAATGCCCAGCAGGTAATGCGTACCTCCCAAGGGAGGTACTGCGTACCTCCCAAGGGAGGCCCCAGCCTCCACTGGGCTGCGTACAGCAGCCGTAGGCTTACGGCTGCTGTGCGCAGCCTAGTGGCTGCTGCGCAGCACCCAAGGGTCGGGGGTGTTACGACCACCGTCGACCACTCCCTTCCCCATAAAATGTAAACTTTTTTTTTAACTTTTTATTCGATTTTAATTTGCTTTAGATTTTATTTTTGTATATATATTAAAACTTTTAAACCGTGGATTTCGAATTTCAATAATATAAATATAAATATTTTATATATATTTATTTATTTATTCCCTTAAACGTATCTTTTAATCACAAAAAATGAATTAGATTTATTTCTTATTCCACAAGGCACGCAGTACACACACAGTACACAGGGAAATATAGATAAATTATATGAAGCATATCTTTATGCAAAATTTATAAAAATAAGAATATATCAATTAAATTTTTCCTATCAGACACAAAACAAATTAGACAAATAAATTCAAGCCATAAAATAATGATTTTCTTTTCAACTGTAATTTTCATAAACGAATTTTATTGAATTAATTTTTGAAGGGTTTTACCACCGTCTTCTACAGATGATTTGGTTTTCTATTTTGGTTATTCTAATTTTTTTTTTTATCAGACAATCTAAATCTGGTTATGCAAGTTTAACCTACAAAACAAATGATTTTCTTTTCAAGACAATGGTTTCCAAACTAAATTTTATTGAATACACAAAGGGTTTTACTATGGTTTTCGATGAACAATCTTCAAACGTCTGTAGTAACTAATTTACAACTACCGAATCCTCTTTCACAATAAAATAAATAAATAAATTTAATTTTCAAACAAGAGGCATTTCAATGAAAGTTTGATTTCCAAAACAATACTAAAAGGAGTAATACTTTTGAAGAACCTGAAATCCCTCGTCTGATGAAGAATCTTTTCTGTAGCCTCCTCACGATCTCCTCCTGCAGCTCTCTTGTCTCGATCCTCTGCCTTCAACGTTCTTCTGAACCACCTTTCTTCTCCAATCCACAATAATTTTACTCAGAAAGAAAAAAAACCTCAAAACTCAAAACCATCCTTTTCTCTTTTCAGATCCCAAAATAACAGAGTAAAAAAAAACTTGTGTGAGAATAATTCCCTCCTAAAAATAATAAATCACTAAATAAATCAATAAATCTTTTTCAGCTTTCTTTTCCAAAAAGCCCCCTTTCTTATTGGTTCTTTTCCAGCTTTTAAAAGCTCACCTTTATCTCAAATTTTAATTGGAATAATTTATTTAAACTTAGATATTATCTCCACAAAATTTCCTAATTTAATATAATAAATAAAAATAATAATATTTAATTACTCTCAACAGTATTAATTTAATTATAATTATTTGCACTTTTAATTAATTAAATCATTTTTAATTTATTATATATTTAATTTTAACATCTTTCTAACTCTTAATTAAATCAAATAACAGTGTAACCTTAATTAATTATTTTATGCAATACGATTAATTAATTAAACACTACCCAAGAATAAAATAAATACTCAACAACAAAACTACATACAAGACAAGACAAGACTTCAATCAAACACAACTCACAACAGACGACGGACCTGGGACGGGGACACTTCCAAGCCTACTCCCTTTTTCAACTTTTACCCATTGGGTTGATTTATTGCTCGCCCTGTCCTGCCAAAGCAGGTGGAATCGAGACTTATTCCTGCAATCCTGCATCCAACAAACATCAAGTAGCACATGTACATATATACATAAAATCAACATCCTATCATGAGAAGGAATTGCAGTGTAGCAAGGCACTCGTGAACAAGTGATGCTACACTGTCCTCTCACCTAATCTATTCTAACAATTATAATATCCATAATGAGCTAACATTTCTAACCAATTTGACATAAGATAACATGATATTAAACTACTGCATCTTAACTAATTATTAAACAGTTGCATCATATAATAATACTGAATTACATAACATCACATTGGCATAAAAACATTAATGATAAATCATTTAAATAAACAAATAATCCAACAACACACAGAGTATCAACAATCATCCTAATAATGTCACACACAACAATTAACTAAACCACGCACCCACACACACCAACCAACAATACAGACAATCACCGTCACAAAGCATCAATCAAAACCACATGAATGTCAAATCCAATCAACACATAGAGTATCATCGTAGTATCAGTGTATCAAGTTAACACATAGAAATTCATAAGTCTAAACAGTATGAGGGGTATTACATGTGACCCTCATCAAGTGGTATTAGAATAGAAGTTCCTGAGCCTATAACAAAGTGTCAAATGTGAGGTAGTTGCAACAAAACCTATGAGTGTGGGTTGAGTTCAAGATGCCTCCAAGATTTTCCTAGCATGGTAGAGGCAGAGGTTGAGGTGGTGGAGGAAGAAATACACCTAGAGATGAAATCAGAGCCCTTAGAAGGAAATTAGAAACCTTACAGGAAGAGCTTCAAAGAAGAGATGCACAATGAGGAAGAGATGACAATGAAGATGAAATGAAAGAGGAAGAGCAGGATCCAATGGATCCTGGAAAAATAATATTGTTATGAGCGATCTCAAGCATTGGGAAGAGACCTAAAATGGAGGTTTCAACTTTTAGTGGAAGTCTGAATCCTAAAGAATTGATTGATTGGATCAATTATATGGAGGAATATTTAGAACTTGAGGAGATTGAAGATCTTCATAGAGTGAGGTTTGCAAAGGAAAAATTGAAAGGTCATGCTAGTATATGGTGGAAAGAGGTCCAATTAGAAAGAGGAAGACAAAGGAAAGATAAAATTTCCAGATGGGACAAAATGGTGTCAAAATCAAGAAGATGTAAAGTTTGAGGAAAGGAACAAGGATGGTGAAAGAATACATAGAGTAATTTCACAAGATCTTGATTCAGAAAAGGCATTTTGAGGTGAATTCGGACCTGTTTCTAGTGCAAAGAAGGATAAAGCTCATGAGTGTCCTCAACATCAAGGAAGGACAAATAGAAGACTTGAGGGTAATGTACGAGTTGCACATCTAGATGGAGATGCTGAGTCTTCACATTTCAAGGATGCAAAAATAGGAGAGGTTCTTGTTACTAGAAGAGCCTTGTTGAATGAGGAGAAGGAATGAAATCAAAGGAACAATTTGTTTCACACCAGATGTAAGTGTGAAGGTAAATTTTACAATTTTATTATTGATGGAGGTAGTACTAATAACCTTGTTTTAGAAGAGATAGTAAGTTGCGATTGGAGAGAAGAAGGCAACTGAATCCATACCAGATTGCTTGGTTGCAGAAGGACCATAAAGCTTTGCTAAATGAACAATGTCCAGTAAAGTTCAAGATTGGAAATTACCATGATGAGGTATTGTGTGATTATGCCTATGCATGTTTGTCATATGTTGTTAGGTAGATTGTGGTAGTTTGATTGGTGAGCAATATATGATGGACATGCCAACACCTATTCTTTGACAAAGGATGGATTTCATCCTAAGTTGAAGCCCTTGAAAGAGGCAGAGGAAAAGGTATGCAATAATGCAAGAATTTGTTTGGTTGATGGAAGAAAGTTCCTAGAAGGTATGAGGCATGAGCATATGTGTTTTGCATTTATCCTTAGATTTGATAAAGAGGATACTCATGAGGTACCTGCAGAGGTTTTAGATATGTTGAATGAGTTTCAAGATATTTTTTTTGATAATGTACCAAAGGTTTGCCTCTAGTAAGAAAGATTAGTCATCAGATGGACTTGATTCCTAGAGCCAATTCGCCTAGTAAGGAAACTCATCGTATGACTCCAACAAAGAGTGAAGAGTTGAACAAACAAGTGCAAGAGTTGTTGCGGAAGGGATTGATCAAAGAGAGTTTGAGTCCATGTGTAGTACCTATGGTACTAGCACCAAAGAAGGATGGGGAATGGTAGATGTGTATAGATTCTCGAGCCATCAACAAGATCGCCATCAATTATAAATTTCCCTTGCCAAGAATGGATGAAGTATGGATTGCTTGAGTGGATCTGAGTACTTCACGAAGATATATTTGAAGAGTTGATATCATCAAATTCGAATTAGAGAAGGAGACAAATGGAAGAAAGACTTCAAAATCAAGGAGGGCTTGTACAAGTGGTTAGTCATTCTTTTTTGGGTAACCAATGCACCAAGCACATTTATGTAGCTTATGAATGAGGTATTGAAAGAACTTTTGGGAAAATTTGTTATTGTTTATTTGGATGATATTTTAATTTTTAGTAAGACATTGGAGGAGCACTTGATGCATATCTAAAGAGTTTTTTAGAAGCTAAGGGAGGAGGATTTATTGATTAATTTGAATAAATGTAGTCTTGTGAAGAGGGAGTTGGTGTATCTAGGATTTTTTGTCTCAGTAGAGGGTCTTAAAATGGATCCAGAGAAGGTGATACCTATCATTGAATGGCCTACCCTGAGGAATGTTACAGAGGTAAGATCATTTCATGGTCTAGCAAGTTCTTAAAAAAAAAATATTAAGAATTTCAATAGTATTTGTGCACCTCTAACTGAAGCAATGGGAGGGGATATAAAAGATTTTAAGTGGACTACAAGAGCAGCCAAAATTTTTGATATGTTGAAGAAGAAACTTACAGAGCAACCTGTTTTGGCACTTTGAGATTTCAATAATGTATTTCGAGTAGATTGTGATGCTAGTGGCACTACCATAGGAGTTGTTTGGAGTCAAGAAGGTGAGCTTGTTGCATCTTTTAGTGAGAAGTTAAATGATTCTAAGAATAAATATTTTGTCTATGATTAGGAGTTTTATGCTATAGTTCAAGCTTTGAAGAAATGGAGACACTATTTGTTGCCAAAAGAATTTTTTTGTATATTGATCACCAGGCTTTGTAGTGTCTCAATAGTCAAGGAAAGTTAAATCAAAGGCACATAAAATGGGTTAATTTTTTGTAGAGTTATACTTTTATTTTGAAGCACAAGAGTGGAAGGTCAAACTGAGTTGTAGATGCCTTAAGTAGATTGCAAAATTTATTGATAGAGATGAATATAGAGGTTATTGGGTTCAATGGACTCAAAATTTTGTATCCTAAAGATCCAAACTTTACATAAGCTTGGAAGAATTGTTTGGAACCTGTTACTTTAGATAGGACAAGATGGTTGGATTTCTTAATCCAAGATGGGACGTTGTTTAGAGGAATCCAATTCTTCATTCCAAGGAGTTCTATGAGAGAGAATCTAATCAAGGAGAAGCATAGTGGAGGATTGGCTAGACATTTTGATCAAGATAAGAACATTTCTCTTGTTAGTGAGAATTATTATTGGCCACAATTACAAGATGTGAAGAATTTTGTACAAAGTTGTAGAGTATGTTAGATGGTGAAAGGAACAAGTCAAAATATTGGATTGTATCAACCATTACCTATACTTGAGAGGCCATGGGAGGATACTAGCATGAATTTTGTTCTTGGCTTTCCAAGGACACAAAGAGCGAATGGTTCCATATTTGTGGTGGTGGATAGATTTTCAAAGATGGGACATTTCATTCCATGTCATAAGACTAGTGATGTTGTTCATGTTGTAGAGTTGTTTTTCAGAGAGGTGGTGAGACTCCATGGTCTACCAAAGAGTATAGTTTCAGACAGAGATAAAAAAATTGTTGGTTATTTCTAGAGGACATTATGGAAGAAGTTGAAGATAGATTTGTAGTTCAGTTCTGCACACCATCCACAAACTGATGGAAAAATGGAGGTGGTTAATAGGAGTTTGGGTAACTTGTTGAGATGCTTAGTAGGAGACAAGCCCAAGGGATGGGATTTGATTATACCATAGGCTGAATTTTCTTACAACAATTTTTTCAATAGGAGCACTAGTAGACCACCATTCCATAGTGTGTTTGGGAGTAGTCCAAGAACTGCTTTTGAACTAAGAAAGATGGATAAGGGGGAGAAGAGTAGTACTGAGGCTAAAGATTTTGCTGAGCACCTGGAGAATCTGCATGAAGAGGTGAAGAAACATATCAATAAGTTGAAATCACAATATAAGGCTTGGGCAGATTAAAAAAGGAGGTATAAGGAGTTCTAGGTAGGAGATGAAGTCATGGTTCATTTGCGAAAGGAGAGGTTTCTAGTTGGTACATACAACAAGTTAAAGATGAAGAAGTTTGGACCATGCAAGATCCTGAAGAAGCATGATTCAGGAAATGCATATGATGTAGAGTTGCCTAATGAAATTCATATTTCACATGTGTTTAACATTTCACATTTAATAGAATATCATGAAGGGGGAATTAATGAAGAAATAATAGAAACATAATGGAATATTCTAGCACCTACTTTAGAAAAGGAGGAAATAGAAGAAATTTTTGATAGTTGTGTGGGTAGGAGCATAAGAAATAGGGAATACACAAAGTACTTGGTGAAATGGAGAGGAAGGCATGTTGAAGATTCATTGTGGTTATTTGAGGTTGAGGTTAGCCATCTTGGTTTCCCTCTAAATCCTAAGAAGTGACAGGGTCACTTTTCAAATTACCTTGGGTGTCTGATGTAGGAGCATCTAGCGGTGTAGGGCAATCTTGCATTACCCAAAAAAATTATTTTTCCTTATTTTCTTTAGTTGTTTTGAGTTCCATGATGGCACTTAAGGGATCTAAAGCAGCTAGGAGTCAAAAATAGAAAAAAATAGTCACTTACTATTTTTACCCCAAGGAGGAGAATTGGAAAACATTTCCTTCCGTGAAAGAATCATCTCAATACCTTGCACAGTTTGGGAGATATTAAAGTTTTCATCCCAAGAAATTTCTCCAATGCAGCTTCAAATTCAGATATGAAGGCTTTAGAGGCCCCAAAACAACTCAAAAATTTGATGAACTAGCCTACGGTGGATTCCCTCATTGTAGATCTCTTTGAGATCTTTCCAATGGTATGCAGTAATAGAAAATCGGACACCTGGATCAAAAGTTATGGCCCGACAAAGTTGCCCTCTAAAAAGTGAATTTCATTAAAATTTCTTCCTAGGCCAGAAATCAAACGACGAGACTTTTGGCACCAAAACAAAAGGGAAAGTTGAAATTTCTAGAACATTCTAGGGTGCTTATTGGGGTAAAATAAAAATGGTTAGTTGGGGTTGTAGAAGGCGGCTCCATTAGTGCAAATTGTGGCTTTGAATAATATATTTTGTTTTCAAAGTTGATTTTTTTGTAATGAATCAAGCCCATGAGGCTATAGCATGTAATTTTTGAATATGTAATTTCATTTTTTGGAAAATAATTGAAAGTGAGTTATTTTTCTATCTTGTATCTATTGTGGTGATTTGTGTGGGTTTCAAGTGGTGTAGCCCTCATCAAGTTTTTTTCCTTCTTGGGTTTTCCATGAAAATCTAGTGTTCTCATATGTATCGATGTTTTTGCATTATTGTTTCTCATGTTTATATTTTTTTAATGCATGATAACCTTGGTTAATGGTTTCTAAGGGTTTATGGATTAATGTAGTCTGAATGTTAATGAAGGTTTTGATGTTTTAACATACAACTAATTTACTCCCCCTCTCATTTTTCTTGTGCATTCAATGTAGCCTCTTTTCCTTAGATGCTTCTATGTTAGGGCTTAGATCTAAACCAAGGACCAAGAACCTTGTCTTAGGTTCCCATGGTTCCAAGAACCATGGGAAGCTCTGATGCTTCCTATGTATTTTATTTTTTCTTCTTCTAAAATCTTGCAAGTTTTGTTTCATTTCCATTTTATCATAGGTTATAGGTTCACTTGGAACTAGGAACCTCATTGAATGTTCCCATGGTTCTAGGAGCTTAAAGAACCTACAAAGAATTTATGATTCTTCCTTGTTAGGGGTTCACTATAACTGGGAACCATCAATGGTTCCCATGGTTCTAGGAACCATTGAAAGCCTCAACAACTTTATTTTTTCTACCTTAACACTTTTCTTTCTCTACCTTAGCCTTATATTCTACAATTTTACTTGACACTTGGGAATTGGAAGGGTGTACTAGGAACCATCAAAAATTTTGAGTGTTTATAGAACCAATGAAAACCCTAGTGACTAGTTTATTTTTATTTCTATTGTCTATTAGAGGTAGAGAGGGAACCAAGAACCATCACAGGTTTCTGGAACCATTCAAAGCTTTGACTTTCAATAACTTGGTCATTTACTACCCTAGCTTCCCTTAGAAATTTGAACTAGGAACACCCATTTGGGCATCTTGTGTGAGAAGGAATACTCAGACAACCTTCACACTTAGCCAATTTTACAATTCTTTAATTTTGGAAACTGACCAAGGACAAGGAAAGGGAAAACCACTAATATCAAAAGCACATTTTGACATGTATAAACCCACAATAATATCTTAGATCAGATGTAATTAATGGGTAGATACAAGGGAGCACAAAGTTTCAATAGGTTTCATTATCATATTTTTCTAGTGGGGTCTCTTGATTAGTTTATTTTAGGAGTGTGATCTTGTGGTTTCATTTGGCTTTATTAGTTGAGTTTTATTATATGATTAATTTGAGGAAATATTCATGATTGTCAAAATGTATCTTAGAGCTATTACCAACTTGAAAAAATGGAAAGTTTTAAGTCTTAGAGAAATGAAATTTTGAACCATTTTAGATGGTTTAATCTCTTTCCTTACCTATATGGACTTGCTTCCAACAGTTACTTCACATTGATATTATATGGTATAATAATATTGATCATGTGTTAGGATTTATTCTAACTAATATCAATATTGACACCATAATGGTCACCACTCACATCCAGTGCCCTTGTGACCTTTGGATTAGAATATGGTAAATATTTGGAGACACCAATGAATCCAAATTCCCTAAGGCTACTATTTTGAATTATCTTATATCTCAATTTTTTTAACCACATGATATAATTAATCTTCTTTGTAATTAGAAGTACTTAAGCATTTTGATGACATATATATTTATCTTGATGTTTCTTCTCCTCCTATAGAGACGCTTATTAAGTCTTCAAATTATACAAATATTAAAGAAAAAAGTAAAGCTTTCATGTTCTTTATGTACAAGTCAAGATATTGAGGCTAAGAACTCTTATATTCTAGCATTGGTAGATACAATTAATTGTTAGTGAAGTTTTTTTCCCCCTTATGTTAGGGGATACTTTTTCCTACACATATTATCAATATTCCATAGGTTATTTAGACATAGTTATTATGACAACACATGGAATAATTCATCAGCTACATGTGTCACTTCAACCCACTTTTGGGTAGTTGAGTCTCACACCCTCTTTCGTATTTATATACCACCTCTTATAACCATATTTTTTTCTTCATCTAAGTAACTACAACCATGCGATTTTACATCTTCCAAGTAGGTAAAACTCCAAATAATTTTGGATAATTGGAGTTACTACACCTCTTGGATGTATATGTTCCTATTTATACTATATACACAACAATTGCCTATTTTCTCTATTATTCAGAAAGAGTAATGTGAGCATTGTCTATACTATCTTGTATTTTATCTCTTAAATTCTCTCTTTTCAGGATTCTCTCCCCATTCTGCTATTTTGATATTTGATCATCTATTGATTGAAGTGAAAATGATTTATGACCAAAACTAGATCCTAGATCAAATTATCATTTCTCATAGAATATTACATGGTATTAGAGTCAAGGCATCTAGTATAGTTCATTTTTTAGTCCTTTTTTTCAAAAAATTAAGACTAATCTAGTACTAATATTTTTTTCCAATAAACTCGGTATGCTCTTCTTTTGCATCCTTAGATTATATAGAGAATCATAATAGTTTAGAATAAAATTAAACATATGAAATACTCTAGTTTTCATATATTTTTCTCATGAAATTTGAGTGATTACATATTTTTGGTAATCTTGTAGAAATTTTTAGTTGTTGCATAGCATCTAAAAGGCTCAAGAAAGTTGATATTGGTTTTTGTTTCACCATAATTGGAGATTAGGAGGACCATCCTCCGATCATCTGATCATCACCACTAGTGGTCTCACCCACTCCATTTTTTAAAGAATATTCTATAAATATTTCTCCAAAAATTGAATTTTTTTAAAGGTAGTTTCATGGAAATGTTTAGTGGTTTTTGAGTTCCTATTGGTAGTTTGGCAATAAGAAGGAAAGTATTCACCAAGTCAATGATAGTATTGGAATATTCCATCTATGGAGAATATTTTGATGGAATTTTAGAATATTCTATATTGGCATCAATAATCAACCTCCCAAATTATACCCATCTCTATATTATTTTTTTTAGTTTTTTAGGCCAATTTTGGGAGCCCCATTTTTAGCCATACAAAATCCTTTATTATGTAATTATTTTTTATTTGGGGTAGAGTTGCATGCTCTACATTGTGGAAAGATTGATTTCTTGTTTGGACTCTTTAGTGCTTCAAACATTGATGTTTCTTCCAAATTTTGTTGCACAGTTCTTATTTTAAAATATTAAGGGAGTCATAACTTATGCAAATGGATTTTTTTTCGATCCCATTTTTTCAAATCTCCTATTTTCCTATGTATTATACAATGATTCTCTCAAATTAATCAAGCATATTGTACTTGATTTGTAGTTTTAGTTTTTTTTCTATTTTATACTATACGATAGTTTAAAAATATTTTTTCTACACTATAAATTACATTAACTATAAATTTCCAACATTGTAATTCCTAGGGGGTTCATTTTAGAAACTAGTGAAAAGGGGTATCCCATGTACCTCATTTTTTGCACTTATTTTTTCTACACCTAACAATATACTAAAGGCTCAATTAGTAGTTCTTATCCTAACAATATATAACTATTTTTAATGTAAATAAAAAGTGATAATCTATCTAAAAATGAAAGGGTTACATAGGGTTACAATAGGACTTGAGAGTTAAGAAATAGTGGTGCAAACAAGTCAAAAATTTCAAATAAATGTGATGAACCATTTGGTAATTTTTGAATGTATTTGTCTCCTAACTCTTTCATATTGAATATTTTAAAACTCCAAATGAGTTATGTACCACATTGGAAAATCTCTTTGGTAAGCAAGATGAGTTGAGGGGTCATCAATTGGATAACAAACTCATTGCACTAAGTTCAATAAATTTTGACACTATATAAGACTTCTTCATAAAATTAAAATAGTGCGGAATTAAGAAGGAATATAGAAGAATGATCTTATGTATTCTTTCTAACCTTGTACATAACTATTCTATATTTATTTCTACATTTTTGTTGTAGGTTCCACCGACAAAATGCTTTCTCGAGATGAATTTATTTTAGAACTCACTAGGGATAAATATAAATTAATTAAAATGGTTACAATTAAACCCTAAAAGTCACATTGCTTGGCTATAAATCAATTCAAAAAAGAACAAAAATTACAATCAAACAAGATAAGAAAAAATAACTAGGGATATAGGAAGAAAATTTAGAAACCTACTACCTCAAATACAACAAATCATACCTCTTCATCAAAAGGTGAACAATCTAATAAGGAGAAGGTTAAATTTTTCTACTATAAAATTCTTGGACATGATAAAGACATAATTAAATAAATATATTGATCACTTAACACGTCTTCTTAAAAATAATAATATCAAGGTTCCTAACTAAGTCAAATAAGGTTCACAAGAAAGGTCTTTTAAGGACTTAGAGAAAAGAAAGGGGAAAGGAAGTTAGGAAAGTCCCTAGTTGTAGTTACTTCATAATCTGATACTTAATTATTGACTCAAGTGCTTCACACTACATGCCTTCATCACATGGTGGTTTCACCTCCTTCAAGCTATGTTCTATGTCTACCATACCAATGGGTGATGACACTCCTATAGTAGTGCATGGGAGATGGCATATTAATATGAGAAAAAGAACATGTTAGGATATTCTTTGTGTTTCATATTTATCAACTAAACTCTTATATATTTATTATATCACTCACATTGGCTCTAGAAAGTGAATTTAATTCACATTAGACTCAGTCATAATCAACAAAATGCACAGTAGATCCATAGTTTCCATAGGAAAACTAGATCACCAGTCTAGAATTTATTAGTTTTCTTATTTTTTTCCTAAATTTTCTTTGAAAATATTAATCACTCACTCAAATGAGGTGATTTATTTTTGGCATCAATGGTTTAGTCACTTAAACTACCACTACTTGCAATAGCTTAATCAATGGGACATGGTTTCAATGTTTCCTTCTATTTAATTTTTAGATGGATTTTTCTAGGGGTACATTATTGGTAAGCATCCTAAAGAGAAATATGGAAAAGTTAAAGCATTAAGGGCCATATAGATACTAGATTTAGTACAATATGTCTTGGTAGGAAAATTTCCACCTCCTTTCATTAGGGATCAATATTTCTTGGCATTTATTGATGATCTTTCTATATACACTTGGGTTTACTTTATCAAACAAATGTTTGAATTCTTTGAATCTTTTTAGGACTTGAAAGTATTTGTATAGAAACAATTAGATAAGGACATAAATATTCTACATATAGATCATAGGAATTAATATGTTAACCATCAATTTGAAAAAACAAATTAGAAGGCATTAACTTATGGCACATAGTTCTATATATTCCTCAGTGAAATGGTGTCACAAAATGTAAGAAAATTTCCTTGAAAGAGATGGAAAATTTTATGATATACTTTTTCATTAAAAAATTAGTACTAGAAAAATACCATTACATGTGTTTTCTACATACAAACCAAGTTCATCACTATGATATTATAGGGTTAACTTCTTTTCAAGCTTGGACTGGTTAGAAACCCATGGTGAAGCACTTTCAAGTGTTTTTCTCTCTTGAATGGGATCACATTACAACAAATAAAAAACAATGTCATGGATCCATAGGTAAAATCTTACATATTTTTTTGGGTACCTAGATGATGTCAAAGGCTATAGGCTTATCCGTACAACCACTCATTATTTTTCATTGAGAGGAGTGTTTATTTTGAGAGATATTCCAATTCTTCTCCTACCACCTCTTCATCAACCATCACATTAGATACATTACATCATCATGATAGTTCTTTAAAGGATCTTAATAATATCGATATTGATAATGAGTCTTCTTCATCCACTTCAATAAGTGAGAGTGATTAAGAGGATTCAAATTTCTCTCATATACATGATTCATATTTTTTTGATTCTCCACTAGAATTTCCAGTCTTAGGGTCTCATTGGTCTTATCAGATATTATAGTCAACAAGTGATTTGGTTGGTGATTAGGTTCAAATACTAGAAGAATGTGTTCATAGTTTAAATATGCTCCACATCTCTTTGTTGCTTTATCATTTGATCCATAGTCCTTTTGAGAAGCTTGCGGTATTCCCAAGTGGGACACCACTATGTAGGAAGAGTTAAGTTCCATAAAGAGAAAACACACTTGGGATTAAGTACCCCTTCCCAAGGGAAGGAAAATAGTTTGACACAATTGGATCTATAAAAAAAATTAAGAGATGGGTTATTTGACAATCATAAGACCCACTTGGGCATAAAAGTATTCTCTTAGGTTCTTGATATTAAATACTCTAAGATTTTGCTAGTTTAAAAAATGAACTGCATCTAACTTATCCTTTCTTTTGCTACATTTCACCATTGGGAAGTTCATAAAATGGATGTAAAGAGTGTTTTTCTTCATTCTGAACTTTAAGAGGAAATCCACATGGTGAAACCATAAGGGTTCATTCAATATCCTTCATTAATTTTCCAACTTCAAAAGTCTATGTATGATCTTAAATAGGCCCCTCGATTTCGGCACGATAGGTCTCTACTTCAAGAGGGGCTTCTTGGTCCTTCACTTTCTCTCTATTTTTTTGGGGCTATTCCTCTTATTGGGGGCTTCTTCATTTGAGGGGGAATATATTTATACATGGGTACCTCATCAAAATTCATTTGTTGAGACCCATGTTTTCATCCACCTTAGCTATGTTTAAGAGGGGTGTTATAGTAGCTTTTTTATTTTTCTTATGTTAGGTAATATTTATTTTTTCCTAAACATATTATTAACCTTGCTTAGGTTATTTATACATGGTTATTATGAGAACACATGGGTGTCTCTCTCACCCACCTTTGATTAGTTGAGTCTCACACCCTCTTTTGTGTTTATATGCCACCTCTCATAACCATTTATTTTTCTTCATCTAAGTAGATGTAACCATGAAATTTAGAATTTACCAAGAAAGTAAAACTTCCATCTATTTTGGGTAGTTGAATTTTTCACTTTTTGGATGTATATGCCCCTATTTTTGCTATATATACAACACCCACCTCTCTTCTTTGTTAATAAAAAAGAGTATTGTGAGAATTTTCTATACTTTCTTGTATTTTTTCTTTTGAGTTATCTCTTTTTAATATTCTCTCTTTATTCTATTATTTAGATCTTTGATAATATATTGACTAAAGCTTGTGTAACCTATGATTGGAATATGATCCTTTCTCAAATTCATACATAGAAATTTTATGTGGATACATCATCTTGGGCTAACTAATGTAGTCAAGTGGCATGCATTGAAGCCTTATCTCCATCATCATCTCCTGCTTCTCTCAAGTTTAGTGCTACTTCATCCATTTATTCTACTGATTCAATGTTGCAATTTACATTCAAAATCTTCCAAATATTTCTCCTTGGGATGATTACTTGACTAACCTTTTCAATTTTTTTGTGAGTCTCCCTATATATTTTAGGGGCACTGTTGAGGACATATGCACCCTCTTCAATGATAGCTTCATCAAAGCTATTATCTTCCCATCTTCATCTTTAGATCTTGTTCAAAATGTATTTCCTTTAAAAGGTTCTATATTGTTGTTAGTAAAAGAAGTGTGAACCAAATATTTAATCTTGTGCTCTTCAAAGTTATAATTTATACCCTAGTGTACAAGGATAAGAGAAGGATTAGAACTAGTGTACTGGATTACAAAATAATGTAATATAATAAAAATAAATAAATTAATGTATATATACATTATTTCATTCCAATCACACATATTATAGTAAAAACCATAATATACTCATTATAACATCTTGTGGTATAAAAGTATCAATACATCAATACATATTTATCTTTCATATAATTATATTCATATGCTTCTCATATGTCTACTATACTCTCTCATTACACTTTCTATTTCATTATCATATCTCTAATGTATCTATTTTTATCTTATCTCCTATGGGTATGTGCAAAATCATGATGGGCCAAAAAGTGGCGATATGATGGGTATGTGTAGGGTATGTCGCTGATGACTTTTTTCTTACCCAAAATTGATGAAATGAAAAGGGTTTTTAAAGGATATTCTTAGCTTTCCACCAATATAAATTATGCTTTACTTTGACTTTAATAAATAATTATTATTCATTTTATATTTGAATTATGACTAAAGTCTTGATTGATGGGTTGATTGAAAAACATTTATAGCCTTCAAATGGTATCACATTTTTGAATCCAAAACATGTGTCACATTCTATGCTTCGCATACTCTAAGATTAAAAGAAAAAAATGAATTTCATGAAGTTTTGACCAAGTTAAGGCGGTCAGACATATGAGTTTTTTATTTTTTTAAAATTTGTAATTAAAAATTCATAATTAATTATTTGCATGGAAAAAAATTACAAAATAATATGCATCACATTGGTACATGAGTCCTCTACTTATATCTAAAATCTTATAAAAAAATATTACCATTTTATTATGGTTAGGGTGGTTAGAAAGACACACTTCTTATTTTTTTCCTAAAATTTAAGTACTACTATAGTGAAATTTCAAATTTTCACCAAATAGATTTTTTTTTTAAATAAACTTAGTAGTTTAGAAACTACATTCAATTTTCTATAGATTCTGTTCTTACATATGTTTGAAATAATATAGATAACTTATTCAAATTTTTACATCAAGTTGCCTAACTCTGATTTTTTTGAATTTTTCGCCACTTAAGGGCCTGTTTTTTCAATGATGATCCTGCACATACCCCTATTTCTTTTATCTATCTTTTTTTATTTTAAATTTTTTATTTTTACATTCCCCTATTATTTTTTACCGGAAATACATATACATATTACATTTAGGGATGTGTCTTGATTCCTTTTTGTCAATTTATCTTTGTTCTTGGTTAATTGTGTATGTTACATTTAATTTATATTGAATTTGATCATCTAAAAATTATTTGGGGTGTGTTCCTTTTTGTTAATAGCCTTTGGTTCCCTTTTGTGGTTTCACCATTGACCTCCATTATGCTTTCCCTTCGAGGTTTTCAACTTAAAGGGATTGGTGTAATTGTATCTTACTAGCACTAAACCCTTATTAAACTCATGTCTTGTCCTTAAGACATGTTGGCTCTATCCTATTAGTCCATTTATCAAAAAAAAATTAAAATGGTCTCATAGTGATCAAAATGTTACAAAATTTTCTTCTTAAAATAAAATATTCTTGTAGATGCCTCTAAAATGTGGATAAGTATTGTTCCACTAGAAAATGACTTGCTACAAAATAAATAAATATATATATGTTTGTTATTCTCAACTAATGTAGATTTCCCAATTATGGTAGTTTTTTTCTCAAAGTAGTATAGAGGTTGTTTAACATCCATCAATAGACCTATTAAGTGTTTTAGTCATAGATTTACCACATACATTAATATTTGTATTTATTCTAGGTAAAATTTCAAAGTTACATCACACTTTTATAAATGAAATAACCAACACTAATATGAATTTTAACTTGAATTGCTAGAAATTGACATATATATTTTTATTTTTAAAATTATTCAAAATAATAAAATGTATATTTTTTAGTATATTTTATGTTTATATTTTGTTAGAAAAATTAAAATATTATTTAGTATATTAACATTATGTTACTAATAAAATGCTAAAAAATGAGTTTAAGCAAGATGTCACTCTTTATTTAGTATCTTTTCTATTTTTTAAATATTTTTAACTTAAGATATTGATTGATTTTTTTCCTCATTCAAATAATTTTTTTAAATAATTATTAAAACTTTCATGCTCTAAAAATGTAACTATTTCGATGGGAAATCACACTTTATCTTAAATATTTATCCAAAATAGAAAAAAATTATCATCTTGACATGAAATATTTTCTCTAGTACTTGCAATTTTTTTGATAAAATCTAGTATTTCTTTTTGACAAGATAATCAATTTTATATTTTATTTTAAAAATTATAGTCTTCAAAAATTACACTTGTATATCAACCAAAGAGAATCTTTATATTTTTTAAAAAATATTTACATGACTAGGATTTGTGGGAATATCAAGTTTATTAAATAATTTAATTTTTAAGATAAATTGGCCCAAAAGTGATGCTACATATGTATTTAGAGGACACTTTCAATTGAAAAATTACTTAAGTTGGAAATTCTTAAATTCATCTATGCTAACAAGTTGCCTGAAGTGTACAACACAACTTTAAAATTTCACTTGGTCCTCAAACTGTATATGTAATCTAGCACCTCTTGGTATTGATTGTGTAGGTTTTATATTGTATTTTGACACTACCATCTAGATCCTTCATTGCACCATATGTGGTTGATGCCTACATTATTTTATTTTCAATATTTTTAATTGAATTTTAAGTGATTTTAGAGATGTGGGCCAACCTAAGAAAAATTGATACAATATTTTGACATTATTACAAGTTCCCTAAATGTTTTTGATAATATAAGAAACATTTATAGGGTGGTCTACCCTTTACATAGAAATCTCGTAGGGCCAAAAAGGAGCCAAGACAACAAACCAAGAAAGGAACCAAACAATAGAAACAAGTTTTGAAGGGCACCCGAAACCCTCACAAAAAGTAGAGAAACAATAGAGTCAACCAAATCCAGGCCACCAAAGGGGGTCCACACCAATCATGGAGGTTTGAAATTATGTCCAAAAAAAGAGCTTATAAGGGGAGCTTGATCTAGATGGGTCAATCCAATAATCTTGGATGAAAAAAACTCATTCATACTAACAGGAAGAGTATTATCCTTGGGAGGGCTTCCCATTAGGACATCACCAAGATCTTCCACTTTCAACTCCTTAGCCATGGGGTTCACCAAAATTGATTATTCAGTGACAAAAAAAAATAGAGGAGCCTGTATAGCCTTCCCAACAGAAAAAATTTTCGCAGGTTTGAAGTCCTGACAAGAGAGAAAAATGACCAACTCTAAGGAAATGAGAGCACACCAAAGAGGAAGAATCGAAGAGAATACTCTGCTCCCACACACCCATCTTGGAACAGATCGTAATTGTATTTGGTAGAAGCTTTCCAATTTCAACCAAAACACAAAATCTAGCATAAACTAAATGTTTCATTTCTTTTGTGATCATATCCTTGCCTAAGAAGGAAACAAACTCTTACCAATACCATGAAAGACCACCTCGTCCTAGAACTCCAAAGGAAGTGCTAGGATTCTAAACCAAATAGGGGCTCAACTAAAACAATCCTTGGAAGCCACAACTCCCACAGTCCAACTTTTCAGTAGGAGGACAAAATTACCAAAGAACCAAGGCCCTCCATGTAAGACATCCAAACTCTGTTGAAGGATTTGGAAGGAAAAAAAAAAAAACCTTTAGGAAAGTATTCACCTATAGCAGACTAGGAGCCTTCCATTTAACCAAATCCCAACTATGAACAATGTCAATTTTAGGATGAGGGATTGAGAAACTCCCAATAAGAGAATTTCCAACAGTAGCAATACACTTATTCACCACAACATCAGGAACCCAAATGATAGGAGTAGCAACATCCCCCTCACACATAGAGAGAGGTCCCTTAACAACATCCAAACCCCTAGGAGAAGCAATAGCTTCCAACCCACCACAGAATCCAGAGGATAAAGGGGGGTCAACTAAACCAACCCCAGAGCTAAGATCCTTCATGTGCATTCGAATAATGTTTAAACCTTCAGATCTATAAGCTAGAGATGCACCTAGATTCACATCCAATCCAAGCCCAACACCCTGCAAATTGCAATCCTGTTGGGAAAAAATCAAGTGATTAAGAAATCTTTTTAGCAGCCCAAAAAAAGGAGCACCATCCTCCTCTTTCTTCCCCGCATTCACACACTTCTGAGACTTCCTACGAGCCTCCAATAGAATATCAAGAACGAGCTCTTCTTCCTCTTCATCTAAATAAATAAACTACATGTTATCAATCCCATCTTTAGAGAGAACAGAGGCAAGTCCAACACAAGGAGCAAGTTCCAAGTCCGCAGTAGCATGGAAATCCCCCTCATCAATCCCCTCCACTGAGTCTCCAAGGTCAAAACCCACCCCAATGTTTACAGCTTTGACAACAACCTCTAGACTATCCACCTCTACATCTTCAAAGCAAGCAACTCTAATAGAAAACTTCAAGCCATCATCCTCTATATCGTTAACTTCAACAGCAACATCCTTATCCCCAAAAACAAACCCAACACCACCAATGGATCTTGTGCCAGTAGGGGAATGAGAACCCACTCCTATGAAATCCAGAACCGCATTGTTGTCATTTTTATCTTCATCCTCACTATCGCCTTCAGAATTCAAACTATGCATGTGCACCCAAAACTGCTTCTCTCACCACTTTTTCCCATCATTGTGTTATATTATTTGAAATATAGGTTCCCCAAATGCTATTGATCTCTATTGCTAGGTTTTTTGTTATGAAAAAAATTTGATTTCTTCTTTTCAATATTTTCCTTTAGTTATTATTTAATATTTTCTCTTTTTATGTTTTGATATTTTTCTAGAACCCCACATACTACTACCCACAATTAGTGATACAAGGTTGAAGAAGTATCTATTATTATTTATGGTAGGTTTGTTGGGATAAAGACTCTTTAAATTTTTCTCTAGGATCTAATTGTGAAGACATCGATGAGAGAATTAGTCTTGTTAGATAATTTTCTGCCATCACTATTTTCCCTTTCACTTTCTATAGTTATTCTCTCTATGGTGACCCTTGACCATTCCTTTTGTCCTATTCCTTCGCTATTTCCTCTTCTTGTGTAGTTTCATCCTTCAAATCCTTAACTAGTTCTTGTGCACTTATTTGGTTCATGCTATAATCTAGCTATTTTCTTACCTTTTATTTTTATCTTTATTCTACTAAAACATTGCAAGCATTTGGGTGGCCTCTAAATTTTATTATATAATCTATCTTTTTCCTTAATTTTTTTCCATATATTTCATCTTTTTATTTTATCTCAACTTTATGTTTTATATTTATGCCAATTTTTCTCTATTAATTGGAGAGAGATATTGCACTACTTGTTCTAAGGTTTCTTCCTTTATTTCTTCTTCTAGATGCATAACTTCATTTTTTTTTTTCTCTCATACTATAACCAATTCCTCAACAAATACCTTGATTATATTCATCATGGAGTGAGGATTTTCCATAGTATAATATAGCATTTCTTCCTCAATCACATATTTATTTGGGTTATATGTGTTGTCCACAAGGGAATTCTTTATGTAAATAATGAACTATATCGTATTTTTGTGTCCATGAGGTCTTCCTCATATTTTGTTTCTTATTAGAGTGTAGAACTCCTTTATTTTCTTCTATTTTCACCCTTTATCTCTTCCATTGCACTCAAGGGTACTTATACAACATCCTCTTCCTTTTCTTCTTCTATAACTTGTGTGAATGCATTATTTTATCATTTTTCTATCCTTCCGTTTGGTTGTGAGGAGTTCAATTCACTTCCACCTCTCTATGCTTATAGGAGGGAATATGTTACTTATTTTATTATTGATTTTTCTCCACATTCTTTTAATTTATCCTTTTGTGGTGTTTAATTTTCTCCTTGTATATAACTACAAATATCTTTTCTCAAGCTCTTCCTCTCCTAGTTTCTCATGATTTTTGGAAATTCTAATTTCAAACCCCAGGGATCCAATTTTTAGTCTTTCAACCACCTTATTTTTGTTTCACAAATTTCTCTTATTGGTAGTAACTCATATATTTCTTCTACCACTAGCATTTTGGGATAAAGGTGATGGATAAATTAATTAACTAATAAAATATTTATTTAATTAAAGTGGAGGATAAAGGTGAAGAATAAATTAATTAAATAAATATTTATTTAATTAAAATCGGGGATAAAAGTGAATGATAAATTAATTAAATAAATAAATAAATAATAATTAATGGCTAGAATAAGGTAAAAGTCAAGTTTGGTCAAGGTATGGTCAATTTTTAGGTGTCTACATTTTTCCCCTCTTTGAGATGATGTTACAACTAAGAGAAGTAATATCATTTCAAACAAGACTAAAACATAGTGGGTAGGCAAGGGATAAGGAATAGTGGCATGCTGCCCTAGTAATGAGGATGAGGAAGGATCATGAGGAAGTGTTGGTATGTCCCCTCAGGAGAAAGGTAGGTTCAAATAACACATGTGTTCCCTCAAAATATATGAGAGTTAGGGGATAAAGTATGAAAGGAGGGACTAAATAAGGATGGATGGAAGAAGGTACACATGGAAAAGATATGGATATGACTTGGAGGATGGATGATCATCATACTGCAATGATATAAGAAATCTAGATTTGATATTGTTCTTGATGTGATGCACCAAGTTATAAGGAACCAAGGTGATAGTGTGCCAAGTACATGATCAAAAAGGTTAAAATGCAAATATATGCCTTATAACACCGTGATATGGAAGACCATGCTGCCCTTGCAACAATAGAGTTCAAAGACCATGATAAATGCAAAAAATGATTAAAAACATAAGAAATAAGTAAGAATGCACAATAAATAAAAATAAACTAGGATAATGCTCATAGTCAAGTTAAAAACCAATTGATTTGATTGATTTATTGATGATGAATATAACCAATTTAACAATAAGAACAATGCATACCCCAAGGATTATGTTTTTAATGATTAAAAAAATACTTGGATTGGGAACGATACATCCCTATCATGATAATTGGATTAATGGATCAGTAGACTTCAACTAGTTTGGATCAAAATGATGAATTGATTTTGGATGATATGCTAGATTATAAATTGGATTGCATGGATTAGGATCAATTGCATTTGGATGGAGTAGATTGAGATTTTTGGATTAGATGGAGGATAAAAGATAAATGGATTGGATAGGATAGGACTACATGATTCTTGGGAGTATATGATGGCTAGGATATATGAACCAATGACAAGGGAAAACCAAGACTTGGTAAAATTGGATGAAAGCATTTCTTAGATAGGAAATAGAGGAATTAAGTGGATGAATCTCCAAGGACTATGTTACAAAGGAAAAATATGCCTCACACTAGAGGTAGTGTAAGTAAGGATGAAAGAAGGTGGTAAAAAATGCATGATATGGAGGGATAATGCATAAGGGATCTAGATGGTAGAGGAAGTAACTTTCATTATCCAAAGTATATGCAGATATTTTTTCCCTTTTTTGATGAAGATCAAAGGAGGGAAGAGAGTATGCATTTAGATAGGATGGAAATAGGTAGATAGGATGAGGGATAATATATAGAGGCTATGAATGATGGAGATAGGATGAGGGATGAGAGATGAAGGATTATTTGCATGTGTATAAAATGATGGTAGATAGAAAACATGATTCTTGAATATCCTTATCCTTGTCAAGATCAAAGGTGGAAAATGGAGGATGGATTTAGATAAGATGATAGATAAGGGATGATGGATAGGATGAGGTAGATATGATACATGATGTGTATGATCCATAGCCTTATCAAGATCAAAGGAGGGAAGGGATGATGG
Organism: Sequoia sempervirens; assembly: GCA_007258455.2. Lineage (NCBI taxonomy): Eukaryota > Viridiplantae > Streptophyta > Pinopsida > Cupressales > Cupressaceae > Sequoia > Sequoia sempervirens. Next base: position 551,740,495 of record VDFB02058242.1, read on the forward strand.
ATATAGATAATATGATGGATAGGGGATAAAGGATAATGAAAGATGTGAATAGGATGTGGTATGTAGCATGTACAAAGCTTACCACCAAGTGTAGAGTGCAAGAGGATTGGGATATTGCATATGATGCCTATTTTCCAAGTTCTCATCATGTTACTTGACCAAGGTGCCATGAAAATGGTTTTCACCAATGGATGAATGATTTCTCTTTACCTTTTTTATTTTTCATTTTTTCAGTTTTTATTTTATTTTTTAGACTTTTTGAAATAGTATAGATGGAGAAGGATGCAAATAAGGATGTGGATAGGTGGTTTTGTAAGATAGTGGATGCATGGTAGGTATATGGAGGAAGGACTCAAGAATCTAATTCTATGGATGGAATCCCTTGAAGATTTGTTATAGTGGACCATGAAAATTGGAGGTATGCTTGATGTATAGAAGTTGGTAGAATGATGAAATAATAAAAAAAAGATAAGGATTTATGCAAAGTCTTGGATTAAAGGGGGATGATTAGGGATGAATTTTGGATGATGGATGGGGGATTGGAAGAATTTTGTATGAAATTAGATGAAAATTTTGGCAAGATAAAAATTGTCACACACCTTGGAGGGTGGTGGATAAGTAGTTTTGAATGACATACCATTATTCTGAGCTTTCAAAGATGGATGTCTTCATGCACTAGTGGAAACTATATCTTCTCCTTTTGGTACATGGGTTGCCTTCTCTCTATCACAAAGTCCTTTTGATTTATTTGTTTATTTCTAGGTTGACTAAAATAGAGTCACCACTCTTCACTTGGAAGAGAAAAAGATATTTTTCAATAGCAAAAACCTCATATGCCAAACAAGAGAACTTCCTTGATTTGAGTTGCAGGGGTCCTCAAAATAAAAAACCAAAATTTCATCCCCTACAATGGTGTCAATCTATTAGGAATAATTGAAGGGGCTATTAGACTCACCCAAACAAAATGCACAACTACAAAATTTTATTACTAAGGTATTTAAAATGTTTACAATTCCCTAACACCTAACAATGGCTAATTCATCCCCAATAATGGTGTCAATGTATTAGGTCTCAAAATCACTGCTCCACCTCTTAGAAAAAAATTATATTCGCAAGGCCAAGGTTTTCAATAGGTGAGAAAAATTGTTTCATCTATAGAGATATGAAGGAATCTGAGCTAACATAATGAGAGTGGGTTGTATCTCCTACACTTTGATCCTAGCTTAAACTTGGGAGGGTATTCCTATGGGTATTACCTTAGTAGGTATTGGAATCACATATAATAAATAAAAATACTTAATGAAATCTAAACCCAAATTTCCTACTCAATTCCTAATGCTATCACTGGACTAAGTAAACTAGTTATCTAAAACCCCTATATTTGATGCAACACCTTGGAAACAGATACAGGGTGAGGTGAATTCCTTGACTTAGAAATGATATTATTATTCCCCTACATGTAGTGATATCATGAAAAACACATGTACTAAAAATTAAAAGAAGTAATTTTTGTGGTCTATTTTAAGTGGGTGACTAGAGAGAATATAGTGAGATTGGTGTCTATCTCAAGGAAATAGATTTATAGTTAATAAAAGGAAATGGAAAGATAAAATGGTGAACTATAGGTGATCTAATTCATCAAATAATTAATAAATAAAATTATAAGCTTCATCTACTTAGTAATGCATCCATAAATTACCCAAAGCCATATATAAACACATAAAAGAGTTGCTACAAAATATTTAAAACAGAATTAAGGTTTGACAAGTTCGTCTAATAGTGATTACATTCACAAAAAAAATTGTTAAATAAAGACACTCAAAATGACATATTTTTAGGGTTTACACACTCAGATGGAGACATAAAAATGAATATGATATTACAATTATATTGTATAGTTAGAAATAACCTCTACCTCCTTACAACTACTTTATAACTTATTTTCTTCAAGTTCTACACTTCTTGATATTATTTTTCTATGCTCTTCTCTATCTATATTGTCCCCCTTTTTGAAAAATGATAACCTCTTGCCCATAAAAACATGTGTTAAGTCCCAAATCTAAACTCATGAAATTGTAGCAAAGAAGAATCCATGGTGGAGGATGATTCACACTCAAATGGATGTTGTAGATTTAAGGAAGAGCTCAACATTAAAATTGGATGTAGATTGGTGGTTGGGTGTCCATTCTGCAATGATCATGGTAGGTGAAATCAAAATCAATGTGCTGGAACTTTTTATGCCTAAGTGCAATAGATAAATCAACAAGTAATCCATGGATGGTGAATGATGCATTAATACCATCTTAAATTAGTCAGAGGAGAAGGTGAGAGACAATTATAAACAAAAACCATAAAAGTACAAATGCTTGGATTCCTTCAGAGCCTTCTACACATAGAAATGAAGCTTTGCAAAATTTTGGAGACTATTTGAGAGAAAATGACCTCCATCATGTCATGTGAGAAACACATGTCCATGTGCACCTAAAATTTTTATCATTTGTCTAGTTCACCTAAATCTTATTCATCTTTTACCTTTACCTTTACTTTTATGTCTTAGCACTTACTAGAAACTATTACTTCACTCTTGTAGATGGCTTAAGTGCTAGTGAACATCACCGGTCGACACCTTTAAAATGATCAATTCATTTGAATTTACCTGTTCCATCTTCTTCTTTCCCTTATATGCCTTTGCAAGAATTCAACCTCCAAGTGAAAAATACAGGTCAAGAACCTATGTTGAGTAGTTCCAATAAGTTGGCTATCATTGGGTCTTGTGGGAACTTAATTGGAATTTGAACTACACCTATAAAGCATGTATGTAAATTTCTAGTTCACTTGAAACTACCCACAAACCTTCACTTTTTTTTTTACCTTCCTCTTTTTCTCATTGCAGAAATCTTACCTACTAGTTCAAGAGAAACAAACCAACATACTTACATTATTCTATAAACTTTTTTCTTTCTCATTTTTCCTTTCAAAAAATATTCCTTCATTGGAACAATGTGGGAACTTAGCTTTGATTTGAACCTATAAAAAATCTATCCAAAAAGTGAAAACTTCAAAAAATTATTTGCCATTGGGTCCATTGCAAAAGATTGGGTTCCATTGAGCTTTTACAGAAAGTTGATATCCATTAGGAACTATGAGAATTCAATTGGCAATTGAATTTATCCTATTGATCAAATAATTGATTCACTTGGAGTTATTCACAAGACATCATTTCCTTCAAATTCTTAGCTTCCAACATATTCATGTGGGTTGGGAAGCTCCATTGGGTCCATGTAGGTCGAAAAATTGCTATTCAAATATAAATTTTTACATGCTATTATACTTCGCTAATTTCAAATATTATGAAAATTCTACCTCTAACTGCATCATGTGGACATGGAACCGACATTTGAACTTCCTTAGCACTCTACAAAAATATTACCCACTATTGAACTACACCTTATAATCAGTAGAAAATATTGGACCAGTTCAATATTATATCTCTACAAAATGTCAATAGCAAACCAAAACCCTACAAGTGGATGGTAGCAGGCCAAAAGTCAAAAAGTGCATAACTTAGCTAGTTTTTATCCAATTTTTTCCAAATTTAAACTAAGGATGCCCATTAGATTTTTCTACATACATGGAAGGCTCAAACCAAACCTATACTTAGACAAATTTAGATTTGTGAACATTGAATAAATGTCTAAGGTAAAGGGGAAGGGAAAACATAGCCAATGACATAATTTAATATGATGACCTTTCTTGACTATCTCAAATCGATTATCTATGAAGAATCATGGAATGGACACATACAAGGGAAGGGACTCAAGCCAAAAAAAGGTGTGACGAGATTGATTCCCAACACTATGTATATCATGTTATAACTCACAGTGTTTCATATCATTTATATTGTGATGTTTTCATTTAAAATATTTATACATGTTATCTCCTAAAGTTGTACCCTTGCTAAGTTGCAAAACTTAGCACTTTGGAGGAACATGGGAACATTCCTAGATTGTGGGTTACCTAAACTTGGAATGGACCTCCAGAGAAGGTTGGCTCCTAAATGGAAATCACCTAAACTAATCCCTGTGATGGAAAAGGGTAGAAAGAAAAACATAAAATGAATTCTACTTACGTGAGTGATGCACCTAATGTGTTTTCTCAGAACCCATAATGTTGTTTTAACACACAATTTTCTCAAAAACTCAGCTTAACTTAACACAACTCATATATTTTCACATATCAATACATAAGTGTTTTGCAAGGAGGCTTGGTTCTCTTAACACTTTTGAAGGAAAGGAGTTCTTTCACAACTAAAGTAGATATTTGAACCACTACACATCTTACAACCTGCAAAAATATATGGTATTCTACCTAAGGGTGCTAAAATGAGACAAGCATTAAAGGAATTATCAAAATTCACAAGAATATTCATCCATCATCACACTGCACACAATGGGATAGCTTCTAAGAAGGTAAAACACTAAATTTCATTGATATTAAGTCAAAATATGTCTGATATTGCATACTGTTGTACATGTCTGATATTGAGTCAAAATGTTGTATTTTGCCTAAAAGAGCTCCAAAATAAGCTACAATACATGTTGAAAGAAGAAAGAACTAACTTCCAAAACTCATGTTTGAAGTTACTTATACTTTTTTGAAGCCTTCCCCACACACATACTTCTAGAATCTTCTTGGTCATATCCCACAAAAAATCCAAGAATAAAGCACCCAAAACCCCTCCAAAATGACTTCAAAGTGAAGAAAATTACACCACTTAGCTAAATTTTTTACATTTTCAAAACAAAATGCAAAGGAACCTATATAGCTTGGTCCATGTAGCTCATGATAGCTCCTGATAGTACTCATTGTTTCACAAATATAATGACTCTATACTTGTGAATTTAAAGCTACAAACATCATGGAATCTTCACATACTAGTTTTTTGTCATGTTCCTATTGGTAAGGAATATCCTTATTAATATGAGAGAACTCTTATTAATAAGATATCCATTCTTTATCAGTACCACCATGATTAATGAAATTTGTCTTCAAGGATTACATTAGTGATATAAAATGAAACTATCCCTCTCTAAATAAACCAAAGGGTAGCATGTTGGGATTAACCCTTATGGGAGTCCATTTCACTCCACTTGTTGTGACATCAAATGTAGAAAGTTGTATCCATGAAGATTTCACCTATACCTGCATAGTGAACAAACATGTTAGATAAAAAATAGAGCATATGATAGATGTTTTTGATAACCTTTTTGTTTTCCTATACATCTATGGTATGCAAACTATTTTGATGCTAATGAGGATCATGCTATATGTTTATGGATGTTTTCATATGTATTTATTGGTGATCTTTCATTGCTCTAACCAACTCTCTCTCACACATGCAAGAATTTTCGGAGCACCTGAGAAACCTTCTAGAGCATTGGAGCAAAGGGGGTTGAACAAGCAAGAGGGGGAGCAACAAATGCAAAAAAAATCAACTAGAATTCGTCATTCAAGCAATGATGGGTCCCCTCTCTTTATATATGCACTTTTTCTTTCATGTGTCTATAAATATATAGACTTTTCCTTTATTTAAATTCAAATAGTTAGTCCCACGGCTTGTGTGGGACACCATACATTTATGATTATCAATAAAGACTACTTTAACAAAAATTGTTTCACTCTCTTCTTTGTCGTATGCATTTTCATAATATAATAATGAAATATTTTGATGATTTCTTTATGCACATGGATATAACATAGCAGAGTAGAATGTACCTTTTGTTTCACTTTGTAAAACATAAACAACTCTACCTGTTTGAACTGGTAGCTAAAATAGGTAACAATACAATTGTTTCCTCCCATCTTGAGTGACATGTATATACTCACTCTACTTTATTTTCTTTCAATCTCCTACTAATATTTTAATATTCCATCATCACTTAGCCACACAATTGTGTTACATCATATTAATAATTCATCTCCTCCAATGCATAATGTTCAATAAACCCAATCCTTCTCTTAGAGATTAAGCAATCCATTAAGGATTCATGATCTATTTACAAATAGATAAATATGGTTAATAATTAATTATATTAGTGATTTACATAACCTCCATGTCATGGTATGAATATTTGATATAAAAAATAGGCTAGAAAATCAACACAAGATTATTAATCTTGTGAAGTTCAAATACTTTGCTACAAAGAAATTCATTATCAAATCTTAAACATTGTGTTGTAGGGAAAGTAATCCTATCACCTAAAAAATTATACATCCTTGAAGGAATAATGACCATATATAATTCTACAAACTATAAAGTTTATTGATCTCATTACCCTTATGTTTTAAATAACAGGGCATTCATTATGCCTAATTAGACATTGATTCGACTAAAGTTTTATGTTAAACCGTATGTGATGATAACAAACAACAAGAGTGAAGGAAAACACACATTTCTACAAGTCTTGATTTGTAAAATACCTAAATTATATACAAATCACCCACCAAAATATCTACACTCCAATAGCTACTTGCAATATATAATTTTATTAAACTATAGAAACCCAAAAATTCACATATTTTAAAATACATACACTACAATCTACCCCCCACATAATTTTTTTTGAGGGCTATAACACTTTGTGTTGGTGTAATAATTTTATTGTGTCTTATTATTTATTTTTACATAGGTAAGTTTTTTAATTACTTAGGTAGGATAGGATAAATGAGTACATGTAATTTCCTTCTTTCATGAGATTCTTCTTCTTTTTCTTATATTCTCATATTTGAAAACTTAATTAAAGAAATTGGGCTTAGGTTTTGGTTCTATGTCTTATCCTCATATTAATCTATCAATATTCTTCATATTATATTTTAGTTGATACTTGCATTCTACACTATCTATATGTTTGCATGTAGCTTTTTTAATATTCTATAACCACCTAGATCTAGGCTTGTATTTCATTTTTTATTAAATCTTACATTGTATCAAGATTTGATCGTTCGTTTAGATGATTCTTATTCTTTGAGAAATAGGGGTCTTAATTGAAGATTTGTGGGAGAGTAACTATATTAGATTGTTAAGGCTTTCTCTTTATGATTTACATTAAAAGTTAGTTTTGGATCTTGAATGATCAAAAGTAATCTCACCCAATGTTCAAAAGGCTTGATAAATTCAAGATCAAGTTTTATTTCATAAAATTAGAGATCAAAATACTCATTTGTTCATAAGGGTTTGACCATTGAATTTGACATCAAATTGTTTCTAGAGTATTTTTACATCAAATGGACTATGTAATTACATCTAAAAGGCCTGAAAACCACTAGTTTCATATAAATTCACCTAGGTTAGCACTAACAAAATCTAAAGCATTACGTTTTACTTATTGGATCATATAATTCTTATAGTGTGTGAATTTATAGAAAAAATATGTTTTTTTTAATTATGTACCCACGAGTATTATAGTGTTGGTGTGGTAACCCAATGACCGCTAGCCCAACACTTTCCACTAGTAGTGGCCCTACCTCTCCTCCACTACCAAGAAACCAAAACCACTCATTAACCCTTTAGTGGTTAGAAACATTTGATAATGTAGTTTTTTAATAAGAAGGTGGATTCTCATATACTAGAAATTATTTCCATAATATTTTAACAAAGAATAATTTTTGGGGAATTTTAGAATATTATTTATGGATGTCAAAATGAATTCATCATTTTTCCCTTCCAACTTGACTCCTCTCCAATACAATTTTAATTTTTTTGTTGACCTTTAAAGGCTCAACTCTTGGTCAATATAGCCGCATTTTTTGAGTATTTTTTGTATGGAATATTTTTTTTGAATATCATAGTGGTGTATATGGTTTCTGATTTGGTCTCAACTTTTTTTATAAGTTATATAGTATCATAGATTATGCTAATAATTTATCATTTTGAGGAATTATAGGGCTCTGTTCAAGCTCATGTGGGTTTGGTTTGGGGTGCAAGTCTTTTTGAAAGTACATATTTTTTTGTGATTTCAACAATGCAATCTAATTTATCTCATTTTATATAAATTTTTTTAATTCAACTCTATTGAATATTTTGGTCATCTTTAGTACACTAAGATCAAGGCCACTTCATTATTTTAGTGACAATTGTAATTGCACTACGTATAAATTGGAAACACCATAATTTATGATAGGGTTTTATGATTGAGTTAATTTGGCAGATATTTATGAAAATGCACCCAATTATACATTTTCATAATATCATGTACTTATAACTTTTTGGGAGCTTATACATGAACATTTTATAACCATGAGGGGTTACAAGCATAGGCTTCTAGTTTTTCTATACAACACAACACTTAATAAAAGGATAAGAAGTTGAATGGCATGCACTATGATCCTACCTCCATCTTGAAGAAAGCTCACATGAATTGCATTTGGAACCTCTAATTTTCTCTTTTCCAAATATTTTTTACGACTTAACACATTTTGATTCACATCAAAAATTGAGAATCTATTAAAAATTATCCTAAAACTTGCATGTAATTCACATTGAATCACATCTCAGATTTATAGGGTCATTCATTATGTTAATGTTCTTAAATATCAATGGTACTTGCTTCTATAGATTGGTTTTAGTCATAGTAATATATCAAAATTGAGGTGCATAAGTAGCTTCTAGATTCATTCATCATTCTCTCTTTGTTGAATCTCTTGAAGGAATGTTATCCTATGAGTTTTCTCCTTATTCTCTTTTTAAGGGAAAAATCATTTTATATAGGTACTTAATCAAGCCTAGTTGGTGAGACCCATTTCATTCATGTTCACATTTCTCTTAAGTTGTACTTAAGGGGAGGTGTTGGGTAGTTATTTAATTGAACATTATTATTTAAGTTTACTTAGGTGTGGTATTTAATTACTTAGGTAAGATAGGATGGATGAGTACATTTAATTTCATTCTTCAATGGGATTTTTCTTTTTTCCTTGTCTTCTCAATTTGAAAATTAGTTAAAGCAGACCCTTGTTTTTTTTGTAATGCATTATCCCCATACTCATTGAATTTGGAAATTATAAGGCTATATAATGTAGCTCTTTCCTATGACTGAATAATTAATTTCATACTATCTCTCTCTATTATCAATATTAGGTTTTAGTTGATATTTACCTTTCTCGCTATCTATTTGTTTACTTATGTCTTTTGTAATCTTATATAGGTTCCTATATCTAGGCTCATATTTTTTAAATAACACCTTTTTTCCTATACACACAAGGAAACATGATGCACATAAATAGGGGTCTAAGAGTAAAACATACCTTATTGATAAAATATTTAACCTACCTTCAACAATATATTAACTCTTCATGAGATGTTTATAAATAGGCTTCAAGGTCATGGACCAATCCATGAATTCCTTGTTCACAAAAGATAAAACATGGTCTCTCCACTATCACTTCCATCCAGCAACACTCCATTAATAATTCAAAAATAAAGTTCATGCAATTGATAGGCATCTTTAAATATTTCAAGTAAAAAACTTGTCCACTATTATGCCCTTTTCTTTACTTGCATCAAAGCTCAATGCCACACATATATGTTTAGAAGAAAGAAATATAAAATTATTGTCTACACTAAAATTTATTGCTTCTTTTAAAATCCAAGTGAGATTTTTTTTTAAATGTGAATTAAAGTTTGGATATCCATTACTATGTCTATTTTCACCCAAAACTAAAATAAACTAATCTTCCTCATGGTAGCAAAACTAAACCAGATCCTATATTCTAGTAAGTATAGGATCACCCCTTCACCATCCCCACAAAACTTGTGTCCCATTTATTTTAGCCTTTTATTTATGTAACTACAACAACCATCCACACTAAATTGTTCAAACTTCCAAATGTGTAGAATGCAAAATCCTTCTGGAGAGCTTGGAGCATAATGCATTGTCTCATACAATATATTTGATAGGAAAAGTTGACCCACTTTAGGCAAGTATTTTTTCTTTATATATATATATATATATATATATATATATATATATATATATATATATATATATATATATATATATTGCATGTTTTATAAAGTCTATTTAAAATTTAGATCATTATTATAATGATAAATTATATAATAATTGTCAATGATATGTATTAAGGATAATATGTTCAAGAAAACCTTTGAGGAACTAAACATTCATACTGATAGTACTTCTCAAATTTGTCCAATTAGCCAAAAAAAGTCAATGTTGCTAAGTGTCACAATGCTATACAAGGTACTTATATGCTCACAATGATAGCAAGTCATGACTTGAACATTCAAGACATTTATTGTTGAATTAGCATTAAAAAACTCATTAAATATTCATCATCATCATAATATCACAAGGTAAATTATAATGGTGTGGTTGACAAACTATGAATTTAAATATGTTCACTTTATAATAGTGAATAAGACATATCTACAACTAGTTAAAATTAGGCACCTTCATGGAGATGTGACATCTACACTTTTATGTTTTATTTAATATTATTTTTCTTATAAAAATATTGACATTTATTCAACAAATCCAAAAAAATCCTAAATGCTATCAAAAAATATTAAAACTAACTTTGCACTCTAAATCAATATCTTAATCTAAAAAAAAAAGCTAGATATATGCAAGGCATATGATGCATGTCTAAGTTACAATAATCTTAATTAAAAATTAATCATAAAAATTCTATTCAATTAAAAATAAAAAAATAAAAAAATTGAATATTCAATATTGATGTTAAGGATCTGTGTTTGAGAAATAATTAAAATATCTAGCATGGATTTTAAACTATACATACCCAAAGCTTATGATAAAGTGACCTATCACTTCCTTTTCCAAGTCCTACAAAAAAATAGCTTCAATGAGTTGTTCCTAAACCTTATAAAGGAATGTGTGACTATGGTTACATACTCAATACTTGTCAATGGAGTACCTAGAGGATTCTTCAACACCGAAAGGGGAATTAGACAAGGTGAACCTCTAACAACTAATCTATTCATAATGGTTGTTGAAGTAATGGGTAGGAATATTCAAAAATTTCTAGATGATGGTGTTCTCAAGGGAGTCAAACCTACCACCTCCCTTAAACCTTTAGCTATTCAACAATTTTTGGATGACATGATCCTATTTAGGAAAGCTTTAGTTGTGCAAGATAGGAAGTGAAAGTTGTGCCTCAACAATTATGCTATTGTCTTAGGTCAATACATCAACTATGAAAAATTAAGATTAACTTCTTTAATTCTAGCCTATAGTTAAAAAAAATTACTGATATTCTAGGTTGTGGTAGTGCTAGGCCGTTCCTTTTATTTATCTTGGGCTCCCTCTTACACTCAAAGATGTTACTCCCTCATTATGGAATACAATGTCAGAGACAATTTAGAAAAAAAACTAGTGGGTTGGAAGGGCAAGCTTTTAAGTCATGTGGGTAAACTTCAACTCCTCATTGCTACTCTACAAGGCATTCTTGTTTACCTCCTTTCCTTATTTAAGATCCCTACATATATTGTTGATAAATTTGAGAAAATATAAAGAAATTCTCTATTTTTTGGTACGAAAGAAAAGAAAAAATGACTTCCATAATTTGGGACATTATTTATCTTCCTAAGGATTCTAGGGGTTTTGAATCAGAAAGATTCAACTTGCCAATAAAGCCCTTATGGATAAGGTTGGTTGGGATCTCCTAAATTAAAAGGAAAGGTGTACAATATTGAAAGTAAATTACTTAAAAAACATTCAATTTGTTAGGAGTATATCCAAATCTGAACATCCTTAGGGTTCTATGATTTTGAACAATATCCTCAAATCTAGGAAGTTGTTACAAGGGGGTTAAGGTGGAAATTGAGGAATGGCTAGAAGATTACATTGTGGGAGAACCATTAGGTTCTTGAGCAACCTTTAAACCAACTGGTGTTCAAAGACCCTACATGACCTGTCTATTAGGCTTTTTGGATGGAGAGTTGTTGACTATTTCATCAAAAAAATTGGGACTCAACAATTGAATAAAATTGAAAAATATTGTTATAACAATCAAGAGCTAATCCATAAAGCTAAAACCCTTCAAAAGACTCTGAAATAACAAGAATACCATTGTTTCAAAATAAGGATGGGTTTTATTGGAAAAAGGAAAGAAGGGGGAAGTTCATTGTTGTCTACTTACATTCTACTATTATCTAATGACCACTGCAATAGATTTTGGAAGCTCATCTAGAATTGTCATCTCACCCCCAAGATTAATTTCTTCTAGTGGATTGTTACTCAAAAGAAATTCTTATGCAAGATAATTTAAGGAGAAGAGGTTTTCAAATACCTAATATGTGTATTTTATATCAAAGGGAGGAGGAATTTGTGTTTCATGTATTTCTTCATTATCCTTTCTCAAAGGAAATCTAGGGCTATGCCTTGCAAAAATTGGGATTCAACTGGACCATGAATGATAACCTAAAAAGGTTTTATTGAGAATTGGACATGAACTTATCTTCACCCTCCAATTAGGGAGTCATGGAGATAAATCCCTCCCAATATTTGTTGGAGTATTTGGAAAGAAAGGAATAATAGAATATTCTGAAATATTGAAAAGAATGCTAAGGAGGTTTTTGGGTCTTGCTCCAAACTATTAGTGTAAAATGTTTTTCTTTGCAACTAAAAACCTTTGAGCTTCCCTCCTAATTTGTATTCTAGTGTTGGAAATAGATGGGGATTACACTTGGATCCTCATATATTTGATAACTCTAAAGTTTTATCACACCATAATACCAAATGGAAGCCTCCCCACTAAACTAGGAAAAACTTAATTTTGATGGTTTGCTAAAGGAAACCCAAGATTGGCTAGTGGTGGTGGTATTCTTAGGAACCTTGTTGGAGAGGCTATTGTTGGTTTATTTGGGGGATTGGGGAAGCAATATTGTAAAATGGCTGAATCTATGTGATGTTGTGAGGAGTCAAAATTGTCATATAGTTGGGGATAAAAAGATTACAAATTGAAGGCAACTCCAAAATTTTCATAGGTGTTTCTAAAGGAAAGGTGAAGGTGGGTTTGACTATCAACCATATGATTAATGATATTCAAAAATCTTTTTTGGGTTTTCATGACTATGTTCTATCCCATACTTATAGAGAAGGTTTAACATAGTGGTCAATGCTACATGGCCAATCTAGAACAATATTGGACTCCATTAGATATTGGAGAAATAACCTTAGTCTCCCAAATAATGTTAGAAGACTCCTCTTAGTACAGTGGCCCAATAAAAATATTCCTAATCTAGAGGGCCTATAATAATATTGAAAATTTTGAATATATATTTATATATATTCTATGTTCTAAAATTGGTTCAAATCCCCTACTTTTGGTATGTGGGGCTTATGAGATAATGATGTGAGTTTGATGAGAATGGATTTGAGTGGTATAATATGTAAGGGTTTCCTTTCAACCTTAAGGCTGCTCATGATACTTCATAATCTATTTGTAATGATGGTGACTACTTGGAGTTGGAATGATGAGATGGTTAAGGCCAATATATTTATCATGGTCCATGTCATCATTGATCGGTATATGAAGTACTTAAATATACTTCTCATGAATAGGAAATTTCCTATTATCAAGATGATTAATTATACTTCTAAAGTGTGCTTCAATATCTTCGAGCACTAGAAAAATACTAATGCAACAAGTGGTTTTATTATCTCATATAAAGATGATGTAGAAAGGATGTGGATGGAAAACAAGTTGATGGTTTGCTTCACCCAAGGATTCCCCTTATCTTAGGCACAACTAATCAATTAATGATATTTCTATCATCTTTATCAGTGATATTAAATATTATTTCTAGGAAACTCCTTCCCATTTTGAGAAACCCCACTAATCTTGCTTTCTCAACTCCTAGTTTTGATTTAACATTCCCCACAATCTATAGTGTAGCCAACTAGGAATTTCCTTTATTAGGGGGTCCATCATCATGTGTGAATGGAGCCTAGATCCTATAAGGAGTTCATAAATGACCAAATACTTTGGCATATTTGTGTCGAATGTGGTTTAGTGTTGTTCCTAGAGAGCCTTAGTGGGCACAATAAAAATATTTCTATACAATTTTCAATGCTTGGAATAACAGGTAGGTTAAAATAGGAGGAATATCTTTTGAGGTGAGTGAAGATGTTATTGCCCAAGAAATAGGATTATCTTGCAACAACCAAAAGCTTAAAAGATATAGAAAGGTGTTCGATATCGAGAATATAAATTTATTTTTAAAGGGGGAAAATCTGAGTAAGCTACATGATGACTATGATAGGAACAAGCTTCCTCACCCTAGGGATAAGTTATGATTTATGTTGATAAAATTTATTACTTTGGAAGGAAATTTTAAGTGTTATTGCTTCTTCCACCTTCTCCTGTTAAATCATTTTAGGAACAAGGTAGCCATTAGCTTCTCATTTTATTTTATTTCTTCCTTGTAAATGTCAGTGAAGGAAGCCTTGGATATGGTGACCAAAAATCTTGACAAACCACCTATCCCACTCCACCAAGGGCTTATCCTTAGACTAAATATCACTTTCACCTAGTCCTCTACCCCCTAAGCCCATTAGGGTCTATCTTATTGAGGAATCCCCACTTGAAACCTTGCCTTTGGAGAACCCCCTGGAACCCTCATGTTGAGAAGTCTACAAAGTCTCTTTCTAAAGGGAAATTGAAAATTTGTTCCTAGAATGTCACCCTTGAGATGAAATTTAAAACCCCAAACCTACAACCCAAGACCTAAAAATACCCCCAAAATTTTTAACCAATTTTTTTTAATGTTAGTCTCTATGATCTTGAAGCAACCCTCCTAAAGGTCCTAGAAAAAGGACAGGCATTGAACCTAAAAACCTTGTCAGCAAGAAGAAGAAAAAGGGATCCCTTGGTCAAATTCTATGTAGAAGAGGCTAGTTCTGAAGATGACAAAGAGGAGGAAATCAACAAGGCTACTAAAAGTGAAGAGAGAAAAGGAGATACAGATTTAACTAAGGAGGATAATATCCCTAACCTAAGTTCTTGGAGGTTGCACAAACTGGCAGGCTTTCCCAGTCCCACTTTGGATGAAATTTCTAGTGATGTGATTAAGGAGGATAAGAAGGAGGAGGACTACAATAGTAAGGAGGACAAGGATGAGGATTGTTTATGTGGAGACTAAAGGTATGAGTTGTTCCCTAAATTTAATGTCATTCTCTTTGATTCAGAGGACTCTACCTTTGTCGAGGAACCCAAAATGGACACCTTCGGGATAAGTGTACAAAGATGACCTTGGATGGCTTGGAAAGAAAACTAAGTTGTATTTCATTCTTCACTCTGAAGGTCATCCACCACTCAGTAGTTACCCTCAAGTCTGTATTACAAGAAGAAATAAAAAAGCATTAGAAAACTAATGATGCTAGTACAAGCTCTCAAAACCAAGACATATTTAATTTCCTCAAGGAGGATTGTGAGAATATTGTTATGTAGTTTGGTACTCCTTTCTTTTCTTTTATTTTATGTTCTAAAAAATTGTACTTTGTTGATGGTTAGTTGTCGATTTGTTGTCTCTGGTCTATGGCATTTTACTCTATTTCTATTTTATTGACTTTTTTCCCTATGGGGACTTTTGTGTTTGCTTCTAACACCCTATAAATGTTTCTTATCTTATAAAAAACTAGAGTTATATGGGATATAAAATTTACTCAAAAAATAGTTATCTTTAAAAAAAATTATTAAAATTTTAAACAAATATGATTGAAATTATATTCTATAAAAATAAAAAAATATATACAAATAAAATCTACATAGAAAATGCCATAAATAATTAGTTCACATTATATTTAAAAATACCTCACTATTTATTTGTTAGAATTCAAAAAATGTGATAATTAAAAAAACTCATTTAAAACAGTCTCAAATAACAAAAAACTAGCATGCACTATTATGTTGAAACTCCTTAGCTAGTATATGTTAGTATGAAAAATCATTTTACCTATCTAGATTGTTTAGGTCATATTCACAATACTCTTAAGCTTTCTTAGAGAGACCTTTTTTATTTTGGTCTTAGTTCATATGGACTCTACATGTGTCATCACACTTTTCCCAAGTGTAGCCACATGTGTTCACATTTAGAGGGACAGATAGACTTTCAATCCTACCTTCTCACCTTTTAATCCTTATACAAGACATTCTATATGCATTTTATACTATGTATGATAGTATTATCATTGCAAAAATTCTTGTTTGAAGAAGTTCTTTGATCTTGCAAGTTGATATTGTTTACTCCAACAGTAGTTTTCTATAAGAATTACTAATGCCCCTTATTTCATAATTGTATATAATTTGACATAAGTTAGATCCAATTTGGCATTGGTCTTAATTTCATGTAAAGTGGTTGCTTGAAGTAATTTGCACACACATAATTTCTTAGGGAAGTGTTATCAATAAGATTTGCACCTTGTTGAAAATTAAAGCTTAGCAATCTATTGACACATGGAAACGTTCTCGAGTTGTGGGTAACTCTTTGCAAGAACGAATCTCCAGAGTGAGTTGTTTCTCCAAATGATGGATCCCATTCTAAGTGATTTTTTGGGAAAAAGGATAAAGAATATGACTGAAATGAAATTCTATCTAATGTGATCTCAACTTAATAATGACTTTGATATTTCACCCACAAACAATCTTTAGAAAAATAGCAATGACCTCACAATCTCTCATGAACATCAGTAAAAAATTGATTTGCATGAAGGTTTGAACAAAAACACAGCATGCAACCTGCATTAAATGAACTTTCTGTATCAATAATTTCCAATATTAGGACATAAAAAAGGATCATAAAATAGAATCACAATATGAACATCATACTAAAATTGCAAGTAGAGACAAAAATTGGAGATAGGAATGTTTATTTTATTTGATGGAGTGAAAACTCTCAAAACCTGAGTACAAAGAAGTTTACAAGCTCAAAAATGTGCAAGAGCAAGAAACTATAATCTAAACTGAAAAACACTAATTTTTCCACAAGATATATCTCCCCAAAACCCTAATATGAGCTCAAAAGAAAAGCTCAAGAAAAGGTATCAAAACTGCCCAATAAGCTTGCATAAAAGCGGAAAAAACACACTTGCATGCACATACTGAAAATCCTCTCAAAATAGGCCAAATCTTCTTTTAAAGCAAAAAAACACCTTATCTCTCTAGCAGGAATCTCAAATTTGACCAAGGAAGAAAATAACATCAATCTGCTAAAAATAGCAAAGAATAAAACAAATTTTTTTATTCATGCTTTATATAGCTCACAAATCTTATTTTACCTCAATTTAACCTATTTTATGCAGTTAAATATTTTTTGGAAATCTTTTGCAAAAACTCACAACCTTATTTCTCCCTTTACAATGCTTGATTTTCTCAAAAAATCATAAAATATATGATGCATCTCTTATCACTATCCTAATTTATTTCTTCAAAATCAATTTGAAAACAAAATAAACCCCAAGTCATAAGTGCAATGATTTTACAATTTTTATTGATTTCTCACAAAATCAATCAAAATCAAGGATATCTATCACTATCCATTTCTTACTGAGGCACTATTAATCACAGATCCCTAAAGTCTAGAGCCCCTTACATTTCCAAAGATTTAATCAAATAAGCCTAAGGACTTAGACAAATGGCACCACCATATTCACAAGGCTCAACCTAAGCATTGAAAATCGGCCACATGATGCATTCAACTTGGAACATTTGATATTTAATGTGAAATAAAATAGTCCCCAAGTTTGAGCAAGGGAAACATGGTAAAAACAAAGGCAAACCCTAAATCACTTCATTTCATCTTTTGGCTTTGAGAGTGAACTCTGCAAGAAGTGTCGCCATACTTAGGGTTTGAACTCTGAGACTCCATTCGAGCTCTCTTCTTTTTGATTCTCCACTAGATTGGGCCTCCATAACTCAAGGTAAGTGTTATTTCCTATATTTTGTTCATTCTTTGGCTTCTTTGATGAGAATAAAGGCCTCACTGGCCATGGCTATGAGATGGTTTTCTGACTTATTCATGGCTCTATGTTTCTGTTATGTGTTTCTTTGTTCTTGGCCACCATTGGGAGAGCTTGACCTCTGCATATTGAAGCTCTTGAGAGCTTGACCAAGGCTTCTTTATCTTCAATAGGAAAATGATGGTAAGCCTTTGTTTCTACTTGCTTCCATTTCTTACAAATCTTATAAAAGCTTTAATTGGCAAGAAGATTTTGATTGTTTATGAGCCAAGGGCTCTCTCTAGGTCGTGCCATGTATATTTTGATATGAGCTTTTGAAATACTTCTGGGCTCGACCCATGATGATCTTCACTCCTGTTGTATTTTCTAAGACAAAACTTGATGTGGGAATTTGTTGTTTTTGAAAAAATCCCACTCACTCTTGTGATTTTCCTACATTCAAGCTCGACCATGAGAGAATTGTATAAATCTTGTATTTTAATGAAACTCCACATGGGTACATGATATTTTAGAGAAAACAAATTTATTTTTCCTTTCTGTTGAAAAACCCTCACATGGGTATCTTTTGATTGTGATAAAAAACATTTATTTTGCTCTCCCGTTGAAATTCCCATGTGGGTAAATTGGAAATGGTGAAAAAAATTGTATATTTTGATTCAAAACCCCAATGTGGTTATTCTGAAAAAATAAACAATAATCTGTATTTTGTTATTTATTCAAAATTTAGGCTCGACCCACCATGGTATTAATTCTGATTTTATGAAACTCCATGAGTATCTCTAAAAATTGTACTATTTGTATAAATCTGCATTTGAATTTGACATACTCAAATGGGTATGTGTGACTTTAACTTTAAATCAATATGAGAATTCCCCTATTTCTGAAGCTAGGTATATATGTGATCCTTGCTCCATTTTATTTCTGAAAACATATAGATTGCTTACTTGCATCTTAAAGCTCTCTCATACTTTGTCATTCTCTACTCATTCTGGAAATGACTTCTACATATTGTAATTCCTATTCAATCTGTTCACATTTGTCTACCTAGACCCATGAAAATTATTGTTTGAAGATATACTTTGAATGACAAAACAAGTCTCCAAAATAGTGTATTTTTTATTGTCCCTTTTCAAATATAGTGATGCATAAGCTTCACTTAATGCAACATTTGCACTCTCAGCCAAAATGAAACTGGTTCCTTCATTGTATAATATGCTTCTCTTTATCAAACATATTGGTCACCGTATCTTGCACTTGAATATGCTACTTCCTTTGTTATTTTCAAGATGATTTTACTGCCCATGTGTACACACAACTATTTTGTTCATGCATTGATCAAATGATACCACTGTTTTCTTTCTTGGAACTCTTCATGCATTTTTATGTCCCATTATGAAAATATTGTTCTATGCATTTATTCTCCCTTCAAATGAAAAACTAAAGTTTTCACATGCTTCCTTTACTAAACAATGTTCTTGTTAGTGAGGCATTATGTATATGCCTGTTCACTATCATCATCATGAGCATGAATACTGTTGTAATTTCATGAAACAATATGTATAAACAATACTCATGGGAAAAAAATGTAAATTGTATAACAATATTTTAGATTTGCAATCATGAAAATGATGCATTTCAGTTGAATTGATTGAGCTCATTTAAGTCCAATTTCCACCTATAGCTTTCAGGAAGCATACTACTTGATTGTTATGAGTGAACAATCGGCTTGATGGATTTGATGAATGAACTCTATTTTACTCTTTTAGATGTATACTTCAGATGAAAATGGTGATTGCACTCCTTCTCTTAGCCCCATCTGTAATGAATAAGGGGAAGCATGCCGAGCTCTACCCTTGTGGGAGCCCATTTTTTCCCACATGCTTGGTCTTCAAAAGAAAATCAGCTACATGACTTTCCCTATACCTACACAAGGAAACAAACAATGTTAGCCTAAAAAATTTGTATGATGATGATGTTTTCTCTTTTCAGTTCATGTTTTTGTTCCTTCCTTCAGTTGATTCCATGCATTTTGCAGAGTGAATTATATGTCTATTGGTAGATCTTGTAGTATAACTCATATCTGAAGCTCTTAATTGACACCCCTCTCAATCTTTTGCAAGCACACTCAGGAGTGGAAGTAGGATGGAGCAAGTGTAAGTGTCTCAATTGAAGATGAAGAATCAAGCAATGATGGATATGTCTTCTGCTATATGCTTTCTTTTTTTTATTTTTACCTTCAGCTGTATAGTTTTCTCTCCATAATGAATGGAATTATCTAAAACCACGGCTTGTGTGGATACTAAATTTCTTCTTTCATTTCCATTCTGAAAGAAATGCATTGAAATGCAATATTGTACTTGTTATTTGTATTCTTGCAATCAAATAAACATATGTAATGTGAATCATTTCATGAAATAAACGAAAGCATTTAGTTATGCTTTATCATTTGTATATTCAGCTTTGTACTCCAATTGATTTTGCAAAAAACATGAGTAATACCTCTGAAATTCAACTTTCTCAAACACTTGCATAACTGTCACTTGATAAATGATAAATAAGTGCAAAAAAAACTTAAGCATATGTAGAAATAACTCTAAATTTCACTTTCAAATATATCAATATTTAAACTAGCTCCACCAATTGAGTTGTAGTGAAAAATTGGTAACATGAACAAATCCTTTTTACTTGGCCTCTCTTGAATACTAGACCTTTGGATATGAAAATGACCAATTTTTGTATCTTGGATATTGACCTAAGTATTTTAAATGTAACATGGAGGTGTAAATCCTTGATATTGACCTAGAAGACATCAAAAAATTATATTTAAAATGGAAATGTATACACTTAAAATTAGTCAAGGTACTCAATTAATTAAATACAAGGTATTTAATTAATAAACCTCGTATTTCGTCTACTTATAAATAAATTCTAAATTTATTTATATAGTTCATACTTTTTAATTCTTCCATCTTAAATCACATTCCTCTAATTTTAATTAAATTAACAAATTCCAATAGTTTGTTTTATTTAATTAATATCTCCTCACTAAATATGAATAATTCCAAAATTCAAATTTAGTCACGTCTCCAACTTTTCCTTTTGCCACATCATCAAATGTCTCATGAATTTAAATATGTTTAATATTTAAATGGGAATTATCCTCAACGAATTCTGAAACAAACTTTGGGCACTTGGCTCTTTCCATCATTTCATTCTCTCTCTCTTACACTTGGCATGGTTCTCTTTTAATGGGAACATCCTCCATGATTCCCTCTAACTTCTTCCTTCTCCACCATTCATCTCTCCAGCTGAAATCTTGACCACTGGTTGCTGCCACAACACAATATGCCTTGAAAATCCTATAAATACAACATCATTCTCCAACATTTGGCATCCCATCTTGATAAAACTCAAGTGCTTTGTAGAAATTCTATGAGAGCATTTAGAGTTTAAGCATAGAGCATTTAGAGCAATTTACCATTTAGTATTTAGAATTATAGAATCATATCAAGCTTAGAATCATGGATTAGTTTGGTAATTGCATCTTAGTTTCTTTAATTTCATCATAGCATTAATCCTTATTTTCATATAGCAACATCCTTATCATAGCATCATAAGCATTATCATATAGCTTATCAAATCATGTAGGAATTAGGATTCTTGCATTTTACAGCATTCATTCTCTAAGTTGTCATTCTAATTCATAGTGCAAGAAAAATATGAGAGCCATTATGATTCAACGAATCCTTAGAGATAGGAAACAATGGAATGGTTTTAGTGATTGATTGTGCTTTGAATTCGATTAATTTTGTGCTTCAATTCTATAATATAATTTGCATTTCATTGGTTTTGTGTGGCTTTATTATTCATTTACTCACATACACAATTCACACAATACATTTTGGTGCCTACCGTGGGGCCTAGCCCCTTTTTATTAACATTTTCTGGAAAGTTGTTTTATAGATTCTGGATGTGACACTCTATGTAGTGCATTTGTGATTTCTTTTGGTGCACACAAAACATCTTTTAGCGCATCAAATTCATGTTTTGGTGCATCCATTACATATTTTGGCACATACAAGGGATCTTTTAGGACATTTGGTTGATATTTTAGCACATGTAGTAGTTATTTTAGTGCATAGGAGTGATCTTTTAGTGCATCTAATGTTTGTTTTAGCGTATTTGGTTTATTTTGCAGAAATTCAAAATTTTGACAACTAATCAATATTTTTGTGTTGCAGGTGCTTAATACGCTGGTCAAAGACAACTATATCAAACTACTAATGATTTTTGTAGGGGTTGGAGTTGTTTTATTGTCTTATTTTAATTAAAATAGGAACCTAGTTTAATTAGAAGGTTAAAAAAATCCTTGTCTATTGTGCTTGAAGTGATAGGCCTATGCTCTCCCCTTAACTGAGTGACTAGGATGCTAGAATCACTATTTTATACTTTATTAACACCTTTAGAAGGCATGTCATAGTGGGAAAAATTACTCACACTACGGGAACAACCTAAGTGGTAACAACTAAAGCCAAGTTTTCTAACCCACTATAATAAAAAATGAATTAAGGGAAAGTCCACAATTCGATGATAGTGTGCAAGATAACCATCCCCAAAGCCTTTGTTCTAAAGTTTGGGAGGTCTCCTGAGGGCGTTTATCTATTTTCTGCACCGAATGGAAACCCTTATTATGAACTTTAGTATAGAAGCCAGCCGAGTCAATCTCTGAACACTTCTAATATCATTGTGCAAGGGGAGGGAAGAATATTCCCCCAAGATACTCACCATATAACCATCAGGGATTACTGACCAAAAGTGGAGGATTCAAATTTGGCTAAGACTCTGGAAAGGAAAAACATAAGTTCCCTCTAGGGGGTGACATGGTTGTGTGAGCTGACATGGTTCTAAGATGTGGGTTGGGGTATTTTAAGTGAGCCTTGACATTAGAAAAGTGCTTGAATTGTCTTCTCTTGTGTTATACCTGTGGAAATAAAAGGAATCAGACCAGATTCTTGAATACACATTCAATGTTTAGTTCCTAGGTGGAAACAATTGTTTAACAAATCAATGTTGTGTTTGAAGTCATAATTCAAGAAATCGTCCATTTAAAGCACTTAATTCACATAATTCACAAACTGGAAACCAATAAAAATTTATTGTTCAAAAAAGCA
Organism: Sequoia sempervirens; assembly: GCA_007258455.2. NCBI lineage: Eukaryota > Viridiplantae > Streptophyta > Pinopsida > Cupressales > Cupressaceae > Sequoia > Sequoia sempervirens. The sequence goes on from VDFB02058242.1 coordinate 551,763,659, forward strand.
TACCTTGGAAACATTTAAATTCCTTGATTAAAAAGCAGAATAACCAGACAAACTTACAAAAACACTAAACACTTCCAAATTAGCGCACACATCCTCTGTTTTAGTGCATTCACTACATTTTCTAGCTCACATAGGGCATTTTATGGTGCATCCGTAGAATCTTTTAGCACATTCGATCCATCTTCTAGTGCATCTAGGGTACACTCTAGTGCATTACTGGCTTTTTCTAGTGCATCTTGTCCATTTTCTAGCGCATCTAGGTTACTTTCTGGTGCATCTATTCCATCCTCCAGCACATCTACAAATCCTTTTAGTGCATTCACTTATAGAATACCAAGTTGAAATCACATTTTTAGGGGTATTCTAGTGCATCACTAGTGTTTTTTGGAACATTTAGTCCATTTTCTGGCACATTTGAGTCATCCTTAAGCACATTGAGTCCATCTTTTAGCCCATTAAGTTCATTCTCCAATGCATTTGGTCCTTTTTCTAGTGCATTAAGTTCTTTTTCTGGCACATCTTGGGTTCAATCTAGTGCATTCAATCTATTTTCTAGCACATTTGTGCAATCTTTTAGCCCATCCATACCCTATTTTAGTGCATCCAGTAAATTCAAAACTAGAGAGCTAAATTCATCCCCTATTTGTTAGTTTGAACTAGAATTAAGGATCCCTATCAGCATAGAATCATTCCTCAAGTACAAAAAAGTCTTGAACTTGTTGAAACTAATATTTACAAGTGAAATTCTTTAAACTAAACCAAGATCTAACACCTTAAAGTGCCTAAATATCCATCATACCTCTGATTGCTAAGCTAATTTTCCTCATCAGTATTTTCCATCTTTCATCACAAAACAAAGTTGTATAGTCAAACTCCACTTAGTCTCATCAATAGAATTTGGCATTCTATCTGACTTAGTTTTTATCCTTGGCACTCCTCCAAACAAAGATCAAAATTTTAGTCAAATTATAACACTTGTATGCTTGTTCAAACAAGATCACAAAAGCAGAAACTCAAAGAAAAGAAAATTGAAACTCAAAACACCATGGCTAAAGCAGAGGAAAATCCTTTCCATAAAATCCACCAATTTGAAGGTGATGAAATAAATAAGGAAGACATCCAGCATGCTCAACAAGATCCAAATTTCCACAAGTTCCTAGAAAATATTTTTGAAAGAGATGGGGAAAAATAATTTTTAATGTTGGCTAATCAAGGTATCAAACTTCTACATGACTTTGATGTTAATCAATTGAAAGCACCTCCTAAAAAGACTAAAAATGATCCATCAAATAAAAATCTAGTGGCTGCCTTAACTCATCAAATGAAAAATCTCCAGCAGCAAATTCAAGACATGCAAAGGGGAACCTCAAAAAGATAATTGATACAAGACATTTTCCCATATCCTTTTGATCCAACTATCAATGTGATTCCTTTTGCCAAACATTGTGAATTTCCAAAGTATGATAAATACAATGGTAAAATAGATCCAATAGATCGTGTAAGGGAATTTTGAACCATGAGCCTTGAATTTGCACACTTGGAAACTTATTTGATGAGATTTTTTCCACGCAACCTAGGTGGACAATGCATGGAATGGTTCTCTAAACTTGCACCACCAATTAAAACCTTTGAAGAGTTGGTTAATAAATTCATCACCCAATACTCCTACAACATCCAACACGAGATAACCACTAAAGAACTTTGCAATACAAAAAAGAAAAAGGGTGAATCATTCCTCATATTTTTACAAAGATGGAGAAGATTGTTTGCAAGATATTATTGTCCCATACCTAAAAAGGAAAAGATGGAAATATTCATTGATAATCTAAATGATGAGATGAGCTATAGACTTGAATTTCAATGTCCACCTACCTTTGAGAAATTGATTGAAAATGGAATCAAAATTGAAGAAGCTTTGGTCAAGAGAGGAGTCATAAAAATTTACAATGAAAACAACTCAGCAAGCTCCTCTAATAATTACAACAACAATGATAAACCAGAGTTTTGGCAAAGAAACAAGAATGCTAGTAACAATGATGGTGAAGTTGAAACACAAAATGCAAAACCAATATTTAAATTGACAACAACTTCCACCAAGACTAATCAAAACAACAATCCAAACAACAATCAAAACAACAATCAAAATGCCAATCAAAACAACAATCCAAGCAATGCTAAAATCCTGAATCTAAACCACCACCATATTGAACATCCTCAAATTGAAGAAGATTCACACCTTTGGGACAGTCACTTGAATCAACATTAAAGGAACTTCTTGCGGCCAAGGTTATAACATTACCAGAGGCAAGAGATTGGGAACCAAGAGTTAAACCTTCATGGTGGAATGATGCACATTATTGTGACTTTCACAGAAACAAAGGACACAAAAAAAATGATTGCATGCAACTAAAAAATTTGGTACAAGATTTGATTGGTAGAAAAAAAAATTGTAGAAGGGCCCCAAACAAATGCTTGATGTAGTAGAATCCTTGGGTCATGGAAATCTTGCATCACCCAAAAACATTTACGTTGTTCTTGTTATTTCCTTTTGGCTTTGCAGTTTCATGTTTTCTGGCTTGTGGGTCATTTTTCATTGTTTGTGGATCTCTTTTGTGCATCATTCTATGTTCTTCAGCAGGGTGAGTGATCTCTCTTTGAGTCCACACATCGTTCTATGAATGTTCTTCTTCAATGATTGTGGATCATTGTGGATCATTTCCTGGGATTGCAAATCTTATTATTGTATTTTCCAATGTTCTTGGGCTTGTACCTGATCTTTCCATTGGATCCACACCACATAATTGCATTTACAATTGTAAATATCCAATGTTGTGGTTGACATGGTTATTTTATACACATTACATTTTATTTTTCATGATTTTCTTTACCCATGGCCAACATAGATCGTTCGAGAGTCTCGATTGCTATATAAATTGATGTTATAAGTTGTTTGGAGGGAGGGACAAATCTGGATAGATCCTAGAAGCCACGATAAGAAGTTTATGAGTGGATAGAGGTCTGGAGTAGGGTTTTTTTAATGTTGTGTAATCAAGCTAGTGTTCCTAATCTATAAAACTAGCATGTTTCCGGTGAATATGTATATCAATTCTCTAAGTTAATTAAGATTGATTATGCATTACTTTGATTATTTGGTGTTTTTTTTGTTGTGTTGTTCTCATTGCATGGTTGGATAGTTTTCTTTGAAGACCCTCTGGACATGATTGCATCAGATGGTATCAAAGTTGGTTGTGAACCTTGAGTGGTTTGAGGTCCTTGTGGCATTCCTTGGGTTAAAAAATTGCTAGTTTGAGGCAGGATGTGAGTGTGTTCAATAGATCACTAAGAGAGAGGCAATTGAAACCTTGTAGTCAGACCATCGAGTTGAGGCAGATGCACTAGAGCAAAGGAAGAGATGTCACCAAGAAGGATGAACCCTAGAAGAATAGAGCAAATGATGGAAGAATTTATAAATGAAATGAGGAATGAGATTTGGAACATCTTGGGTGGTTTGAGGAGAAATCTTGAACCGAAAGATCAATATGAAGAGGATGTAGAAGAACTTGAGGCTAAAGAGGCTGAAGGACCGATAGATGAGAGAGAAGAGAGATTATTGAGAGTAGTGACACAAGTAAGTAGAATTCATAGGGTGGAGTTTTCTAACTTCTCTGGTACATTGAATCCAGAAGACTTGATAGACTGGATAGGAGAGTCGAAAGACTATTTTGAGCTTGAGGATATTAGAGACCCACTAAGGGTTAGGCTAGCACAAGCTAAGTTGAAAGTGCATGTTTCTTTATGGTGGAAATAGTTGTAGAAGGATAGAGTGGAAAATGGTGAAGCAAGAATCACTTTGTGGAGGCAGATGGTTGCAAAGCAACAAAGGCTAAATTTATTCTAGAAGACTATGAGTTGAAATTGTTCAAGAAGTTGTAGAACCTGAAGCAGAAGGACATGATTGTGAAAGAGTAGATTGAGTAATTTTACAAGATGACAATCAAATCTAGGCACCGAGAGATGACTAGGGAGAAAGTGGCAAGGTATATAAATGGACTTAGATTTAACATTAAGGATGAGATGAGTATGCTGAGGGTTTCCACAATTGAGGATGCCTTCCAATATTCTCTTAAGGAAAAAGATAAAGTGAAGAAAGGACAGTAGAATAACTCTAGAGGGAAAGAGAAGTAGATGAGTAGTAGCGAGGAGAAGCAGACAAGTGAAGAAGAATCAATATCTAAGTGGAGTAAAGAACCAAAATAGAGGTAATAAAGGAGAGGAAATGGTAGCAAAGAATTATTGGGTAAATGTTTCAAGTGTGGAGAAACTAGAAATTGATCTTTTAAGTGTTCTGATGGATCAAGTAAAGGAACTGGTAAAAATAATTTCATGGAACTTGAAGAGCAAGTAACTAGAGTGCTAGATGAGACAGAACTAGAGCAAGGAGAATCTCTTATGCTTAGGAGAGTCTTGATGAGGTAGAGCAGGGAAGAGATTGGTACTTCACAAAGGAAGAATCTTTTCTGGACTATGTGCAACTTAGGAGGTAAGTGTTGTAAGGTTATTGTGGATAGTGGAAGTACTGATAACTTGGTATCTGAGGATATGGTGGAGAAACTTGGTTTGAAGAGGTTTCCATACCCTTGTCCTTATAGGATAAGTTGGTTACAAGATGATCATGTACTGGAGGTGAAAGAGAAGTGCTTGGTGAAATTTAATATTGTCCCCTTCAGAGATGAAGTTTTGTGTGATGTTTTGTCTATGAGTGCCTGTCATGTTCTATTGGGTAGACCTTGTCAGTTTGATAGAGGAGCTATACATGATTGCAGAAGAAATCTGACTACTATAGAGAAGGGTGGGCAGAAGTTCACTTTGGCTTCCTTGAAGAATAAAAAGGAGGGAGTAAGGAACTTGAGTCTTGTGAAGATTTGCAATGCTGAGAAGCAAGATGTAGAGGTTGTACTAGAGGATGGCAAGGATTTGAAGAGGAACCCTATGGCTAAATCTGAGAGTGAGATGGCACCAGTTGGATGTAGGGGTAGAGTTGTGCAGCAAAATACCTTGGTTGTAGATAAGATGGAGTCCTGGAAAAGAGGTAGATTGGTTGAGCAGAAGAAAGTGAGTGGTGGTAAATGTCCCTTACTACCATATGTAGATATGTGGTAGGGAAAATAAGGTGAAGAGAAGAAGTTGAAGGATCTGATTGAGGAAAGAAAAGAGGTTAGGAGGAAGAAAAGTAAAAACAAAGAAGATATTTGGATAAAAAATGAGCATGTGATCTATATCCCTGGCCCTATCAGATGTTCATGAGTTCCTCTCATGGAACATCTTTTCTCACCAGGGGTGTCTGATGCAGGAGTATCCTTAGGTCGTGGCAATCTTGCATCACCCAAAAATATTTATGTTGTTCTTGTTATTTCCTTCTAGCTTTGCAATTTCATTTTTTTTGGCTCGTGGTTCATTTCCATTATTTTCAAATCTCTTTTTTGCATCATTCTATACTCTTTGGGGGGGTGATAAATCTCTCTTTGGGTCTACACCTTGTTCTATGCATTCACTGAAAGTAAATCCCTAGTGTAAGCCGAACTGTGTCCTACATGTTACATGTTCTTCAACAATTATGGATCATTTCCTAGGATTGCAGATCTTATCATTGTATTTTCCAATGTTCTTGGGCTTGTACCCAATCTTTTTGTTGGGTTCACACCATGTAATTGCATTTACAATTGTAAATCTCCAATGTTGTGGTTGACATGGTTATTTTCTACATGTTACATTTTATTTGTCATGATTTTCTTTACTCATGGCCAACGCGGATCGTTCAAGAGTCTCGATTGCTATATAAATCAATGTTATAATTCATCTAGAGGGAGAGAAAAATCCAGGTAGATCCTAGAAGCCATGATAAGGAGTTTATGAGTGGATAGAGATCTAGAGCAGAGTTTTTTTTATGTTGTGTAATTAGGCCAGTCTGCCTAATCTATAAAACTGGCATGTTGGCGGTGAATATGTATATGAATTCTCTGAGTTAATAAAGATTGATTTTTCATTGCTTTGATTATTTGGTGTTGTTTTTGTTGTGTTCTCATTGCATGGTTGGATAGTTTTATTTGAAGACCCTCCGACCATGACTGCATCAATGTTGATCATGGAGCATTCAAGAATCTTTTACCAAACTACAAAAAGGGGGAGTCCTCTTCATCAAACACCAAAGGGAAAAATATGAACTACATCTATGATTCTACCATTCTTAATATTGAAGTAGTTGAAGATCAAACTAGGGACATTGAAATCAAGGGCCAAAGAAACATTGTTACAACTGAAAATCATCACCATGATATCAACACCAAATCACATCAAATCAATGACATCATACCGATCAGAGAATGTCAAATTAGGGATATCGAATTCAAGGGCCAAAAATACATTATTGCAGCTGATAATTCACTTAATGACATCACAATTGAACATGAAAAAAGCATTGTTACAACTGAAACTTATCTTCATGACAACAACACCAAATCACATCAAATTAATGACATCACACCAATAAATCTGATCACACATGTTTTTGCAAATGATAATCAGATTAATGTCAATAAAATTAGAGAAAAACAAGATCACCAACTAGTCAATGGAACCACAAGAGGGAAAGAAAAAGTAATATTGAAAGGAGCTACATCTAAGACACCTACTGCCCCTACAACTCAATACAACATAGTTGATCAATTATAGAAAATCCCAGCTCAAATATCAATATTGGAACTCCTCAAAATTTCACCAACTCACAAATAAATTCTAAAACAAGCTCTTGTAGCCACCACAATACCAAATAATCTGGAAGCTTTCCAATTCCAAGCTATGGTGGGACACTTGATCGTACCTCATTTCCTATCATTTTCTGAAAATGATGATGTATCACTCAACCACCCACACAATGCTTCTCTCCACATTGAGGTTTTAATTCACAAACACCAAGTCAAACATGTTCTAATAAATGGTGGAGCTAGCCTAAATATCTATACTTTGAAACTTATCCATGCACTTGGATATTCTGAAAATGCAATTGATGCTAGAAGGAAAATCACTATCAAAGCTTATGATGATGGAGAGAGATCTTCCCAAGGATTAATTGTGTTACCAATTCAAGTGGGACTGGTTGTAAAAGATATAATCTACCAAGTGTTAGACAAGGAGTTGACATACAACATACTCTTGGGACATCCTTGGATTCATGAGATGAGAGCAGTGCCATCAATGTATCACCAGTGTTTTCCCTATAATGGACAAGATATCACCATTTCAACTGATTCCAACAATCCACAATATTGAAACACACTCAAAACAACCTAAGATACTTTTGTGCCACATAACAAGGAAGTTACAACTCCTAGTTCATCCAACAATGAAAGACAACCAAATTCCTTGTCAAAATGAGTTGAGAAAAAGGATCAATAAAAGGATAAGGGTATCAATGATTCTACTTCATCAAGTAGAGAAAGTTAATCAAATTCTTTGTCAAACCAGCTCAAGGAAAAGGTTTAGTCAAAAAACAACAGTATCAGTGATTCTACTCCATCAAATCATGAAAGTCAACTCAATTCCTTATCAAAATAGGTTGAAAAGATCCAGTGAAAAGACAAAGGCATGGGGGAATATTCATTTGAGAAATCCTTATATTTATTATAGTTGCTACCTTCACCAAGATCCTATGGACAACCATCCACATCAGAAAATAAAATCCTCACAACCAACCACACTCTTTGATGGTAAGTTTGTAAAATCAGGCACTTTAGTGGATGAGTCAAAGATAAGGATGTTTTGAACTGGTTGTATAAGGATGAAGAAGCACCACAAGCATCAACTTACAACATGCTAATTGAGCCATATGGTAAAGGTTTTACAATCCTAGAGAAGATGGGATATGATGGAAAGGGTCTTGTCGGCAAAAGAAAAGAGGGTATCATTGAACCAATTCAGCTAATCACAATGAATGCCAAGGACAAAATAGGGCTAGGATACAAAGAAGAATCAAAAGAAGCAACTATGTAGCAAATTTTTGAGAGAATCATCCAATTGTGAGATAGTTTCGAAATGGATTCCAATGAGTATGAATGGAACTCACTCTTTGAAGAATCTTGTCATGATAAAGAAATTGATGTGATACAAAGGTATGCACCAGCACATATGGAGGGACAAAGCCTGAGTTCTAGACCTCTTGAATTTGGATCACAACATATTGATGACTCAAGTGAAAATGATCAGACTTTGAGCGAGATAGATACTTTAGAAGAGAGTAACATCATAGACCTAGATATTTCTATTGAACACTTTGACAACGTTTCCATCATGACACTCACCCCTTTTGACCTTAGCCAATCTGAAGATTCCTTGCCATTGGTACACCCTGAATTAATTGACTAGGACCAAACTGAACTTCTTGACATACCTGTCTTTCCAAATGATGACACCATTGTGAACTTCCTTTGCTCTAATGATCCCAAAACATGTTCCACTAAAAAATCTCATAATGAAGCTTTAGACAAATGGAGTGCCAAATCTTCTAGCTGTAAAATGAATATAAAAAATAGATCTAATGGTGAAAATGATTTAATGGCAATATTAGATCAAGAAAAAGTAAAAATAAAGAGTGCATCTTATGATGAAAACCTCTTCGAGGCATTGAAAGATGAAAGATTTGACACTCTTCCTAAGCACTATCATGAGATATCTTTAGTGTTGGTTGAACCTACACAATCCATCAATATTAGCATAGCTGAAACAATGAAGACTCTACATCTAGTAGCACCCATGACAGAGGAATTAAAACCAAGCTTCACTAAATTCTTTGAAGAGAGACAAGTCAATTTTGCTTGGTCTTACATTGATATTCCAGGCATAGATCCAGATCTTATCATGCACCATTTATCCCTACCACCCAAAGTGAAGCTAGTGAGAAAAATGCATCTACACATTGCCCTATTGGTGAAAGTTGAATTGAAGAAACTACTAGATGTAGGATTTTTCTAACCTATTGATTATATTGAATGGATCTCCAACATTGTACCAGTTTCAAAACCCGACCACAATATCAGGATATGTATGAATTTTAGAGACCTTAACAGGGCTTGTCCAAAAGATGATTTTCCTTTGCCTAACATTGACATCATCATGGATTTGACAACGGGTCATGCAATGCTATCACTTATGGATGTATTTTCAGGTTACAACTAGATAAAATTAGCACTAGAAGATCAAGAGAAAAATGCTTTCGCATTCCCATGGGGTACTTTTTTTTGGAATGTCATTCCTTTTGAGTTGAAAATTTTTGGAGCTACTTATCAACGTGTGATGACCACTATCTTTCATGAAATGATGCACACCTTTATGGAGGGCTACGTAGATGACTTGTTGGAAAAATAATTCACTAGAGAAGGACATCTAAAAATCCTAGAGAAAATCTTCACTCGGTTGGAGAAAATCAATGTGAGGCTAAACCCCAAGAAATGTGTATTTGGCATGACATCAGCTAAACTTTTGGGATATATATAGTATCTGCTAAAGCCATTGAAGTGGATCCTATGAAAGTAAAAACCATCATGGAGATGCCTCCTCCCAAGAATATTATTCAACTCAGATCTTTATAGGGACGATTCCAATCTATTAGGAGGTTCATTGCACAACTGATAGATAAAAGTCATCCTTTTAATCACTTACTCACAAGAATGTTTCTTTCAAATGGGATGAAAAATATGAAGAAAATTTTAATCAACTACAGCAATATCTGATATCACCAGCCATATTGGTACCTCCAACAGAAGGAAAACCATTATTACTCTACATAGCAACAATAGAGGTATGTTTGGGTGCTCTATTAGCGCAAGAAGATTTTGTGGGAAAAGAAAGGGCTATTTATTACATCAGAAGAACCTTGAATGGCTATGAAATCAACTACACCTTTATTGAAAAATATTGGCTAGTGGTAGTATTTTCTACTCAACAACTAAGACACTACATGTTAACCCACACCATCAAACTCATAGAAAAAATTGTTCCATTGAAGTACCTACTCAGCAAAGTTGCCTTGACAGGAGGACTAGCCAAATGGGTAATGATATTGAGGGAGTTTAACATCTAGTATGTGGATAGGAAAGCAATCAAGGGTCAAGCAATAGTTGATCAACTAGTTGAAGCACCATTACAAGATGATCATCTCATGAACATCTTGTTTCCAAACATAGATGTCCTTACAGTGTCAACACAATAGTGGATTTCATACTTTGATGGATCTTACATGCAACATGGATTAGGTGCAGGAATTCTATTTGTCACGCCACAAGGACACACCATTCCAAAGTCCTACAAGTTAATTTTTCCTTGTACTAACAACACAATTGAGTATGAAGCATTGATCATTGGTATCAAGATAGTCGTAGAGTGGAAAATCACAGAGTTACAAGTCTATGGAGATTCTCAATTGATCATAAATCAAGTGAATGACGACTACTGGAAAAAAGATGATAAATTGATTCCATTGAAAAGAATGGATGATGATTTCAAGAAGTACTTTGTGGAGATCAAATTTGAGCAGATTCCAAGAGGGGATAACAAAGTTGTTGATGTTATGGCAACCATCGCTTCTCTCCTATAGATACCTGAAAAATGAGCCTGTTATGAATTCATGGTGGAGCAAATATTTAACCCTACCTATGATAACCCTGAATCCCAAGTCATATACCATCTATTTGAGGCTGAAGCTTCTATCCATGGGAAGATCTACACCTATCTTAAATAAAATACCCTACCACCAAATCTATCCCGAAACTAGAAACAAAAATTTATTCGACAAGCAACTCGACATACCTTGATAACTGATGTACTTTATTGGCAGGGTCTTGATGGTACTCTCCTTCGGTGTCTATAATGTAACGAAGTTGAAACCATTTTACGCGAGGTTCATGAAGGTATATGTGGAACTCATTCAAGTGGACTAACTCTCGCTAAAAAACTCCTACACTTGGGGTATTACTAGCCTAATATGGAAAAGGAGTCTTTTCAATTTGTCAAGAAGTGCTAAAAATTTCAAATCCATGGAAACCTGATACATGCACCATCACAAGAATTGCAACTATTTGCATCAACATGGCCTTTCTATCAGTGGGGACTAGATCTTGTAGGTAAAATTCATCCACCTTTGTCAAATGGACACAAATTCGTCATCACAACCATGAAGTATTTTACAAAGTGGATTGAAATTGTTCCCCTAACCACAATCACAGGAAAACAAATAGCATCCTTCATCTTGAATTACATCATCTGTCGGTATGGCATCACTCGGTCCATGGTAACTGACAATGGTAGACCTTTTAAGAATCAGGACGTCCAAGAACTTTGTGAGAGGTTTCATATCCAACATCTATTTTCTACACTGTACTACCCTCAGGGAAATGGCTAGGCAGAGGCCTCAAACAAAACCATTTTGAAAATCTTAAAGAAAACTATCAACGATGTTGGGTGTGAATGGAAAATTCAACTAAACCTTGCTCTATGGGCATACCGAACCAACATTCACACCCTGACAAGAGCTACACCATACACTCTTGTATATGGATCAAAGGCTATTTTACCTCTTGAGGTTGAGATACCATCACTCCAGGTGTCACTAAAGGGGATCATTTTAGATGAAGATTATAGAGTGTCTAGGCTACAAGAGTTGGAGCTATTGGATGAACATCGTCAACAAACTATGAATCATTTGAAATCCTATCAGTAGAGGATGTCAAGAAGTTACAATCACAAAGTAAAACCAAGAACATTTCAAGTTGGTGACTTGGTCTTGAAAGAGGATCCACAAAATCAACAAGATAGAGAGAAGGGGAAATTTGAACCAAATTGGCTAGGTCCCTTTGTTGTTGTATTAGTCTTCGTATCTGGAGCATATCAACTATCTACACTTGAAGGTGATTTGTTCGAAGAACCCATCAACAACCTGCATCTTAAGAAGTTCTACACCTAGTTCATCCAGTGCATAGTTAAAAGTCCTGAAAAAATACAAAAAAAATTAGAAAATGTCCTAAAAAAAATTGTTACCTTGATGAAAAACCTAGAAAACAAGCGTCTTGGTGACAACCAAAAAAAATACAAAAAAATAGAAAAAGAGAAAAATACAAAAAAGTCAAAAATCAGAAAAAAGTCAAAAAAATCATATAATCTGAAAAAGTGCAATAAAAACAAGTAGTGAAAAGCTGGAAATAGACGCTATTTGTGATAGATTAGCTTTCTCCATCTATTTGAGCATGTCGACCATTTTCTTTTTCCATCATTTTTCCTATCATCGGGAGAACCTCATGTACATATTCTTGGCATCATGGTCGAGTCTCACCCTAGATTGGGGGAAAAATCTTGAACTCACTGGTGACAAATAAAATTTGAGATTAAACCAATAGAAAAACAACAGTAACACAATGTTACAAACACAACAATCATAGTGCAATTCTTAACATGGAACATACATCAATCATCAAACTACACACATCAAATATCCATATCAAACAACTAAATCAATTGAATCAAAGAAAATTTAAATGGATGATGTTCTTCTGAATCATGGCTTTATCATGTTTGTATGCATGTTCAATTGTTGTACTTTGATTTTTGTCATCATATCTTTGGAGTAACTCGATGATGTCTTGGACTAGAGGAGTTAGGAAGGAGTATGATTTTTCTTTGTCTGTTGTATGTGAGCTAATCATTACTACTGTGCAAATTGTTGTGAGACGTGCTCTACAAAGTATCATTGATGACATTTTGAATTTGCATAAGAAAAGGATTAACTCTTGTATGTTTACGCGAGGAATGCTCGGGTCATCTCAGTTTAGTTATACCTAGATGCTTGTGTTAACTTGCAATATCAAAAATCATGGAAGTAGTACTCAGGTCATCATAGTCTAATTATACCATTGATGTTTGTACTCACTTTCAACAATTTAAAGGCTCAATGATGATAAAAAGCATGAAAAATCAGTCGTTACGATGAAAAAATTTGCATATTAGATCTGCATGATAGATTAGATTGCATCCATATTAGTTTTGAATCTGTATTTATGGGTTTTCCAAGGATGGCATAGTTTTCAAAATGATGTTATCTCTATCATTAATGGATTGAGTATACTTGACATCAACAAAATCATATCATTTTCACATAGTTGCATAATCATTTACATATCATATCATACATTAGAAAACATTTTTACATCATTTATCCATCCATACATCACATCATAATATTTGCATTGGAAAATACAAAAAGAATTATATCACATCTCACTTGCATCATCAAATCCATTTCATATAGCAATTAGATCATATACTTGCATTCAAAAAATACAAAAATAAAGGGACATCACATTTCATTTGCATCCATCTCATAACATAAAGCATCATGCATAAGAACATATAGAATCATCATCCAAACGTCCATATCATCATTGCATCCATACATAATCATATACACATCATATAGGCATCATAATGTAGAAATAAAATGCATCCATCATAGGAATCCATCATAAAAGCATATAGACATCATGTAGATCACTAATCATCGCTGCATATCATATAATATCAAAATCATAATGTCAAGTATACAATGATATCTAAATGTGTCAAAGAGATAAATCATCAAAATGGTAGTAACTAATCAATGTCTCAACTGAATCAGAGTATACAAAGGTCTCAAATACATCAAATATCATCATGGAGCTATGTGGTACTCCCCCCAGACAGTGTTGGCCCTATACCTCTTGCTACACCTAATGGCCCTACACCTAGATCCCTATAAGGTGACCCTATAACACCCCTGCCGGTAGTCCTGGAATGCATGCAGACACTGGTGGACTGTGCATAACTCTCCCGATGCTCTAGAGGAACTGCCTCATAATATCTCATCCTGTAGTACTTGGCCTCCCTAGTAGAGCGTTGTACCTCTCTCAGGTAATCAGTTTTACCTATGTCCTCAACTACCCTTTGCGATCTCTCTACTATGCCCCCTGCCTACTCAACCTGTTGCCTCAAGGTATCTCTCTTAGATGTAATAGTGGCAATTTGTGCTTGTTCCTACATCTGCGCCTGTGCCTGTGCCTATAACTATCCCTATATCTACACAAGTTGTCCCTATAGTGCTTGAACCTGTGACTGCAAAGCAACTATCTAAGCCTACTACTATTGTGAGGGCAACCTAATTTGCACATGCTACTGTGTTGCAGCTACTAGTGATCACCTCTTCTGAGGCACTCTAAAGTCTCAAACATCCAGCACTGACCCTACACCACCCTCATCTCCTCCACCATCATCACCTCCATCTCCATCACCATCTCTGTCGCCTCCTCCATCTCCATCCCCATCTCCATATCACTACTCTCTCCCGCATCCTCCTCATCATCTCCTCTGTCTCTCCTCCACCTATGTACATGTGGTGTTGGCTCATCATCTAACAATGGTACTAACTCATTTGAACTCAATATCTATGGGAAGGGATGCTTACAAAAGTACTATGTATACTCCTTGGATATGGGAGCCTCTATAAACTATAGATGATAATCCCAAATGATGGCCTATAAACTCTGATACTCCTCAACTATTGCATCATATGATAAACAAGGCCCCCACTTTGGCATATCTTGTCATCATCGTGCATAAAGAGCCATCCCCTGGGGCATGCCCTGTACCCTGCCATACTATTGCAACACTCTCCTAGGAAGGAATCTCTCAATCATGAACTGAGTCTTCCCAATCATGTATCTAGATGAGCACACATAGGGCATCTCAGTGTCATCCTTCAACCATTGCTCATATTCAAGGTACGACCTCCATGTCACTGTCTCCAGGTCATCCAAAACTCTCCTCCAGTACTCCAATTTTCCCAGCTTATGTTGGACAACTGGGCTTGTATATCCATGCACATATGGTCTCCTGGTTGGCCATTGTCTCTCTGCCACTAGACAAGTGACAAGTATATGCTCCCATGCCCATATCTGTAACAATGTGACCCCAGCTAAAAAAATGGCCCCTCTTAGATACACAACCTAGTGAAGATTATGGTACAAGTTGGCAAGCATACAAGATCCCTAAGCATATTTGGTACCCTGTGTGATCATACTCTCCAAAATCCAACTCAATCCGACTGAAAGTCCCTTCAACCTACGGTTGAGACATAGAAAACCTCTGATAAATCCAACAAGAACACATGGCAATGTCACATAGGCATCGACCATCTCTTGCCAGGGAATCTCATAGCCGCAAATCTTCTCATCCTCAAACACTCTTCAAAGTGCATCGATACCTCCCTGCTTAATGGAATCATACACAACCATCTCTTTCAATGACTGAAATCCTCAAGATCCGATACACATCCTCTAGTTTCACTATCATCTCACCAGTAGGAAAATGAAAGGTGTTATGATCACTGTGCCACCTCTCTGCCAATGTTGTCAAAATTCCCCTATTAATCCTATGTTGGCGCATGTCTAACAAAGAGGTCAATCCACATCATCCAATCACATTTAGATCAACCTGATCTAAATGTGGAATCAAATCCCAAGTCCTTAGGAAGTGCTCCCGAATCTATAGAACTAACGAAGGCTCCTATCATCATAACATATCGCAAATCAACAAATCAATCAATCAACCTATCAATCTACTCAACTCTGATGAGACTTTGATCAAATCTTGTGAGCATTTATCATTGTACTTTGCCTATCATGAGGTCAATCATCATCAACTTGCCATTGATTATCACCTATCATGAGGTCAATAATCATCATCCTATCATTGAATATCACCTATCATGAGATCAATCATCATCTAGTCTATCAACATCATCAAACAACATCAAATCAACCGTTGACGCGATAAAAAATCATCAAAATCAAGGAGTCTAATCTAAAATTCATTAATCTAGTCTAAATTTCATCAATGCGCTAAAAAATTCTATGCACTAAAAAAGTTCACCAATGCACTAAAACAGGGCTTCAATGCGCTAAATTACCATATGCACCATTAAATTTCATCAATGTCCTAAATCTTGGCATCAATGCACTAAATAACTAGTTGTGCTACATCATTCATCATATGCACTAAAATTCATCATCGATGTGCCAAACTTATCATTGCACTAAAGGAACCTATCTATGCACTACAAAAATTCATGCATGCCCTAATTCCTTTTATGCGCTAAAACCTAGCATCAATGTGATGAAAAATTAACCCTATGCGCTAATCTACCATATGCACTAAAACAGTTTATAGATGTGTTGCATTGGGGTTTCAATGTGCTAAAATGTGACAAGACAAAATTTAAACATGGAAAAAAATGCGGGAAAATGAAATTCAAATCACAAGGAAGATTTTCGAGGTATGTACTAGAGGTCCATACACGGTCGGGTGGTTGTGATGTCACACGCGCTCAAATCAGTGGGTCTGGATTAGAATCACCATCTTGCTCAAATTGCACTAGGTTGCTCAATCACTCTAAGTTTTCAAATTGCAAATACATAAATGATTTCAAATCACATTGTTTTAATCTTTTAATGAGTGATTAAGTTAGAATTTAATGGGGTTGATTTATTTTATTTTTCGAAAGGGCCTTAATTAATCAATTCATCACCTAGTAGGTTCAAACATCATTTTTTGGGAGATAAATCATTTCTGCATCATAAAAATTTGAAATCAACTCAAATCATCAGAAAATCATTAAAAAATTGAAACAAATTCAAAAATTCATCAATTTATCTCTTGAGGGGGCATATATCCTTTCACTCGAAAATCAACATCTGGGGCATATCCAAATTTTTTTTGTTAGCATCACCAATATATTTTTCTTTGAAGCAATGTGTAAACACATCACTTCAAAGAGGGGAAAAATGTATACACCTAAAATCGGTCAAGATACTCAATTAATTAAATACAAGGTATTTAATTAATAAACCTCTTATTTCGTCTACTTATAAATAAATTATATATAGTTCATACTTTTTAATTCTTCCATCTTAAATCATATTCCTCTATTATTAATTAAATAAACAAATTCCAATAGTTTGTTTTATTTAATTAATATCTCCTCACTAAATATGAATAATTCCAAAATTCAAATTTAGTCACAAGTCTCCAACTTTTCCTCTTGCCACATCATCAAGTGTCTCATGAATTTAAATATGTTTAATATTTAAATGGGAATTATCCCCAACCAATTCTGAAACAAACTTTGGACACCTGGCTCTTTCCATCATTTTATTCTCTCTTACACTTGGCATGGTGCTCTTTTAAAGGGAACATCCTCCATGATTCCCTCTAACTTCTTCCTTCTCCACCATTCATCTCTCCAGCTGAAATCTTGACTATTGGTTGCTGCCACATCACAATATGCCTTGAAAATCCTATAAATACAACATCATTCTCTAGCATTTGGCATCCCATCTTGAGCAAACTTACTTTGCAGAAATTCTATGAGAGCATTTAGAGTTTAAGCATAGAGCATTTAGAGCAATTTAGCATTTAGTATTTAGAATTGTAGAATCATATCAAGCTTAAAATCATGGCTTAGTTTGGTAATTGCATCTTAGTCTCTTTAATTTCATCATAATATTTGCATCATAGCATTAATCCTCATTTTCATACATCAACATCCTTGTCATAACATCATAAGCATTATCATACAACTTATCAAATCATGTAGGAATTAGGATTCTTGCATTTTATAGTATCCATTCTCTAAGTTGTCATTCTAGAAGTCATAATGCAAGCAAAATTTGAGAGTCATTATGATTCAAGGCATCCTTAGAGATAGGAAACAATGGAACAGTTTTAGTGATTGATTGTGTTTTGAATTCGATTAATTTTGTGCCTCAATTCTCTAATATAATATGTTTCATTGGTTTTGTGTGGCTTTATTATTCATTTACTCACATACACAATTCACACAATACAAGAAAATCTTAGGAAACATGAAAATTGGGTATCTTTGGAAAGAAGAAAGAGATGAAATTAATGTTAAATTTTGTAGTTATTTAAAAATCCATTGAACATTGGAAAACTCTTCTCTTTCTAATAAGCCTAGAGCCATAGATAATTTTGTGTTTTCTTTAACCCTAGCCTTAGAGAGATAAAATTCTTGTAATAAGAATAGGAGGTTGTAGAAACTTAATTGGTATAATTTTTAGCTTTAAGGTTTGAACAAACTATAGTTAGCCTTTTCCTAATCCAAATCTCCAACCAAAACCTTTGTTTACTTTTTCCTACTACAAATCTCAAACCAAAATTCTAGTATCTTTGCATACAGACCCTAATTCCTTTTGAAATCATATTCTTCATTTTAAAATTTGTACTTTCTAGTTAGAGCCTCAAAGACATCTAAAACACCATATAGTGCTATATCTAACTTGTAGTTATTAACCTTGGATGATTGGATTTCCTAGAACCATGTACAAAGTCTCTTGTGCACTCTAAATATCATTCATTACAATCCCAATTTATATTTTATTTGTGTGAAAGTTTTCTTGTCCAAGTGCATCTTCAAAGGGAACCTTGGTCTATTTTCATGAGAAAGGTATGTGCACATTTTCTATAGCCTTGTCTTGAATCCTTACTTGTTCTTAAAGAACCCCTAGCTTTTCAAGATCTTCATGTGTAAAATATTGAATCAACAAGAGTGATTGGGAAGGAATGAATAGAGGCATTGAATTTATAATAGTAGAATAGGGTTAAAAACATGAGGAACTAAAAATGGTTGGGTTGAAAAAGTGTGTAAGGTGCATGTTTTAACTTTTCATACTTTAGGTATAATGTTATGGTTGAGCTTGTTGAATGCACTAAGCATGTCCTCTATGAGGGAAAAATATATAATGTGGATTATGAGAACTTTAGCTAAAAGGTTCTAGAGTTTAGTTAGGCACACAACACATGATAAGCATGTCTTAGAGAATTTCTTCCTTTTTAAAATATTTTTGCAATGAATGAAGCAAAAATAACATGTGCTTTGACACTATGTCAAAATGTATAGTAGTGGGGTAGGGCATGCCAAATATGTTAGGTGCTTCCATTGCACTTACTTATCTCTTACAATGTGAAGCCATGTGCTTTTGAGTTTGAAGGAAAAAATAAAAGAAGGGTTGGCCTAAAGATGTGCTAAGAATGCCTTTTAAAAAAAAAAATTAACTTCACAACTTGTTTTCTATAAAAGTCTAACTTTTATTCAAGAATTTTTTGAGATCATCCAACATTTACATTTTCTAACTTTTATTCAAGAATTTTTTGAGATCATCCAACATTTACATTTTTTTTAATGATATGACTCATAGAATCACTATGGGAAAGATATAACATTTATAGTTGTGATTCATTTGACAATTGATGACAATGATAAGGAAATTCTAGAAGAGTTATCCAATTTTAAACATTTGAAAAAACAATCACAATAAAACGTTTGGTATGGGTGTAACCCACCCTATCCATAGGAGTGTAGTAGCTAATTAAGTACTTTCCATGAAATGATTTACATGGCTACCTCAAATAAATTGTATTTAAGATGAAATGTTTGTGGTATAGTTTCTTGAACTTAAAATGAGATGTTGGATATAATTTTGTTTGGAATTATGAGCTATCTACATTATGGTTGATTTAGTTTAGAAAATATACATGTCCAATATCTTGGGCTTTAAGTAATTGCTTATTTGGAAACCACACAATAGTATATGATTTTTTATAGAAGATATCTAGCATACGATGCATGTTGTACAAGAGATATTAGTATAATAGCCTTGAAGTTTTCTTATCGCCATATTTCAATGGCCAAAAATTTTAATGGACAATTAATAGATTGTGTATGATTAGAATGAATGCAAGAATTTTGAGGTTAAAT
Source organism: Sequoia sempervirens (assembly GCA_007258455.2). Classification (NCBI taxonomy): domain Eukaryota; kingdom Viridiplantae; phylum Streptophyta; class Pinopsida; order Cupressales; family Cupressaceae; genus Sequoia; species Sequoia sempervirens. The sequence goes on from VDFB02058242.1 coordinate 551,783,565, forward strand.
TTCTTGCATTATTCAAAGAATCTAATGACAAATTTTAGTTTTGTGTAGGAGTTCTTCCACTTGGAAACTTGTACCTAAGCTCATCAAAGTATTTTGTTAATTTACTTTTCTTGAGCATTTCCATTTCTACCATAAAAATTGAATAAACAGACCGATGATCTGAAATTTTTGATTCTCCACGAACATAAGAAACTTGTCTTATGCCCTCACCATACCAAAGTATACGATCGCACCTGCAATACAAAAAACATTGAATATTTAAAATAATATATTAAAATATCTAAATAGTTATATATTTTTATATAAATAATGTATCTAAACTAAAAAAATAAATTTGTAGAGCCTTCTAAGTACAAACTTCACCATGTAGATGGCATATCCTTCCAATTCAATAAGCACAAAGAAAACATGATATTGTTGTTAGGATTCAACCGTGTAGTTTTTCGAGTCACTCATTGACCCATGTTTCATAAGTAGCGGTTCACAAGAAGCCATCAATCATGATAATGAGTGATCCACTTAGCACTCATTGCATCTAAGTGATGCTCACAGAGGTGAAGCATTGAGCTAAGTGGATCATTCATTAGCATGAGAGATGGGTTCTTGTAAATCACTACTCATGAAACATGGGTTAATGAGTTTGACTCAAAAATCTTCACAGTTGAATCCTAATAGCAATATCATAATTTTGACACACTGAAGAAAATACTCCTACTTAACAAAATACCTCCTACTTAACAAATACCTCCTACTTAACAAAGCAAACAGTTATTCGTTATAGAGCTTCTAAAGACTTGTAAGGCTAGTTTTTACTATACCTGTTAGTTAGCAGATATATAAAGAATAGATGCTAAAAAGGAATTATAATTAACTTAAAATCCATTTTCAAACCCTACTCTTCTGAAACTCGTTTCTCTGTCCAACTCTATGGTTATTCAGAGCGAACTTCTATCCCCAATTCTTTTAGAAACCAAAACCATAAAATATGCTTAAGTTACACTTACCATGCTGGTTTCCGTCGCTTTGCCCTTGATATAAGATTTACTCCGGCATATTGATCTGAATTTCTGCAAAACTTGTAAGTAGGAGGGAAATATATTTTCCCTTCATTCCATCCTTCGAATATATGTCCTGCTTTTTTCTGGTTTTGAAGCTGTCATGGAAAATCCCAGATTTGATTGAGTTCACGGGGTTTTGAAGCAAAACTAATTTTCAAGCTTCACTAAAATTTTAGTACGATTCAGTTAATAAAATGAATGTCAAGCGGAATTTAATGGTCACTGGAGATAAATTTTTATGATTCATCACTCATAAATAAATCATAAAATTAACCAGAACTACACATTTGAATCTCCAAAAATCATGTAGATTATGTAACTACCTGGTCTTTCTCCAGCAGAGGTTCCCAGTTATTTTTTTCCATGAGTTCTTTACTATCAGCATATTGAAGTGCAAGACGATAATTCAAATCCCCAAGCCAAATAACTCGACTGCAAAATAAAATCACAGTCAATTTAGATAATCAGCATATCATATAAATCCAATGCAGTACATTATAGAGGAAAATTTGAAGATCTCTTCTAAAGTTCCCTCTTCTGGAATTTTTTTTTTTTGAAAAATACCCTAGTCTATCAATCCATTGGGAAGTATCAGAAGACAATTTTGAAACTTACTCATGCTCCAAAATTCTTTCTGGAGTTTTCTCTGCAAAAGTCTTGTCTATTTGGGGAAAGAGCGTCTTCTTTAAGATCTCCCTGACATCAGAATTCCTTCGTATATCATCGCCTTGTTTCTCCCCTGATGTCAAATGACTACAAACAAAGCAGAAACTTGTTTGATGGAATAACATGCTGATCGAAATGGAACCCTGCAAGTATGTAAAATATCTGTTAAAAGAAGTAATTCTCTTAGTGTACTAGACACAGAAGATGTGAATAACTTTCTTGCAATAGAAAATGCTCTGCTTATCAAATGAACTTTTTACAGAATGTTATGGTCGTATAAAGGAAAGTTTTATATCTCTTTGTAATGACTGCTCTGTACGGGTATCTTGAAGACAATTCTAGCAAATAACAGAGCTACACTTGGGTTTTGGTTTGAACAATGTAGCTCTTTTTTCTTTTATGATATATTTGTTAAAGAAAAAGAAATTCAACCTTCAAAAAAAAGGGGCAGAATGCATTAGGTTTGGAAACCATGAAAATTGGACAGAGCCCAAGAATCAAAGTATCCGCAACATGAAAATAAATTGGATTTAAAGCATTGTGATAAACAATTAAAATAACTTGAAGTCGTTTCTCTGTTCTTACCTTGTTGCCAAGGTAGCCCATTAACCCACAACCAACACAAGAGACTTTTATATCTCGGACATGCTGTCTCAGATCACTGCGCACCCAAACACAGAGAAACATGCCAACCATCTGTTTGCTAGCTGTCAAACAGTAATTTGGCTGACTTGAATTGAAGTTGTAATTCATCTCACTCGAGTTGGATGAGGATCTATCTGATGAGGGACTATATGACATTGGGCTGCTCAAAACAGTACAGGGTGATTCTCTCTCACTGAAGGCACTTGCATCCTCTGATGAAACTGATCCAAATGAAGCCTGGGAGGAATTTGTCTGGTGAGGAGCACAATTCTCATGCCATAGAGAACCTCCAAAATCAGAATCGAAACTGTGAAGTTGTTCTGATGAAGCTGTTAACCCATCCCTGTTACAAGGTGTGAAACTGCTGCTTTGACTTATGTTTGTGTTTAATGTGTGGCGAATAAGGGCCAGCCATTTTGCAGCAGGGCCATTGTCTTCTACACCCAAGACATTTCCTGCATTTAAAGGGACGATTTCCTGAAACCTGGAAAAACAATTCAGATGCAAAACCACATTATGCTTACAGTTATGGACACCTTAATGAAAATTATTAACATCTTAAATCCCTTATCTGATCCAGACAATCTATTACGCTTTTCTTAAAATGAAATGTGTGAATACTGAGTGTGCATGTTATTGAAATGCAATTAAACGTGATGAAAGTCAGATGTAAAAGCACACCATACTAGCAGATCTGCACACCTTAATCAAATTAAAAACATCTTACTTTTCCTTCTCAAAACAAGAGAAGCTATTTTAATTCTAAAATCCAAGCTCATGCATAATACTTTGTTGTTGTGAGTATGGCCTAGTCATTGTGTTTTGTTTTGAAGTGGGTATTTTGTTTTTTCTTTGTGGGCAATCTATCATGTCAGAATGGACGAAAGCTGAAAATCCCCAATGAAAAGCTGTATGTATGAAGGGTACGGAGGATAACTGAATTTGGGGCAGGGGAGTGGTGGCTTGTATGAGTATCGGCTTTCTTCACACGGCTAAAGCGGACAAAAGGGTTTTCTCTTGTGTGTAAAAGAGAGAATATCAATGTCAACAAATGACCAACCAAGATAACAGGACCATTTAGAGTATACAAAAGGAGCATTCAACATGTGAAAAAAGAGCTGAGGCTCTGCTGTTTTATTGGGGTTTCTTTCATTTTATGTTTTTTTAATCTTTTGCTTATTTTTGTTGCTGGTTCTTGTTTTTGTGTTTCAGTTTCGTGAGGTTGTTATATTCTTGTTGTACAACATTTTGAGACTCTGTTAGAACCCTCTTCCGATTCATAACTACAGTATTGTCTGAGAACATGGAAAATGACTATCCAAAAGATTATGGCTCAATGTTGATGATTCACCAAGATGATCAGAATTATCGGTCACACTACCAATTTATTGAGTATCTCAATGACAGTTGAGGAGTGTTATTAGGAAAATGGCCTGGACTAAGGGGAGCTGGTGATGTTATCAAGGGTAATTGGACATTCCTTGTAATAGCATCCAAAGTTATTGAGCGGATGGTGGTAGGGGGGCCTCAAACTTGTGCAAGTGTTTTAAGAGAAGAGATGCCTGTAAACAACAGTTACATATTTTAAGATCTTGGTGGTAAGTCTTCATTATGTGTGCCAAGGGTTTGATTCTGTGGAGAATAATTTTGGGGAAAACTTAAATAACAAACAACATGTTAGAGGCTTCAAATGCACACCACACATTTTTCATACTAATCTAGCCTGTACGACACTGGTCACTAGAGACACTAGGATGCAATTCCAGTTAGCAATCTCTAGTAGGTGGATGCACAGTGGTCGCTTCCAAGCAACACCCAATGACTGGGGTAACAAACTAGCCAGAGGATCATCCTGGCCCTGTGAATAATAAAGGCCCAACAGGCTCACCTATGCGGACCTAAAGGCCCAATAGAATCACCTCTGTGTACCTCATAAAAGGGTTTACGCATAAAGAGAAACCCCCATTGACTACTAAAAGGAAAAATATGTTGTCATGTCGATACAGTGAATGAGATGCAATGAGTGGATTTTGTTTGTACCCAAAAACGTAGATGTCCGCCGGAGCTGATGATGCCTGTACCCATTCATCCAAATTGAGGCCACTGTAGGGTGCTTCACCTCCTACATTCCATGTTCCTACAAATACCCTGCAACCCAAACGACTTAAAATCACCTCTTTTTTGTCATGTAGCAAGAAAAATGGTTTAAATTAATAGCCCAGAGTTTCAGAAAATGGTTTTGTAGGCTTTTGTATTCTGGCAGTGGCAACATAGCTAATCAAATTTCAGCTGAATTTACAATGAGTTCAATATGTTAGTAGTATACCTGAGATCTTGCACCTTCGTATCTTGGGATATACATGGCTCCAGTCTCCCCAATGTGTCATATGTAGTTTTTCTCAGCAAATTTTCTGTCATATTGGACAAAAGCAGTAAGAAGCTGATTATGTAAGACAGCCATGCAAATACCGAAAGAAATGGTTTCTGATTTGTAAATGTCTTACAAGATGTATAACATTACAACCCAACTTTCAATTTTTTTCAAAATGTTGGTTTTTAGCACAAATGAAGCCTTCAGAACATGAATTCCGTAAAGCAGAAAAACTAATTTTCTTTAAGAGCAGAGAATTAATATCTCCTTGGAGATATTTTAATTATCCAGCGGGAATATAGCAAAAAATGTAGGAACAGATAAGCAGCACTCCATTCAAGAATCCGAGGAAATTTTCAACTATGGAAACAAGAATACAGTGCGGCCAAATACAGACTGAACCACAGTTATAGAAATCAGGTGCATGATCTTCCTACTGAATATGGGATTACCTTCAATAATTTCATCAGCGTGAAATTCTTCGGGTTTTGACTTTATATTCAGCCATTTTCTGACGACCAACTTCGGCCATGAATGCTGCACAAACATCAAACACCAACCAAGCTCGATTAAACAATTTTGTTGTCTACACCAACCAAGAAAATGTGTTAATCAATATATCTGAGTAATACTGCAACAATATGTTTTGAAACATACCCTGTTCTTCTTGTCATCAGAAAATGTCATTGTTATTGGGAAACACAAAGTTGAATAGAATAAAATGCAGCAAGTAATGTGGGTTTGAAGAGTTGAGCACCCAGCTGCGGTTTTATTTCGATAACTTATTCAATATCTACTGTTATGACAACAGAAAATGTTGGGAAATGCTTTTTAATTTACAGGACTTTGCTTAGATTGGACTGGACGTCACAAGTCACAACTATATTTATGAATAAGAATGAGCCCTCAAAGGAGACCCACGAAGCCTCCTTGTAGGTGGCTAGCAACTTCCAACAACATAACTAATCTCGCACATAAAAACTGTCAAATGAGAAAGTTGGAATGGTAAAATTTTACACGGCGTCGTATTTTTTAAAAGCTTTTAGAATTTTAAACTATGATTTGAACATTCTCCTTAACGTTATTCAAATTATGGCTTAATTTTTCTAGAACCATAAGGACCATGTGGTTTTATATTAATTTTTATTAGCATAGTATAGCTGGAATTTTATTTTTATTTTTATTTTAGTAAATAGTTTAGTTTGGAATTTGAAAGTTCAGTATTTATCAATGGTTTTTTGGTATATTGGTTTTGAATGAGTTTATTTGAGATAAAGTCTTGCTCAATGTGTATTATAAGGGATAAAGTTGGGATCGTGTCATTGATGTTTTTGACAAAATGAATTCTCGTCAATCCTTGAGTCTAGTTGAAGAGGCTTCAATCTAAGGCTCATGCTTCCATACCACCTAGCTAAAATGATCCTATGAGTTTGATACAGAACCCTCCAACAAAAAAAAAGAGAGTATTAAGTAAAGAGTGGGATTTAAGTTACTTAATCATAAAAAAATTATATGACTATATTTTATTTTCTCTCTTTTTTCTTAAAACAAAAAAATTAGTCTTAAATATTTAATAATTACAAAAAATCTTATCATTTAGTAACTATTTGAAATAAATTGAAAAAATAAATTTGTGGGACAAATGGTTGCTAAATTTTTTGAAACAATTTAAAATTTTGAGTAGTACCTAGATAAAAAGTGAGGTGAGTTACATGAGACTTTGGTATTTAAGGCATTTGTATACCTTATAAGAGAAATAGGGCACACTCTTCAAAATATCTAAAGGGTGTATAAATTAAGTGTAATTTAACTAACTATTTATTTCATTGAGCTCAATTTGATGATACAACTTAAGTAATTAACTTGGGTTGTAACTAGACATGCCAAAATTGAAATCAAAGGAATTGGGGTTTTACATACCTTAAATTGGTCTAAAGTGATCTTCAATTTACATGATATTGTTATAGAGATTTGAAAATAAGATTCTAGTAAAAGATTACAAATCAAAAGCCAAGAAGAATTGAAATTAGAGAATTTGAGTGTTAAGGATACAATTGCAACATCAATCTTGTCTCAGATTTTAAGATTTTATTAGTGTTGTTGTGAATAGGGTATATTACCTAATTAGTTTCATAGTAGGTCCTACTCACAATAGTTTACTTAGGGAATTTTTTTATTGTATTTTCACTTTATCTCTCAAGTCATAAGATTAAGACACGTCATATTCTTATGTTATCTCATGTCTCACCTTAGCATATATAACCATGGCTTATAATCATGTATTCTTAATGTATATTTTGTTGGTGTAAATAAAGTCTCGTACTTAGTTAATTCATTACTAGGGGACTTAGGGGACTTATTTACATGTTAAGTTTACTTAGGTCTTAGGAAAGAATCTTTCTAGAAGGTGTTAGTTGTCATTAGTTGTTATCTTATCTTTTGACTTGTAACACATGTGACCTAGGTAGTTGTGATAAGTTGTCTCATGACATATGATTAAGACACTTGTCAATAATTTATGACATCTTGTATCTCACCTTGGCTATATAACCAAGAGGTCTCTACTACATTGAATAATTAAATCAATTGAATCATATTTGCATATTCATATTCTCTCTTTGTGCTTTCTGTTTGGCCTCTAGATCTCGGATGGCTATCTCCATAGCCAATTCTAACATGGTATCATAGCAAGTTGGGTGCCTTTGGTTAGCCATTTGTTGAGAGATGGTAAATCTTGAAAAGTTGAGTATTCCCTTCTCTAGCATCGTATGATAATCTGGAGAATCAGAAAAAATTGATAGAAAATACCATATTTTGGGGGGTTCCTCTTTTTGGCTCTTTATTCCAAGTTCAAATTAGAGCTTGTTGGTGCAAATTTGAGCTCACAATTGAGTTTAGAGGGTTTGAGATAGTCGGTTTTTTCTTTTGTTTCATCCAAATCCTTACATATGAGGCCAAATCTATGAGGGTTTGAAGTTGAAGAGTGGTTGGTAGATCTAGAGGGTAGCTGCATTTTTGGAGCATTTTTTGTCAAATCTGACCCTACCATCACATCTAGAAGGCCCAAAAACCCTAAGATCGATTGTTAGTTTGTCAAATTTGGAGCACTTGTCCACTGAGGAAAAACAATTGCCCAAGGATCCGTACGGTCCCCCAAGTTGTCATAATTACAAGTTGGTATGAATTTTTCAAAAAAATATTTATTTTATTTCAGCTGAAATCTTTTGAATTTTTTTTTTAAATGAATTTTTCCGAATAAATTCATTACAAAAATTTGTATTTAAAAAGATCAAATAATTTTTTTGTGGATTTAGTCTGTTGTACCCTGCTTGCATAGGGTACCTTGTACCCGCGGTAGGGTACTATCAACATATTTTGGCCACTCAGTCTGCGCCACTTGGCACCATTTTTCTGGCAGGCTCCACAAATGTTAGCATTGTCCCATACTGCCTGAAGGTCAAATCAAAACCAGTGGACTGTTAAATAAATCTAGTCAATCAACAATAAAAAATTTGTTGGTAGTCAAGGAAGATTATCGATGAATATTGAAGATTATGTAGATTCCTTATGACGCCTGTCAAAATTAAATGACCAATGATTCTCAAGAATATTCCAAATATTCTATCGACCTAGACCTGCGCTGACCTATGACATGCAAGAGGCCATCAAATTTAATCCCATGATATGCTGACATCAATGTTGTTAAGAAATTTTCTCATTCCCCTCCATTTGCATTTTTAGTTTGAGCTGATTTTCAAACGCACATATCTTTCTCATTTTGATTCCATCTTTTGAGCAATAGTTTTGATTTGGGCTATAATTTTATGCTCTTCATAATGGGGCTGATGCAAAAAGTTGGGTACACAAAAAGCTCAAAAAGTGGAAATGTTTTTATTGTTTTTCAGAATTTGTCACACTTGGATTGAAAATTTGAGGCACTTACACAATGAATATTAAAAAAGTCAGTAATATGAAATCTAGAATTTTGAATCTAGTTTCCAAATATGTAAATTATTAAAATACCCAGATTATAGAAATTAAATTTTGATAGGGATCTATAAAAACCACTTTTTAAAAGTCCCTTTTTTTTACCATACCAAGCAAGTGTACGGACAACACTTTTTGACCCAAATAAAATTATTTTGCTAATTCCTTTTGGGAAATGAGAGCTAACAACATGAAGTTTGATATGGATTTTTTTTTGTAATCTTTGGTTGAATATTTTTTTTTATTAATATTTTATTGGCCTTAATTGATGTTTTTTAAAATCAACGTGTACGGACAACATAATTGGACCTAAACAAAAAAAAAATTGACTCTTTTTTTTTCATTGTGTAGAGAATTGTCTAAAGTTTGATGCCATATAATTTTTTTTACAAGAAACTTAACCAATAAAAAGTTATTAAAAAACCAAAAAAACCTGATATTTCAAGTTTAAGGACTAGTTTGCTTAGAAATTAATTAAAAAATAGAAAACATAATCCAATCTTAACAAAAGTTATATATTTAGAAATTAGACATTGTGTTCTCTAATGGGTTTTAATTTTATAGATTCATTCAGAAAAAAAGTCCATCAGCTATGTTGTCAAAGTTGGACATTCTTCTTCAATCTGCCTTAATTTTTTAGTTGCAGGTCAAAAGCTAAGGCTCGGATTGCCAAGCCTTTCGCAAGCCTAAAACCAAGGCTGGATGTGGTGTGGAAATTCAATTCTTAAATAACGCGTACACATTACAGAAACATGTACGCGTTATTCAAATGAAATGCGTACACGTTTCATAACGCATACGCGTTACCCATTGACCCGTTGGGAAAATGTAACACGTATGTGTTATGAAACTCGTACGCATTATGAAATGCGTATGCATTTTTTGAACATAACACGTATGCATTTTTGATATAGTCATTTTCCCCTAATTTAGAAAATTCTAGTAAAACACGATTTTTTTGCAACATTCATTTTTTGTAGTACGTTCCGAAAGTGTCATTTTTTGCATTTTTTATTGCAAATATGTCTTGTGCAGGGCATATTCTATTCAAATTGTTGGAAGAGATAAAGTGCAGGTTGAATTTTCTGAAGTGGAATCAAGTGCAAGAACTTTTCACAAGAAAATTTGGAAAAAGTGAATTTTTGGATGTACTCATTATGTTTTTGTACTTCAGAGTCATAGTACATAGTTTAATTTGAATATTTGAAGGAGGTCAAAATTTGAAAATAAGTTTCTTGAATTATTATTTTTTTCATCAAAGAGGGTTTGGTAAACATAGGTGATAAGCAAATACAAAAAAAAGATGTAGAAAGTTAATGACACCCGAAGAAGTTCAAGCAAATAAAGATGAGGAGGCAAAAAGGCAAAGGGAAAGGAGAGAAAGGAATCATCAAATGAAAGATTTGGAAGTATCTAGTTCCAAGAATGTTGAAGAGGAAGCCATGAATGTATGAAATGAATGTAGATGATGCAATGTGGGAGATGGTGGAATAGAAGAAAGCGTAATTATTACAGAGACAAACCCAACTATGCCTTCAACGTCAACTTTGAATGATATGCAAACAACTTCGTGTATGTCTTCAAATCCACCTCCCAATGATATGGAAAATGCACCTATTCAAACAATCTATCCAGGTATGTGTTCAAACCCAAGTTTTCATAATATTGATATTGCTTGTTTAGATGAAGCTAGATACACCATTGATTATATCAATAATATTAGGGTTGAAACAATGCAGAAAACAAGAAAATGATGAAATTATAATCTTATGAGTGAATGTAAAATGAGAAATGAAATCCCTTATATTGATGAAAAATTATAATGAAACCCCTTTACATTTGAAATGAAATGAAACCCCTTGTGTGAATGAAAATGAAAAATGTTTTTTTTACAATTGAAACAGATGTGCTAGATAACCTTCGTGGTAAAGTTTCTTCGAGACAAATTAGAAATTATGGAAATAAAATATATAAAATGTTTTTTTATAGAAAGAAATTAGGATTCCAATGTCAACTCATGGTGCAATTGATGAGAATGTTGAAAATGAGAAAAGTGATGAAAAAATTAGGTGTTTTTGTAAAATCAAAAAAGAAAGATGATTCAGTAGAACAAGTCATATCTAGTGTTGCTAATGCTATTGATGTTATTGGTGAGAAAAGTCGATCGAAAGATAAGAATGCGGCTCGTCATGCAATAACAACTGCTCTAGTTGATAAAACAACTTCAAATTAAAGAATGTTAAGTAAGATTAGTAAATGTGTAAAAGTAAATCCTAGAACTTTGATAAGTGCTGCTAAAAGAAGATAAAGTATTGAAAAGGATCCTATTAATCAATGTTGGAGTTTTAGTGGTAGACTCCCAAGATCAGACATGAAATTAACTAATGAAATTAAATATTTAATCCATAAATTTTGGCATGATAATACAAGAGTATCACCTAACATTAGAGATGTCTTAAAATTAAGGGTGGGTTCCAAAATTCATGAACCTCATCCAAAGCATCTCTTAGATATGACTCAAACTGAATTATATAAAAAAAATTTAGATGCTTCAATCTTACCATTGAATATTAACATAAGTCAAAGATCATTCGAAAAGTGTAAACCTTGGTATGTTAGAATTAATAAGCAATGAATCTCTTGTTGTTGTAAGACTCATGTACAATTTCATTATTATTATGATATATTTCGATATATACAATGCACTTTGCATGCTAACCAAATTATGTAGGACATTTGTGGCATTAATATGCCACCTAAAAGAATCAAATATTTTATAGCAGGTTTGTTTTGTGATCCCTCTTTAAATGGAAACTCATTTTTTTTTAAAAGCATGCATTTCTGGAGAATGTGATAGATGTGGTAACTTTTCATTATTAGGAGAATGTATGCATGAAAGTAGTTTAGATTAATTTGGACAACAATTAGTGGATGTAAAAAAAATTTAAAATGTTGAGTATTCTTTAAAAGATGGAAAAACTAGAAAACGTGTTGAGCTAATTGTGGAAAAAGTTAGTGTGCATGCTTTTATTAATAAATTTAAAGATAAGTTTGTACAAATGGCATTCGTTTAAGAGTTCAAATGAAAACACATGGACAATATGGACAAGGGATTTGGCATGTTTTTTTCAATTTTGTATTGCATGTGATTGGGAGGCATGTGAAAATACGGAATGGGTCAAACAATGGCAACAAAGAGCCTTAACGCCTACATCGACAAATGTTCAACATGGAACGATAATTGAAGATAATCAAGTGTTCGCATCAGATGATTATGATAGTGTTTTGGATCTTGTACAAGAAGGTACATTATTTATTGAGTTGAATTTTGTATGTATGGATGTTTATATGTGAATTAAATATAAGTCACTTTTTATTGAATTTTGTATTTATTTTTGCAGGACATGTGTATGTTGTTGTTGCACCTAAGGGGAATGAAGAGGAGACAGATTACTAGTTGGCTAGATGTGTTGAGAGAAAACATAAGTTGGCACATCCTAGAGTGGATGATGACAACTTTGAGTATCCAACTAGTTCAGTGGTTGTTGTTGGCACTTGGCTTCGAAAATATTTGATGAGAAAGAATGGCTTGCCTACATTTGAAGATCATGAAAGACACAAGAAGATTATACATTATTCACATTTGATTTTGGCAACCAATATAAAACTAGTTAGATATCAAGGGAGGCCTACTAATAAATTTTTATGAACACTTTCAATGGATGATCACAAGACAATCATAGATGCATTAAAAAAGAGAGAGGATGTAGATGGTACAACAGAGTAAATAAATATTAGTAAGTATATCTAGTTGTTTATATAGTTAATTGATATATATATTTGTATTTAATCATTTCCTAATTAAATTTTTATATCATTTTTTGTTTCAGGTCTCCCAAAATTAGATGCTTTACAAACAAGAGAGGAGATGCACATATATTACAATGGAATTCAAATATAGAGATAGGTAACTATATATAGTTCTAGATACATTTAATTGATAGTATAATTTCATTATCTCAACTCCCTTTAATCCACCCTCTTGCATCCCTTCAAGTCATTCTATCAACTCCCCTTAATCCACCCTCTTTCATCCCCTTAAGCCATCCTCTTAAAGCACCCTTAAGTCATATCCTCTTACATCCCTGTAATCCATAATCTTGCATTCCTTAAGTCACTCTCATAATTCCCCTTAAGCCATCCTCTTAGGGCCTGTTAATCCATATTGTAAGGTTCATGACATGCATCCCCTTAATCCACTATCTTACATCCCTTTAATCCATTCTATCAACTCCCCTTAATCCACCCTCTTACATCCCCTTAAGCCATCCTCTTAAAGGACTCTCATAATTCCCCTTAAGCCATCCTCTTAGGGCCTATTAATATCCATATTGTAAGGTTCATGACATGTATCCCCTTAATCCACTATCTTACATCCCTTTAATCCATTCTATCAACTCCCCTTAATCCACCCTCTTACATCCCCTTAATCCACTCTCTTACATCCCTTTGAGTCATTTTATCAACTCCCCTTAATCATCTTACATCCCCTTAAGCCATCCTCTTAAAGGACTCTCATAATTCCCCTTAAGCCATCCTCTTAGCCTATTAGTATCCAATGGGTTCATGACATGCATCCCTCCTATCATCCTTTAATCCATTCTATCAACTCCCCTAATCCACCCTCTTACATCCCCTTAATCCACTCTCTTACATCCCTTTGAGTCATTTTATCAACTCCCCTTAATCCACCCTCTTACATCCCCTTAAGCCATCCTATTAAAGGACTCTCATAATTCCCCTTAAGCCATAATCTTAGGACCTGTTAAGCCATATCCTAGGGTTCATGAGATGCATCCTATTAAACCATCCTCTTAACTCCCCTTAATCCATTCTCTTAAGACCCCCCTTAAGCTATATATCCTCTTAGGTCCCCTTAATCCATCCTATGGCAAACATCTTTTGAATTTGTATGGAATTTACTATATACTATTCTTTTCTCGCATGAATTTTTTTCTTAAATGACTCATAAAATTGTAGTTACTTACATTAATTATTTTTGCAGGTTCTCATCAAGTCGATCTACGAAGTGATTGTTGAACTGAAAAATTATTTTATCAAGAGACTATGTAAATGTCAATTTTTGGTCTTCACCTAAAAGTTGATAAGCTTTAATTGTATCTACATGCACATATATGTTTCATCATATTATATAGTTGTAATAAACATCTTGATATGTACATTATATATTTTTGTTCAATGTCACTTTTTAAATATCTTGTTCCAATTTTATAGATTATGCATTTCATGTCTTGTATTTGTTAGCTCTCAAAAATAGAGGCGGGATGCCTCAAGAGGCTGCCAATCCCTTGATACGTTTTAGGGTAATAGAATAGGTCAAATGAATTTAACCTTCTACTCTTCAAGTGCTGCTAAACCTAGGCAGGTGTTCCTATCTGAATGGAGTAGACTTGACTTATGATTATCCTTCTTGCAATGATTTTTCCACAATGGCAGATGGGATTGAACAAATGAAATCAAGCTTGGTACAAAATGTATAACAATAGCAATCTTATGATCTAAATCCTAAAATTCTCAATTAATAGATATAAAGAAACTGAATGAATTCAAAATGATGAAGCTGCAGAGACCAGTGCCTTATTGGGTATGTGGAGTCAAATGAAATAGAAGTGGGCAACCTATTCAGGCAGAAACTCAAATTGCTGGCATATATTTCTTTTGTAACTTGTACAAACATGCAAAATTATGACTACTAAGCTCTACTTTAATAATCCAGATGAATCTCCCTGATTATTGTGATTAACTAAAAGGACTTAATCTCTTCTTGAGAGAACTAGTTAATTAACCACACAGATACAGCAAATGTTCATTGATAAACTAAAAATAAGCTTGTTATATCAATTTAAACAACCAGAAAGAATCAACATGGAGACAACTTAGCAATACTTTTTCAATAAATTCAATAGACAATTGACACCAGAAATGAACTACCACACCAGCTGAATTTCATTGAAATCACCATTTAAAAACATGCACCATAGTCTATGTTCTGAGAAATTTATTCTACCGTATCCATTGCTCATCTCCCTCCTATCATCTGATTCTCCTTGGTTCCCCCTTTTACCATTGAGAATGAAAAATTTATATCCAGGTAAATGAAGAGACATAATGCTTCATCCTCCATGTCGGTGACCAACTATATTCGAGCTTTGCAAAATGCCCACTGAAACGCTCTGCAAGAAATGCATTGCCAAAAGAATTCATGCACCCATGCGTTACACTGTGACACAAGGAATCAAAGAGACGTTTTTAGAAATCACCCTGTGTCTCATTAATGTGTGTTCCTTTGTCATCATGTGTCGTCGTGACCCCTCAGAGTCGGGGAGATGTCCCGCAGATCGTCCTGCCTTACCGAGATGCTCTTTTGTTATATATGTTCTAATTGCTGTGACACGAGAAAGTCTCTCACCAAGACGTGCCCCTTATCTTACTAGCCTTTGCCATAGCTCAATGATGTTGGGGAGATCTCTTGTAGACATATTATTTTTTTCCAAAAGTCCTCACCCATCCTGTGTCGCTGTGACCAAACAATTCTTATACCGACAAGTCTTTTTGTGTTCCATCGGCGAGATCGGAGGTCACTCATCGAGACCTCATACTAATATCGCTTAGTCTAGCCGAAACAACATTTGTTCGCATAGTCGGGAAGATAATTCACACTCGCGAAGACCATATGCCACAAACTTAAACTCTTACCGATGTAACCTTTTCATCCTGTGTATCGGTGAGACACATCAATGTCGAGAAGACCTCTTGGAGATTACATTGTCATACTGAAGCATCCCAAACACACCTGAGATCACAAAGAGAATTCAAAACACACACCGACACCCCTTTGTTTTCCATCGGCGAGAGCGAAGGTCACTCGCTGAGACCTCTTATCGAGAACCTTATCTCTCATCGAGCTTTTCATTTAGTTGTCGATCGGTGTAACAAAATGAAATCGCTATGAATTTGCACCGAAAGCAACATGTCTGGCCGAAGTGAATCCATACTGTTCATGTTGGTGAGACCACAAGAGTTCGTTGTGACCACTCACCGAAGATCAAACCTTTTTTGAAATGTTCATCCATCCTAAGTCGCTGAGACAAGAGCAAACTCTTGCCAAGAAGCAACTCCCACTCGCCTTTGCCAAGACATTTCAAAATTGGGGAGAGGTCCCAAAGAGTTCACTTAGTCATACCAAAAGCCCCCGAGCACACATGATTGCCGAGAGAATGCCAACCTTTCACCGAAAGCCATATTAAAGAAACCCCTATGCTCCGTCGGTGAGACATGTGCACATCGCTATGAACCTTTACCGAAGACCTTATGTTTGTCCAAAGAAAAAACTCATACGAAGTGTCGGCGAGACGGAAGGTCACTCGCCAAGACCTCACGTCGATAGCTCCAACTTATACCGATATGAATCCTCCCACCACTGGTTGGTAAGACAAAAGATATTCGCCAAGACACAATGCCGATACCACCTAGCTCTCACCGATAGACCTCCATATGCACAAGTCGGGGAGACACTTCAAGTTCGATGAGACATTACCTCGACGACAAAACTCATGCTGATAAGTGCATCCCTGGTCACCGAAACAACATGAATTTTATGTCGATAGCCACCCACAGGTGAATGCTAGTTGCTATAACAATGGACAAGTCTTGTCGAAACACCTGCAACAAATGTATGTTAACGCACAAGCAACATGGGTCAGGGAGATAGTCATAGACCTATGCTGACAGGAACTGCAATATGGAAAATGCATGACCCAATGGATTCAATGGGGCAATATGGAAAAAAATGGGTGAAATATGCACATGGTAGGACCAATTTGGAAATTTATGAGTGAAATCAATATGTAAAATCATCATATTTTTACAGTTTCAATAGTGGCTCCATCTGGGGATGAATGATAGTAAGATCATTACAAGAATCCAAATCTTTGGGTGAGCAGACTAGACACAAAATGATGAACCAGTGAGCAGAATGGAAATGGATACAAAATAAAAATGGAAACGAACAAAACCCTAAACTATTGTGCATGGAAAAGAATATTAAAGAGGATGAGCAAGAGTTGTCCATGCACTGGCAACCCTCAATCCTCTGTGTTGCTTCAAGAGAAAAATTGCTTCAAGAATTGCCCATGAACAGGCAATTCTTGATCTTCACTAGCCATATTCTATAGATAATACGATTCTTCACCTCTCTTCCCAACAACAACAAAAGGTCCCAACCACAAAGCTTCAAATTTACCATGCTTTCCCTTCTCCTGACACCTTGCATTCCACATCAACACCAAATCATTCTCTTAAAATTTTCTATCCTTTGCCTTCTTATCAAATAGATACTTCATCTGTGTCTGTAACTTCATGTTTTGACTTTGAGCAACCCTCCTTATTTCATCAAGTTCAGCTAGTTGCTCCATTATGTCTTCCATAGGTTCAGGAACATCCAAATCTTCCTGAAGGACAAACTTGTAGACTGGTAACAAATTCTACAAAGGCATCCTGGCTTGTGTTCCATACACCAACTCAAATGGGGACTTTCAAATTTCCTTTTTCATAGTAATCATATCATCCCAAACAACCAGTTCCAAATTTGAATCCCAAGCTTTCTTGTTTTGACTCAACATCCTTCTTATAATCTTCAAGAGACTCTTATTACTAGATTCAGCTTGACCATTGGCCTATGGATGGTAAGGAGCTGCATAAGAAATAGTAATGTCATATGTGTCACAGAAACTTTTGAACTCATCTGACCTGAAACACATTCCATTGTCTGTGATTAACTTCAGTGGTGTACCAAATCTGGTGATAATTTGTCCATCAAGAAATTTGTCACCACTTTGCTTGTAGCCTGTTTAGTTGGGATTGCCTCTACCCACTTGGTAAAATAATCAGTAGCAACCAGTATCCACTTGAATCCTCCACTTGATTTTTCCTGTATCTATCCAATGAAATCAATTCCCCATTGATGAAAAGGGGCATCAGCCTGCAAAGGTCAAAGTGGCAAAGCTCCTTGATACTTCAGTTTTCCAGAGAACTTCTGGCAGGCTTCACACTTTCTTACATGTGTGAAAGAATCATTAAAAACCTTAGGCCAGTAGTAATCTACCCTGAGAATTTTGTGTGCAATTATTTTTGCTGAGTAGTGTCCTCCACAAACTCCTTCATGCATTTTAGTTATAACATGCTTGGCCTAAAACTCATCCAGACATAACAACAGTATACCATCCCTGTCTTTCCAAAATAGATCTCCATCCATAAAAACATATTTAGATGCCTGCAACTTTAGAGTTCTTTTCTGGTCGTCATTCAATCCCTCTGGACATTTCATGTACTTTAAATAATGCATGATATCTCTATACCATGGAGTATGCTCAATACTTGCAATTACAGACTCTTCTTCTATATTGCAAGCCTGATTTTCCTCAATATTTGATTCTGCCATCAGCCTAGCCAAGCCTTGACCTCTTACTAATTTGGTAATTTGTATCTCCATGTCAAATTCTTGGATCTTATTAATCCATTTGCACCTTTTTCCTGTAACTTTAGATTGTGTCAGAATATCCTTGATAGCTGCATGAGGAACATAAGCAATCACCTTTGCTCCAACAAGATATGGTCTGAATGCTTTTATAGCCTTTACCAATGCAAACGCCTGTTTTTCCATTATATCATACTTCAATTCAGACCCTTGTAATGACTTACTGAAGAAATACACAGGTTGTTCATGACCATCCTCATTCTTATGTAACATAACAGCAGCAATAGTGTGCATTGAAGTGAAAGAGAATATCTGAAAAGGCTTTGCAAAGTCTAGAGATTTAAGGACAGGAGCTTCTTTGATGGCCCTTTTGATAGATATAAAATCTTCCAAGGCTTCTACAATCCATTCCATTTTTTGTCCTTTCTTCAACATTTTTGATATGGGCTTAATGATCTCAGCAAAGTTAGAAACAAACCTCCTAACGAAATTAATCTTTCCAAAGAATGATTGTATAGCCTTAACAGTTTTGGGAACAGGAATTTTATCAATGGCCTCAACCCTCTCAGGATCTATTCTAACTCCCTCTTTTGAAACAATATGTCCTAAGAGCTTACCTTCTGTGACTGCAAAATGACACTTCTTAGGATTTAAACTGATACCATATTCTAGGGCTTTAATAAATACCTTTTCTAGATGTTGTATATGATCATCAGCCTTCTTTGAATAAGTAGTCAAGTCATCCTGGTATACCACCATGATAGCATTAATCAAAGATGCAAATGCCACGTCCATAGCTCTTTAGAAAGTTGCTCCTACATTAGTGAGACCAAATGGAATTATTATGTATACATACGTTCACCAAGGAGTTGTAAATGTTGTTTTATATTGCTCAGATTCTTTGACCTTAACCTGGTTATACCCTGAAAACCCATCCATCATAGACAACAGCTCACACCCTGTCACCTTATGCAATATAGCCTCCATATTGGGTAGAAGATAATTGTCCTTGAGAGATGCCATATTCATATTTTGGAAGTCCACACACAATCTGATGTCTCCATTTTTCTTCCTCACAGGGACCAAGTTTGAGACCCATGTTGAGTGCCTGATTGGTTTAATAATTCCCCCATCTCTGAGTTTTGTCAGTTCCTCTTGCATCTTAGGCTCCAGTGTTGGATTTATGGGTCTTTGTTTTTGTCTAAATGGCTTAGCATCTGGCTTCAATGGTATTTCATGCTGAAACAAATCTTCCCTGTATGCTTTCAGATCTTCATAAGACCAAGCAAACACATTCTTGTACTTTCTCAACAACTCTATCAGAATTCTTCTAATTGTAGGGCTTATCTTCTTTCCTATGTACACCTTTCTTGGTGCTATCTCAGTCCCCAAGTTAATTTCTTCAATATCTACCCTTCTGACTGGTGCTTGCTTCATGAGGGACCGATCCCTTCCATCATACAGCCTCTCTAATTCCACCAAGCCCTTAGGAAGCTTATTTGTTTTGAGTTGTAAGATCTCTTTTCCAAACACTATTTGTTTCCCATCAACTTCTTCAACAAAAGCATTGAAATCAATTTCCTGAGCTTCATATTGATCTATACAATTGAGGAATTTCAAAAGGTCAGTATCATCATTGAAGACCTACCAACTGTAAATGTTGTCAGGAATAGTAGGCCTTGTTTTAAATTCAATCTGTGAAACCCCAACCAATGTGATATCATCTCTTTTGAGTGCCACATTTGCCAAAAAATCAGCCATTATATTCTTTGACCTTTCAATCCACTCAATTGAGAAGGCATCAAATAATTCAATTGTGTCCCATAGAACATTCCTATATTGTTTCAATCTTTTGTGCTTTGCTGCATACTTTGATTTAATTTGTGAAACAACCAACTCAGAATCGCCCAAAACAGCCAACAACTTTATCTTGTGTTTCACAGCTATGTTCAAACCTATCAATAAAGCTTCATATTCCGCCACATTTTTTGTGCATTCAAACATCAACAAGAATGAATATTTAAATGTAACACCTTTAGGGGAAGCAAAAACAATCCCAGCTCCATTTCCTTCCTGGCTACAAGCTCCATCAAAAAACATCTTCCATACGCCATTGCAATTCTGCGGAGCATGTTTTTCAATTGGATCACTATTGATTAATTCTGGCTAGGCAGATTCAATCTTAAAACTTCCAAGATCAACATCACAAAAACAATTGATCTAATCTTGTGGTACACAGTCAACAAGCTGGTTCATTCTTGGTTCTCTATACAACTTGACTTCCTGACCATTCACTGGAATAGTAGCATAAGATAAATCAAACTGGACATTTCCTCCAACTGCTGCTATCCATTGTCTTGACAGAAGCATACCAAACTGTAGAGGAGTATCAATCACTGTAATATCTATATTATAAGCCACTTGTAGATAAGTAGCCAGTTTCACTTCAACACTTCTCATAATGCCTACTACAGGTACAAGTCTGTTATTCATTGCATAGCATTTCCCTTCACATGTATCAACCCACATGCCAAGCTGTTTCATAACTCCTACTGGCATGATATTGATAGCAGCACCAGAGTCTATCATGCAATTCCCCAATAGTTTGTTATTTATGAGTAATGTAGTGAAAAAAGGATCAACTTGTGGGGGAGTTGTTAATACATCACCCAAGCAGACTTCTGGGATATTTACTTTCTCCTACCTATTGACTGCTTTAATAGCTACACTATTCTCAAAATTCACATGTTTTTCATTTCCATTTGTTATCAATTGAACAACAATATCTCTATATTCTTTAATTTTCATCATCTCAAGTAGTGGGACAGACATTTTTACCTGGGATAACACCTGAGTGAAGTCAAAAGAAGAGCCCTCCACCTTAACAATCTTTTTCTGCTCTAATGTTTCTCCTTTGTTTTATTCTTTTTCTTTTTTACTAGGTTGGTCAGGCGTTTGTATCTTTTTATGTAATTCCTTCACTTCTTTCTTAACTTCCTGTCTTTGGACAGGCTTCTGTTCATCTTTATCAGGCAGTCTCTTTTCTGACTTCTTGACAGCTCCTTGTGTTGCCTTCTGATCCTTCATAAAAATTCTCCTAGGGATGCCTTCCATCTCATTCACTTTTTTGTTTCTCAACCAATATTTACTCCTTGCTTCCTCAACTGCAGCAAGAGTCAATCTTTGTAGTTCTTCTTTGGTGAGTCTTCTAATACTACATTGAGCAGGCACCTCAACTGAATATAGCTCTGAATAATCTTCTTCAGAATCAGAAAGGATATGTTGTTCAGCCATATGGACATTATATTTCTGATTTGAAACATCATATTCATAACCTTCATCCTCTAAAGATGAGTATCCTTCCTCAGCATGGTAAAAAGTGTTTGAAGTCAAATAAACCTTGTGATCCTCTCTATTATTTTCCATCAACATTCCCTCTTCTTGCATCCTTTGAGCTACAAGACAATAGTCTAGAGAATGTGGCTTATCACAAGCTTCACAGAAGTAACTGTTACTCACCATTTAAGTTCCCTTTTTGCTCAATGGATCAGGAGTCTCTTTGTTTCTAGGCCTAGCTGTTATAGGTTTTCCATCTTTCTAGTCTATATTATAAGGCATATCATGCAACCTCGGCCTTTCATTTTTGTATGTATTCTCCTGTCTGTACTGATGATTGTTGCTTTGTTGAGGAGGCCTCGGGTTATCTCTTTTATTGATTATACCAGTAGCCTTCCTGTTGTTTTCAATTGTTAATGCTATCCTCTGAGCTTCAGCCAAATCTCTTGGGAATCTATTTCTCAATTCATACCCTATTTTAGGATCAAATGCATTTAAATAAACACTCAAAGCTACAGAATCTGGTAGCCTTGATCCAGGAGGTACCTTAGTCTACAACTTATTGAATCTTCGGTTGAAATCATAAATTGAATCATTCTGATTTTTTTGAATTCGCATCAGTTCATGAAGAGCTCCATCTGGAGCAATTAGATTCCCATACTGCTCTAGGAATCTATCCTGGAATACTTGGAGAGAATTAATTGAGGATGTTGGCAAGCTATTGAACCAATCCCTAGCATCCTCAAGAAGTGACATCATAAATAGCCTCATATGTAAATCTTCATATGGCACACCTATGTCTTGGATGAACACATTGAAATTCTTTAAATGTTCTTTAGCAGTAATTGCATTACTCCCTGTAAACTTAGGTACCAGACCTCTCCAACTGCCATCCATAGAGTAAAGGTATAGATGAAATCCTATCAGATCAAACTGTCTGATCATTGTTGTATACTGATGAGGGGGAGGGTTAGGTGGGTACTGATATTGGTACACCGGGTTATTGCATTGTGTGTTATGTTGTGGGATGTAATGTTGACTAGGAGGTGGATGCATATTTGCACGCTGTCTGGGAATATGAGGTGGATGATTTGGCTTCTTATAGTGATTTCCTGTCTGATGGTGAGTAAACACAAGTGGATTTGAAGGCCCTACACCATGATTACCCTGCTTATGAGGTGGTACATACTTCGGGGGGGACTTAACTATCTAAGAAGTAATTTGGAATTTCTGTAGTGCAGCCTTTAGTTCCTCTATCTCCTTCCTCTATGATTCAAATTGTGCTTTTACTTCCTCAGGAAGATCATGATCAGTAAACACATTTTGGCTACTCTCCATTTTCTGATCATACTCATGCTGAATTCTAACTCATTCAGCCTCAAGTGTAGCTTCAAACTCACCCTGTTTCTGAGGATCAATAGAAGGAAAGGGATTTCTTCAATCTTCAAGGGTACAAATTTTTGCACTTGAATCATCTCTCCACATATCAAAGCAATTATATGTTTCACCCTGTGCTCTTGACGCTTTGCCTTTGTCAATTATGCACATGTCCTCATTGATCCTCTTTCCCTTATTAGCTCCATCATCTTTGTGTGTCCATTTACTGCTGCCAGCAGGAGCACCAGTATGACCTCCCCTGTATTGAGATCTTCTTCCATTCATGTTTGAATAGCTACAAAATTTCTATCAGAGTCGCCACTCACTTTTGTCAAAATGAGAAAATACTTGATGTCTTTTATCCCTAGCGGAGTCTGTATAAAGTTCCTGAATCTATGATTAAGGCCTTGATTCTGAATGTATCCCTAGTAGAGTCGCTAATTTGTTAGCTCTCAAAAACGCAGGTGGGATGCCTCAAGAGGCTGCCAATCTCTTGATATGTTTTAGGGTAATAGACAAGGTCAAATGAATTTAACCTTCTACTCTTCAGGTGCTGCTAAACCTAGGCAGGTGTTCCTATCTGAATGGAGCAAACTTGACTTATGATTATCCTTCTTGCAAAGATTTGTCCACAATGGCAGATGGGATTGAACAAATGAAATCAAGCTTGGTACAAAATGTATAGCAATAGCAATCTTCTGATCTAAATCCTAAAATTCTCAATTAATAGATATAAAGAAACTAAATGAATTCAAAATGATGAAGCTGCAGAGACCAGTGCCTTATTGGGTATGCGGAGTTGAATGAAACATAAGTGGGCAACCTATTCAGGCAGAAACTCAAATTGTTGGCATATATTTCTTTTATAACTTGTACAAACATGCAAAATTATGACTACTAAGCTCTACTTTAATAATCCAAATGAATCTCCCTGATTATTGTGATTAACTAAAAGGACTTAATCTCTTCTTGAGAGAACCAGTTAATTAACCACACAGATACAGCAAATGTGCATTGATAAATTGAAAATAAGCTTGTTATATCAATTTAAACAACCAGAAAGAATCAACATGGAGACAGCTTAGCAATACTTTTTCAATAAATTCAACAGACAATTGACACTAGAAATGAACTACCACACCAGCTGAATTTCATTGAAATCGCCATTTGAAAACATGCACCATAGTCTCTATTCTGAGAAATTTATTCTACCGTATCCATTCCTCATCTCCCTCATGTCATTTGTTTCTCCTTTGTTCCCCCTTTTACCATTGAGAATGAAAAATTTATATCCAGGTAAATGAAGAGACATAACGCTTCATCCTCCATGTCGGTGACCAACTGTATTCAAGCTTTGCAAAACACCGACTGAAATGCTCTGCAAGAAACGCATTGCCAAAAGAATTCATGCACCCATGCGTTACACTGTGACATAAGGAATCGAAGAGATGTTTTCAGAAATCACCTTGTGTCTCATTAATGTGCGTTCCTTTGTCATCATGTGTCGTCGTGACCCCTCAGAGTCGAGATGTCCCATAGATCGTCCTGCCTTACCGAGATGCTCTTTTGTTATATCTGTTCCAACCGCTGTGACACGAGAAAGTCTCTCACCGAGACATGCCCCTTATCTTACTAGCCTTCGCCATAGCTCAATGATGTCGGGGAGATCTCTCGTAGACATATGTTTTTTCTGAAAGTCCTCACCCATCTTGTGTCACTGTGACCAAACAATTCTCATACTGACAAGTCTTTTTGTGTTCCATCGGCGAGACCGGAGGTCACTCGCCGAGACCTCATACCGATATCACTTATTTTGGCTGAAACAACATTTTTTCGCATAGTCAGGAAGACAATTCACACTCGCCAAGACCATATGCCGCAAACTTCAACTCTTACCAATGTAACCTTTTCATCCTGTGTATCGACGAGACACATCAATGTCAGGAAGACCTCTTGGAGATTACATTATGTCATACCGAAGCATCTCGAACACACCTGAGATCGCCAAGAGAATTCAAAACACACACCGACAGAGACCCCTTTGTTTTCCATTGGTGAGACCAAAGGTCACTCACCAAGACCTCTTATCGAGAACCTTATCTCTCATCGAGCTTTTCATTTAGTTGTCGATCGATGTAACAAAATGAAATCGCTATGACTTTGCACCAAAAGCAACATGTCTGGCCTAAGTGAATCCATACTGTTCCTGTCGGTGAGACCACAAGAGTTTTTTGTGATCACTCACCGAAGATCAAACCTTTGCCAAAATGTTATCCACCCTGAGTCGTTGAGACAAGAGAAAACTCTTGCCAAGAAGCAACTCCCATCGCCTTCGCCAAGACATTTCAAAATTGGGGAGAGGTCCCAAAGAGTTCACTTAGTCATACTGAAAGCCCCCAAGCACACATGATCACCGAGAGAATGCCAACCTTTCACCAAAATCCATATTAAAGAAACCCCTATACTCCATCAGTGAGACATGTGCACATCACTATGACCCTTCACCAAAGACCTTATGTTTGGCCGAAGCAAAAACTCATACGAAGTGTCGGCGAGACCGAAGGTCACTCGCCAAGACCTCACGTCGATAGCTCCAACTTATATCAATATGAATCCTCCCGCCACTGGTCGGTAAGACAAAAGATGTTCGCCAAGACACAATGCCGATACTGCCTAGCTCTTGCCGATAGACCTCCATATGCACAAGTCAGGGAGACACTTCAAGTTCGATGAGACATTACCTCGACGACAAAACTCTTGCCGATAAGTGCATCCCCGGTTGCCGAAACAACATGAATGTTATGCCGATAGCCACCCATAGGTGAATGTCAGTCGTTGTAACAATGGAAAAGTCTTGCCGAAACACCTGCAACAAATGTATGTTAACGCACAAGCAACATGGGTCGGGGAGACAATCATAGACCTATGCCGACAGGAACTGCAATATGGAAAATGCATGACCTGATGGATTCAATGGGGCAATATGGAAAAAAATGGGTGAAATATGCACATGGTAGGACCAATTTGGAAATTTATGAGTGAAATCAATATGTAAAATCATCATATTTTTATAGTTCCAACAGTATTTACCACATTTTATATAATTATTCAATTGTATAGATTATACATTTTATACATACAAGGAGATAGTTTTTTTGTTTATTGATTCAAATACTTGCTATATAATTGGAAAATAGTTAAAATTACCTGCCCTTAATTTATTATTAATATGATCTAAACTATTTAAGGAATGCAGTAAAATTTTTGGACTTGATTGTGTTTTAGTTTTTCACATCAACATTTCGAATCATACTACATGATCCATCATCCCCTCTCTCTCTTTTTAGCTTGCTTTGGTCTGCAACAATCCATTTCTTCTCCTCTAGCTCTCTTTCATCCTGATGATGGATCATGTAGTATGATTCAAAACGTTGATGTGAAGAACTAAAACAAAATCAAATCCAGAAATTTTACTGCACTACTTGATGGATTGTGGAAACTTAATATCTTTATTTAAGGAATGTTTTAATTTTTCACCTAACCATGTGATAAATTATATATATTAAATTTGATTCTAGATAAGAATTTATATAGTGCATGTAATACTTGAAAATTAGATAAAATATAAATAGTCTAATGTATGAGTGCATATAATCATGAAAATGAACATAACAAGATATCATAATTGACTGCATATATAATCATCATATTAAAGTCAACTGATATAAATAAACACAAATATGATAATAACATGTTCAAAGTAAAACTAGAGATAGATAGTCCATAGAATTTATATGTCAAGTCCAACACATTATTTAAATAAAACTAGAGATCTATAGTCCATAAAATATAAAATCATCTAACTTTCAAGCAAATCAGTCAAATCAAGTCTCCTCTTTGTTCCATGTTGACTAGATGTACCTGCATCATGCTGTAAAAGAGTACAAGAAACTTGAAATTAGATTTAAATTTATTTAGAAATTTTGATATAATTAAACATATTTAAACTTGAAAATATAAACTTTTAGATAAAAATAAATTTAATTAAATATCTAGTATTTATATAGTAAAAATGATTTCTAGTATGCATAAATTACCATATGATCATGCGAATCTATAACTGGCACATTTTCTTCAACGGGTAGCATAACTGTCACTTGAGAAGATGCAAATGCCTAATCTACTATATCCTGCATATTCATATAAAGCAAACAATATGTGAAAACCTCGAATATATATATATATATATATATATATTTAAAAGGTCTGTAAAAATTGTATAGGAGATTTAAAGTAAAGTTTACAACCTCGAATGATATGACCTCATGATCACACACCTAAGATTGCCCATGCATAAATGCCAATGATGTCTCAGGTGCGCGGCCTGCCATGGGTATCTCATGAAATTCCTGCATATAGATGTACAACAATTCGTATAGATCATTGACACATTTGTATGTAAATGAAAAATTAAATTAGATCTATGATGTCTATTTAATTTAAACTTAACAAACTTTTGAAAGCACGCACCTAAGCTGATGATGTCACAGGAGCGCTCACCACTGTAACTTGTGGTTGGTCAGTACTAGGTATTATATGACCTTCCTGCATCTAGATATATTATATCAATTCACACATGTGTACAAATTCAAATTAAATTAGATATATACCCACACAAATTATTTAATATATATTGGTTCAAGTACCTATCCAAAAGGTAAGCCCAGATCTACAACACTCGACATATGCACATGATGATCATATTGAGTTTAAGGCATCACGTGATCATGCGTCTACACCAAACACTTAGTGAATTAATATTATATTATATATATATAATTTGATGTTATTATTTACATGAATTTTTCATATTGCAAACTTGAATTAAATTTAAGTTCAAAAGATGAACATACCTGTGTAGGATGATCCTCAGAATATAGTAAATTCAAGTATGACCCCATCCTAGATGCATGTGTGTCGCCTGAATTGGATGTCTGAGTATTCCTATAGCCTGAGCCTCCATGCTCTTTATTGGCCACTTCAGTGGCCACATGTGTAGTCTGTTGAGTGAGATGTCCTAAAAGTGAACTCAATTCTCCTAATGTCGATAACATGGTCTGCTGCTGAAATGCAGCGGGAACACTAGGAGAAGGAAGAGGAACAATAGGAGCAATTGGAGCACGTCATTAAGGATCGACATGTGCTCCTAGTCTATGTTGGAGCATGCCACGCCCAACTCCCTGAAATGACCTCATATCAAAATAGTTGGGTTTTTTACCCAACTCAAACTCAGCCCATAACTTTCTCAAAAAGTATAAGGGAACCTCACTGTTGCCATGTGGTGGACTATTAAACACCATCCACCATCTGTCCCAAAAATGCACAGCTATCTGTGGGTGCCTACACCATAAAATTGAAATTCATTTTTTCATGGGTGGAATGGGTTGGTTTGTTTGGGGATTAATAAAATATTGGCACATGGCTTGTTTGGTAATT
Source organism: Sequoia sempervirens (assembly GCA_007258455.2). NCBI lineage: Eukaryota > Viridiplantae > Streptophyta > Pinopsida > Cupressales > Cupressaceae > Sequoia > Sequoia sempervirens. The sequence continues at coordinate 551,812,057 of VDFB02058242.1, forward strand.
TTTAGGTCATTGATTTCTTTATATGGCAATCCATCCGCATAGAATTGTCTCCTCTCTTCTCTCCATTGATGGAACCTAACTAGGTCCGCATCAATAGATCGAACATAATCAAAAATAGTTTGCATCGTAGATGCAAACCGTGCGAGATGTGGAGGGACTCTAGGCTCATTTTTTATGAGATCTATATTTCCTTGAATGACAATGAGGTTTGCTTGGATATTCTCTCTTAATTTATCTTCATCAACTACAAGAGGGGGTGGGGGGTTAGGCAGTGGAGAATGTGAAGGTGTGTTAGGGTTATGTTCATGTGGTGGATTGGGATGTATGGGATCTATAGGAATTTCTTGATTGGGCATAAAATCCTCTAAATTAAACAACGGATCCATGTGAGCAATGATATGGCAACTGCATGTTAAACAATTAAAAAATATATATCAACAAACTAATTAAATAATGCACACAATTTGAAAGTTATTTAAAAATCACATTGAACATGCACAAATTCAAAATATATTTCATTTGAAGACCATTTGATTTATAACATTATAAAATCCATAACATTAAAAATTCATAGTATGTACACACATTAAATTGAGTCCAGTGTGGGGTTGTTAATATGAAGGGTAGATTTATGAAATTATGGGAATTTATTAAAATTTATTTAATCTCATTCATTATTTTCAAATAATACTAAAGATAAGAATGAAAAATTAATAGAAGACATTGAAAGGGACACATATATATATGCTAGTGACCTAATTGAAATGTACAAAATATAAAAAAAGATGAGTGACCAAGCTCTATTCACCAAATTTATCCCCTTAAGAAATGTCAAATTCCCCCTTAAGACATTGATTTACGATTTAGGGTATAGGATGGCTTAAGGGGATCTATGTGTAGTAAGGTCTTAGGACAAAATGGTCCATGGCTTAAGGGAATAAAATTTGTGAAGTTGCCTAAGGCAACCAAATTTCATTTTAAGGTCCTACAATTCAAAATGAATAGATGTATTAATCAAGTATGACAATTTAATTAAATCCAAGGACATAAATTGATTTATCTAAATTTTCAAATTTCATGTATATAGATACTATTATAGTTTTTTATATTTTATATATCTTTATTTGTGATTAAATATTGTTAAAGGCTACCTCTAGGAATACTCTCCTAGGTCTAGCTAATCCCAAAGTGAAGGAAAAATTATTCATTCTCAACAATCAGAAAAATGCAAGTACAAATATCATGAATCTATAACATGCAAGTACAAATATCTAAAAATGCTAGAGGGTTATCTAGGAAATTTAAGCAACCAAAATATTCCACAACCATCACTTTGTACATCCAAATAGAAGAACAAGGTTTTTTGGGAGCTTCTAGGTCACTAAGAGATCAACTCTACAACTAACATGTAATGAGGGTTCAATAATCCAATTCTTCTATTTAACCATGGATTTAAAGAATGAAACCAACATAAGAACTTTAAATAGTATTCAAAACAACTAGTACTTTCTCATGTAACTAAGAAGCCAAAAGCAAGAACCCAACATGAAAAATCTTCCATTTTACATGACCACATAATACATGAAAATAGAAATTTAATCTTAGAGGATAGTCTCATAATACCAAATAAGATCTGCAAGTCATAACCATGAAACATGAAAACACATCACCAACTCCAAGATCTTCCACCTTAAGCATTCTTAAATTCCCACAATATTTCTATGCTCAAAAACAAAATGGAGGATTACCCAAAACTCACAAACCATTGATCAATAACATGCAAATAGATGGAACCCAAAAAACCCACCTCAAATATGATAAAAAAATCTTATGTAAAATTCCTACAAACCCCTTAATAATTAAACTTTAAAAAACAAGATTAAACTACTAAACATACAAGTATTTCCACATCGATCTTTCAAGGAGAATATTATATGAAGCAATATAAAAAAAAATAGAATCCTTTGGCATGTAAACAACACTTATAAAGGAAAAAAGAGAGAAATAAGAATATATGCAACTATAAGAAGGAAAGAGATATAAATATACTTTATGAATCCTATTTCAAGAATAACTATCCTCTAATTTACCACACAACTCAATGCATTGTTAGATGATTTATGGTTATAATATACTCATAGGGATTCTATAGAATACAACAATGATATCAAAAATCCTAATCCTATTAAAAAAAAGGATAGAATAACTCTATAAAATACATTGCATACATCTTCTACCCCAAGAATCCAATATATAGACATAAGGATTCCTAGGAAATAACAAAATGGCAACACCACAGTCACTAATAATGCATGAAAATACTATGGTAAGTAATTTTTTATGACTCTCACATGTGTTGACCCATCCTAAAATAGATAATAACTCTTACACAATCTCTTTATTTCAAATTCACTATACAAGTTGGCCTAAGTAACTCTCAAGAACTCATCTAAGAGACACAAGATCTCTATAGTGGGACAAAGTAGTTAAGAAGAAATTATAAGTTTAACACTAACATTAAAATTTATAATCTCATTCATTGTTTTCAAAAAATACTAAAGATAAGAATGAAAAATTAATAGAATACATTCAAAGGGACACATAGATATATGGTAGTGACCTAATTGCAATGTACAAAATAAACAAAGATGAGCTTGAGCTCTACTCACCAAATTTTGAGAACTTCTTTGATCCCCTTAAGAAATGTCATATTAGGACCCCTTAAGACATTGATTTACGATTTAGGGTGATAGGATGGCTTAAGGGGATCTATGTCTAGTAAGATGGACTAGGAAAAAATGTTCCATGTCTTAAGGGAATAAAATTTGGTGGAGTTGCCTAAGGCAACCAAATTTAATTTTAAGGTCCTACAACAAAATGAATGCTAAATAAGGGTTTAGGGTTTAGATTTAGAGATTTAATGACATGAAAACATATAGAAGACACATGATGGATTTTGAACCTATTTGGACCTCCAAGAACTCTTGGATGATTTTAAAAGGAAGAGGAGATATAAACCTTAGACCCAATTTTTTTTCTAATCATATATTTTTTGAAACGTTTCTATGACATAGACTCTTCTTTTGAATATTTATATAAATTCTAGACATGCATGGCTTTTCAAAAAATGAACCTAACTGCCACTAAGTGAGGAATCAATTGATCAATTCAATAAATAAATAATCTTAGAAAATAAACCTTTGGTTATAGAATTGAAATTCAACCAAATTTAATTATAAGGTCAACAAAATGAATGCTAAATTAGGGTTTAGGGTTTAGATTTAAAGAGATTTGATGACATGAAAACATATAGAAGACACATGATGGATTTTGAACCTATTTGGACCTCTAAGCACTCTTGGATGATTTAAAAAGGAAGAGGAGATCTAAACCCTAAACCCTAAACCCTAGACCCAATTTTTTTTCTAATCATATATTTTTTGAAACGTTTCTATGACATAGACTCTTCTTTTGAATATTTATATAAATTCTAAACGTGCATGGCTTTTCAAAAAAAGAACCTAACTACCACTAAGTGAGGAATAAATTGATCAATTCAATAAATAAATAATCTTAGAAAATAAACCTTTGGTTATAGAATTGAAAGGCAACCAAATTTAATTTTAAGGTCCTACAACAAAATGAATGCTAAATTAGGGTTTAGGGTTTAGATTTAGAGATTTGATGACATGAAAACATATAGAAGACACATGAATAAATTTTTACAAGTAAATGAGAAACCCTACCACCTAAACTTAGTGCTTTGAATAAAATATGTGACATTCTAGGAATATCTTCAATATATCAACAATTAGGAATTTTAGATTTCAATTATAAGTAATTTGTTGAGCTATGATGGATTTTGAACCTATTTGGACCTCTAAGCACTCTTGGATGATTTAAAAAGGAAGAGGAGATCTAAACCCTAAACCCTAAACCCTAAACTACAAGTTTCTCAAAAAAGTAATTTGAATTTTCCAAATTGAAATGTTCATGCTACAAGTTAGCTTTGATACACTAGTTTAGAGAAAGTACAACATTTAGTTTTCCTAATCTAGAACAATGACACTACACATGAGAGTTAAAATAGGAATTAGATTACACACTTGTCCTATAGATCTTATGAATAACATCTTATAAATTAAGGCTTAACTATGATCATAATGCATCCTTACATAATTCACAAAGGATCTCATCCAAATAAGAGAAATGGGTAGAAATCATTCATGCTTCACATTTTAATATTTATTTGATTTAATAACATTTATGTGTCTAGCTCTATCCATATTGCACATATTCTATCTATAGCCCATTTTAGGTTTACATAAATTAGGGTAAATAGGATTTTAGGTTTACATTTTAGGGTTTAGGTCCAAGGATTAACCTATGTAAATTATTTTTTAGGGACCTATGTAAATTTTGTAACCTAGGGTTTCTAGGGTTTTGAAATTTCTAAGTTTTAAATGTGTTCAATTTAGGTTTAGTTTTTATGGTTTTCAATTTACAATTTACATTTCTTTGTTTTGTTGACGTTTTTGGTTTTTTAAATGCAATTAAAAACTATAAAACATTGAACTAAAACACACTAAACAAACAAAAATTGAATACTAATTAAAAAACAAAAAAAAAGATATAAAGCAAAAAAAATGAAGAATTCAACCAACCTGGAGGTCGATGAGGTCGCTAGTGTCGATGGGAGGAGGTGGCAATCAAAAAATTTTTTAGTCAAGGCCTTTAAAACACGTACACGCTCTCCTTTGTTCTTCTCGCTCTCGGATTAGAATGGTGGAAAATGAATTACAGTCGTTTATTTTTTAAAAAAAATACTTTCTCGAAACGCGTATGCGTTTCTAAATGCATACACATTCTAAACAAAACGCGTATGTGTTTTAGGTTCACGTACTCGATTCTGAATGCATACGCGTTCGGATCCAGGCTCAGGTACCCGATCCGTAATGCGTACGCGTTTCTTAGAAAACGCATATGCGTTTCCTGCGAAACTTTTTTTTTCCCCGAGATTTCCCCTCTTCGTGTACCCAACTTCTTGCTTTTACCCTAGAATGGATTTGGATTTTGGGATGGTATTTTTCATAACTAGCAAAAAAATTGGTGATTCCCTAGATTCTACAAGATCAAGGTCGTGCCCTTGGCTCATCTACCATGTGTTAAAGCCTTATAATTTTACAAGAAAGATATCTAATTCTCATAAGATTTATTCTTTAGAACTTTTATGAGTCTCATGTCATGGAATGAGACAAAGGCTATGTTTGACCTTATTAACTAGAATTGTGAGGTCCTTTTGACACTACTATAGAGGCTATTTCAACTTATATGGTTCTAAAAAATTGTGTTCAGTCTTGCAAAAACTTAGCAAAAAATTGGAAGAGGGATCCAAATATTGCCTTCAATAATTATGAACCCTGGCTTAGATATCATTAGCTTTTTCCACATTTACTCATGGTGCCTAGTTTAACCTAGAGATGGCATTTGCAATAACCAATATTGATTTGGAAATGCAAATTTCTCATCGTTTTGTTTGCAATTTTGGAGCCTAAATTCGCTCACTTTTCTTAGTGTATTTTTTTACAAGGCTTATGGATGGGGTTGAAACTAGTTCATATGGGCATTTGAGACCCTCGTTATCCATTAGTACTTGAACAATTGAAGTCCTTCAAGCATCTCTTTTGGTTTTTCCCTCAAGCCCATAAGATTTAGACTTAGATTCATGATTTCTTTCAGCCTTTTTGCCTCAACCCTTTTTTTGGCATATGGTTCTTTTGGGAGATTGGTTTCGCATCACCCATAAATTTAACCAAATATGGCATGCTTTCAAGGTGGAGATTCTTTTCAACATATGGAATGATATAACTTCTGCAATTTTCACTTATTTCTTTGTTGACCAAAATGTTTCACTTTTTTCTAAAGAAAACATTTGTTCTAATGTGTTATAGCATATCCAAGTGCAAGCAAATAAGGTTATCTTGGAGGTGGCTCACCTTTAGGTATTTCTCAACCACTAGGGAAATACTTGTTGCACCGTGGGCATAGTTCCTTTGTCCCCTTCCTCCTCTCGGGGTCACTTGCCTCTTCGTGGGTACTGAAGATCTAGGAGTCTCTCTACTCATAGAAATCAAGATGCTCGGCCATAGGCTTCTCCCTCAGCTAGCCAATGAGATCATGATCACAAGTGTGCATTGTGGATTGTTTGACGATATTTGGCCTTTCCACCCCCTCAAGGTGCTTCTCATAGGTGGTCTTCTAGTGGCATTTATGAGTGGTCCTCTAGTGGAGCTCTTGGGTGACCTTCTGGTGAAACTTCCAAGTAGGTCAATTCCTACAAGTTTATTCAGTTGACCGCTATTTCTTTGACCCATAATGGTAAAGATAAAGATAAAGATAAAGATGATGAGGGGTAGGATCCTCTCATGGGCACTCCAAATCCCATTGATGTATGAGGTAAGCTAGGTGACTAGGACCCTCTACCTCTCCCTCGAGCTATTGCTCTTGTCACTTAACAATTGTTTTTGTTATGTTTATCTATCTAGGCTACAACTTTGTTTGAACTATTGAAATGTGATTTTATATCCACCCATTTTTTTTTTTAATATGTATACTACTATTTCTTTATAAATAGTAAGACTAACACTTATTCATCAGAAAATATACATGTACATTTCTAAACTGAAGATTTTAATATCATGTGTTTTAAATCCATTCCAACATTTTAAATATGTTGTAATTTTTTTTATAACACGTTAGAAGACCTCATGGAGAGAGATTTTAATTGAAATTCTTTTATATTTAATATAAATATGTATACTACTATTTCTTTATAAATAGTAAGACTAACACTTATTCATCAGAAAATATACATGTACATTTCTAAACTGAAGATTTTAATATCATGTGTTTTAAATCCATTCCAACATTTTAAATATGTTGTAATTTTTTTTATAACACGTTAGAAGACCTCATGGAGAGAGATTTTAATTGAAATTCTTTTATATTTAATTAGATTAATGTCGCGTCAAAAAAGAGAAGAGAAAGAGGGACAAAACACGTTCGGTTATTTTGGGGCTGGCCCCATTTGACACGAAAGCGTGTCTTTCGAAGGACGTGGTTCGCCACTTATAAATACACAGCCCGTCCAACTTGTTTTGAAACGAAAAGCTCATTCTCATTGTCGCCATTGCCAAACGCCTCGGACATTCGCATTATCGTGCCCCATTTCCCTTCTAAATCTGGGAAAGCAGAACAGTAGTTAGTTTCTGTTATTACAGTTAGTGCCTTTTCTGTCACTTCCACAGTAAATACTCGATTCCATTCAGGTCTTAATAACTCTCTGTATTCGGTTCAGCAATGACGAACTTGATAATATTCGTCCTGTTATTTGTGTTTTGTGTTGGGAGAGTTTCATGCTACAGCGCTTTTTCGGTAATAGGATATGACCCAAAAGATTTGGCGTCTGATGAAACACTTTTTGAGATATATGAAAGGTGGCAGATGGAGCATGGGAAGGTCTACAATGGACTGGATGAGAGTGAAGCGAGGTTCCACATATTCAAAAGCAATTTGCTTTACATCGATGCGCACAACCGAAAAAACAATTCCTTTTGGCTTGGCCTCAATCAGTTTGCAGATCTGACCCATGACGAGTTTAAAAACATGTATCTGGGTACTGTTTTTCGCTCCTCCAGATACCATTCCAAAACCTCTCCGAGCATTCGATATGAGTATAGAGAGGGCGAGCAGTTACCTGAATCGGTTGACTGGAGAAAAAATGGTGCCGTAACGGAGGTTAAAGACCAAGGCACTTGTGGTAAACAGGGGTTGATATTAATTAAGTTTGCTTTACCATTTTTGCGTTTTCTTCAAAGGGTTTATCTTGATGGTTTACTTTTTCTATGTTTTATAGGAAGCTGTTGGGCTTTCTCCACAGTTGCAGCGGTTGAAGGAGTTAATCAGATTGTGACCGGGAAGTTAATATCTTTGTCTGAACAAGAGCTTGTAGACTGTGATACGGAAAACAAGGGGTGCAATGGTGGATTAATGGATGCTGCATTTCAATTTATTGTTGAGAATGGTGGTATTGACAGCGAAGCCGACTACCCTTATAAGGCTCTAGAGTGTGCCTGTAGCACAAAACGGGTATACATAATTACACATTTTTCATACTTGAGTCAATGTTTAGTTTGATATTTTCTTTCTTTGAAATTGCAGCAATGTCTGAACAGTTATTGTTTTCTACTTATTTCACAAACTAAAGCAAACTTTGTAGAGCCAAAAGCAAGCATTGTTGGTTTATTGCATAACTATAAGTTGGTAATGGTCTTTGAAGGTTCGGGTTAAGCATCGGCGCCAAAGCTATACAGGAAATTACAAAACCATCTAGAGTTATCAAATAAACATGAGAAACAAGCAAAAGAGATGGAATTTGGCAAATGATGAATGTACCATGTTCATAAATTATACTTGATTAGAAAATCTACTCCTTTCTTTGGTAGAGGCAATCGATGTTTAGGCCAAGTCCCAGTATGGTTTGTTGGAATTGTGCTCCTTCAAGAGAATCGTACTAGAGACTAGTCTTATTTTGACACTGGACAACTAGTTTTTTAGATCACCTTGGTGGGAGACATTGATTTGGTGTAGGAGGTTACCATGTGAGACACCGCAAGGCGATTGTTTTTCTTTTTATATTGGATGTTATTAAACTAGTTTTACTTATGCATACCTCAACCTTCTGATAAGGTAAGCCTCTGCCTCCTTTATAAAGCAGGCAATCATCCTTCACAATCAGGCTCACATGGGTTGTACTTGCATCTTAAAGGATTACTTACTTGCTATTGCCTTCGCCCATATTGCAGAGTTTCTTTATGAGCCAAATGTCTTCTTTTGAATTAGTTTTCCATCTTTGGATACAAACTTTCAAGACAGACTATTCAACCTTCTAACATTTTCAAAAGTAATCTTCATAACTAAAGCCAACTTTTCCCCTCTGCTTCTGGGTTAGATACATTAGTTTTCTTTTCGCTCAATTTTGTTTGTCCCTATAACTCCTTTGCAATGGCATTTATCTGTAAGATGAACAATTATCCTTAAAGGTCCCGTACAAAATTGCAACTAGGTTTTGATTACCCATTGAAATGTTTATGTATTATATATAATGATATATTTGCTTGAACTATAAAAATGCCAGAGAGATGAAATTACAAATCATTGTATCAATGTTGTTGAACACTAAAACACAATCTTAATATATGACCTAAAGCTCTTCTTCGAAATTAGCACTGTAATAGAAGTTGTACTGATCGTGATGCTCATATGTTTGTTGTTGGCACTACAGCGTGGACTGATCATTGAGGTGCCTAAAGATTTTACTTTCTTGCAACACAAATCTTATTTTATCCCCTGATCAATTAGCATATGGCTTATAATCTATTTACAAATTTTTAATGCTTTTTAAAGTGCTAAAAGAAAATAAAACAAGAACTATCCATGTCATGATTGAACTTTTCTTCTGTATTGGAGAAGTTTGGAGTTATTGTGGCTATCATGTCAGGTCTTAGAATTAACCATGGACTCTCCATGTTTATAGACCTTCCATTTTAAAACACTATCTTTACTAAATATGTAGAAGGAATGTGTATACGGTATAAACTAGCAGTTTTAATTTGTATGATTGAATTGCAGAAAAAATCCCATATAGTAAAAATTGATGGCTATGAGGATGTACCTACAAATGATGAAAAATCATTACAGAAGGCTGCAGCACATCAACCAATCAGTGTTGCTATTGAAGCTGGTGGGAGACAGTTCCAATTTTACAAATCTGTAAGGCTTTTTTCCTTGAATATGAGCTAAGGTCGATGCTAATAAAAGTCTTTTATGCTGAAATGGGTTTTGGACAATTGTTTAACCCACTTGTGTGGATACAGGGTGTATTTGATGGTAATTGTGGAACGAATCTCGATCATGGTGTCACATTAGTAGGTTATGGATCAGCTGAGAAGGAGTACTGGATTGTAAAGAATTCATGGGGTCCAAGTTGGGGTGAAAATGGGTACATCAGAATAGAAAGAAATATTAAGAGTTCATTTGGAAAATGTGGGATTGCCATCCATCCATCATATCCAATTAGAAATGGGCTTAATCCTCCTACACCTGGCCCTTATGATCCATCTCCAATTGACCCTGGAATGAAGTGTAATGCTTATTATTCATGTCCAGGTGGTAGCACATGCTGTTGTGCACATCGTTATTTTAGATCATGCATTTATTGGGCCTGTTGTCCTTATGAATCTGCTACCTGTTGTAACGACCGCTCTCATTGCTGCCCACATGATTTTCCAGTCTGTGATTTGAAAGCAAGGACCTGTCGTAAGGTCAGACATCATTTTTCTGTTCTTACATGGTTTTCCATATTTTGTTCAACTTCCATTCATGTTCCAATTTCATTTCATGGTTTTTATAATAATTTTAAGAAGCTTTTTTTTTAATAAGTCTTTGTGGATTGTTTTATGAGATCTAATAGTTTCTCATTGGTATTGACAGAGTCAGAACCATCCATTTGGAGAAAACATGCTCAACCGTACTCAAGCGATGCTTCATTCATTTTAGAACCTATAACACTCCCCCATCAACACCACCTTACCTATCATCAAGCATTCTTTTTCTTTAAAGATCAACACCATCGATGATATTTAACAAAGGCGGTGTCATTTGAATGGTCAAGGCATTTCTTTTGGGCTTTGAAGTCAGCAATTGATTTTGTATGGACTCTTGTTTGTCCAATGTTGATGGAGACTGAAATTATATCTTTGTCAAATGTTAATTCTGTAAGTTTTACACTTTGATATATCTGTTTTTAAATGAAAAACTAGAAAAGCATTTATTTCGATTAATGCTTCTCTTTGATGTATATGTAAATAGAAATCAAGAGTAGACAGATGGGGTTATGGAGTAATGAAAAGTTTGGTAGTTAAGAAATGTATTTAAATTCTTAGTCTTTGATGTGTATTTAAATAGAAATCAAGAGTATACATATGGGATTTTGAAATAATGCAAAAGTTGGAAATTGCTAATGAAATGTTTTTGATCCACCTTCAAAATGAATGAGTCTTCTAAAATGAACGACCCCTTCAAAAGCTTGCCGTGTGAAGTTTCATTCAATGGCAAGAGTTCATATATTATGTGGAGTGTCAAAGTAAGTTATGTTTTAAATGTTATTTAATCCGCTTGAATTACATGAGGAACAAAATGATGAAGCAGGATAAAGTTTTCCTGTTTTCTAGAATTGTCTTTAAAATCTCTTAGCTATGCAATTTAGAGAAATTTATTCAACCAAGCGCGACTTGGGTGTGTTTTATGAAGCTTAAAACGAACAAACAAACGAAACAGCTAATATGGCATGCAGTGGAGATGATGAGCATGCCATGATACCATAATACCTTTTGAAACTATTGTATTAATCCACATCAACCAGATCTATCCGCACTCTACATATCCATTGTAAGAAAAAAAAGGCATCTGTAAATGTTTATTTGTCAACAAACACCATTTGTCTTTTCCAAAGTATTTTTTTCCATACCTAGAAATCTTTGAAGCGTTGAGCAATTCTTCAAATACTAAAACATGTTTAAAGTCTTCCTTGGCTAAAATATAGCTTCCCTCTGTATTATCCTATTCATTCTCTTTTCTATAAGTATAAGAATATAGGTTCTCCAATGCTTGTTTGATATTGCATACAAGTCTTTTTGTCAATGTTCTTTTGAAGTCCTATCTAATTAGTGCCCTTAGTAATGAGACATTCTGAGAATCGGGTGCCATTGGATAAGAGAGGGAGATCCATCCATGTTTTGTAGTTCCACTACAACTGCGTGCTCAGCATGTTTGGTTGTCTTACAATGAAAATGCACCAAAAGGAACCCCTATATCTTTGGAAGGATTTTGAATTGTCCTATGTAATTGAGTTTTGTAACAAGGAAGTCTAGATTTGGACGACAATTGTTGACTATATACTCATATCCCTGTAGTATAACCATTCACATTTTATTTGGCATAGGGCGATTGTTCAGAAAGGAGTCAACTTGCCTTTCCGATGTTGTGTATTTATTATTTATGAGTTTCCCTCACCAAAAAGTGAGCATCTTATTTTGATCATGCATTTTATCACATGCCAATATAATTGGAAGAGCATGTTATGGCATTATAAGATATAGTAGTTACTTTTGAAAGATTCTATAATGTGTAAGCTTATAATTATGGGCTTTACATTGGAATCTTGACCAGCATTGTAATAATCTTATGATGTATGTGATAAATCATATTTTAACAAAGGAACATGACAAATTTGGGCACCTAAGTTGGAATGTTAACTATGACAAGTTATGACAAATTATGATAGCTATAATGAATATTATAAATATAGCTTGGAATTCAAACTTGGAAAGGAGTGGGCAGCAAGGGGGTTGAAATTTTGGCCATGAGGTTTGTGTACCATACCTATTGCATGTTGGATCATGAATTTCCAAAACCATTGGATAGTTTCCTATTTGTGTCTCTTCTATAAATTGGGGTGATTAAACACAATTTATGTAGTATGATGCAAGGATGTCATTATGTTGTCAAAGCTACTTCATGATTTAATGTTGATGATACTCCTTAAGGATATGTGCCTTAGGTTGTAATTGTAAATTGTTAATGCAATATAACTAGTTTCATTTTTTAGATTGTGGAGTTCTTCTCCCAAAAAAATCCCTATGCAAACCTTTGTGTAATGGTTTTCTGAGTTGCATGTATTTGCATCTCACTTGCATGTCAATGCATGTTATTAAATGTGTGATTTTATTATTGGAAATTGTTAGATTTGAGCTTATGTACATTTCCTCTCCTCATAGATTAGTTTAGGAAGTTATTTTAAACCATAGCTTCCTTTCATTTGGTATCAAAACCTAATCGACTCCAAACCTAGGTGGAAGAGAAGAGATTTCTTGGACTAGTCTTGTCTTGAGTGGACCATGTGCAAAAGAGATTTTATTCCAATAAAATGGAAAGCATGTCTAGCCTAGAGGAGAGATTGAATGACAATAAATTTTAGCTATGGAAGCTTAATATGGATTGTTTTCTCATAGATTGAAATATTTGGACTTCAATATTTGGATCAAAACTTACTTTATGAAATATGAAGAATGAGTAGCGATGGATTGCAATGTGAGGAGCCTTATCAATATTTGTTTGGTGGATCCAATTTTGCTTAAATATTTATGAAAATTCCACTACATAAGCCTTGTGGGGGAAGTTGCAAAAATTATACTTGGCATAATCCCTAGTTAATTATATTTTTCTATGGAAGAAGTTCACACTCTCAAGATGGGTGATGAAGACTTAGTAGCAAAGAACTTGAATTCATTTAACACAATTGTAGCCAATTATATTATGTTAGTGTCAAAATGGAAGAACGAGATTGATGCATGGATCTTTTATGTTCTTTGCTAGATTTTTGTTATAAATTTACAATGTCTATCAAGAGGACTACACAAAGCTTATGCTTGATGAGGTACAATAGGTGAAAACCTTTTGAATCTAGAAAGAAATCGTTGACTATACATGGATGGTTGGAGGAGAAAGTCATAAAGAAGGATAAAAGAATAGATAAGTCTCATGGGGTATATATGTCTCTTGGTAAAAATTCCAACTAAATGTTAGAACTATGGCAAGTAAGGTCATTTTAAAAAGGACCCAAGTAGGGGAAAAGGAAGAAAAAATTATGATATAATGATTATTTTGATAAATCTTATTAGAAAGATGCAAGAGATGCCTTTGTCATAGCCTTGGTAACTCGTGCATGTGAGGATACATTAATGATTAAATATAGGGATTCTTTCTACATGACTCTTCATTAGTAGTGGTTTTTATATTAAAAGAAGATTGATAGTGGGAAGGAATATCTCAATGATAACTCTTACACCAATATTGTTGGCAATGAAAGAGATGAATGGGAGGATCGAAGTTATTTCAAAAGTTTTGAAAATCCATAATTTGACACAAAACTTGTTATTTTTCAATAAAATAAATCATGTGGGGGTGTAGTTTGTCTTCACCAATAGAGGATATAATGGTTTGAGGAGCCATGGTGCTCACAAAGGGGGTTTGAGTGGTACTCTCTTTCAACTTGATGCATGCATATTTAAATTTAATATAACAATTATTTTGTACACACAAAAAAACCTCTAGAGTAGTTTTGGGTTTTATTAAAAGACTTCATCCCTAGCCTTAAGACCTATAGAGACATTACAAATTGGTTACAATTGTTTAGCTTCTAATTTTGATGGCTATGTATTTTGGGCACCTAAGCATTCTCTTACATCATAAAGCAAGTTACATACTAGGAAGATAATACTATCACACTAACATATGTGAAATATAGGTGAGAAAGGTCTATAATCCTTAAAAAATAAAAATATTATATAGAAAGGATTACTAATTATTCTCTTGAATTTAATTTTTTGAGCATTACATTTATGGAAAGAAAAATTATGTTTAAATTTATTTTGTTGATGCACTTTATTTTTTAATTTATAACAATACCAACAATGGGAAATTTTATTTAAACATGAGACTATTTTATAGGATAACATTAGATATTTTAGAAGTTGGATCTTCTTAAGATTATTAATGAATTTCAATCGTTGCAGAGGAAAATGGAGATACAAATAATTTCTTAAAAATATTATAAGGAAATGAGGCACATGAAACTCTTATCCAAATAATAAAATGGCACAAAATTTAGTGTTTGAAAATAACATCAACTTTTGGCATCAAAGAGAATATGTAAGCATGATTTGAGACCACTTATAAACACTATTCATGAAACAAATAAATATAGGCATTCTATGTAAGATGAATTTTTTGAGACAAATACATAGGCATTGAATTTCACTTTCTCTTCATTGTTGAACTAAGAACAAAATATCAAAGGCACAATTTGCACAAACTTATCAAATATTTGATCATTTCTTGACAAGTATCTAGTAAGGCCCAAAATATCTCCCTTTTTTAATTTTGAATATATTATTTTATATTATTTGATCATAAAATGATCAACATTACTAAAGTTACAATAAAAGCATGAGTTATTGTTTTATATGTAAGGCCCAAAATGTCTCCCTTTTTTATTTTGAATATATTATTTTATATTATTTGATCATAAAATGATTAACATTACTAAAGTTACAATAAAAGCATGAGTTATTGTTTTATATGTAAGGCCCAAAATGTCCCCTTTTTTATTTTGAATATACTATTTTATATTATCTAATCATAACATGATTAACATTACTAAAGTTACAATAAAAGCATGAGTTGTTGTTCTCTTATAAAACCTTTTGTTAACTATAGATCAAAATAGGAAATCATCGACCTTTTACATGGATGAGATTCATATCCTACATGAGGTGTATTACTGAATTTGCATCAACCATGCATGTTGGAGACCATAACTTGATTTTTGTATTTTGGAGGAACACAAGTATGACCCTGAACTTTCTAACTCATTGATTCTCAACCAATAGCATAAAATTTTCCTTATTCCATACTCAAAATATCTTCACATTGTGCTTGAGCCATTAGATGTCTCCCACTAATGATCAATGACTAGGAGTCTTTGGTATCACTATGATGAAAATGGAACCCACCATTCCAACTTGGCACTCAATAACCAATGATGCACTAAGAAAAAGTGTCAAAAAAAATTCTCTTATTTTTGTTGTGATGTCATGTGTCTCTTTGGTGCAAATCCTTTCCATCATGAGACCAAACCCACCATCTTGTCAAGTTCTTATTGACAACCAATGGCGCAACAACTTTTACCCATTAGTGTTTTCATCTTCATTAAAGTGTGCCAAGATGACACTTGTCCCATAAAAGCATCCTCACACATTTTCGCACATTTTCTTCTCTATTTGTATCAAGCCCACCTACTAATGACTCATACCTTTTCACTAATTATAGCTTGACCCTAATATGAATGTGCCAAACTTACATTTTATTTTGTTGCACCACAATGACATGTGGAGGCTATTTGAAAAGCATAGGTAGCTTTATTACTTTTTTAAGGATGACAATCCACAATTGAATGTTAACTTATATTATTTATCCTATATCACAATGTTTAAACTTGTCAAGACTAACAAATTTTACCATTGTGAAATTTTCACATGTGGCATCCATGTTTCTCAAAATTGACTAGCTTTTCCTTGTCATGAATCATCTTGAAATTATAAAATTTCACCTAGTTATTAATTTTTAAAAAATAGAGCAGCATTCTATAGTATTTGGTGACTCAAAGGGATCTTTTTTCACAAATAATATCCTAGAATCAAAATTTAGACAAAACAAAATTTCAAAAAAAATTATTGAAGGCACCTGAAGGATAAGAGTTTTGGAAGGACATATTGCAAAGATTCCCATTATTTTTTTGCAAGTTGAACTACCTTCTTCATTTTAATCTTTTTTTGAGATATAATTTATAATTTATGAATGATAGCCTTCATCTGGTACTCTAGCTATGGTAATAGTTGCAAAACCATTTCAACTAAATTGTGATACTTAGTGTTTGAATCCAACCATGAAAGAATGTTTAGTCCTATTGTTTATTTGCAAAAATCACCTTTATCTCTTCCTCTTTTGACAAATTAGTATTGTCAAGAAATGGTGAGGGGAGTCCTAGTTGAACCAATTCTTCAATGTGTCCATTTCTATTACAACTTACTCCAAAGTGGCTAATTTAGTCTTACACTTAAGACTCTACATTATTCGATCTCAGAAGCTCATTAACTTTTATAGTGGAAAATATTATGTTATCAACTCTTATAGACAGAAGTACCTCCTTCGAAGCATTATATAATTTTTCAAATAACACTTTCAGCTTGGGATTCAACATTTTGGGATACAATTGATAGAGTTTTATTTATCTAAATTTTTACTTGAGCATTATCGACCTAGGCATCTGATATGAATGTTAATTCTAGTATGAGCTTCAATATTATGTATATATCTTTCTCTAATAAGAAATATAAAGTTCTTTCACCATTGGTAATACATGTTGTGCAATTTTGCACACACGCCCCACCTGGAGTAGGGACCCTCTGTTTTCTATTTCTAGATGTCTCTTGGACCTTTGGTTTTTAGTAGATTTGTCCTTTTGAGGTCTCGAGCTATTGGTCTTGCTTACCTTGGTCTTACCCTAAAGATTGAATTGATCAAACTTGGTTTTTTAATGGGATCTAGGTTTTGACCTGGGTCCAGGATTTTCTGGCTCACCCAGATTTTCCCGGGTCCTGGGTCATTATCTATCAATGTCAGATTTTCTGAAGTTTGGATTTCTACTTGAATCTGGGATTTTCGGGATCACGCGGATTTTCTAGGACTTCGTCGGAGTCCCGGAGGGGTGTGTCGTCTGTGAAATTCATGCTCACCAAGATAGTCCGGCTGGCTTGGATTTTTTTGAAATTCCGTTTTGACCTAGGGTTTTCGGATTTCCTCAATATGTCTTGTCAGCCATTAATGCTTGGGGTACGTCCTCTCTGGCGTGAGTGTGGGGGAATTTAAGGTCTTTGGCGCTCTTCCTGATTTCATTGTGCATTTTCTATTTGCTCTAGCGCTTGAATTTGTTCATTCTTGAGCTTTCATCGATGGATTTGGTCTGCTCGCATGTGGTTTCCTTGGGTGTTTGTGTTGATATTATCGCCACTAGGGCACCCTGATTCGCAGTGATTTCCTTGGGCTCGAGGTTCATTCAGATTTAATCTATGGTAAGTCATTGTTGACTTCTCATGTTGTTTTGTGCTTTGAAATTGAATCTTTCAAGTCATTGTTGATGATTATTTGGGTCGGCCCTTGTTTGTTCTCATGGTTACATATTTATCGAATTAGGGTTTGATTCACCTTTCCACAGGTTTTAACGCCTGCACTGCGTATCCCCTCATTTTTTGATTGAATTTCAGGTGTACCCCTGTGACTAGGCATTCTTGTTAGGGCCTTGCCTTGTTGGCACATAATCTTTTATAATTTGTGAAGGTAGGGTTTCAATATGTCTTCCCAGGATTGTTAAGTTTGGTGGAGTTATTGCGATCCTCATGCCCTGTGTCTAACTCAACCTTGTTTGCAACACTTGAGACCCTGGTGCACCCTAGTTTGATCATTTTGAGGGATTGTGTCTGAATTTCAAGCTTGCCTTAACTCTCATGGCGGAGGTTTAGTTGTCAACTTTATGGCATCATTATTTCAACGCAAGGATCAACCATTTGAGAGTCCTGGGAGTTTAAATTCAAGTACAATCAAAATTTGGCTTATTAGGGTTGAGTTTGTGTTCGTTGGATTCGGATGGGGGTTTGTATGATTACTCGATTAATGGTCTGCATGTTGAACGATCTTCGGGTTTCCGAGGCATCCGCGGAGTTTCCATGCACCCAGATTTTCCCAGATTACTTCATTTTCCTGGATTTTACCATTTCCCCAGAGTATGATGAGTCCCCGAAATTTTGAACTGCCCGTGGAAATCCGAACTACCCGGATTTTTCTGGTTTTCTACCTAATACCACTTGATTGTGATTTTTGAAGTTGAAGTAATGAATTAAATGTTGGATGATGATTTCTTGTTGCTAAATGGATGAATCTCATGATAATCATGCATCTCTTTTGTCTGTATCGATGATTTATTTGATGAATGTTGTCTTAGCAACGGGAGTCCATCTGGGTCGGATTTCTCTAAAATTCTACCCCAACTGGATTTTTCTTGATTACTTCATTTTCTCGGATTACTGCATTTCCCCGGATTTTCAAGATTGATGATTAATGATTTATCTTAATGATTTCATGTGGTTTCGAGACTAACTTTTTGATTGAAATATGGATGATAATTAGATTTTCATGAGGCTCTTTTATGAATGTAGGCGGTGGCAGGAAAGGTCAAGGGAGATACGGAGGGATCTTCAATTACAGATGCGGAAAAGATAAGGCTGGATGTGAAGAATCAGTTGCCGAATAGTAAGTTGGCCTCAGTTTGGTTGGAGGTCTCGGACACCAATGTGGGAGCTTGGAGATATGAGGAATTCAAAGAAAGGATAGCTCAGGAAGATTTATCGGTCTTGACCAAGGGAATGGTGAAATATGGACTGGCTCATGTGGCAGGATTTCCTCCTGCAGTTCAATGCTATGAACTAATATTGGAGTGTGCCCGGCACTATGACTTTGATACGCAGAGGATCATCAGCACTGATGGGAGAGTATTGGAAAACTTTAATCCAGTTTCCATTGCCCAGGCATTTGATATGCCAAACTTACCATGTGTTTGTGCCTTGGACATGGACTTGGCTAGGACTTATTATGAGGATGAACCTACCAAAGCCCAGCAGATGATCAATTCCTGGCTAGAAAATCCAAAATCTCATTTCTCCAAGCTGCCTAAGCAGTTACACAGGGTCAAGTTCTGACAAGATATATATGATGCAATCACACTGTTGAGCAGGGTGGTGGGCTTGAAGAGTGCTGGGGCACTGGAAAATTGGATGGTGCATGTCATTAACAAGATTGAACAAGGCATCAACTACCATTGGGCAGGAATTATCAGCGCAATGATTGACAGGCATATGAGAGATGTGTTGGAGACAAAGAGGTTTACCATGACATCTTATGTGGTATATGTACTTGCCAGATTTTATCCATACAGGGGATTGAGTCCAAAAGGAACATTTGGGCAGGATGTCATCTATGAGGTGTACCCTGAGCTGCACCTAGGGAATCCGAATTATAGAAGAGTAAATGATGCATTCACTATGCATATTACTAGGTTGCTTCAAAATGTAGAGCATGTGAGAATTTCTGATGGAGCCAAGGAACTGATTAAAAAATATGGAGCCTGGTTTATACAATTCCCCGCTTTCTCCTATATCAGAATTAATGGATGTCCCACTGCTCCATACAGATTGCCAAGATATCCCACTGACCACATCATACTCTTGGAGGTTACCCTGCAGATATGTGATTTCGATGTTATTGTTAAAAATGAGAAGCACAAGACAGGATTTGGTGGGGATTTTCCCTTGAAAATTGGTATAAGTGAGGTTTGTCCTTCAATCCAATTGGCTCATGCATCAAGGGAGGAGTTAAGTACTTTTGGTTTCTCTTTCCATTCTAAGAGGGCAGGCTTTGACATCACTGGTGAAGCATAGAAGAAGGCCACTAAAGAATATCATCACAAAGATGATCTAGAGGACTACTGGGCAAACAACAAAGATGACTTTGAGGTGAGAAAGAAAAGGTATTCTAGGCTTCCAGTTGATGTAATCAGGATGTATAATGTCAAGTTGATTCCTGATCAGTTGGAAGATGATGAAAATTTAGTCCAGGATCATGCATTTGAATCAGTCAAGGACAGACCCATTGGAGAGATAAATTGGTCAAAAAGGGAAGTAACTGAACTGGAGGAATTGATGGCTCCTATTATGAAATCCACCAAGTCATGGCTGAAACATAAGGTATGGGAATTGGAGAGTGAAAAGGTACCTTGTACTTTTAATCTGATGGGAAATCAGAATGCTCATTCTACCTCAGAGGAGTCGGGTGAGGATGATTCTACAGGAAAAACTAAGGTAGGCTCACCTTTTAAGATTAAAATCAGAGGCCCTAAGGAGGGTGAGCCTGAAAAGAAAAGAAAACCTAGGGGAAAGAAAAGGAGTCATACTGTGAAAATAGGTAAGTCTACCAAAGAGGGGGAACTTGAGAAAGCAGAGAAAGAAGACATTCCTCCAGAGCCAAAAAGGACAAGGATAACTAGGGAATCTAAGAAGAAAGATAAAGAAACTTCTAAGGATAAGGCAGCCCCCCATGTGGTTAATGTGGAGAGTTCAGGAGAGAAAACCCAGGTTTATTCAAGAAGGTCAAGAACTCCATCTCCTAAAGAGACTATGCAAAAGACAGATCCCCTTCCAATGGCATCCACTGTAGAACAGCAAAAAGATACCTCTCCTTCATTGGGTATAGCTGAACAGATGACTCATGAGGAGCATGAGACCAGTGAGGAAGCGGAACCGTTTAAGGATGGAGAACTTTATGGCACAGCTGCTGA
The DNA here is from genome assembly GCA_007258455.2 of Sequoia sempervirens. Lineage (NCBI taxonomy): Eukaryota > Viridiplantae > Streptophyta > Pinopsida > Cupressales > Cupressaceae > Sequoia > Sequoia sempervirens. The sequence continues at coordinate 551,833,181 of VDFB02058242.1, forward strand.
GATTGAGGTAGGAGATGTGGAAATGCATCATTCTCCGCTGGTACAATATGAGGATTCTCCTACAAATAGCAAAGATAATAGATCCCCTGAGAAGGAGGATGTTCTTGTTAAGACTCCATCACCCTTGCAAGAAGAGGAGCCAGAACTGGGAAACAAAGGTGGTCAATCTCCTGAGAAGGAAAAGGATAAGATGGTAGATCCACGTGAAGAGGTCAAGAAGGATGAAATCCGGGTGGATCCTGCTATTCCAGATTGGTTAGACAAAGAAATCAGAAGAAAACAGGTCATTGTTGAGGACACCCCTCTCAACTGGGATGAAATGTTGGCCAAGATTGGAAAGGGTAAGAAGAAGAAGGTAGCCAAGGTGGTTTCCAAGATCAAGAGGGATGAAGCTAGTAACAGGGTTATTCATATTGCTACCCCTGCTACTGGTAAAAGTAAAGATGAGGTCACTGGGAAGGATTATGATGTACAAACCATTAATCTTGGGCCCACTTCTATGGAGCAAGATAATGAAGAATATGAGGGGTCCAGTGTAGTGATCATTGGGAGATTGAGGAAGGAAACACAGTCCAAGCATGAACTAAAGAAAGAGAATGAAAGGCTTAAGAAACGTCTGGAAGATTTGATGAAGCCCTTGCAATCTTTTCACCCATCCTCTGCTGCTACTGCTGGTTTCTTGCGGAAGGAGACCATCTCTGAAATAGAAAAGATGAAAGCTTCTACTCTGGCTACAATAAATTGGTTGCAGGAGGTACAGGCTAAGGGAGATGATGCAATAAAGGAGATCCTTTCAACTAGAAAGGATGCAATAAGGGAAAAGGATTTATTAGATTATGTTTTATCTCAGGATAAGGATGACACTGATCTCTTATTGCAGAAAACCAAAACAATCATGGAGTATAGTAAGGATCAGTTGGTTGTTGATGGAATCCTTTCTTCATCCAAGGTTAATGAGCCTTGGGAATGGTTTGAAGCCCTATAGATCTAACAGAAAACCATCAAGAAGATTTACAAACAAAGGAAGCAGATGGATGGTGATTTAACTAGTGTTTATAATGGATGCATCGCCTTTTTTGAGATAATGACTGGCAGGAGGAAGATTGCCCCTAGGTACTTGAGTTTGGAACAATTGAGGGAATGGTGGCATGATGTCTATGCCCTTGATATTGAAAACTCTATGATAGGGCACCAATTGGATGATGCGGCTACTTATCTGGATGTGATGGATAAGTACTTGGCATACAAGGGTGATTGGGATACAACGGTTAAGCGGTCAAGGGAAGAAATTGAATCAATTGAATGTCAGCTCAAAATCCTACCCTTGCCATCTATTGCTGAGTTAGATAAGGTGTTTTTGAAAGTTCATGCATTGCTGGATCAGAACAAGGATAAGGGAGGCGGTAGTTAATATCATGCCAACCTCATGATTTGTGCTTCCCTATTATTATAGGGCATATGTTGATCCGGGTTGCATTGAGGAATGTGTTTTGGCTGACCTTGATGATGTATCAGCATTTAATGTGTGCCTTATTTTGAATTTCCTAAGGCCGACTTGTTTTGGCTATTTTATTCTTGTAAATGTCTGGCTGGGCCGACATGTTTTGAGGGTTCTCTTTAAATTGGCATTCCTGCCTCATTTGTAAGGGTGGAATAGATAATAGAGAATTAGACAAGCTAGACTAAGAAAGAGCTAGAGCATTCTGTAGTAGAGATAGTAGTTAGTTCTTTCGAGCAAGTGTTGTAACACAAAACAGTGGAATTGTTGCTATATTTTGGTGATCTAATACAATTGAAGGCATTGTGGTTTCTCTGGTGAATTCTTTTGTGTTAGTTAATCTTGCATGGTTCCTGTTGTTCCATCTCTTGAAATTTCTTGAAGATAGAAGATTTGATGTTAAATTTAGAACTAGACTAGTTTGGTGAATAATGTTTATGGTTTCATGCTTGGAGTGCTTGTAGCAATCTCTGGTCTATACTCCCAGTAACTATCTGATTGTAGTAGGCTGGTGAAGTCAACCTGGACCATACATCTATTTGTGCTTAGTTCGATTGTGGATGAATGTCTATGATTTGAAAATTTGTATGCCTTAGAAGATTGCACCTTTCTTGTGATATTGCATTGTGGGTTAAGCAGGAATTGGTTATTTGAGATTGGTCTGTTCTAGGTATTTATCATTTGCATTGTTCATCTTAGAAATAGTTTGGATATCGTTATATCTCTTACACCCTCATCTTTTGCTGTTTCTTATCATTTGGTTAGATTTAGGACTTAAGATCATAACGTTGCAAAATTTGATGAATTGAAAAGATACAGTTTGCTTGTAGTAAGGTCTGATTGTGATTACCAACATTTTCACATATTATCTGAGTTGTTTGTGCATTGTCAAGACCTGACACCCGAGAGACCTTGGGGTGATTTTCAGCAATTTGTTGTTGAAGATTACCTTTCAAGAGAGATAGAATATCATTTTTTGTCTGAGTTGTTGCTGTGCAGAAAACACCATCAACAATACCCCCGATGCTTGATAACTTTTTTTCAACTCTTATTGCAACTATGTTCTTTGTTCATTTTTTGTTTCTATTTTCCCTTGAATTTTCTTAGTGAAACCTATGAGCTTTTTAATCTTCTTATGCAATTAGATTATTTCCTCAATTATTAGCTTCTTGTGTTGCTCAAACATTTTTTTTGTTGTCTATAGGAATTCAATGTCACATTGGCTTTATCTAGCTCTATTTGTAATGCTACTTGCTTAGATTGCTCTACCTTGAGAATTTCAAGTGAAACTTTACCCCGTAGCCCTAAAATTAACATTTTAACTTCTTATTATTGAGCGTTTACTTATTCTCATAATTTATTTACTATATCTTTTATCCTAGATAATTCAAACTCCCTCTTTTCCACCTTTCTTCTTACCTTTAAAAAATTTGAGGTAACAAACTTATGGGTCTCCTGCATTAGTTACACCTAAATCTTGTGGGTGAGCTTGAGCAAGGTTCAATCTAGTTGCATGAACTAAATAGTCCTCTAGATGAATTTTCTCTTGTGGCTTATCTATTGTAGGAGTCATATGCACAATCATCAATAATTATTGAATAGGATCATACAAAGATCTCATGTGGGGCTTTGTTGGAGCTTTTCCTTCTTTTTATCTCCTTGTGTCAATTCAGGTCCTTCCCTTTCTTTTCTTGAATCCTACATTTTTTTTTAAAAATAGCAAGTGATTGGATCATGTTGCTTAAAAATGGATGCCCCTAGGGAAACCCATAAGGGATGGTAATATATTATTGTTAAGGTATCTATAGGGTTCTAGGAGGTAATGGAGATGGAAATATGAGTATAGATGGTGAGAATGAATGCTCAAAATATGAGTCTATAGTATATTAGTAAAAATCAGTGGAAAAGGAACTTATGCAATACCAAAGGATTGCATGAAGTGTAGTGAGATTGATGGAGGGGTTATAGGAGAAGTTGTGGGAATTAGATGTGCTATAGTTATGGGCAAGGTAATAGAAAATTTCCAATATAAGATTCAGAAGAAGATGATGATAATGAGACACCTACCTGCATGACCATAGAGGTTATAGGTGCTACCCTCATTTTAGTTGGTAGTGTCATAATTTCTACTTTTGTCTCTTCTTTATCTGAATATTTTTGAATCCTAAGTTTCCTTGTCTTCTTTAAAAGGTTGGCCTATTAACAAAGAATTAGTTACTTCTACTTCAAAAGGTTGAGATACATCAACTATAGATTCTATCTGGGGCCCCCACATACTAAAGCTATTTGGACTATGTGAGTAGGGTTTTGTGAGTTATGTCTATCTATTTGATAGAATTGAATAGGTCATTGTGTATGGCTAGTTTTAAGATCAAGCACATCATTGGCCATAGATACATCAACTGATTTTGTTGTTTCCTATTCCTGTGGTTTACAATTTTTTCATGGTGTATGGAACTTTTATCATATGGTGAAGTTGGTGCATCATGCTCTTCATTATATGGCATGTGTACCATATTTCATTTATGTCCATGGCTCTAAAAATATTTTTGGCTCTACAACTTCTTGCCTATACTTACAACAGGATTTTTTTTTGCTCCATTCTTGTCTCAAATATTTTTTGAGACCATAAGTCATAAGCCTAGAGGGATAATATGCATGCACATGTTTGTAATTTTTTTCCTAGGTAAAATGTGGCTTCATGGGGAGCTTGTTGAAATCAACATACATATCAAGTGATACAATTGTTGGTGACCTCTTAGCTTTAATAGTTGGGTGAATTTGATGCAAAAATATTTCATTGGTCTTAAACTTGGCTATCCAAGATGACATATACCTAGTTGGATCATACATGGACAATAATCCTCAATGATGTCAAGACCCAATTCAGTTGACTTAAATTTCGTCATCACATATTCTACTCCCCTCTTATTTATTGTAATTCCCCCTTAGGATAAAAGTATGTCAAAAATGGCCTTCTTGCATTTGGACCCATACTCAAAATCAACCACATCAAGTTGGTGAGCCAACTCTATTGCTAGAATCTTGTCTGTTAGGACCTTTGTGAATCTAAAAATTATCATCCTTAAAATTGTGAACTGAAATCATTTTATTATAAGTTCCAAAGAACCAATCACACAGAAGATGATTGTTAGCCATAAAAAAAAATTATTTGTCACTTATTTTTAAATTAATATCCTCTTGACTAAGTTCAATGAGTGTTGGGGCAAGGAAATTTTTGAGAATTCATAATAATCAAAAGTGGATGAAAGGATTTGGCTCCAAGTTTATACTAGTACATTATTCTAAGGATCCATTGAGTCATCAATCACAACCAAATTCATAGTTTACTAGAAGAAATGGGGATTTTGACATAGAATTAATTGTAACTAAATAAAAGAATACTTTAAAAAAAAATTATGACTAAAATTTTTTAGTTTGTAACATAGGTGGTCAACTATGACTTCTAAAAAAATATTGGAATCTTTCCTTTGATTAATGGTTTTGAATTTGAAAAAATCTCACAACTAGAAATCATAAACACTTATATAATCATGAATACCAAAACTTAAAGCCATCATAAAGCAAGTGTTGTGTACATCTTGTTTAAACTATGTTAAAGCTATAGGGAGTGGATGCAACATGTAGTGTTATCTTCATCTAAACAAAGCTCTAGATGTTAATAAAATTTTGTTATCCCCCATTTCCTATATCTTTTGAAGTTTGGTGTGAATGTAGAAAAAGTTTGTTGGGTCATGTTCTATTCTCATCATATCTCTAATATTGAATCAACATTGATAATTACTTGAATATTTTTTCCCTTGATTATTTTGTGCTTGAATAAAAACACTTAAGACATGCATTTACAAGTTTATAACATGGGTGAACAATTGGAACCATGTGTTGAGCCAATGTGGAGCTCCAAATTCTCCTTTCAAATGTTTCAACCTTGACCACCTTATCTTTGTTAGTCATATGCAAATGTCCTCCTCTCAAGTTCTTTGCATTTTTTTAAGATTTGTATCAAAACATGATCCATAGGCTCAACGACATGAGTTGGGTCACCGTGGATTCCATTTTTTACCTCCCTAACACATGGAACTCATACTTTACATTGATTTGGAGTGACAATGCAAGGTTTACTACCTCCTTGTCCTACAATAGGGTCTTGCAACTATCTAGAAAATACATACTTCTCATTCTCTTAGGTATCTCACTATTGGAGGATTGTCTTTATAGATCCATTTATTTGTTTAAACTATTTTAAATGAAAAAAATCAAAGTATGAAAAGATGATTGAGACTTTTGCAACTATCACAAGTAAGCTCTCTTATGCTCCTCCTTTTCAATTTATAACAAAAATCCTCATGTGAACTTTGTGATGTAGAAAGGTATCATCAATGCCAATTGTTGGAAATGAAAAATTGGATGATCAAACCTTGCAACATAAAAACACTTTACAATTTGATAACTGCCTCTTCAAGAGGCTCAACCTACTCTTTGAAATGCCACAATACATTATCAGCTTAGAATCATTAAAATTCATATTGAAGAGTCTTAAAGACTCTACTCCCCACACCTATATAAGGTTGATAAAAATATTTTAAAAAACTCTCTTTGAAACCTCCTCCACACATTCTTAATCATCCATGTTAAAATTGTGCCTCCATAAACTCAATGAAGTTGGTTTATATTTGCCACGATGTGGCTAGAAAAACTCATATACAGGTTTATGAAGTTGCCTCAAGAATAGGTACTAAAACTTCTTTTTGATTGCCTTCTGATTTTGCAAGCAAAAACATTCAACAGCTTGACTTATCACCCACTTTGAAGGGGTTGACTTATAAATAATCAAATTTGTTCAAGATTTCCTAACTACAAAACAATATGCCATTTTGTGGTTGTTTACATTCATTATTATTTTCCTTTTAAATTGCTTATTAATTGGCATGTGAGTTTTCATAACATGTACATGTTACTATTTTCTTTGTAGATTTTAAGGATCACATATATATCAGTTATTTCCATTAAGGTTCATTCCTCAAACAATGCCCAACTTGAAAGACTTTTCTACACCCTTATTGAGGCTTTTGTTATGGCCACTTTGGAGCTTAATTACTTGTAACTTATTTGTATTTCTAATAGCTAACATCTAGCTATATCATATGACCTTCTAGAAAGGTCTTTAATATGGCTTTTCAAGCCTCAAGAATATGTCAATTATCATAAGCCTTTGATTGAGGCTTTGCCTCTCGAAGAGATTTAATTCATATCACTTTTTCTTTACAATATTTAAAAGATATGATAAATACTTATTAATTATAACATATATATATTCTCGCATGTATATTGTAGACACTTAAAAATGTCTTGAATGATATCATGTACATGAATCTGATATACTAACACCGTTTCATCCTAAAACCCATCCTCTTTTTGCTTAATTGATTAAATTAGCTTAGCTATTTTATTAATTTTGTCATTTTCATCTATTAATCTAATTGACCTAATTGGGTTAATTCACCCCTTTCATGCTAACCTTTCATCCTTTTAAATTGGATAAATTAACTTATCTAATTTAAATCCCTAAGTCCTCTTATTTAATTAAATAACCCTAAGTTATTTAATTAAATATCATATCACTTCCCCATTTTTCATTAAATCATTTATTTAATGAATATCATATAATTCTCCTAATTTGCATAATTGAAACTTTATTTAATTGTCAAATTACTAATTAAATCTAATCCTCCCACTTGTAAGAGAATATTCCTCCTTTGCATGCATTCCTCCAAAAAGGAGTATTCCTTCCCCCTTTGCACATTAAAATTTGGTTTTAATTAACTAAATATCTAATTTTCCTCACCCATCATGAGAATATTCTCTTTCTTCACTCATTTGAAAAAGGGAATGTTCCTTTTTATAACAAACTTTCAACAAAGCTTCTTGTGCAAGTTTTGAAAGTGTGTTTGTTTGGATGAATGTAAGCCCTTGATTAAATATCAACTTGCACTCTCAACCCTTGATGGGAATCCATGATCCATGCCTTCATTTTCCTTCCATCCTAACCATTGATTGATTCCTTTTGATCTTGACCATCTATTTCATTTTTCCTATTCTATAAATAGAGCTTGCATCTATTGAATAGAGATCCATCTTTTAATAGTAAACTTATGCTATTAAAATCACTCATCTTGCACTAACATTTTATGTTTTTAAAAAAAAATTAGGTTAATTTACTTGCATTATTAGCTTAGAGCATCCATTAATGGCTTCCATGGTAACTTAGGTGATATTTAGCATATTTTGAAATTAGGGTTTTAATCTTTTGAATCTTGCATACATTTAGAATAGCTTTGCATACACTCACATCGATCATCTTAGCTTTTATCATGTTAAAATAGCTTTCATTATGTTTTACAACACATCTTTCATTGATTTCGTCAATTCTCTTCAATTTAATCGATTGAAACAAGCTCATTATCCAAGGGATTGGGAAAGGTTCAACATCAATGTGACACCACTCCCCCAACAAGATAAGTTTCAATGGATTAGAATAGATTTTTATGAAGTTTTTGTATTTTAATATGTTAGTTTTGATGGATTCTTAGCTTAGTTTACATTGAATGATCTTATTGGGATTGATGCATAGTGACTTAATTATACTTGGAATCCTTATGAATCAAGTGTAGCTATCCCATACTACGTCATCGATCACATTTTGGCACTAGAAGGAGGGCATGAACTAATCAATCTAACAAATTTCTTGTTAAATTTTCATTTTTCTTGTGTTTATAGGCTCAACGACGCTATTGAAAATTCACTGATGCACCTTAGATGTGTCACCATACAATGACGCATTTGATCTTGAAAATAATGATGCATGTTTAATTTAGTGACGAATAATTAATTTCGTCGCCGCTTAATTCAAATAGAAACACTAGACTAATTTCTTATCATAGCATGAATTTTAATATAGCGACACAATTGATTGGGTGATGCTATTGATGTCACTGTTTATTGTAGAGCGACACAGTCAATTTTTTAATACAGCGATGTACTTGCGATATGGCAACGCATTTGATGAAATTCAGTGACAATTGATTTCAACGTCGCTATTTACTAGTAAACAAAAATGAACTTGAATTTTAACATGTGTTTTAATTTTTTGACTTCATCTGCTTGCTAACATGTCAAGTTAACTTCTCTTTTTTTGTTTTGAGGCTAATTGGTTTTATAGGTTTGGGAAATAAAATTCAAAGTGAAGGAGCATATCATCATCTAATTTTATAATTGTAGAAAATGTTTTGACACTAATGGGGCAATTATAACCCATTTATGATGCTTTATTTCATGTTTAAGGATCAACTAGATTTCGTTTGGGTTTAAAATGAATGTTAAAATTGGTATAAATTGAACCCTCACTTCATTATGCTTGTTGGTTTAAAATTAAACAAAATAATCTACATACTTCATTTGGTGCTTAAAAAAAATAACAAATTCATTATGTTTATCAAGGTTAAAATGAACATGTGTCTGATTTGCTTGTGTATGCTTATTGTGTGTATCCTCTCCCCTTGTGCTTCATGTGATCTTGGGTGAAGAGAAACACGCAAGTATTCCTTTTCTTCTTGGGAGTGCCTATCCTCTCCCCTTGCACCTATTGGTAATCTTGGGTGAGGAAAAACATTTTAAGCTTCAAACATGTGTTACCTTTAGAGGGCTTTCCTCCCAACTTGTGAGAGGGAACGACCCAAGTGGTGCTTTAATTTTGGTATGTTATAGAAATAATTGGTTGTGGCTATTTAAGTAATTAAGTAGCTAGTGTTGTCCTATACCGACAAATGTCTCCCCTAGTATCCTTGTGATGCATGTTAAACCCCTTAGATATTTCTAAGAGCTGGGAGGCCTCCTAATTAAGTAAATCACCACGTGTATAGCTCTAGTTTATCCTGAAAGTCTAAATTATGAACCTTGTTATTAGTGGCTCACCATTTCCTCTAAAGTGTATTTTAAAGTAGTGCATGGGAGGTGCACCACTCCCAAAAGTTACTTACCATGTCCAATTTTTGGTTGAGGTAATAAAGTAAATGGGGAAGGGACTTCTTTGCTTGGCGTGTCAAGACGGTACATTTCCTTGACATAGCCTATTTGTCCACTCCATCTTCACGGATTAATCATCTCTTAGGGGATGATGGTAAGCCTACTAAGAAATACACACCTTAACTAGGATTGTTCATGCTTGTGGGTCAGTTTAATACTTTGCTTGGCTCCAAAACATTGCAAACAAACATTAACGATATTTCTCAAAATTTCAAACCATTTGTTCTAAGTATGGATAGCCTTTGAAAATTCCTTAATATTGATGCTTGTCCTAAGGATTTATATCCTTAGATACTGCTAAATATTTTGGTTTACATCTCAATCCATACTTTCCAAAGTTAACCTAGGTAACTATGTCCCTAAATTCATCCTTTTTCACAAAATGGACTTTGTGATATGAATGATGATTTTGACATAGACATTTAGTTTGAAACTTAAGCAAGACAAGTGTTTGTGGTAAAAAGAAACTCATTAAGTAAGATAAATTGACAAATTGAACCCCACATGACCATTTGGCGTCTGATCACTACAGTTGAATGACCAAACCTTACACCCATTATCATTCAACCAAACTTTGAACTAATTGAAGGAGAACAAACAAATATAATTACTAGTTTGAGGAGCTTCACTTTTGAAACAAAAGAAACACCAAGACAGTGGAGAAACACAGCAAACATCTTAGATAAACAAGAGAAAAATGTTGATATTATGGCCAAAAGGCCCGTGTTACCTCCTCCTATGTGGTAATAAATATCCTCTTTTTCATAATCTTAGGCTTGTCTTAAATGATCTCTCACAAAATCAAAATGTAAGGAAATCTTAGGTGCGAAACAAACTCTCCTAACGCCAAAACCTCATGGAAGAATGTAGAGGTGACTTTAAATTTTTCAATTACAGCCCAATTAAGATACTCATGACAGAAATAACAGAAACAAAGAAAAGAACATACACAGATGGACACCAGATTTACGGGAAAACCCTTACGGGAGAAAAACCCACCACACCAAGAAAATTCTCTTTGTATTACAATAAAAGGAAATTACATATAGAGTTCAGACTTAACTTTCTGATGTCAATTTACAACAACAACATTTCCTTGATTAACCTTGTACAGAATAGCTCTTAGAAAACATACAATGAATTTACACAGATCAATCTGGGTATGTGCAGGATCATGATGGGCCAAACAGGCCCTTAAGTGGCAATGAAAATTCAAAAAAAATAGAGTTAGGCAACTTGATGTAAAAATTTGAATAAGTTATCTATATTATTTCAAAAACATGTAAGAATAGAATCTGTGGGAAATTGAATGTAGTTTCTAAACTACTAGGTTTATTTTTTAAACAAAATCTATTTGGTGAAAATTTGAAATTTCAATGCAAGATACTTAAATTTTAGGAAAAATAAGTGTAGTTCCATCCTGACCACCCTAACCATAATAAAATGATAATATTTTTTATGAGATTTAGATATAATTAGAGGACCTATGTCCGGATGTGATGCATATTTTTTGTAATTTTTCCAAGTAAATAATTAATTATGAATTTTTTATTACAACTTTTAAAAAATATAAAACTCGTGATGTCCTCACCTTAACTCTGGTCAAAACTTCATGAAATCTATATTTTTATA
>VDFB02058242.1:551852425-551877604 GCA_007258455.2 Sequoia sempervirens
AAGTCCCCTTGTGATTACTAGCAAATCACAAAGCCCATTGAGCTTACCACACGTCAAGACTTGACATAAGAAACCTTGGAATCTTGAAATGATCTTCTTGCAATCTTAGCATACGAGGTGGTTTTTAAAGAGAGGATAGGGTGTCTCTGGGATTTTTTATTCTGATGTACAAGTGTGTCATAAAACACGATTAACAAGTTGAAGATAAGGGGACGGACAATGCTTTCCCTCAACGGTTTGCCATTGTCTTGGGAGTCATATATTCAAGGAATTAGTGCAAGGTCCAAACTCCCGAAGTTCGATTGTTTGAGGGCTGATTGCATTCATTATTCATCAAGATTGATGGTTAGAGGTGTTGGCCAAAATTCTACTAATGAAGAGATTCATGTTCTTGCCGCCTAACCTTCAAAGAAGAAAGGAAGAAGTGGAAAGAAGGGATTCTTCAAGAGGAATCGAGACAAAGGAAATGATGGTGCTCCCCCTTCCAAGAAGAAGCGAGACTTGTCCAAGATTCAATTCTTTAGGTGTGATAAGTTTGTTCACTTTTCCAAACATTGTTCAGATAGACCTAAGCATCAAGCCTCCGTTGTAGATGAAGATGATGTTTCTCCACAGAAGAATGAATATTTGTTTTGCTCAGCATTGTCAAGCAATGTACCCACTGACACCAACACTTGGTTGATCGACAGTGGTTTTCTCAGAAAGAGGGAGTTGATTATGAAGAAACATTTGCTCATGTTGCTCATTGCACTTCTGTCAGAACTATCATTGCCCTTGCTGCATCAAGAGGATGGAAGATTCATCAAATGGACGTGAAGACAACTTTTCTCAATGGCGTGATTGAGGAAGAAGTTTACGTCGAGCAACCTGATGGTTTTTAGGTTCATGGGAAGGAGTCACATGTGTGTAAGCTGAAGAAGGCCTTGTATGGTCTTAAGCAAGCTCCTCGTGCATGGTACGAAAGGATTGATTAGTACCTGTCTAGTTTGGCCTTCTTGAAGAATGATGTTGATTCAAATCTCTACTTCAAGGTAATCAATGGTGATGCATTAATATTGGTACTAATTCATGCTTCTAGGCTGCATATATATATATATATAATATTTTTACATGTTTTCTCCATTGTTCGGCCCCTACACCACAAGTAAATGGTTGCATAGTGTGTGGAATGAGGGGGCAGCAGGCCTGTAATTGAAATCTTTTCATCTATCAGCATCTAGTTGTTACTTATGCAATGTGAAGTAATGCTTTGAGTTTGAAAGATGTGCAATGCAATGTAATCAATAATATGAATAAATTTTTAATTATTAGTTATGTAATGTGAAGTAATTGCATAACTGCTTAGGTTGACTTTGTAAAACCTATATTGTAATTGACATTTTTTCATCTATCAGCATCTAGTTGTTACTTATGCAATGTGAAGTAATGCTTTGAGTTTAAAAGATGTGCAATGCAATGTAATTAGCAATATAAATAAACTACATAATATAACCATTCTTTTTATGCTATTTTACATCAAGATAGATATTTAACCATTGCTCACTTGATTAAATTTTCAAAGAGTTTAATTATGCACATGAGGAGGCAATTAAATTTTGATTGTCAACTTCTATATATCAAATTATCCAATAATCAAGTGTATGTCCATATACAAAAATGGCATCAAGCGTAACTCAAACAAAAATTACACACAATATGTGGCATATGCCATCTCAAATTTATCTATTCAATATTTACATGCCAAAATGTCTATCTCATCCTAAACTACTAGTGGATCATCAAAATGGAGCCTCTTTGAAGCACTCGTTGCCTCACGAAGGTAAAATTTTGCACAAAGAAAAGTCAAACCAAATTGAGATTAGTTATACTATATATAATTTAAAATCGAATAATTAACATCAAAATAAATATACATTGAATTATAATTGAACTCTAAAATTGAAATCTTGATTACCTGAAATATACGTCTCTTCAAAGGGTTAGGAGTCCTAGAATATGCCCCTCTCAAAGAACCGACCAAACCATCTTTTGTAATTTCAATCTATATAGGTGAACAAAAACATAAAAGTGATCCAAGTTAGCATACAATTGTCAGTAATAGTAACATATAAATACCAAACACAAAATAAAATGAACACATACTTCTTTAGGTTGATCTTTTTCTTTATCTCTTTTAGGTGTTTCGACACCTCCTCCTTGAGGTGCTTCAACACCTCCTCCTTCAAGTGTTCCAATACGTACTACTTCGGGCGTTATGGCCCTTGTCAACAAGGACCTATAGCTCATAATTCCTTGCACATAAAAATGACAAGTACATATGAAACTACCAATCTATGTCGATGTATGTAAAATCAATATAAGATCTTAAAATTCTTAATTCAATCAAATTTGAGTTCAATTACCTTCCCCTTATCCAACATTGCACTTACATAATCTAGATAAGGTTGCACCTCACTCACACTAGGTATTTCCTACAAGAGGAAAATAAGATAAACATATAAGTTATTATATAATTTCATTAATGACAATTCAAATGACAAGAAAGTATATAATAAATAAATGTAAATGAGTGAGTGCAAAAATATATACTGTGTGTGTGTGGAGGCCAAATGAAATGGCCCTCAGGGTGCTATCTGTCACTTGTGTCAACTCCTCCTTGGACATCATCTATTAAATAGACCATGTAAATAAATATTAGTACATTATACTATCTCTTATTAATATTCATTTAAAAGGAAACAAATGCAAGTTATGAATTCACAACTTAAATTTTACTGTGTCACTATTCCATTTGTCCTCCTCTCTATGAGAGGAGGGATACATCTGATTGTGCTCCACTCCCCTGCGTCCGATCTATAATGTCCACATCATGGAAGTCATAATTGGAAGTGTCCAAGGGATGCTTGACAAGCTATAGAAGAGGACCCAAGCATATTTGGTGACACATGGAGCAAGTATGTGGTACACAAATATGTGGACCTGACGAGGATAGCCCTTGGCGGCACTCGAGCCATCACCAACATCACGGGAATGTGGGTGAGCTCCCTCTGAAGCATGTGAAACCAAAGACCACTCAAAGAGTGAATAGCGTGGATAGTCTGTGTGGCCGCATCCTACATAATATCTAGATGGTATACTAAAGGTGGCGGAGGAAGGGGAGGAGGGGGAACATATGGGTGGGGTATTACTCTAACTGCCCCTGGTCTATCCTGGGGCATACCTCCACCAACGCCCTGGAAGGGTTTAATGTCAAAGTAATTGACATGATGCCCTAACACAAACTTAGCATATAATTTTTTTATAAAGTAAAATGGTATATCACAATTGTTGCTCAGTGGTTTCAAAAAAACCATACACCAACAATCCCAAAAGTTTTCTACAATGTCTCTATGAGTGCACCATTTTATAGAAAGTTTTGTTTTATTAACATTAAGCAAACCAGTGCGGGGGTTAACAAATAAAGAGGCTATTTGGGCTTTGGTTATTCCAAGATCTTTCACATCATCATAGGACAATCCACATGCATAATATTCTCTCATGTCTTCTCGCCACGAATGAAAGGCATTATGTTGCGAGGAGAGGGTTTCTATGTTTTTAATTATTTCTTTCATTGTGTTTGACATCTCAAATAATCGAGGGACTCTCGTATAAACTTCAGAAATGCCCCTTAATTGTTGCAATTTTTCACAAATTAATTCTTCAATTGATGGCTGTGGAGGTGGTGGAGCATTTGGCATTTGTGCATTTTCATTGTCAGTAGCCATAATGCCTGATTAAAGTTAAAAACAAATTAATCTAATTAAAATTAGACAATATAAATGAAAATATTATAAAAATACCCTAGTTTTTAAAAAAATCCAACAAAACCCTAGTTTTTAACAAAAATCTATAAAATTCTCTAATTTTTAATCCAAATACATAAAAACACTATTTTTAAATCAAAATCCATTACAAACATTCAATTTTCATCAAAATCCATACTAAACTCAATTTTTTCATAAAAAATCTATCAAAAACCCTATTTTGAAAAAAATCTATAAAAAATTAACTAAAATTACACAAATCTAATTGAAAATTTGATTAGAGCAAAGAAAAACCAAGAATCTAACCTTTTGAAGATGGATTTGCGCGAAATCGGATATCTGATTTGCAGAATGAAGTTTTCACTGTGCGCCGAAATGTGAAATGAGTTTTAATCAGGCCAAAATCAAATATATATGTGTGTCCCAAATCGGATATCTGATTTGGATTGGATATCCAATTTGGATCAGATATTCGATATGGAAATCTAGGTTTAGGCTTTGCTTTGGTAGTGTGTACTGACACCCAAGCCACATAAAGTCAACTCAACATTTTCACGTTTTTGAGTCGATGAAACACGTAATTTTTTCTCCATTGCCACTTTTTGGCATACCATGATCCTGCACATACCCATCTGTCTTCAATCAAACAACAATGTTACTCATCAAACTGTTCATCATCATCCGCCATTGCCCAACTTAGTCATTTTTCTCACAGTCTGTTCATCTCCCTCACAGGAATGGTCACAACAGTCCAACTGCTAATAGTTTACATTTCGCTACTCTGATTGGTCGAAAATAGACCATGTAGGATAGTCATTTAGTCAAGGCGTTCAAACAATATCACATGTCAATGAGACACTAAGCCATGTCTCCCCGATGCCACAATACCTAACTGTTGTTATCGACCAGAGTCACCACCATCGGCAAGAGTCATATCGAGTTCAAACCTGTAGCTCAAACTCACTCTATCTCTAAGACATCACATCGATAACCACTACAGAACCATCGTCCAAACCATCGCTATTGGTGAGAGGTCATATCGAACACAAAACCATCTTGTTCAGATCTATCGACAAGAGTTTCGCTATCACCAAGAGTCTTATAGAACCTTATGTCATACTGATGTTCATCATGCAGAGCTATCGGCGAGACAAGTGCTATCGGCAAGAGCTCATACTAAAATCACCTTCCTATCGGCGAGAGGAACCTTATCACTAAGAGTTCATACCGACTGCAAATCCATCAGCCAAGAGTCTTCCCAACGATCACCAGGAGCCAACCCATCACCGAGACAAGAGCTATCAGAATGAGTCACCTCGAAGGTTCAACCGTCTTCCCGATGTGTTCCATCCATCGCTAATGTGTAAAACCTCATCCTCAGTCGGAATGAGTCATTCTAAATGTTCAAGCCTCTCCCCGATGACTTTTGTCGCCACGAGTCTCCCCGATAACAATTAGAAACCCACTCGTCGGCAAGAGATCTATCTGGGCGGAATGAGATGGAAGTTTCATAGCGATCAACATGTCTTGCCGATAACTTAGACATCATAGTTCAGAGTATATTAGAAGATGTCTCTTAAAGAATCACCACAATCGAGATAGCTCAATAAGGAGATGTTTTCTTCATTATTTCATGAATGAACTAGATCTACGCATTTCACAAGAACTTCTCATTGATCATTGAGTCTTTAGAGTTTGAACACTTTAGAGGTATAACATGTTTCTCACTAACTTGGTCTTGCAAAACAAAGGTTCACTCTAGGTCAACATTGGGTCGAACATTTCATCCACCCCTCATCATATTTTATCCTTCACTTCACCAAATTTTGTAAACTTTTGAACACACCAACACTTTGGTCTTAGACATCTATCAACACCAATCCCTACTTAGCTACTTTGTATGTGAAATGAATCCTTTTCCATTCATTTAGTTAAGTTAGTTATCACTTTTGGAATAGTTTATCTTGAAGGTTACAAGTCTACCTTAAAGATTCACACATTCATTAAACATCCTTTATCCAAACATCAAACATCAAACTTATAAGTCAAAAGTGTTGTCCCAAAATTTTTGCAAAGATCACTACCCACATCATTCACCTTTTTCATCTTCAATTATCACCATTGCTCCAAAAAGACTTAGAGTGTCCCTTTTACCAAAATTTGAGTCAACTAGATAGTTTAAACATTACAATTCTCAACACAACTCTCTAATAGGTGACCCATAGTCTACAATAAAGACAAGATCACAACACAATCTAGAATCATGGAAAAAGCCAAAGTCACTTTCACCTCAAGTGATCCCAATCCTCAAGAATTTGATCCAAGAATTCATGTTACCCCATCACAACAACCCTTGTCTCCATCAGGACCATATGAGATAGAAGACATTATGAACAACCCATTTGAACTTAATAAGGAATAAATCATGGAGTACAAACAAGAACATCAAAACTTAGAAAAAATTTCTCCATTTTCCCCATATTTTGTTGTGTAATCATTGACAAAAGGATTGACTTCATCCACCATTCAAACAACTCCATCGCTAAGGTTAAGTCACACACCAATTCCTAGTCTTGCATCTAGTCTTGCTAAGGACTTTGGCCACACTCTTCCATTGGAAAGTAACATAGTTATGAGTACCCTCAACACCAATCCTTCTCAAAACACCACTTGGACACCAAAATTTGGTGCTCCCCCCATTCCTAATAATCCTTTACATCAACATAAACCACTTACACTTCATGAATCCACGACAACCTCAACATATCAAGGGTACCCCTCTTCATCCATCCTAGGCACAAGTACCACAAGTGTGCCCAACATCACACGAGGAAGTGTGGACCAAGTGTCGCAAATAGACCCAAAAGGGAAAATTAATCCCCTTACGTAAATTCAACCTTCAACGCAATATGGGACACCTTTATCAAATCCCCCAATGAGTTCATCCATCCCATTAATTTCCCAAAACATATATGTCCCATCCATCACCAACCCAACTCAAAACAACCCCTTGGTCACAAACCCCATCAACCAGGGTAATACCTTGACCACCTTCCAAACATAAGGAAATCCCCAAAACATCGATCAAGGGAATCCTTTCAATCAATGGACTCAAGGTCCTAGTGTGCCATTTCCATCGCAATACCTAATGGCACCATCATCATCTTTCTCCACTATCCCTCTCATTATGCAAAATCAAATGGGACCTCAAACTTATATTCCTCCATCCTAATCCACCATCTTACAAGGAATTGTAAACCAATGGAACCCCCAACCTCTCATCAACAGTTGACAACCCGTGCAAACCATCAACACCTAAAAACCATTGTAGATGT
Organism: Sequoia sempervirens; assembly: GCA_007258455.2. Taxonomy (NCBI): domain Eukaryota; kingdom Viridiplantae; phylum Streptophyta; class Pinopsida; order Cupressales; family Cupressaceae; genus Sequoia; species Sequoia sempervirens. The sequence continues at coordinate 551,859,564 of VDFB02058242.1, forward strand.
CCCAACAACCAATCAATCCTATGTTGCAAGCACATTCCCTAGACTTGCAACAAGCGCAACATGCATATCAACAAGTTGTACAATAACAACAACAACAAGAAGAAGCATCCCTAGCAACATAGCAACAACAACAAGCACAACAAGCACAACAAGCAACCTTAGTAGCACAACAACAACAATAACAACAACAAGCAGCCTTAGCATCACAACAAAAATAGCAACAACAACAAGCAGCCTTAGCAGCACAACAAGCACAACAACAAGCCCTTGTGGTGCAACAACAACATTAGGCCCAACAACAATCCCTAGTAGCACAACAACAAGAAGTAATCTTAGTAGCACAACAATAAAAACAACAAGCCTTACTAGCCCAATAGTATTCCCAACAACAACAAAAACAAGGTTTATACTATAACCCCCAATAGAACATTGTCAACCCAAACACATTAAGAACATATACACCTCCACCACAATCACCCTCACAATATCCCACACCACCATACACACTATACAACACCTCATCATATCAAAATCCAATATACAACTCATCTTCCTTTCCATAATATGTTCTCCACCAAACCCATAAGATGATGTCACATTGCAACTTAAGGCATTAACACAAGAAATGCAAGATATCTGGATGGGAAAAATGAAGAAGCCCCATACACAACAAAACCTATGCCCATATCGATTTGATCAAATCATCGCAATGGTACCATTCCCTCTCAGTTTTGAAGTCCCCAAATTTGATAAATGAAAAGGGAGAGGAAGCCTTATGGACCATGTCAAAAAGTTTAGTGCCATGTGTATCGAGGTCGACTACAATGAGTCCTATTTGATGCACCTCTTTCCATGAAGCTTGACAAAACCAGCCATCGACTAGTTTTCTTAGTTACCTCTAGGTATCAAAACCTCCCAAGAAATCATTGATAGATTCATAGATCACTTCTCCATTAATTTTGACATAGATGTGAGCCTAGAAGAGTTGCACTCTCAAAAAAACACAAAGGAGAATCTTTTGCCAATTTCTTACAATGATAGAGGCAAAGGGCTAGTAGGTGCAAGTAGCCAATGCCTTATGAGCAACAAGTGGGGATTATCATAGAAAATCTAGATCTAGATCTATCCTTCCACTTGAAGATGTGGTGGATTACCTCTTACAATGAGCTTGTCCCTAGATCCCTTAACATCAAGAGAGCTCTAATCTCATAGGGAAATACTCAAGCCTACAAAGACAACCGCCCATCAACCAACTCAAACGAAAAGCCTCATATTTGGGCTAAGAATAAGAACGTAACAAATGATGGTGTGGTAGATGCTAAGGTGATCCTAAGTGTTCCTAGGCCAAATTGTTGAAAATTGAAGGTGAAATTGTAGTTTAAAACTTGTAATCCTATGAGACTGTAGATTAAATTAAGTATTCTTTGTCACAATTTCTTTGTGGGTGATTAATCTAATTAATTTTATTTTATCAATTGTAGAAGTAGATAGAAGATTGTAGAAGAATGAGACAAGATAGAAGTGACACAGCATATACATGGAGAAACCCTTTCGGGAAAAAACTCCACCACCAGAATCAATAGTGCTCATATTATTTAACCTTAGAACAAGATTACAATAGCATTCTATCAATCCTTGATTGAGATGCTTCTTTGTCCTTCAACAATTCTTCTTCACAACCTCCAATAAACTTTGATAAAACTCTCTTCAACTTGTTGCAATTAATAGATAATTATAAATATTGTAAACTCCAAAGAGTTGACAACTACAAGAGGATAAAGCTCCTCACAAATATCTATGCCATTCTTGTGCAAGTAGAGCTCTTTTGTGAAAAAAAAATGTAAAACCAAGTCCATCAATTTGGGTGTCCCAAACTGAAGTCTTAACTAATTGTTGGTTTTGAAGATATCTTGTAAGCTTCTCCTCAAAGTTGGTGCCCAAGAATGGGCCCCACTTAACTAAGCCTTGTAAATATCTTCTCATGCAAAGGTGTTAACTCCAAGATCTCAACTTGGGCACCCAAGGTGGGTCCAAGTCAATCTTTGTTAACTGAAACATATCTCTCCACCATTCATGCAAACATCATGCATGATTGATCATCCCCTGTTAACTAAAAGTTTCAACCTGTTATCTATCATGCAACTCAAGTCAACTGAATTCAACTACATGCAACTCAAACTAACTACATGCATCTAAAGATAACTGAACCATAACTGAACTAAACTAAACTAAACTAAATTGAATTGAATTGAACTAAAACTAAACTAAACTGATAGTGCCACTCCACATACATTTTAAATAGCAATCCCTACTTTGTAGGAACAACACATGCATTACATAAGAGTTATCATTTCACCAAATAGTTAACTGAAACAAGGTGTGTCCCACCTCCCATGTGAGTGCCCCATGTGCTCCTATTTTGTAGGATCTCTTCTTGGGCATCCCCACATGTTCCTATCATTTAGGAATAATTACAAATGTCAATTTACATTTCATTTAAATTTAATCTCTTTCTAGTCCTTGTGTTGGGGAACACTTTCCAAGGACTTAGGAGATACATCAAATATGTTTAGGATTACAATTAAATGGCATCCTATTCCCAACATTCTTCCACTTGACATTATAAATTGAAATTATTCTAAACAAGGAATCATTATTATAAATTGATCAAGTACAACACTCAAGGACAATGGCCTTCCTACACCAAGAGAACCTATCTATAGGAACTAGTTTCGTAAGAAAATCTACAAAATTGATTAAAGTGTCAACTTTCTCAATCAATACATTCCCACTCTCAATCAATTCTCACACAAAGTGATACTTAACATCAACATGCTTAGTACGAGCATGATACATAAGTTTTTTGGCTAAACAAATAGCACTCTGACTATCACATTCAAGTCTAATTTGCTTGCAACTAAAACCAATACCTTTCCCAAGTCGTTGTAACCAAACGACCTCTTTAGAGGCATGTGTAGCAGTCATGTACTCTGCTTCTATGGTGGACAAAGCAACCATGGGCTGCCTCTTACTCATCTAACTAACCGCAGCTCCAAACAAAGTAAACACATAGCCACTTGTTGACCTCTGACTGTCCAGGTCTCCTGCCCAATCTGAATCAACAAAACCTTGTATGTCCAATTTTTTGTACATAATATCAATATCATTAGCACCATGATAAACCAAAAATTAATCATAAGTACCTCGTAAATATCTAAACACCATCATAACATAATTCTAATATTCTTTACCAGGGTTAGACATAAACCTACTTAGAACTCCCACTGCTTGGGCTATATCTAGTCTTGTACAGACCATTGCATAAATTAAACTACCAACTCCACTAGCATATGGAATTTCAGACATTTCCTCATGATAAAAATTATATTTAGGACACATGTCTAAACTTAACTTCGTTCCAACTAATAAAGGAATATTAATTTGTTTACTATCATACATGTTAAACTGTTTCAAAATAGTATCAACATAGTTGCTTTGACTTAAGAAAATCTTTATGTTACCTCTATCTCTATTGATCTCCATACCAAGGATATATTTTACAGCCCCTAGATCTTTCATCTCAAATGTGCTAGAGAGTTGTGTTTTTAATTTTGTGATCATTACCTTGCTATTACCAATAAACAACATGTCATTTGTACATACAAGATAATAATTAAAAGTCAATCATCAATACATTTTATGTAAACACAATGATCTTTCTCACTCCGAACATAACCAATTTTCAATGCAAAAGCATCAAACCTCTAGTACCACATTCTTGGTGACTATTTGAATCCATATAAAGATCTCTTTAACCTGCAAACCAATTCTTCATTTCCTTTTACAACAAAACCATCAGGTTGCTTCATATAAATCTCTTCATCAAGATTCCCACACAAAAAAGTAATTTTCACATCCATTTACTCTATCTCAAAATCATAAGCAGTAGCAATAGATAAAAAGAATCTAACAGAAGTTAATTTAGCAACAGAAGAGAATATTTCATTAAAGTCAACTCCCTCTCTCTAGGAGTAGCCCTTGGCTACTAATCTAGCCTTGTACCTTTCAAGATAACCATCTGCACCAATTTTCTTTTTGAAGATCTAGTTACAACCAATGGCCTTTCTTCCTTTGGAAAAACTCTCAAGATCCCATGTGTCACAAGTATACAAGGATTTCATTTCCTCATGCATAGCTTGTGACCAAAGCTTGTTCTCATATGAAGACAAAGCTTACCTGTAAGATCTAGGTTCATCATTAGTACTCATCAAAACAAATATACAATATAAATCAAGTGGGCTATACCTATCAATGGGATTCCATTGTCTTGTGGATCTTCTCAAAGGGGTTTCTTCTTGTTCCTTAGTATGCACATCATGAGCATCTATGTTAGAAGAACTCTATGAACTCTCTTCCTTCAATCCATCCAATTGTTCTTCAACATGTGCATCTTCTTACTTCTCAGTATTTATCTCAAAATGCATTGTTCGAGAGGTATCCTTCTCCTTTGGTTGTTCTTCTCATGAATAAGCTCTAAATTCCCTAAAAAATCACATCTCTAGATAAAGTAATTTTTCGGGTTAGAGGATTCCAAAGCGTGTAACCTTTTACATTTTCACCATAACCTATGAATATGCATTTTTGTGCTTTTGGATCCAACTTAGACCACTTTTCTTTAGGAACATGAACGAAAGCCTCACAACCAAAGATCTTTAAATGTGCAACACTAGGTTTCCTACCTAACCACATTTCATAAGGGTTTTTATCTTCAATAAATGAACCAGGGGATCTGTTGATTAAATAACAATAATTACTTACAGCCTCGACCCAAAGGCACTGATCTAGCTTAGCACTACTTATCATACTCCTAGCTCTTTCCATTAAGGTTTGGTTCATCCTTTCTGCTACTCCATTTTGTTGAGGTGTATATGGAGTAGTTTATGTCTCACAATTCCTACATGCTTACAATAATCATCAAATTCCTTAGAACAATATTCACCACCATTATCTGATCTCAACACTTTTATCTTATGATCTAATTGTTTCTCAACCAATGCCTTAAATTCCTTAAACTTATCAAACACATCAGATTTTTTATGCATAAAATAGATCAAAGTGTATCTTGAGACATCATCAATAAATGTGACATAATATCTAGATTTTCCAATAGAGTCAATATCCATAGGACCCATAACATCCAAATGAATAATTTCTAATAATCTTTTAGCTTTATTTGTTCCTTTAGGAAATGAAGATCTAGATTTCTTTCCAAACACACAATGCTCACAAAATCCATTTTCTCCAATATTATAATCAGGAATAATGTCAACCAATTTCTTATTAAGAATGGTCCTAAGACCTTTTTCACCAATGTGACCCAATCTATGGTGCCACAGCACACATGTATTTTCAGGTTTAGTTACATTGGCTAATTTATTCAAAGTATAGGTATCAAGCTTAAACAAAGTCTCTTTCCAAGATCCTTTAGCAACCACCATATTCCCTTTCACCAATCTGCAACCACTTTTATCAAACGTCACATGCATTCCATAATCATTGAACTTAGATACAGAAAGTAAATTTCTAGCAAGTCTTGGAATATGTAAAACATCACTAAGGGCATTTACCCTACCATCACTAAAACACAACTTTACCTCTCCTTTTCCCATAATCTTTGTTGTGTTGTTCTCTCCAAAGAAGGAATTCCCTCCATCATATGCAGTATACTTCGTGAACCACTCCTTGTTAGGAGTCATATGATAGGAGCAACCTAAATCAATAAGCCAAGAGTCATCACTAACAATATTAGATGTAATTATCAATGCATCATTACCATCATCTAAGGATTTCTTTCTAGAAGCATCAAAACTCTTTTCTTGTTCTTACAATCCTTCTTTACATGTCTAGGTTTCCCACAATTCCAACACTTTATCTTACTCTTACTAGGGGTTTTAGACCGTTCTTTAGACTTACCCTTTCCTTTCTTGTTTGCCTTAGATTCCTTTTCGTTAGGCCTACCTCTTACAAACAAGGCATCTTGGGATCCCGTTTTAGACTTCCTCCTCATCTCCTCTGAGAGGAGAGTAGGAATTATATTGTCTATCTTAGGATCTACACCACTACCACTAATAGCAACAATTAGATTTTCCCAAGATTATGGTAAAGAACAAAGTAACAAAATGCATTTATCTTCATCTTCTAGCTTTACATCTATAGATGCTAACTGACTCAGAATCAAATTAAAAGCATTTAAATGATGTACAACAAAATCACCATCCTTCATCTTTAAAGAACACAACTTTCTTTTCAAATACAACTTATTAGTAAGAATTTTGATTTGATAAATATCACCTATCCTCTTCCACATTTTATATGTGGTAGTTTCATCTAAAACATTCAAGAGAACATCAACAAGACATAATCTTATGGTCCCTCTTTCCTTTTTATCAAGCTTAGTCCAATCCTCATTTGGCATCATTCTATATGGCTTTTTATCACTACAAACAGCTAACCACTGATCTCTCTCTTCAAGGAGATCATTTTTAATTTCCACATCCCATAACTAGATCCATTGAATATTTCAATATCTAAATGAGAATTAGAACTCATTGTGACAAACTTCTTTTACAAATTTGCAATAACACAAAAAAGCTCCCACTACAACCAAAAAACCTTCAAAATTTTAAGAGAAAGTGTCCCAAACTCTAACCAATCGTTAGCTCTGATACCAAATGTTGAAAATTGAAGGTGAAATTGTAGCTTAAAACTTGTAATCCTATGAGACTATAGATTAAATTAAGTATTCTTTGTCATAATTTCTTTGTGGGTAATTAATCTGATTAACTCAATTTTATCAATTGTAGAAGTAGACAAAAGATTGTACAAGAATGAGACAAGAAGATAGAAGTGACACAGCATATACATGGAGAAACCCTTTCAGGAAAAAACTCCACCACCAAAATCAATAGTGCTTGTATCATTTAACCTTAGAAAAATATTACAATAACACTATATCAATCTTTGATTGAGATGATTCTTTTGCCTTCAACAATTCTTCTTCACAACCTCCAATAAACTCTAATAAAACACTCTTCAACTTGCTGCAATTAATAGACAATTGTGAACATTGTAAACTCCAAAGAGTTGAAAATTACAAGAGGATAAAGCTCCTCACAAATATCTTCACCATTCTTGTGAAAGTAGAGTTCTTCTGTGAAAAACAATGTCAAACCAAGTCCATCAATTTAGGTGTCCCAAACTGAAGTCTTAACTGATTGTTGGTTTTGAAGATATCTTGTAAGCTTCTCCTCAAATTTGGCACCCAAGAATGGGCCCCACTTAACTAAGCCTTGTAAATATCTTCTCATGCAAAGGTGTAAACTCCAAGATCTCAACTTGGGTGCCCAAGGTGGGTCCAAGTCAATCTTTGTTAACCGAAACATATGTCTCCACCATTCATGCAAACATTATGTATGATTGATCATCCCCTATTAACTAAAAGTTTCAACTTGTTATCGGTCATGCAACTAAAGCCACTAGTCATGCAACTCAAGTCAACTGAATTCAACTACATACAACTCAAACTAACTACATGCAGATGAAGATAATTGAACCATAACTGAATTGAACTGAATTGAACTAAACTAAACTAAACTAAACTAAACTGGACTGAATTGAACTGAAATTGAAACTAAAACTAAAATTGAACTGAACTAAACTAAGTTGAACTAAACTAAATTGAAACTAAACTGATAGTGCCACTCCACATACATTTTAAATAGCAATCCCTACTTTGTAGGAACAAGACATGCATTACATAAGAGTTATCAATTCACCAAATAATTAACTGAAACAAGGTGTGTCCCACCTCCCATGTGGGTGCCCCATGTGCTCCTATTTTGTAGGAGCTCTTCTTGGACATCCCCACATGTTCCTATCATTTAGGAATAATTACAAATGTCAATTTACATGTTCATTTCATTCAAATTTAATCTCTTTCTAATCCTAGTGTTGGGGAACACTTTCCAAGGACTTAGGAGACACATGAAATATGTTTAGGATTACAATTAAATGGCATCTTATTCCCAACAGAAATAACAATCAAATAGCTAATGCTCAACCAACCATACAACAAGCTACACCATCACAAAACAATCAAATCAATAACATTGAAATGCAACAAAGATGAACCCCCAACAGGAACAACTATCTGAAATGCAAGTACACATGCAGTTGTCAAAATCTATTGAAACTATCATGAATAAATTGGTAAAGTCAAACTTGATAACGCTTCCCAATTTTTAAAACTACCAAGAACCATAGGATAAACCACCCTACTACAACGAAAAAGATCTTTGTGACTTTCACAAAATTAAAGGACATAAAACATCGATCTGTATGGGACTCAAAAATGTTATCAAAGATCTTATTGAAAATGGAGACATATCTTTTGAGGTACCAGCCAGCAATCAGGATTTGAAGATATATAAGAACCCTATGTCATATCATAGAAAATGAAACAACAATGGAAAAGGTAAGGATTACACAAACATGCAGCATGTCTATTCTAATTTAGTTGCTTCCTATGATAGTGCCATCACCGTCATCACCATCGAAGGGCCTAGTGTAGAGTGTGGAGTCACCGCATGACATGGAAAAGTCACCATACAAGGAGTCCCATCTCAACCTAGGGCACAACCTACTTTTCCAACATCAAACCCTAGCAAATGCAGTCTCTTAGATCAACTTAAGAAGACCCCCGTGCATATTTCTATCTTGGAACTATTGAGGCTATCCCCCGCACACAGAGAAATCTTAGAGAAGGATTTTTCCTCATCATATTTCCCTAATGATATGGATACAAAGCAATTTCAAGCTATGGTAGTGCATATCACTATCCCTCATCTTCTCACCTTCTTGGAACAACACCTACCATCACAACCATATCATAATTGTGTTTTACACCTTAAGGTCATTATTCATAAGAATAAGGTTAAAAGATTCTTAGTAGATGGAGGTGTTGTTCTAAACATTTACACCCTTAGTTGATCAAAAACCTAGGATATTCAAAGGATACTTTGAGAAATCAAAGAGTACCACCATCAAAGCATATGGAAATCAAGCACGGGTATCGCAATGCATCATCACATTACCCATCCAAGTAGCAATTGTCATTGCAAAGACTACATGCCAAGTGTTAGACCTTGATCTCCTCTATGACATCTTGCTTGGACGACACTGGATTCATGCCCTAAAAGTTGTAGCTTCAACCTATCACCATTGTGTAAAGTTTCCTTTTGAGGACATAAAAGTTACCATCCATGGAGATCTTGAGCCCTTTTTCTACTACAAGAATCTTGAGGCCAAGTTTTACAAAATACCCCAAATCCCTAAAAATGATGAAGGGCCTACACCATCCTTTCATTCATTGACCCATCTACCCTTGCATCTACCTCAGAAACAAAATCACCCATTGTGCAAAACATTCTTGATATCAAAGCAATGATCCAAGATGATGGTTGTGGAAATTATAAACTATAAAAGAACACCTTTGTGTTGGGAGAGCTACCTTTTTCTCCCAAATCTCATGGGAAACCCACACCTATCAACAAAGTAGTTGAAATAGTAAAGATGGCAGCTACTACCTTCACTAAGTGGGGGGATTTGAATAAAGAATATGTCAATGAGGAGGATGTATCTAAATTGTTATATCAAGATGAATGACTCGCCCCTACTCTTCCCATGGAAGATGAAAACAAAGGCTTATAGCTAATGAAGGGATGGGGGTACAACAAGAACAAGAAACTAGTACAAAATGACAATGGTTTGCTAGAACCCATTGATCCTAAGAAATGTCCAAAGAATCTCATTCTAGGATGTACTACTAGCAAGGTTACCCTTCTTGGAAAAGGTACTTCTGCTAAATGGGTTGAGGCTTCCTCTTCATTACTGACTTTGCATGATACTACCCTCCATGACTTCCCCCTTAATGTTGTCAGCCTATTTGAGAATAACTCTCTCTTCATGATATCCACAATATCTTTCACTCTGAATGATCAACCCATTGAAATTAGCCTAGTATACCCACAACTCATCGACTAGGACCAACAAGGACCACCAATTCTAGCTTTATTAAAAAACAATGAAGCAATATTAGAATTCATGGGACTTCATGACAACTTACCATGGGCAGATCACAAAGTTGGTTTTGATATATAACTAGACACAGGGGCATACTATGGGGAGACGATTGAATCCTTTAGTCAGAAAATTGATGACATGCAACTAACATGCAGATCTCTAAGTGAAAACCACATTGTGGCACTTTTTTATCCTAAAATAGTAAAAAGAAAGGACACATCTGAGGGTGAAAACCTCTCTGAGGTTCCCAAGGATGAGGGATTCAATCTATCCCTTAGTGAAATGCATCTAGAAAAGTTAGCAATATTGGCAAAAAGGCAACCCTAGTGAATGTGGGAATGGAAGAGGCACCAAAGATCACTTTCTATGTCAAATCCTTGTTGGATGAAGAACAAAAGAACCTAGCAGCATTCTTGAAAGAGCGAAGAACTAACTTTGCATGGCCATACACAGATATGCCTGGGCTTGATCCAGAAGTAGGTGTACATCATTTAGCAATCTATCTTGAAGCCAAACCAGTGAAGAAGAAATTGAGATAGATGCACCCTCAAATAGCACTCTTGGTGAAACTTGAGTTATAAAAGCTTCTTGACATCGAATTTATCCGACCCATTGACTATCTCGAGTGGGTTTCCAATCTGGTACTAGTCTCCAAACCCACTGGGGGCATCAAGATATGCATAGATTTCAGAGACTTGAACAAGGTGTGCCCGAAGGATGATTTCCCTCTTCCTAAAATTGACATCATCATTGATTTAACAGTTGGGCATGAGATGCTATCACTCATGGATGGTTTCTTAGGCTATAATCAAATCATGATTGCTAAGGAGGATCAACACAAAACTACATTCACTTTTTCATGGGGAACATATTGCCATTTGGGCAAAAGAATGTAGGAGCAACCTATCAAAGAGCAATGACCCTCATCTTTCATGACATGATCCACAAGACAATCAAAGACTATGTGGATGATATTTTGGCCAAGTAAAAAAAAGGAGTGAGCACATAGAAGTCTTGGGACCCATCTTCAATAGACTTGAAGGGTATAAGGTATGGCTAAACCTGAAAAAGTGTGTCTTTGGGGTTACATCAGGGAAGCTTCTTGGCTACATAATATCATAAAGAGAGATAGAAATTGATCCAACAAAAAGTGAAATTTATCCTTGACATGGAACCACCACAAACATTGAAGCAGATGAGAGGGTTACAAAGAAGGTTGCAATCCATTTGAAGGTTCATAGTGCAATTATAAGACAAAATCCACCATTTCTCGCATCTTCTCCATAAAGGAATAACTTACAAGTGGGATGAGAAGTGCAATACAAGTTTCCAAGAAATCAAGGACAACTTATTGACACCTCTAGTGCTCATGTCGTCGATACCAAACAAACCATTGATCCTATATATCTCAACAACATCAATAGCACTAGGTGCTCTTCTAGCACAACATGATGAAAACGGTAAGGAAAGAGCTATCTATTACATCAGCAGGACCTTGGTGGGGGGTGAAATGAATTACTCATCTATTAAGAAAGCATGCTTAGTGGTGGGTTTTGCTTCATAAAATTTTAGACACTACATGTTGTCACATCAAATCAAGCTTATTGCAAAGATTGACCCATTGAAATACCTGTTATCGAAAGCAACTCTCACTAAGCAAATGGTCAAATGGGTAATGATCTTGACTGAATTTGACATAGAGTATGTGGAGTGCAATACAATCAAAGGACAAGTGATCATGGACCAATTGGAAGAAGCACCTATCTATGCAGATAATCTTTTAATATATGAGTTTCTTGATGAATCATTGTTCCTTATCAACGCAACAGATCAATGGAAAATGTACTTTGATGGATTGTTCACCCAACATGGTTCAAGGGCGGGTATTCTTTTTATCACCCCTCAAGGTGATTAGATCCAAAATTCATACAAACTATCATTTCCATGTACTAACAACATTATGGAATATGAATCCCTAATCACAGGTCTAAGGATAGCAGTTCAATGGAAGATAAAAGATTTGAAATTCTATGGAGACTCCCAACTAGTTATCAACCAAGTTAATGATGACTACCAAACTAAGGATGATAAGCTTACTCCTTACAAGAAGATGGTAGAAAATATCAAGGATCTTTTCATTAATATAACTTTTGAGCAAATTCCTTGCATGAACAATCAAGCATAAGATGTTATGGCAACAATTGGATCATTGTTAAACATGCCACACAACATCCTTCAATGCAAATTCTTAGTAGAACAACTTATTGTACCAACTTTTGAAATCCCTGAATTTGAATTTGCATGTCATTGTTGGTCCTAGTCCCCCATGGTATCATGATAAATTCACCTCCCTTAGCAAAGGAACCCTCCCCTCCAATATCACCTCTAACCTTAAGAAGACCTTTGTTAAAAAGGCATCCTGATTCATGATCCTAGGTGATACATCGTCGAAGCATCGAGGGAACATTACTACAATGTCTCAACCAAGAGGAAGCCTTGATTGCCTTAATAGAAGTACATGATGACATATGTGGTTCCCATTCTGGTGGTATGAATTTAGCTAAGAAACTATTGAGGATGGGGTATTACTGGCCAACCATGGAAAGAGAAGCCCATCAGTACATGTAAAAGTGTGTCCAGTGTCAATAGCATGGAGATCTTATTCATGCTTGTCCTCATAGGAAAGATTACTCCCACCTCATGTAATGACCATAAGCTCATCACAACCACCACTGAGTACTTTACCAAGTGGGTAGAAGCCATTCATATGACCTACATAACAAGAAAAAAATTTGCCAAATTTATCCCAAATGACCTTATCTACTGTTATGGTGTTCCACAATCCCTTATCTCAAACAATGGAACACCCTTCAAGAATCAAGATGTGAAAGAGTTATGTCAAAGGTTCAACATCCAACATCGATTCTCTACTCGGTATTACCCCCAGGGCAATGGTCAAGCTGAGGCTATAAACAAGACCATTCTAAAAATCCTAAAGAATACGGTCAATGAAGTTGGTCATGATTGGCATCTGCAGTTAAATCTTGACCTATGGGCCTATCGAACCAGTATATGCATGCCTACAAGTGCAACCCTGTTCTCCTTGGTCTATAGATTAGAAGTCATTCTTCCTATCGAGGTTGACCTTCCTTCATTGTGATTGTCACTGCAGAACCTAATCATTGATGAAGAGTATAAATTATCTTAGCTAAATGAGCTAGAATTCTTGGATGAGCGTCGTATTGACACTCTTAATCACTTGCAAGTATATCAAAATCGACTGAAACATAGCTATAACAAGAATATCAAGAGCTGGTCTTTCCAGGTAGGGGATCTTGTCCTAAAGCAGAATCATAAAAATCTTCCATATCAGGATAGTAAAGGAAAGTTTGAGCCTAGCTGGTTAGGCCCATTTATCATCACATCAAGCTATGGATCAGGAGCATATCAATTGTCAATGCCTAAAGGTGAACCCTTGTAGGAACCAACTAATAGTTTTCATCTTAAAAAGTTTTATGCCTAGACTTGAAGGGTGTAAATCTAAAAATACAAAAAAAAAAAAAATGATTAAAGCACTTTGGGCAAGTACCTTGGTGAAAACCTAGCATACAAGTGCCTTGCATAAATAAAGGACCTCCATCTATTATTTGGTTCTTTATCCTATCATTCTTTGCATCGCATCCATTTGTTGCATCATTCATCCTATTTTATTTCATCACCCATCTGCATTTGAGTCATAGCTTGATATTGTGAAGTATCGTATCCCCTTTTATACTACTTGGTGTATTCCAAAGGTCATCTTGTCCTACCTTTATTGAGGTAGTTTATCACATCATGCTGGGGGAAATTAGTTATGGATTAGATCAAGGTCTTGTATATATTAAGGTTATTGGAAATCTCATCAAAAATCCCAAAAACACTCAAAAAACATTCATCAGAAAATCCAAAAACACTTGCAAAATTTGTATAGTTGAAAATCCAAAAATATCAAAATCCTCAAGTACAACTAAAATCCAAAAATATTCAAAAAATTGTAAAGTCAAAATCCAAAACATCCAAAAGACATCAAAATCCCTTAAAAATGTCAAAAAATTGAAAATCCAAAAATAGTACCTTGTCGAACTACAAGTCTCTAAGCTTGAACATATGTAAGGCCATCATTGATGTGCTCCTGAAACACCCTACATTAGTCCTTTAGGAGTCTATCATAATAAACTGACAATTCATTAAGTGTTCATATCTCATCATCAATAAGTCAATTCAGTCAAACTATGTGGTCTCTCCATGTATAACGTAGGCAAGGCTCATATTTGATAAGCAACTGAGGCCCCTAGGATAGTTTTTTAGGTTAGGTTCTTGGTCAGAAAACTTAGAAAACCCCTAAACATTCAGAAAACTTAGAAAACCCCTAAACATTCAAAAAACTTAGAAAACCCCAAAACATTTAGAAAACTTAGAAAAAAAAGCCAAAAACATTTGAAATATCATAAAATCCCAAAACATTTAAAATTTTAAAACACCCAAAACATTGGAAAACCTTGGAAAACCCTAAACAACCTCAAATAATCCAAAAACATAAACATTCATATAAACTTTCCGAAGGACCAAAAACAACCTCAAAACATTTTCAAAATACCAAACAAATTGAAATATTCCAAAAAATTAAAAACATCCATCCCATTTGGCTTTCACCTGCAATAAACCTTCATCCATAATAAATTAATTGTCATCTTGAACATTTGGAAAAAAAAATAGAAAACAAGTATCGCAAGTCATAAAGTGAGAACTTAAGTGTCAAAATATAAAGTCTAGATTATAGATAAATGAGTTAGTGAAGTTTGTATCAATGGCTTATCACATACATCATCCTAATCAAAACATCTGATAACATGTCCTAGGATGTATCCTTCTAACAATGGGCATCAACATCAAAAATCACCTTAGCTAAGTTAAACTGGCAAGAGATATAGATAGCACTGATTGTTTGTCTTTGATATTTTCTTATGATTTATCTCAATGACCCATTCCAAGGACCTCTCGGTGATGTCTATCAAAATGATTTTGGAGAGAAAGGAATGGGACATCGATCATTATCTTTCATTTTTTGTGCTTGTGGGTATTCTTGTAAAATAATTTTGGTGCATACTTGCTTAGTTATGTGTAGGGAGGTTGTTCAGAGTAGATTGTTGACTATTGTGTATGCTTTGGCCCGATATATTCTAAACTTCTAAACTACATTCCAATGAGGTTTTTGTATGTCAAGGTGTGAACAAAATTTTTATTATTTGTTTGCGTAGAGTCAAAGTCCATTATCATTGGATACAACGTCATCATGGTTTTCAATACCTTGATGCATTGTGTCTATGTATTATATCAAACATAAGGAATGATGAAAAATCCAAATCCCAAGATAAGAGCAAAATCAACATCCCTCTCACCATATCTAATAAAGTATTGGTGGATCATGGACTTGTTGGAATTTTTGAATCAATCTTCAAGACCAATGGTCAAATCATTCATCTCATTCATCTATCTTCTTTCCATGCTAACCTGGTGATATCATGCTAGTCAACAAAAACATCATTACGCATCCACAAATCATCAACATGCATACATATTGCATCATCACAACATATCATAATAAAAGAAAACATAATCCATTGCATCATCATTATCATTTAAGTTGTTTCAGATAACATAGATTTGTTCTTCTAAGCATCTTAATCCATATCACATATCATACACATATAGTAGGCATAAGCATACATTACATTATCATATCATAAGCATGAACATCTGCATTATCAATATATACATCCATATGCATACATCATCATATCATAAATTGTATGGAAAAGTACACAAAAAGAAATGCATCCATATCATTTGCATCTGCATAGCATAAACATGTCATAGCATCCATCCCATAACAATCATAAAAAGATACTAAAAAAGAAGATAACACATCCATTGCATTGCATTTCCTATCATTACATCATCATATATCACATCAACATAAATACAAGAAGTGCATCTATCACATTTCATCCATAATATAAACATAATCATAATACATAAGCGTATCACATCATATCATATGCATCCATAAATTCATAAGGCATGAATTAAAATCACATAACATATCGAATTTGGGTAATCTCATGTGTGTGTATATATATATAAGGACTGTCATGATATAGTGTCTAAATCAGTGTATGAATATCAATCAAAAATACAATATCCACAAGGCCATCTAAAATGAGCCCATGAATGTATATTTGTATAAATAATTGGCTAAATAATCAAAAAAGTGTCTACAAAGTAGCTAGCCCTGGTGGTTGCTTGACTCCCCTCTAATTGATGGTTGATCCTTAGCCTGGGGAGGTGCTTCGCTCCTCTATGAAAAATCAAGCTACCTCATTGCCTAAGGGACATTTGTGTGATAATACATGCAGTAATATGCAGCCTCAGTGACTACCTCTCTATACAATCATGCAAACATTGTCCATCCCTATGATGCAGCTGTCACCACCTCAAGTTGTTGTCTCCGCCCAATCTCCTAGGCCAATTGTAAGTCCAGTTATTATCACAACTAAACCTCATGATCTCTCTAGGCGGTCATATCCTATAGCTATTGCAGTCAATCCCTCTCTGAATGTAGCTAATCTCTCTCAACTATAAGGGTGTGTATTTGTGCCTATACTTGTGCATATGGCTGTACAAGTGGAGGAGGTGATGGTGCCCTCAAAACCTGTTTGTCATGCTGAAAAGGTTGTTTCCTTGGGTATTGGTGGCCCTTATCTAGTTGTTGTTGTTGGTGCCCACCCCCTAGCACATATGCCCTACCTTTCTCTAGTTATTGCTACCCTTGACCTCAGCCCCCATCCCTTCCTCCATCTTGGTCGCCATCTCTACCCCCGTCTTGGCCTCTACTTTGACATCCACCTCTACTTCTCCCTTTGCCTCTACCTCTTTCTTTGCCACTGAGGTATCCCCTTGTTGGATCTATTAGTCAAATGGGTGGCCTAAATAATGCATCATAAGCTGGGGTAGTCCCCACTAGACCTCCCTCTGTGATCTCACAAAGATTGTTGTATAATCATCAACGGGCACATTTTGTACCTCAAAAAATTATCTGGCCATGCGGTCAAGGAGATACTGCTCTATCATAGTATGCTCTTGCCCCTGCATATAGCGAGTCTACTAAGAAAAGTGCAATTTTTGTTGGCCATCGTACCATGTTGGAGCCTGCAACCATGACCTCCATTTGAAAACAGTCATATCATCAATGACCTTGTGCCAATATGGTAAACCTGTAGGGTCGGTGTGTTGGAGTGTCATCAAAACCCTATACTTGAAGACAATGGGCTCGTCCTCATGAATGTTTTCTAGAACAACCAAAGGTCTCAACATGATAATGTGCTCATATGCACAAATGTGGAGTAGTGTAACACTTGTCTTGATGCTCTTGCCCTCGCAATACACTGCTTGATGCTTGTCATGGTACAAGGAAGCAAGAAGAACTAGACCCCAGGAAAACACAATAGTCCTAATCATATCCTCCTAGGCCACCCCCCATCCTAGATTAAAGCCTCTACCCCATCAATTGGGGGAAATGACGCCAAAAATGAGTGCAACAATGAACAATTTGAATATCAATATACGGGCCCTATACATGTCCAAATCAATCTGAGAGCTCACCAAGATGATGTTGTCTGTGTGTAACAATGAACACTGTGCATCTCTCCTGACATCTATGTCATGATGACACACTCCATGTATAAGCAATCTTAAGATACACCACACATCCTTGAGTGTGACAGTAGCCTCGCTAGTGGGAAAGTGGAAGGAAGAGGTCTCAATGTGCCACCTCTCGATCAACACAGTAATCATAGCTAGGT
>VDFB02058242.1:551877704-551963057 GCA_007258455.2 Sequoia sempervirens
AGAGTCTACAAGTATTACGCAAAGTCGTGTGGGTCATATGGTCGACATCTACAAGAGTAGGTAGATCAGCACTAATAAATGGATCATACGATGTAGATGTAGCCTCAGTGGGAGGAAGGTTGATCCGTGGGCATAATAAATATCTACCAACTCGATCAAATGAAATTTGATCAATCTGCATCGTAATAGAGGCAATGTTTTCAAAAATATGACTTTGAGTGGACCCTGTTGCTGCCAATTCCAAACGTTTTGGTAAAACCAAAAGGTTTGGGCCAACTAATGCCCTCTTGTCCGCCGGAAAATTTGAACGTCTAAACCGTGGTTTGGCTCCAAAATAGCCTCACTCCTGGCCGCATGCCCGTGATAAGATGCAGTCCACCCTATGCAAACGAAATCGCGATATAACCATTTCTTGACAAAATACGCTGGCAGCCTCATCAATAGAGGCCATCTATGACAACCATCGTATAGCAACGGCTTAAACAAGAGGATCTTCACACCTCGTAACCACATATCCTCTAATTTTATTTTTTCCTCTATCAAATGGGAACATGGATAACACATTTTTACCTGAAACTAATTTGGCAACTTCTCTATGTTTCACTGTGCCAGTAACACTCCTAGCAAGAGAAAAATAAAACTGTTCAATGCTGATTTCATCATAAGGATTGTATGATCGAATTGTCTCAATCATCTTAATAATCTCTTGTCTAATAGTGACTAATCTATCTCGATTAGCCAAATTGGGGGAGTTGTGAATTGTTTACTCTAAACATTTTAGAGCATTGTCCAATCTAACAATACTATCCTGAAATATATTTGATCTAGTTTGAGCTTCTCGCTCAGAACGAGGGGAATGATGAGATGCCTCATCGGCCATGATATATATAAATAGATAGAGATCTGCATATCATTAAAACAAAATTACATAATGAACTACACAAATTTAAATTGAAATTTTTTCAAAACTAAAAAAAAATATATATTTAAATTAAAGGTAAAATTTTCAAGTTTCAAAACTAGAAAACAATTTCGAATTTAAATGTATCTAATGAGATCTAGTTCAAACTTTATATCTATCGAGCTATGTGAACCTATTAAATCATAGGCATGCATGTAATATTCAACCAAGAGTAAATATGTAAAAAAAATATTTATCCTTTCAACCACTCTATACTAAAATTTTGATCAAAATAAAAAAATACTCTTCATTACAATTGGTCATATATGATCTAGCCTTTCTTTGTAATCAATTATTTTTTAAATCAAACACTAAAAATTATAAAAAGGTTAACATTTCCTTAATTTTTCGATCTAACTTAAAACATATTAAAGTAATAAAGTTAAAATTCTTTGAAATAAATTCCTTAGGAATAAAATATAAACATATAGATACATGTGCATATATCTGTATGTACACATGTATGTATGTGGGAGTGCATGTGTGTACATGCATGTATATATATATATATATATTTGTGTGTGTGTATGTACATGCATATATATATGTATATGTGTATGTGTGTATGTATGTATATGTATGTGTGTATGTATGTATTTATATACATATATATATGTATGTGCATGCACATGATATATGTGTATGTGTGTATGTATGTACATGTATTATATATGTATGTGTATGTGTGCATGTACATGCATCTATATGTGTATGTGTGTATGTACACATGTATATACTCAAGTACATACATACATACACACATACACATATATATACATGCATGCACATACATACATGTACATACACATATATATGCATATACATACATACATACATACACAAATGTATATATAATACATGTACATGCATATGCACATACACATACACACATATATATAATACATACATACACACATACACATATATGTGCATGTACATATGTATACATGTACATACATATATATATGCATATACATACATACATACACACATGTACACACATGCATACATACATGTACACACATACACACATACACACATACACATATATACATGCATGTACATACATATGTATACATACACACATGTACACATATGTATATATAATACATGTACATGCATACGCACTTACACATATATGTGTATGTACATATACATACATCTACATACATATATATATGCATATACATACATACATACACACATGTACACATGTATATATAATACATACATACATACATACATACATACATACATACATACATACACACATACACACATGTACACATATGTATATATAATACATGTACATGCATATGCACATACACATATATGTGCATGTACACATATACATACATGTACATACATATATATATGTATATATACATACATACATACATACACACATGTACACATGTATATATAATACATACATACACACATACATACATACATGTACATAAGAATATATAAATCATTCTCATTGGTCTAGGTCATGCTAAGGTTTAGAAAACCACTCCTGGGTGGAAGATTAGGATCCTAATTGACTTGTGGTACAACCAAAATACATCAAAATAAAGATTAAAAATATACTTTCAAATTGGAAAAATTAGAAATACTAGTGACATGAGATTTGAAAATGAAACACTAGTGGACTGGCTAAGGTTAGTTAAGGTGTATAAAGAGATTTCACAACAAATACCTAAAAAATAGAGCTCCTATTTTCTTATACAATATTCTATGAAGTTGATGCCTTTTATATGATTGAAATTAAAGTGTTGAAATACCCTTAAATCTAATACCTAAAAGATCGGAGCTACACTATTCAATGAAGTTGATGACTTTTATATGATTGAAATTAAACTATTGAAATAGTAAAAGCTGATATATAATATTCTATAAAGTTGATATCTTTTATATGATTGAAATTAAATTGTTGAAATAGTAAATGTTGTCATTTCATATTGATAACCTTATATATGAATGATATGTGATAGCAAAATTTTAGGAAGTATGTGATGAAATTTTTTGACCCCATCTCAAATACATCTCCTTAAATCTAATACCTAAAAATCAGAGCTCCTATTTTCTTATACAATAATATGAAGTTGACATCTTTTATATGATTGAAAAATAGGAGCTATAGTATTCTAATACCTTTAAATCTAATACCTAAAAAATAGGAGCTATAGTATTCTATGAAGTTGACAAATTTTATATGATTGAAATTGAAGTGTTGAAATACCCTTAAATCTAACACCTAAAAAATAGGAGCTACAATATTCTATGAAGTTGACACATTTTATATGATTGAAATTAAAGTTGTTAAAATACCCTTAAATCTCATACATAAAAAATGGGAGCTCATATTTTCTTATACAATAACTATGAAGTTGATGTCTATTATATGATTGAAATTAAAGTGGTGAAATAGTAAAAGCTATCAATAAGCTCATATTTTCTTATACAATAACTATGAAGTTGATGTCTATTATATGATTGAAATTAAAGTGGTGAAATAGTAAAAGCTATCAATAAGCTCATATTTTCTTATACAATAACTATGAAGTTGATGTCTATTATATGATTGAAATTAACATGGTGAAATAGTAAAAGCTATCATTTCTTATTGATAAGCTTATATATGAATGATACATGTGATAGCAAAATTTTAAGAAATATGTGAATGAAACTTTTAACCCCATCTCAAATACATCCTCTTAAATCTAATACCTAGGAATTTAGAACTCCTATTTTATGAAGTTGACACCTTTTATATCATTGAAATTAAATTGTTGGAATACCTAAAACCTGATGTGGTTGTGTGGATATGTTTGCTTGGTGCTTGTAGATCACATAAGAGTATAGCATTAGGAGAATTTGTTACAGGACTCCTCTTTGGGTTGGATTGTATGTTTAATTTGTCCTATTTATTTTAAATCAAGACAACATGACATGAATGTTTAATTTGTCCTGAAAGAAGTATAAAGATTATTTTTTTCTTTGTGCTAAATTGTTTAGGGAGAAAAGAGAAAGTTAATATCACATAACAAATTGGGATTTGCTTTAACTATTCATCTGATTGATTATTTAAGTCTCAGACTATTTCTTAATTTGTTATCAAGGATTTTTAGTTATAGTTTTTGATAATATTCAGGTTAGGGGATAGAAGTTAGTAGTTGAGCATGTTTTAATAGTTTGTAGATTTACAGTATAGTCTCATCGGGGGCTTGGGCATCTATTTTCATGGAGCAAGAAGTCTCATGGGGAAAAAATAATTATGCTACAAGATTAATTGGAATCTTTTCTTGAAAAATAGGAGCATTAATTTTTATTCACAGCATTCCATTCCAGCTTCATGGGACCACCAACTTCCCAAAATTTCGGAGCTTAAAATTTTATGCTAAAATGCACTACTAAATTCATGGGACCACTAAAATTTTTTAAGACTCAATCCATAGGATCTTAATAGTACAACACTAGTAGTTGCAATTTTAATAGTACATTACTAGTATTTGTGATTTCAAGGTTGTTAGTGTTGACTATGAGTACTTATACTTGAATGAAATGTATTCTTTAGATCTAAAAAGCAAAAGAACATGTGATGACATGTTGGTGCATCAAGAAAACATGAGTTAATGCTCAACTATTATAACTTAATGCATAACTGTTGGTCCACTATTTTTTAGGTTCTTTTAGACACCTCAACAAATAGCATGGTAATGTTGCATCATATTTGATGATGTGGACTTGAAACCTTTATTATAAATAGAGACCTTGCCAATAAATTGCTGCAAAAATTTAAAAAGAATTTGAAATTGTCATATATAACTTTGAAAAGGGCATATAATTAGAATGCTAAATTGCTGAATCCCCACCCTTATAACATTTCTAAATGTGATAAGACTTGGAAAAGAACTAATTATTTATAAATACAAGTTTGTTATTGGATATCCTTATGTATATTTTGCCACTTACAGTGTTAACAAATGCAACAGTACAATTTGTTTGCACAAGGAGATATGAAGAGGTGGTTAAAGACCTCAAAGCAGATATTTTGCACTTTATTCCAGTCTGCGGCCATTGGGGCTTATCGATTGATCTAATCATTTATAGGTATGGTCTAAGGGCACTACTTGATTTGTGGAAACATTTTTGTATGTTACTATAGATTTGAAACACAAAAATAAGAAGATGTATACATTTATACAATATGTAAAACATTGGTTTCACCAGGTGCTTGGCAAACCAAACAAATGTTAATATAGATCATCCATTGCAGTGCCTTTAATCTTGGAACAAATAGGAGAATAATAAAGATGACTATTGTGCCCTTGATTCGGCTTCTATTTGGGATTCAAGTACAATACACTTAATTGCAGAATTCAGAGTGTCAAAAGTAGGTGAGGGTTTGTGCAATGAAATATAAAAGAGTATATATATATATTAAAATTGTAATTTGAAAGCCTTACCTATACTTGAAAAAAATCCTTCAAAAGGGATGCATAAAGCTATATATTTCAACATTGGGAAGTTTGACCTGCCATAACTGCTTTGTATGTGACAGACTAAATGAGTATGTGATAAGTAAATATGAAGTTGATCATAGTTATGAAAAGTTGTCAATGAAAGTTTCTATCCCAGTTTATATAAGCAAAGTTGGCCCGCTGTATAAGGGAAAAGACAATCCTATATCATATTCATGGGTTCATAGGCAA
This sequence comes from Sequoia sempervirens, assembly GCA_007258455.2. Taxonomy (NCBI): domain Eukaryota; kingdom Viridiplantae; phylum Streptophyta; class Pinopsida; order Cupressales; family Cupressaceae; genus Sequoia; species Sequoia sempervirens. The sequence continues at coordinate 551,883,384 of VDFB02058242.1, forward strand.
TAGATTTGTTTTTACTATTATTATATGATGTTATTTTTACATATATTTCAGTTGTCATATAATGCTTATTCTTATAACTATGAAATAACCCAAGTAAGACTTAATTACTTGCTATTATTGGGAGACTCGACATAGTAGCTTGAGAAAGGTGTATGCTAGTCTATGTGAACAATGATTCTGAGTTCTAGGAAATTGATTGTATGCCAGTAAGTAAAATCATTAATCAAAGTAGCCAAGAGTAAGAGGTGTTCAGAGATTTGCATGCTTGTGGAAACAGAAAAATCTAGCTGCTAAGATTTGAGCCAAGTACCTGTATAAGATATTGAAGCTAATGCAATTTCAACACAACTTGAACAATTAGAGGTATCGACTTGAAGCTCTTATATAAGAGCGTAAGACAAATACAATGGCCATGAAGGATTCGACACTACATATTGACACTAAGAGAAGGAAGAACACTTGGCTTTATCATAAGAGATGAAATGAAATAGTTTTAATTATTTCCATGAGGTTTAACATCCTATAGGTCCTCAGATTTTATAGCCGTCTCAACCATCAAAAGGGGCTGAAATTGAGAACTTAGTGTCTTCTTTAAGCAGGTAGTCTCCTTTTCTATTGATTGGATCAACAATTCACCAAGATTGTTTATCTTCATCTATTCAAATAGTATGGAGTCCAATCTTAAAGGTCTTTATATTCTTGTAAGCTGTGGGAATTCTATGGTGAAAATGCTTCTTTGTTTTTACGGCACATAAAACATATATCCTCTATTTTATTACCAAATAATATAGAAACAGAAGGAGCATCTTCAAAACTAGTTACCAAATGGCAGTATATAAGAATAGTGAAATAGAAGACCAGTGTTGCTTTGAGGGGGCAACCTCCAATGCTAATTTTCTAAAGATACCAAAAAATATTATAGTGTGATGATGCAACAATGAGAAACTAACTATATTTATATGCACAAACAGGAGTAAACTATTTCCCAAAGTCTTCACTGATCTATTAGATGAACTAGACAATATGTGCACCATGTGTTGTCATACCAACTCCTTTATGTGATTAGTTATCATGAGATAGCCTTCTTCTAAGGTGTTTTCTTGTTGGGAAGGTGTTGTACATCTTGTATAATAATGTTGTTTATTCATATAGGTTTATCTTAAGCATGTGGGGCATCCTAATTGATTTACTATTGAGTAACTCTAAATAAATAAAAGTATTCTCAAAGATAAATAGGACAAATTAAACATACATGTCATGTTGTCTTGAATATTAAAAGAAATTCAACATGACATGAAGTATCTGGATTGTATTCCAGATACGAGACCTGTATTGAATGATGTAGAGGAGGAGGAGAAAGAATTACTCCTCGTACACCATAGTGAGAAGTTGGCAATTGCATTTGGATTGTTAAACACATCCCCTGAAACAACTCTGAGAGTTGTCAAGAACCTTAAGAGTATGTGCTGACTGCCATTCTGAAATCAAGTTTATTTCAAAGATTGTTGGAAGAGAAATTGTTGAGAGATGCAAACCGTTTCCACCATTTCAAAAGTGGACAATGTTCTTGTGAAGATTATTGGTGATACAAAGCAAAACAGAGCCTATAAATACAGGCTTGCACTAAAAAAAGGTGCATGATGCTAACTATTGTGCAAACTCTTTGGCAAAATTATGACTATTTAATTGATATACTTCAAAATAAATCAGAGGTTTTTCATATAGCTGGATGAATTTCTGAAAGGAATGGTGAATATATAAATTCTTCACAACATTCACTACCTTTCGGCCAATATCCATTACAAAACCTGATTTTTGCATTTCAATCAAACCCTAACAAATGAGAAATCACAAATTTCCTTAAACTTTATCACAAATTTCTCAAAATAAACACAAACGAGACGAGAAATCAAACATTCCAGTGAATGCCATGAATGGAACCTGTTAAAATATAATCCCTATTGTTGGTGATCAGCTGACAAGCTCTCGCCCTCAATACTTTCGCCCGAGTGTTCCAATAGTGGGCCTGGTTTTTTTTTTTGGATTTTATTAAGGCTTTTCGGTCGATATACTTCCGATCGATAAAGTTTCAGCCGAAACATACTCGACCGAGCAGGTCTTTCCAGATGTGCGTTGTGTTGGCTCTTTTCGACCGATAATGTTTCGGCCGAAAGTGACTCGACCGACAAGTTCCAGCCATGTAGGTGCCATGTGGCTACCTCGTGGATTCGGCCGAAACCTTATCGGCCGAAAGCTGGTCGGCCGAAAGAAATTCGCCTGAATTACTTTATTTGGCCGAAACTGTGACACAGGTTTGTGCTTTCACCCACAAACAAAAATGGAAAGTACCAGAAAAGATTCATATCTGAGATCGAGATATAGAGAGGAACCTGTGACATAAATTTGTGGTTGATTTGTAAGGATAGTGATGTGGGGTACCCTAGACTAGTTTCCTCCTTTTTTGGATCTGCAAATTCTGAGATGCAAGTTATAGTCAACTTTGTGTTTTCTATAATTGTCTCCTATTAAAACTCTTGAATCTAACCTACACACATGAAAACAAGGGGAAAGGTTGTGTTGGATAGGGGATTTCCTAATTCAAACCCCATTTTTGTATCTCTACCTCCACATACAACAAGTGATGATGATCAAGAGGGTGTAAAATTTTCCCCTCGTGCACCACAATTTTTTTTTGGCATTCATAGCATCTACCAACTTAAATGATTGAGCACCTTCCATAAAGCTAATATTGTTAGCTTCAATACTTCTCCATTATCCATGGTGGCATCAACTCATCATTTCCCATTATATGCTTGCACAAAAGAGTGGTAAGGTCCCAAGGTTAAGGTCTTCCCTAGGTTACAGCCTAAGCCTTGAGGGTTCATGATGATCCTACCTACGTATCCCCTCACGGGAATCAGAGGCTTCGTAGTTTTCCCCAAAATTTTAGAGGGAGTTCATTCTCTCCTCTTGCACGAGATCTTTGATCTCTCTTTTAACCCATGACTATTATTTAAGTACATGTAAGCTATCAACTTAACCAATTATAATATAATGATAATAACTTTTCCATCAAGTGTTCGGTCCATACCAAACATTACTAATCATTTGTGTCAAAAAATTCACAATATTCACAAGGGGAATACCATACCATATTTTGAAAGATCACACACAATGTAAGTCATGAGCATACCTCCATATACACAAGTTGACTAGTTTGTACACATCACTAGTATAATAGTGACTAGATCATACAAAAATCATAAGTATAATGGTGATTAGCTCATGTGTATATCACAAGTACAACAATTATTGTCTCATACACATCACATTTACAAATTTAGTGACTGGATCCAACATATATTGTGAATACACACTGACAAGCTCTAACATACATCACATATACACAGTGATGAGCTCAATCATACATCACTAATAAACAATAACATGCTCCAAAATACAACACAAATACATAGTGATGAGCTCCAAAATACATCACATATATAGTGGCAAGCTCCAACATACTTCACATACACATAGTGACGAGCTCCAACATGCATAACATCCACAATGGTTGATTAACACATCACAATGGCTAACTAACACATCATAATGGCTAACACATGTCCATAATGCATCCCAAATAAAAATAATATCAATGCATTGTACACTGCACTATGGGTCCTATCCTTTCCTTCAATCTTCTACACCATTGGACAAATAGGAAGAGGATTTAGTACATCTCGTACTACACCATAGGTCTCTCCTCAACCCCACAAGGCCATGTATACAATCTAACAACTGGGAAGGAGATTCGGTGCATCCCATACTACATCATGGGTTTGTCCACCATCCTAGGGATTTTCCCAAGTAGTGAACCTACCATAACCTAATGGATTCCAACTTCAATCACCTATAGGTCACTGACGACAAGTCTGTCCAGCCAAGAAGTCTCTCCCAACATATAGGTCACTTTATGACCTTAGTGATATTGTTAGCTATCTTCTTCACAATCCTAGATAACACTAACATCCGTCACTTCCCTATCCTCAGTGATAGCCAGTGAACCCCCTCCATACAACAGTTAGCCTCATATTACCATTACTTGCATGATTGGGTCCCTACTTGTGCAATTATTACCGTATTTTAATCATAACTAGGTTATCCCATAGCATCCTTCACCTCCATGAACCAGGTGAATGTCGTCTAGTCCCTAGTAGTAGCATATACATCACTCATTGGTATGGTCCAATGACTACCTACCACTACTCAAATATCTCAGAGGTTCACACTTGGGTGGGTTATACATACCATGAATCACAATCACAATCAACATATATGCGGTCCTATACATAGATACCTCTAGATATGGAGTTGGTTTTCACAACACATAAAAGTCACATGGAAACAACATGAGATGGACTTTATCCAACTTATACATATATTCAATTATCAATTATAAGTAGTCAAATCACTTACTTTATTCATTTACTATTCAAAACACATCATGATTTAAATACAAGTTATTAGATTTCCTTAACTCATTTCATACTTATTTGGTACCCTTTTTAGCCTCAAACTAAAGCTTATAGAGGAGGAAAGGTCAAACTAATTAGGAACATCCCCAACCCTTGGAGTTTTCCCTCTAAACCCTCCCCCTACGGACTCGAGGTCATAGAGGTATCCTTCACCCAAGGACCGCCTACATACTTGCTTCCAAATGGATCAAAGTCACACATAGTTCTCCTTAAAAGGTCTATTGAGGGATGCATATGCATAAGTTTCCCCTTAATCAAGGTTTTATAAATGTTTATCTTTCATTATTAACACTTAATAAAATTTAGGAGAACATATCAAAGTATATGATTTAACAACCCATACTATAACACTTCCCTTTAATGATATCAAGGTCTTAAATTAAACTTGACCCATTATTATTCATTAACCAACTTGATCATCCCATGGCTTGTCTTATCCACCAAGAGGCTAGGCTTATTAATCAAAATGAAATTATCTTGTTCACACAAACCCATACTTTTGTTTGAAATTCACATAATATATTAAGTACTCCATAATATGAAAGATGGTCATCAACAAAGTCTTTATTAAAGTAATTCACTACTTGAGTATGGTCGTTGATGCATATTGAATGGGACCAAAATCCCTATTTGAATTATTTTCCTAACAATATATAAGTATTTAAAATTTAGAGAAAACATGCAAAAGACTACTTTTATGAGGATTAAAATCTTGCTTAAGAAAGTCAACAACACTATGTCCCTTGGACCACTAAAACCATAGTACCCTTTCCTTAGTTGGGGTTATTGTATTTAAGAAGTGAATAAACATCTTGCAATCATAAAAATACCCTACCCCTAAGTCTAAACTGGGTTACCAAAGCATCCATTTGTAACATTAAAAATTTGTTCAATATAATGTAGTTCTAATGTCATTTAATGAAGTCCTTATCATATATACTGTTATGTAACCATAAATTGAAGGCCCTGTTATATCTCTAGTTTACCATGGCATTCCATGTAATGGTCAATATTATACACCAAATTAGGATTGTTGCCGCAAATAAGCCTCTAATTTTGCAATTGTGCCCATATTAAAAGTCCCACTCTCAAAGGATTTCAAAAATCTTATTCTATAGCAGGAAGGGAAGATACTATCAACAATGGTGGAATTTTTTCGTTACACCCGCCCATCACCTATTTTCAAATGTTCCTTAATCCTTTTCAAGGATTCAAGTCCATACATATCTTTGCAACCCTTACAGTGCACGAAACCATGTTTCTTTGAGGCATTTCGCCCAACACCTCCTTCGTGCTCTTTGTATTTCTTCTCTACGCATTTTCTTTGCATTCCTCTTTTCTGCATTTTTTGAACAAATTTGCGCGTCCCCCAATGGAGGGGTCGTGAGAGTTTTAAGGCAGTGTTGGGTTTTATTTTTTCATGCAATTATCATAATCTGGAAGGGGGTTCCGTGCCCTGCAACCATCCTTGCCATACTTACCCGATTCCTATTAAATGCACATTGTTCCCTGCCATAAAATGATGTAAATTGCCTCCATTTATTTTTCTACATCATCCACCAATGACCACGTGAAATAGTCCTTTTTGACTGCGTGACGTAACAAGGGAATACCCTAGGTCAAGTAGAGGCAAAAACAACATTTGATAATTGTATGAAATGATAAATAATAAATGAAAATGTTACCTTGATGTGAAATCTTTGAAGTGATGTCACACCACAAGTTGACATAAATTTTGATTGATGAATGTCTTGATTGCTTGATAAACTACAAAAGGTTAGTTCCTAAAATATAATAGATTGTTGTAGATAACATGTAGAGGATAACTCAATACATCTTCACAAATTGGTATGATTGATCATAATAGCTTCTTGCACACAATTTGTTTCATTTTCATTCTTCTTAATGTCTTGTAGGGTTGATCTTGATTGATGAAAGTGTTGTAATAATGCTCTCCCAATAAATTGATTTGACTCATTTTAGGATCTTCAATTTTCTCATTAGATTTTCTAGGATTAAAAATGGTGAAAATGATTTTTATTTATATGCGATTCTTCTAATTTCTCAAAAATGAAATGTCGATAGCCAACAAGTGAAATTGGATTGTCAAATAATAAAATACAAACATTGATATAGTCAAATTTGAGCCAAAAAGAGCTAGACAAGGGCATTGGGTGACCTAGTCCAAACCCATCCTTGTCGAGGCCTTAAACATCGGGGAAAATGGGTTTGTGCAGCATCATTGCGGGCCAAACAATGGTGACGCAACAAAAAAACCATGACATGAGGAAGTGAAAAGCGTGGAAATCAAGTTTGACTTTTTGGTTGGGTTGGTAAAAAGTACATTTTGCAAAGGTAAAGACCAAGGCAAAATGGATATCTGTTACTAACGGAAATCCGCTTTTTAAAACACAGATATCCGTTAGTAACAAATATCCAATATATAAATAACGAATATCAGTTACTTGGCTTTAACAACGGATATCTGCTATTTATATCAGATATCTATTATTATGTCGAGTACACACACACACAACATAATAATACAATATTTTATTATATATTATAATAATATATTGTAGAATATTATATATTATATTATATTATTAATATTAATATATATGATTAATATATTAATATATTATTATTAATATATCAATATTAACTATCATGTTATATATTAAAACATTAGACTCCTCCCCATAAAAGATATCCGTTCTTGAGAGCTTTATAATCCTCTAAAAAATGGATATCTAAAATATCATTAATATATATTAGTATCTTAATAATATATATTAATATATTAATATAAATTAATATATTAATGCACAAGGGATATGATAGAGTTTAAGTTTTTTCATCGTGAGTAGATTATTCCATGTTAACAATCAATGTGGAGCCTAAAGATGCCAACTTGTCATTTTGAATGCAGTCCTTTAGTCCACTTGGAAGAGAGGAAGCATCAAACACCAGTAATAAGCTAATCAAATATTGGCGACAACCATATATAAAAAAACTAAAGTGCTCTCCAAAACAAATATCCATTTTGGAGTGCTTCAGTAACTAGGATTGTGGTAGTATGTGGGGAAGTCGTCTTGTCCAAAATGGATATCTATTTTTAGAAAAGATATCCATTATATCAATCTTAAAAAATCTATTATATATTAAATATTATATTATAATATATAGTATAACTTATATAATTTATATTAAATAAAATGTATTATATGATATATTGTATATATATTACATATTATTATCATTTTAATATATAATATTTATTATATTTATATATATATATATATATATATATTAGTGTATTTTAATATTTATATATATATTAATGTATTTTAGTGTATTTATATTATATTTATGTATTTTAATATATATTATATATTGTATTATTATTAGAAATCTAGACAAAGAAATGGAGATAGGGAGAGAGAGGTAGAGAGAGTTAGGGAGGAGGGGAAGGGGTAGGTGGAATTAGAGGGAGGGAGAGAACACCCTCAACCCTCATCCCTATATACCTTATTATACCCTCAAACTTATAACCTAAACCATAAACATTGTCCCTCAAGTACACTATACTTCAACCCTAAACCCTAAACCCTCAACCATCAATCCATACCCTTAATTTTTAACCCTATACCCTATACCCTCATCCATATACACTACACCCTCAACCTTATACCCTAAACCTTGAACATTCTCCCTCAACACTATACTTAAATCCTAAACCATACACACACAACCCTTTAGCCTTAATCCATAAAATCCTCAACCCTATACCATAAACCCTAAATTGTAAAACCTCAACCCTTAACCATAATCCCTCAAACCTCTACCCTAAACCTTAAACCCTAAACCCTACAACCTCAACCCTCATCCCTATACCCTATACCCTATACACTTAACCTTAGACACTCAACCTTGAACATTATCCTTCAATTGTAAACCCTTAATCCTCAACCCTATACCCTATACCATCAACCCAATACTTAAGCCCTCATCCCTCAAACCTCAACCCTATACCTTAAACCCTAAACCCTAAAACCTCAACTCTCATCCCTATACCCCAAACCATCAACCGTATACCCTATATCCTGAATATTGTCCCTCAACACTATACTTAAACCCTAAACCATACACTCTCAACCCTTCACCCTATGCCTTATGTACCCTCAATCCATATACCCTATACCCTATACCCACCCTACCACTCCCTATCCCCCTCCTTCCCTCTCTCTCCCTCCTAGGTCCTACCAATCCATATACCTTAATCCTTAAACCATCAACCCTATACTTAAGCCATAATCCCTCAACCCTCAACACTCAACTATATACCTTAATCCCTAAACCCTGCACCCTGCACCCTCATCCATATACCCTATACCCTCATCCTTAAAGCCTAAACCTTGAAAATTGTACCATCAATCCTATACTTAAGCCCCAATCCCTCAACCCTATACCTTAAACCCCAAACCCTTCACCCTTCACCCTCAACCCTTATCCCTATACCAAACACCCTCAACCCTTATACCATAAACCTTCAACATTTTCCATCAATAGTATACTTAAACACTAGACCGTACATTCTCAACCCTTCACCCTATGCCTTATACCCACAATCCTTATACCCTAGATACACTTAACCTTATACCCTCATCCCTAAACACTATCCCTTGACCCTCAAACCTATACCTTAAACCCTAAACCTATACCCCCAACCCCCATCCCTATACCATATACCCTTCCATCCATATCTCCTTCTTTCTCTCTCTCTCTTCCACCCTACCAATCCCTATCTCTTTTTTTCTCTCCCTCCCAACCTATCAATCCCTATCTCCTTGTCTCTCTCTCCATCCCTCCCTACCAATCTCTATCTCCTTCTTTCTCTCTATTCCTTCCACCCTACCACTCCCTATCTCCCTCCTTCCCTCTCTCTCCCTCCCACCCTACCAATCCATATACCTTAATCCCTCATCCCTGAACCCTATACTTAATCCCTAATCCCTCTATTGGCTCTAAGTTTTTTTTGGTTTGTCCTTGATGTCAAAAGTGGTTTGTTAATATGAATGTGATGATATTCTTGGTGGATGTTAACAGGATGCATTCTTAGCTTGTTTTGATACATGATGATTACAGTTGATTTACATGGTCTTTACACATGGTTCATGGCATGCAATTACAAGTTTTAGATTTCCATGCTTCAATTTTTGATACATGATGGTTACTGATATTGTTATCATTTTTTCTTAATAAGGTGCTACAAGTCAGATTTTTCCTTTTCATGATTTCAAATCATAGATCAAGTATATGGTTTTTGATGTTTGACATGGCATACATGATGAAATTTTCTTATTAAACATGTATCTTAGACACTATGCACAATGACTTACACATACTGGCAAATACATTTGAGGTATCTTAGACACTGAGCACAATGACTTACACATACTGGTAGATACATTCAAGAGGTATACACTTGTTTATACATTGATGCATTTTTCTTGAGCTGACAAATCAAATGATATATGAGTGGCACAACTTATGTTAGCACAAAACATACAAGTTATGAAATTGTTTCATTGTGGTCAATCACTTTGTAAAGTGATATGGTATTGATCAACATTTTTATTGTTTGACATTTGATCACATTGCATCGGTATTTGATATGGTTATAAGGATCTTGGTTTATTGTTGACTTCCATTGGCATGTACATTTGGAAAGGTGTTTATACCATGTTTTACTTGGTCGACATCTCTTGTAAAAAGAATTTGTTTGCTTTATACTCCTAATGAGTATCGAGGACACTAAGCATGTGATATAGGCATTGGTTGAATTTCAATGGAATAGACTTTTTAAAAGTCCTGACAATATTGATTAATATTAAGGATCAATATTTTTTATTAATGTTTTGAGTCTAATGTTTATATCAGGCTATATGAGACTTAGCACACATGTGACTTCACTTCACTTATTAGTAACTTGGCATTGGCAGTGAATAATTGGTTATGATGTGAAATGATTTTGTCAGCATATGTGGTTGAAGACTTGTCATCGGATTCAAAAGCATAATAATGGTTTATTAATTATTGTGTTTTTTATTTGTTTCAAACTTCAAAACATCATTATGATTGTTAAAGTCTTCAACAGACTTGAAAGAAAGAAATTTAGGGCAATATCATTTTGAAGGGTTTGGAACCCTAGCTGCCATGAGGATATTTTGTTCTCATTTGTAAATTTGTTCTTCTTTGGCTAACACTAGAGGAGTTAACTGAGTTTGTTGCAAGCATGGATAACATGTTATGAGCTAGCAAAAGCTTGGTAGTTGATAAGGAAGTGACAATGGCTCCTTTAGCTAGGCAGTTGTGGTTGGCTTCAATGATCTTTGTCTAGTATTTGTTTGATTTCTTCATTGCATAATCAGGTATTACTTCTGTTGCTTGAAGAAAGTGAGAAAAGGCAGTTAATGTTTCTTAAGACTTGAATCATAACTAAAAAGTGTGTTTATTTTTGTTAAAAGATCTACATTTGAGATTAATAAAATCTTACTGGGGTAATGAAGTGATTTCATTATTGTTAAATCATGGATTAAGAGTTTGTTTTGAAAAGTCAGAAAAGGAAAAGAAGACCTACAGGCTATAACTAAAATGTTTATTTTTAAAGGGTTTGTTTAAAATATTGTTCTGGGGTTGTTCTTTTGAAACCCTAACTTGAGATTGTTCTTACAGTTACAAAAATTGTCTATAGAGATGCTTATGCATTTATTTAAGAAGGATTTTTGGCATTTTCTCAGTTGGATCTACAAGAAAGGAAAAAGAAAATGATATTCAGTCCAGAAGTTGTATTGCATTGAAAATCTTTATATTGATACACAGATTATTGTATTTGAGGAAGATGTTATTCTCATACAACATTCTTCAATGTGCTTATTGAAAATAATTTTTCACAGTCTTCTATAAAGGCATTAGAAATGCTAATTTACATTACTAGGGTATTGATAGAACACTGGTTGGTTATATACATTGAATTGTGTGGAGTTGGTGCTCATGTAACTTTGGAGTTGGTGCTCCTATAACTTTGGAGTTTGTGCTCTTGTAAATTTGTGGAGTTGGTGCTCTTGAAACTTTGGAAGTTGGTGCTTCTCAATTGTATGGAGTTGGTGCTCTATTTGAATAAAGTGACATAATTTTCAAGTGGTTTTTAATCCCCAAGAGGGTTTTCCACTTAGGAAATATAATGTGTTATGTGAAGAGTCTTTGTGTGATTATTTTTCATGTCTATTTGATTTTCATAAGTTACCAGATGCATTAATTTCTATTATTTGTTCTTATTTTTGCAATGTTAATGTGATCTATTGTTACAATGTTATAAGTACTTTCACAGTCATATGTTGCAAACTAGTTTAAAAGTTTTTTTTAACCAAACATGTTTTGCATGTTGTGATGAAAAGATTTAGTCTATCACATCACATGTTCATTCATGGATTCATAGTTCAAGATTGTTATGTTTCAATCTACCATAATGTGCTAAATCTTTTTGTTGTCTCAATATGTATCATATGCCATTCAGTTGCATTAAAATCTGGTGATCTTAAAGTGATTCATTGATGTTGGTCTTCATGTACACAATCTTATGAGTTGCACCCATTTTGTCATCATGCTTTGATTGTTAAGTTCAATGTCAGTCACATCTTTTGCAAGTGCAAGATATTTTGCATAAGTTTGCTTTCAAAGTAATTACTCTGCTCTGTTGAAAGGAAATTTGAACTAAAAGTTTTTGTTGAAGTTTAAAAGGTTTAATTTTTGGTCTGTTTATCAGACACCGATTCACCCCCCCCTCTCAATGTTTTTCCATACTCCAACAAGTGGTATCAGAGCCATACCCGTACATAAGTCTAACCAACTTAGGGTTTCTTGGTCGTGGAGTATTTATTATGGCTAAGTGCAAAAGAAACAAAGGTCAAAAGAAAACCAAAAGTGTTAAGAAAAAAGTTGATCAACCAACCCCTGTCAAGTCTAGTGAAGTTTTGTCTCAAGAATTACCCTTGCCAGTTGATACTAAAAGTGATCTTGTAGTTGGAGAAGAAGAAGATCACTTAGTAAGTGACTTTGAACAAGAATTTGGTGAAAAAGAATGTGAAGGTGATGAGTTTGAGGTTGATTTGGAAGGAGAACTAGACTTGTTGCCTTAGATGAATTTAAAAGGCTTAAACAAGAAAATTAGGAAATTAAGGTACAACTTCAAAAGAGTATTGATACTAATAAGGTATTAAACCAAAACTATGGTAAATCTGAAAAGATTATTGAATTTATGAAAGCTCAAATGGTTGATAGAAAAATGACTAAAGAGGGATTGGAAGTCAAGTTAAAAGACAAGGATGAATTGTGCAATAAACTAGAAAATGAGGTTGCTTCATTAAATAAATGTTTAGATAATGATTCCTTGTTAAAAGAACTAACTCTTAAAGATGATATGATTATAAGTCTAAAAATTGAAATTGAAGAATGTAAGAGGATAGCAGATGTTGTAAGGTCTGATTTGGAGGTTAAAAGGATTGAATGTCTAAAACTTGAAGGAGAAGTAGTTACATTAAGGAAATAGCTTGAAAGTGTCAAGGTTCAATTAGGTAAAAATCAAAAATTTGATCATAGTACTAATCTATTGAATGAGATGATTGGTAGACAAAAGCATTCTAAGGATCCTACAGGAGTGGGATATGAGGTTGGACAAAGCTCTACAAAAGAATCTAAACATCAGACAATATTTACTACTACAGATGGAAAGAGGTTTACAATCAAGCAAACACCAAGAATGAAGGTTGATCTTGGTTACCATATTGTTGCATCGAAGAATAACACTACTGCTAGAAAACAATTTAAATGCATTCACAGAGAAAGGAGAAATGTTTTCAGATCTTCACATCCTTGGCATGATCAGTCATTTAGGTATAATCATTCTTTTCAAGGATATTGTTATGTTTGTAATGACTTTGGTCATAAGGGTATGTGTAGGATCATGATGGGCCAAAAAGTGGCAATATGATGGGTATGTGGCTAGCGACTTTTTTTTAACCCAAAATTGATGAAACGAAAAGGATTTTTAAAGAAGATTCTCAGCTTTCCACCAATATAAATTATTCTTTACTTTGAATTTAATAAGTAATTATTATTCATTTTCTATTCAAATTACGACTAAATTCCTGATTGATAGGTGATTGAAAAATATTTATAGCTTTCAACGGTATCACATTTTTGAATCCAAACATGTGTCACATTCTATGCTTCACATACTATAGGATTAAAAAAGAAAAATAAATTTCAAGAAGTTTTGACCAAGTTGAATGGTCGACACACAAGTTTTATATTTTTAAAAGTTGTAATAAAAATTCATAATTAATTATTTACTTGGAAAATAATTACAAAAAAATATTCACCACATTGAGACATGAGTCCTTTACTTATATCTAAAATATTATTAAAAAAATATTATCATTTTATTATGGTTAGGGTGGTCAAACAGACACCTACTTCTTATTTTTTCCCTGAAATTTAAGTACTACTGCATTGAAATTTCAAATTTTCACCAAATATATATATATATATATTTTAAGCAAACCTAGTAGTTTAGAAACTACATTCAATTTGCTACAAATTCTATTCTTACATATTTTTGAAATAATATAGATACATTATTCAAATTTTTACGTCAAGTTGCCTAACTCTGATTTTTCTGAATTTTTTGCCACTTAAAGGCCTATTTTTTCCATGATGATCCTGCACATACCCATAAGGAAATTGATTGTAAAAGATGGTAAAATAAGAATCATTCTAATGTCTCTAGAAATGAGAATGTGGTGTGTTAAAATTGTAACAATTTTGGTCATTTAAGAAGAGATTGTAGAATGAATACAAGTGATAATTATGTAGGGAACAAAATTGGAAATGTCTATAGGAAGTCTTTTGTTCCTTAGATCAATCATAAGACCATTTGTTTCAGATGTAATACCATTGGGAATAAAGTATAGTAGTGCATATTTAATAGAAAGATAAGCATTTTAAACAAACAAATGAAAAAGTTTGCATTGGTGTGGAGAAGAAAGAGCAATCAAGATGACAAGAAGAGAAATAAAGGTGAATTTGTGAAAACTTCATGTGCACTTTTTGCACATGTAATGTCATCCAGGTCCTGAGAAGAAGCAAACACTCAGGGGGAGTATATTATGGTAACATATTTTACCCAGGCTATGAAGTTCATACTGATTTATGACACCATGCAACTGCTATTGGTGGTATAAGAAGTAAAGAAAAATTTGTAAATATAAAATTTTCATTATGTTTTATTCTGATTGAATTGATTATGAAGGTCTACATATGAGTCTCGTAATGATATTGGAGGTATATGTTGCTGAGAAGTTCAAAAGAGGTAAATAGCCAACTTGTTAAATAAGAGATCTCAAATATTGACAGTTTTGGACATAACAAAGATCATCATGATTATTGTACTGTGGATAATAGATTTTTTGTTATAGGTTGTTAAGGTTTATGTGCTGATTTGATGGAGCCTTTCATATCCTATCCTTCAGGCAACGGGAAGGATTAAGCTAATGAATATTTTTGTATCGTGATCTTCTAAAGTTGTTCTCACCATCTTGTATGTGTTTCCACTGACACATTCTTTGCAGGAATTCAAGTTTGAAAGTACAATGATAGTTCTTTGGTGATTTTGATGCTTTGATGGCTCAATTCATAAGAAGTTGCAAATGTCCTATGCGGTCATGCATATTTGACATCTACATAGGATGTTGAAATCAGGTTAAATTTGCCTTTGTTCCTAATATACTGGTGCATTATTATGTTAAGATTGTTATTGATCAAACTTTGAATACATCTTGATAATTCTTTGTCACTAAGAAGAATTGGTTGAGTATCATAGATAAATGTTTGTCATTGGTTTACACCCATGCTCTTGGAAGACTGTAGATTCATGATTGAAGTAGAGAGCATTATAGAGGTGTTATGAATCAAGGTTTATTTTTAGGAGATGAAGATTCATAGAGATAATCTTGAAAATGGTATAAACAATTGTGAGGAGAATTTATGCAAATGCAAAGAAGTATCAGTTGATAAAGATTCTAGAAGTCAATTTGAAAACGTGACTTGTAGATATAAGTGCTAATGATGCAGTGATAATCTCTTTGTCATGTTTGAGCTATGTGAGTAAAGTGTATCTAAGATTCTTTTAGTCAGCATACTATGATGGTTTATGTTTATGTTTTATAGATCTCCAAGTTGTACAATGATAGAAAAGGTTCAACTCTATGGTATACCGTAGAAGGACAAGGGACAAGGTTTATAAAGTACAATGTATGATGATCAAGAGGGCATACCCTAAGAAAGTGCAAATGATGATGATCAAGAGGGCATACCCTAAGTTGGGAAGAGGCCAAAACAATGATAATTTAGTGAAATGATAAATGATAAATGGAAATGTTAACTTGATGTGAAATCCTTGATGAAGTGATGTCACACCACAAGTTGTCACAATTTTTTATTAATGGATGTCTTGATTGCATGATAGACCTGTAAAATATTAGTTCCCAAAACATAATAACTTGTTGTAGATAGCATGTAGAGGATAACTCAATACATTTTCATAAATTGGCATGGTTGATCATAATAGCTTCTTGCACACAATTTACTTCATTCTTCTTGATGTTTTGCAAGCTTGATCTTGATTGATGAAAGCATTGTAATAATGCAGCTAATTCTGCCCTTAAATTGCCTTGATTGATTTTAAGATCTTCAATTTTCTCATTAGATTTTCTAGGATTAAAAATGGTGAAAATGATTTGTACTTATATACAATTCTTTTAATTTCTCAAAAAATCAAATATCAATATCTGATGAATGAAATTACATTTTTAAATAGTAAAATACAAACACTGACATATTCAAATTGGAGCCAAAAAGAGTTGGACAAGGGCATTGGATGCCCTAGTCTAGACCAATCCTTGTCGAGGCCTTAAACATCAGGGGCAAATATTAAATGCTTATTTTTGTTCCCATTGTTTGATTTTCCAAAGGTATTCATAAAAAAGGTAATTAAATGCATAATTAGGTCCAATCACTTAGTGGGGAGCTAAATCTAGTGTGAAATTGTCAACGGTGACAATTTTTGACACTACAAGATTATTGACACTTAAAGAAAGTGTCGGGAAAGTTTAAGTACATAAATCTTTGAGCAAAACATTGCTCAACAATCTTTACATCAACAAAGCCTTGAATATTTTGAAATAAGTAGATAAAATATGTCTTTCTCAACATAAACCACATGACATAAAGAGGTTGCACTATGACTAAGGCAAGGGCATAGAGGTAGGGACTAGGACACTCTACTGAGACTAGTACGCAAAGGGAATACTCCTTAGAGACAACAAAACCTCAATTATAAGAGGAGAAGACCAATAAAGAATTGTGAATATACTAGGGCCATGATTAAAACATCCTTTGAAAATTTCATCTTAAATATAGAAAATGAAAAAAAACATTTTAGACCCCAATAGGGATGTAGGTGAAATTGACCAAACTTTTTAGAATGCTTTTAGAGGGGATTCTCTCTAAAAAAACAAGAACCCTACTAAATTAAATTTTTCAAGTTATTTACATGCATTATCAAAAGCATGTAGCAATAATACAACATTTAGAGTAGAGGATTTAATTCGTGCATTACTTTTTGAAGTTACCTTGGCGGTGTCATTGTCTTACACCTCTAAGCCTACAATACTAACAATGACTACTAGGTCACTCATGTTGACATCCATTTAAATAAAAAGGAATTATCTAAAGATGAGAAAAATCTTTAAAATCCCTAATGAAATGACAAGCTCATTTTTTTAATACAATATGAAATAAGATAATGATGACATAAACAAAAACATTCAAACCGATCCAAAACAAAATCCTAACAAAGCCCACTTCCTTTGTTTGTCTTTCAATTTTTTAAAAATAAATAATATCCTTACAGTTTTCTTTAATTATATTACAACTTATTTATGAATTAAAAAAAAGGTCAGTGTTGCGGGTATCTATTTGCTTTGTATTTTCTTCCAAAGTTTGATCAATCGATTAATTTTCAATTTATTTAAAACTAACAAACAATTTATTGTAATTCACTGTAAGTGGTCAACTGAAGCCGACTCCCATGAAACGGGCCAATGGAAGGAAGGCTTATATTTTATCTTTTCGTTGATTTGTCGCTATTTTTCAGAAGAATATTCTCTACAATTTTAATAATATTCAAAAGAACCAACTTGTGTCTTCGCTATCCGACAACGTTTTTTAATAATTTGAAGGTATGAATATTAAAACAATGGTGTAATTTATTAATGTTTTCTTCCTTAAATATTTTTCCGCCATATTTAAATAGTTTAAAATGGATTGGACTACCGATCAAGGCTATTAAGTGATATCCTATTTTAGGAAATAAATTTTATCTTTGAAATCTTCAAAACCTTGTTGTTGCTTTCTCAATTCTCTTCAACCTCTGTCTGCAATAACAATGAAATTTTCTACTACCAGGAAGGAAAAGGTAAGCTCAATGTTTTCTTTAACCACTGTAATTTTGTTCTTTAAAACTGTAATATTTCAACTAAGTTGGTGTTTCATGTTTATACAGAGTTCTTGGCCTATGTTAGTGGCCAGGAAATGGCTGAACTTAAAGAGCAGAGCAAATGATTTCTATGCTGCTGATATTTTTGAAGGTAAACTTAAAGATTTTTTTTTTGGAAAGGTTCGGTTGAAACCATACTTACGCTTAAATCTTTTATTGCTTTTTTAATATTGAAAACATACCAGAATTAACACTGATAATGAATTCTTGAATAATGCCTGCAATTCAATATATTATCACAAATATGCAGACTATCTGATTGAAAGATTAAGAGGAGTCCGTGTTCTATACAAAAAGATTTAGAGATGCTAGATAGCATGCTGTGAAAAAAATATATGCCTAGGTGTTTATAAATCATTGCAAGTATTTGCTGTAACTGTAAAATAAAATTATTTAGAAAATGATTTTTTTTATATTTTGAAATAAAGTAGAGATTATTAGAAGTTTTTAGATATTAGAAGTTTTTAGATCTGAGCATTTCTAGATGTAATATGTAATTAGGAAAGAGATTTGAGTTGTTTATTTATGTAAAGGGTGGAATCAATTATCAGTTGGAAGTTAGAATTGGATTGTGATATAAATTTATAAGTGGTATTTTTGATTTTTAATGTAAATTAGTTTTATATGGTATGTTCTGTATTTTTTTTATGTTCTGTTTTTTCTATTTTATTGTGCTTGTGATAGTCTTAGTTAGAAATCATTTTGTTGGAATACTGTAACAAATATAAACAGTACTCTTTTATTTTCTTTTATGGTATAAGAGCACCATTCTTTTACGGAGACAAGGTGTTATTCAAAAAGATTGTTTAAATTGCTTTGGTAGATTTCACTCAGATTATAGGTTATAACAATATTGAATCTTTTTAAAATCTTTTATAAAAGTGGATTTTCAGATTGGAAGCATGCAGTAAAAAATACTCTTATTGAAAATTCATTCTGGTAGATTGTTAAGGAAGAAGTAGTTGAGCTGTAAGATAGAAAATAAAAGACATTGTAGACCAACAAACAAGAGAAATTATGTGGTAAAACTTTCAGCCCAAATATAAATTGAAGATTTGTTGATTTAGATAGTTCAAAAAGTTATAAGAAGATTATTAGGATGCTAATTTTTCTTATGTATTTAACATAAAAGAATAATTGTTGATTCTAGAGCTGGGTGATTTTGAA
The DNA here is from genome assembly GCA_007258455.2 of Sequoia sempervirens. Classification (NCBI taxonomy): domain Eukaryota; kingdom Viridiplantae; phylum Streptophyta; class Pinopsida; order Cupressales; family Cupressaceae; genus Sequoia; species Sequoia sempervirens. Next base: position 551,902,767 of record VDFB02058242.1, read on the forward strand.
AAAAAGTGTTGATCACTTGAATGAAGTTTCATATTTGAATGTTCAATTAGAAAAAATAGAATAGGAGTATATTAAGAAATATTTTCAGCTAATTGCAATGGTTGAAAGTAGGTTTCCCATAAAATTTAATTCTTTTAAAGAATCTAGGAAAAATGTGATTCAACTAGATCCCAATGCCCCCTAGCAATCTCTTGATCAGTTTTAGATAAAGAACCTCAACTCATTAAGTAAGGACATACTAAGAAATATCATGTACATTCTAAAGAGGGGAAAACATTCTCTAAAAGTTGTGAACAGAATATAAATCTTAAGCTTTTTCATGGTGCAAAGAAAAATTGAGGTTTCTAATAATTTTTTAGATGATGTAACAAAGCAAGATGGAATAAAATCAAATTTGTAGGCATTATGGAGGTGAGAACATATGCAGAAATTTTGTTTGAAAAGGAGGCAAGATCAAAGGCAGTAATATAATCTTAAACTACAAAAGAGATGTAAAGAAAGAAAAAAAGATTCAATTGAGCTGAGAATCACATTTTTTTATCAATTGAATACTAGATTTATGTAGAAGCCTAAGGAATGTCATTGGTTGGTTGCAAAAAGTAATTTTTTTCTACATTCATGAAATAATTCATTATGACATCTGATATAGTTATAAGTCCTCAATTTCTTTGGTGAACTTTACAAATTGAAATTGGGGCAATGATGTTGAGGACAAAAAAATACGTATGGTAATGTGTTTAATCTTGGTTTAGGGTTGATCATGTGGAGTAGAAAAAAGCAAACAATTACTTTATTGCCTTTTTGTGAGATAGGATATAGAGTAACAAAGGAAGTAGCAAATGAAGTTATTTGGATTCCAAATATCTAATAGGAGTTCGGCCTTGCCAAACACTCTATTATATTTTGTTATACTCAAAATGCCTCACAAATTGCTAGCAATCCGAATCAAACATTTAAAAATTGATGACTGATTTTCTTGTAATAATTTTACTTAAAATCATTTTACTACAAAATTTGTTGGTTTTTTTTCTGTTCTGCTGTGTCTTTGATGTTGTTTCTGTGTTGGTACTTTTTTATTGTCTTTTGGCTATCCATCTTGTCTCTTATGTTCTTTATACAAGAGGGCCTCTTTCAAAACCCCTAGTTCCAATTCATAACTGCCATGAAAAAAATATTTAACTTAAACAAAAACATTATTTTCAAATTCCTTTGATTTATAATGTTAAAACGAGCAAACTATTTAATTGTGATTTTCAATTTTTGAGTGAAACATGATAGGACCTTTGTTGAGAAAAACTGAATATGACACACCTCTAAGCCTGGAGCCCTATACATCTCAAGCCACTGACGATAATAATATAAGGTATTTAAGCCGTTTAAGTTGAATTGATTCTACCATCAGCTGAAATAACAACAGTCGAGCTATTTTAATCTTGCCACGATGCAAATAAAAAGAATCTAATTTTAAGATTTTGGGGTTGCAGCGTATTTGTTGGGACATGGAATGTAGGAGGTATAACACCATACAACGGACTCAACTTGGATGATTGGCTGCATTCATCATGTCCACCAGATATCTATGTTTTGGGGTAAAATCGATATCCTCTCATTGCACAGATATATCATCATGTTCGTTCTTTTTGTGGTCAATAAGGCTTTGTTTTATGGGGACAGGTAAATATACAGGCATCAACATTATAAGTTCAGAGATGGAATCTTAATATATTGTTATACTTCATTATATATCCGAACTGTAACTGTAAGCATAATACTATTTAGCATCTGATTTTGTTTAGCAGGTTTCAAGAAATTGTGCCTTTGAATGCTGGGAACATCTTGGGTGTAGAAGACAATGCCCCTGCTGCAAAATGGTTGGCCCTTATTCGCCAGACATTGAACAATACCACTTTCTCACCTTTTAGCTTGGATGGAGAAAATGATTCATCAGTAGTTCCTTACACTTCCAATTCTAATTGTGGATGCACTCATGCACATCAGAATTCTGTTTCTCACCAGAGGAATTCCTTCCAGACTTCAAACTTTCATTCCAAACCAAATAGTAAATCTAAAACTTCTTCATTAGAACCAAGGCAAATACTCAATCTTGCTGATCATCTCCCATTGGAAATAGTTGACACAATGGAAGGCAATACCTCGTTTGGGTCATTTTCATCAGAGCTCGAAAGTGATTTTAGTGTGAAATATTCCATATTGTCAAAAGAAACTCAAAAACTCCTATGCCAGGCAAAGAATGAAAACATGCACAGCGGAAGTGTTTCAATAGAAGGAGACAGACAAAAATGGAGACAGAAATATTTGCAGCATTCTATTTCACTGAGAAAAAGATTACAGTAATAAAAACTGTTTACATATAAAATATTCAGAGCAAAAGCTCTGTACAACTATACTACTAAAACTGTGCGTTTTCCAGTGCACTGGCGCTTCTGCGCTGCTGCTCCGTGTGGGATCACTTCCGGCGCACGGGCGCAAGACTCACTGACTCTCTTCTGCTGCGGCAGATGCTCCTGAACATTCCTTCTGTTCTGTGTTCTGCTGAACTTTTTCTTTCTGTTCTGTCTCACAAAACTATTGTCTATCTCTTGCACAGAATCATCATTCAATTCTTACTTTTGGCTTTTCAGCCAATACCCAAAAACTGGCGCTCAAAATTTTGAACTTACCTACCAATAATAAATTGCTGCCAGAAAGTACTTACTGGATAGCAAGAAAGTCAAGCACAGCAGGGGGGAAAGAAATCCAAATTGATTTCTACTGACAGTGCAATTAATGCACCTGCCATTTGGCTGCTCAAGATTATAATTTCTAACACTCCCCCTTAATCTTGAGTCTTTCTGCTCTTCATCATTATTTGGAAACTTCCGGCGCAATGCTTCTAGAGCAACTTCCGGAGCAAAGTTTTCGGCGCAAAAGTTCCTGCTCTTCAATACTCTGCGAAACTTCCGGCGCATCGCCACAAAAGTTCCGGAACACCGGCGTAAACCTGTTCTTCAACACTATGCGAAACTTTGGGCTCATCGCCACAAAAGTTCCGGAGCACCGGCACAAACCTATTTTCCTTTGATCTGCATTCTGGAACTGTCTGCTGAAGTTCCGGCGCACCTGCGCTTCTCTGTGTTTTCCAGAACTGAAGTTCTGGCGCATTCCTGCACACCTAGCCTATATCTTAGGCGCTCAAAAGGTTCTTTTGACAAAGCCTTTGTAAAAATATTTGAGAGCTGCTGCTCTGACCTGCAAAATTCCATTTTAATTTCATTATTCTCAACCAATTCTCGGATAAAATGATACCTGATTTCAATATGTTTGCTTCTTCCATGAAACACAGGATTTTTGGTCAAGGCAATTGATGAAACATTGTCACAGAAAATTACTGTTTCATCCTCTTGTTCTTCTCTCAAATCTGCTAAGATCCTTCTTAGCCATACAGCTTGGCATGCTGCTGCATTCGCTGCTATGTATTCTGCTTCTGCTGTGGATAAAGCAACAATCGGTTGTTTCTTGGAAGCCCAAGAAACTGCTCCTGAACCCAAGTGAAAAACATATCCGGATGTGCTCTTTCTATCATCCACATTTCCTGCCCAATCACTGTCAGTGTACCCAACCAGTACCCAACCACTGAAACTCATTAGAAACGGTATACATTATGCCATAGTTTTTTGTGCCATTGACATACCTGAGAATCCTTTTACCTGCTTGCCAGTGTGTGTCCTTAGGTTGCTCCATGAACCTAGAAATCAGGCTTACCGCATACATTAAATCTGGTCTTGTAGCTGTCAAGTACATGAGGCTTCCAACCATGCTCTTATAGAGAGTTGGGTTAACATTATTGCTGCTGTCCTCTTTACTCAACTTCAGACCTGTAGCTGTTGGGGTTGGGGCTGCTTTGCTGTCCAACATCCTAAATCTTTCCAAGATTTGTTTGGCATAACTTGATTGTGAAATAAAGATGCCATTATCCAATTGTTGGACCTCTATGCCTAGAAAATATCTTAAGAGTCCTAAATCTGTCATTTCAAACTCTCTTTTCATGGCATTTTTAAAATCAGCAATGAGGAAATCATCATCCCCAGTAAATACTAAATCATCTACATACAAGACAACAATTAAAACCTTACCATTTGCTGCCTTGATGTAAAGAGTGGGCTCACCATCGCTTTTGCTAAAGCCATTGCTCATCAAGTATGAGTCAATCCTGCTCTACCATGCCCGTGGAGCTTGTTTTAGCCCATAAAGAGCTTTCTTCAGCCTATATACCTTGTGTTTTTTACCTGGAACTTCATATCCAAAGGGCTGCTCCACATAAACCTCTTCTTTTAGGACTCCATTGAGAAAGGCGGACTTCACATCCATTTGATAAACCTTCCACATGTGCTGGGCTGCAATTGCAATGACTGCCCGCACGGTCTCCATCCTTGCAACAGGAGAAAAAGTCTCATCATAATCTCTCCCAAACTACTGTTTGTACCCTTTGACAACTAATCTTGCCTTATGTCTTTCTATTCTTCCTTTGGCATTACATTTGGTCTTGTAGACCCATTTGACACCAATAACTGATTTCCCTTTGGGTAAATCAGTGAGCTCCCATGTCTTGTTTCTTTCTATTGCATATATCTCCTCATCCATGGCCTCACACCATTTCTGTTCTTTTACAGCCTCCTCAAAATAAATAGGATCACTATGAGAAAATAATGCGAAATTTACACTCTCATTAAAAGCTTCATCATACCTTTCACCTTGGTAGATCTCCCTTAGACTCTTAGTCTTTCTTGGCACTAGGGAGGCGAGAGTGGGGTCTGAATTTCCGGAGCTACTTGGCTGCTGGCCTGATGAAGAAGTCTGCTGCTGTAGGTTTCCGGAGCAACTTTCCTGTTGAAAGTTTCCAGAGCATCTTCCCTGCTGGAAGTTTCTGGAGCATCTTTCTTGTTGAAAGTTTCTGGAGCTGGAAGTTTTCGGAGCATCTTCTCTGCTGAGAATTTCTGGAGCTACTGCTGCTATTTTCTGAACTGTCAGCTTCCTGTAGGTTTCCGGCGCATCTGCGCTCTGCAGCTTCTTCATCCTTAAGGGGTATGGAGACAGAAATATCAGTATTGCTGTCAACTTTTCCATCCCACGACTCACTTTCTAGGAACTCCACGTCCCTACTGATGATTATCTTCTTGGTGACCAGATTATATAGCCGATAGGCTTTGGACTCTGTACAGTAGCCCGTGAAAATACACTTTTCACCCTTGTCATCCAATTTCTGCCTATTTTCTTTAGGCACGTGTGCATAGGCTACACACCCAAACACTTTCAAATGCTCAACTGACCATTTTTGTTTTGTCCATGCCTCTTGAGGGATTTTATCACGGACTGCCTTTGTTGGACTTCTATTTATCAGATAAACAGCTGTTGCTACAGCCTCTCCCCAATATTCAATAGGGAGTCCCTTTGCTTTCATCATGCTCCTTGCCATCTCCACAATGGTCCTATTTTTTCTTTCAGCCACTCCATTTTGCTGCGGAGTATAACTGGCTGTGAGCTCCTTCTTGATGCCATTTTTCCTGCAGAAATTTACAAATTGATTGGAGGTATACTCTCCTCCACGATCTGACCTTAGGACCTTAATAAAGTGTCCACTCTCCTTTTCAGCCTGGGCCTTAAATAACAAAAACTTATCAAATGCTTCAGACTTATGCTGCAAAAAATAGACCCATGTCCTACAGCTGTAATCATCTATAAAGGTCATAAAAAATCTGCTTTTGCCAAAAGACAGATTTTGCATAGGGCCTACCAAGTCAGTATGCACCAACTCCAATGGTGCTCTAGCCCTTGTAGAGTTGCCTGAATTAAAAGGCTGCCTATGTTGCTTGCCCAAAATGCAAGCTTCACATCTAATATTAGGCTCTACAATTTTTGGCAAACCATCTATCATATTTTTCTTGGACAAAAGACTCAAACCAGAGTAACCTAAGTGTCCATACCTGAGGTGCCATAGCTTGGAGATATCTTGAATGGCTGCTTTGAAGGCTGATTGCTGTAGGCCTTTTGACTGTGCTGAGATTTGCATCTTGAGAGGAAACATTCGGTTCTGTGTCATTTGAACCGCTGCCATAACTCTTTTGCTTCCATCTTTATCATAGATGATGCATTCCCCTTTCTCCATCAGCACTCTATACCCATTTTGGACCATCTGTCCAATGCTCAAGAGGTTATGTTTCAAACCTGGGGCATAGAAGACATCATATATTTGTCTTTCATCACCATGCTTGGTTTGTAGGCATACCATGCCTTTGCCCATAACTGGAACCATCTCATTGTTGCCCATTTTTATTTCAGACTTCACGCTGCTATCAATGGAGGCAAACAAGTCTTTGTTACCACTCATGTGGTTGCTGAAGCCGCTGTCCAAGTACCAAACTTCAGCGCTGCTCTGTTCTGCAAGGTTACAAGCAATGAAGACTTGTGACTGTCTTTCATTTCCAGCCACATTTGAGTCAGCAACATGTGCATTCTGACTCCCTTGGTCACGTTTTTGTCTGCAATCACTTGCATAGTGACCATACCTTTGACAGTTGTAGCACTGCACATTTCTTTTATCTTTTTTCTGATAAGAACTGCTGTTCTTTTTTCCTCCTTGAGAGCTGGTCGCCCCCTCATGACTGCTTGCTCGGGCTGAGCTTTCATCACCATCATTTCCACGTCTAGAGTTTCCTCTACCACGTCTGGAACCTTTTCTACCTCTCCCCCTTCCTCTTGCATTCGACTGAGCATTGAAAGCTTGCTCTTGGGAGGAGGTTGCAGACCTATTTAGGCGCTGCTCATGGGTTTGCAAAGAGCCCATTAGCTCATCAACTGACAAAGTTGTGAGATCTTTTGCCTCTTCAATGGCAATCACCACCGGATCAAACTTTGTGGGAAGGCTTCTCAATATCTTCTCCACAATCTTCTGTTCTTCCAAGGTTTCACCACTTATCCTCAGCTGGTTAATCAAAGTGGCTGCCCTTGTGTGAAAATCTATAATGGACTCGCTGTCCTTCATCTGCATGGTCTCAAACTCTCTCCGTTGCAGCTGGAGTTTGACTGATCTAACTTTTTCAGATCCTTTACAAGTGGTTTGAAGTGTTTCCCACGCTTCTTTTGCATAGCTAGCTGCTGCTATTCGAGGAAAAATAGCCTCTGTCAAGGCTGCCTCAATCAGACTGAGGGCTTTTGCATCATTCTTCCGTGTCTCCTTCAGCTGGTTCTTTTGAGCATTGCTCAAAGCTGTAAATGCAGTCGGGTCAACAACATCTGTGAACCCATTTACAACAAGTTCCCATAAATCATTTGCAATAAAAATTGTTTTCATTTTCTTTGCCCAAACATCATAATTCCTACCATCAAAAATAGGTGGCTGCTGCCAACTCCTATTGTCTCCACCAGCCATTTTGCTAAAAATGGGGAAAAACTAAAACTACCCAGATAAAATCTAAGGCTTTTATAAATACCCAGAAACAAGATTCTGTTTCTGCACGCCTAGGACAAATCTAAGGCTTTAAAACTGACTGCCTAGTAAACCTATGGGCTCTGATACCATGTCAGAAAAAAACTCAAAACTCCTATGCCAGGCAAAGAATGAAAACATGCACAGCGGAAGTGTTTCAATAGAAGGAGACAGACAAAGATGGAGACATAAATGTTTGCAACATTCTATTTCACTGAGAAAAAGATTACAGTAATAAAAACTGTTTACAAATAAAATATTCAGAGCAAAAGCTCTGTACAACTATACTACTGAAACTATGTGTTTTCCAGCATAGCGGCATTTCTGTACGGCTGCTCGTGTGGGATCACTTCCGGGCATGGGTAAGACTCTCTGACTCTCTTCCTCTGCTTGGGATGTGAACTTCACTGGGTTATCACGACATTCATACGTTACGTGAATTTTGAACTTTTTTTACGTCTCCACAAAACTCTTGTGTCTCTTCTTGCAGAATCATCATTCAATTCTTACTTTTGGCTTTTCAGCCAATACCCAAAAACTGGCGCTCAAAATTTTGAATTTACCTACCAATAATAAATTGCTGCCAGAAAGTACTTACTGAACAGTAAGAAAGTCAAGCACGTCAGGGGGGAAAGAAATCCAAATTGATTTCTACTGACGGTGCAATTAATGCACCTGCCATTTGGCTGCTCAAGATTATAATTTCCAACACATATCAGAAAGATCTGATTCAAGTGAGGAGGATTATAGATTCAATTCAAGTGAGTCAAACTACTGTTTGGTTGGTAACAAGCAGATGGTTGGCATTTTTCTCTGTGTTTGGGTGCGTAGTGATCTGAAACAGCATGTTCGAGATTTAAAAGTCTCTTGTGTTGGTCGAGGGCTAATGGGTTACCTTGGCAACAAGGTAACAAAATTAAAATCTACCATTCAAACCTAAATTCAGAAGTATTAACAATCATTTCCTTAAATTATAAGTATTTTTTTAACATTCTTACAGGGCTCCATTTCCATTAGTATGTTATTCCAAGGGACAAGCTTTTGCTTTGTTTGCAGTCATTTGGCCTCGGGAGAGAAGGGAAGTGATATGATACGCAGGAATTATGATGTCATGGAGATTTTAAAGAAGACCCACTTTCCACAAATGGACAATATTTTAGGAAAGAAAACTTTAGAAAGCATTTTGGAGCATGAGTAAGCTTTAATCATATTTTCTTATACTCTCAAATGAAATTTGAATTGATTACCTAATTTGACCATGTGATTTTACCGGGCAGTCGAGTTATTTGGCTTGGGGATTTGAACTATCGTCTTGGACTTCAACATGTGGTAACTAAAAAACATGTGGAAAAAAATGATTGGAAAGCTCTGTTGTAAAAAGACCAGGTGGGTAGTGGGCACATAATCTTCATATATGATGTTAAATTTTCTGTAGAATCCAATCATGATATTTGGGAATTAATCAAGTCTGAGATTCGTATGACAGCTTCTAATTGAGAAGAAAAGAGGACATATATTCAAACGATGGAATGAAGGGAATATATGTTTCCCTCCTACGTACAAGTATTGCAAAAATTCAGACCACTATGCAGGACAAAATATTATATCAACAACAAAGCCACGTACACCAGCATGGTAAGTTCAGTTTAATACACTTTCATGGTTCTGGGCTATAACAGTGTCAAGGGATAGAAATAAATTCTGCATATCAGTATTAAATCTAAAATTTAAGATTCTTTTATATGAACATATAGTTTTCCAAGCATTTTACAGTTGCATTTTAAATGTTTAATGTGTTTTTTGACTATAATTTTTTGATCTTCAGGTGTGATCGTATACTTTGGTATGGCAAAGGCTTGAAGCAGATCTGTTATGTTTTCGGAGAATCCAAATTCTCCGACCACCGTCTGGTGTATTCAATTTTTGAGGTTGAAATAGATCTGTAATTAGAAAAATCTGTAATGAACTCAGAGACAATTTTTCCTAAAGGAAGAGCTTATGCCCAAAACTAAAACCTGTGATTAAATTCTCAAGTACTAAAACTTATTCACTCAGAGTTCTGGGTGCATTCTCACTATATACAATCTCTTAAATACAGTTGAGCATAACCAACACTAAGTGGTATGGTGGGCACCAATCTCTTATAACAGTTAATGCTTAAACATCATTTAATGCAAGCCAAGCCAAGTTGTTTCCAAGCTACAAGTATGAATTTAACAAGAAGCTTTTGGTAATACGCTTCCATTGATAGATTAAAGTTTGAAAAATAAATAAAACAGAAATAAATTTCAATAGAAAAATATAACATTTAGTTTGTACGTGGAAAGGTTTTCAAAGGAAATCCTTTTTTTAATAGTGGATTAGTTCACCATCTCTATAAGAATTTGTAGGGAAATGATAGAATTTTTAGAAACATGTAGAAGACTAAACTGTTCATAAATTTAAAATATCGATATACAGATTATGTAAAATATATAACAATCATCTCTTAATGTGATATAAAGATCACAATGACTGTAATACATAAAAATATTTTTTTGTGTATATAAAAATTTTCATATTGTCTAATAGATAATAATGCGTGATAGGTGGAAGAGGGGGTTTAATGTTTCAACTGGGTAATTAAAATAATGTGACTGATTACATTCTTTATATTGAATATTTCTTTCACTTGTTCACACTTTTATTGCAAGGTTTAATGGGTTTTGTATAGATAGGTTTTTCCTTGTTTACAATTGTGGATACATTACTCTATTCAATAAAAATGAAAAAAATTATGAACATTATTTATATGTGAAGAATTTAAAAACAAACATGAATTTGTATTTCAAAACAAAATATAAATATTCTTTAATGTTAAACATCACAACTAGGCATGCTCACCCTCATGACCAATGATGCCATAAGATTTGGCAAGGTATATATACATGCATTTATTCATATTCTAGTTGCATTGGATATCATTAGTATTTATACAACTTTAATTTTTTTAAAATTCATATTTTGGTATATCATTATTGTTTAATCAATATCTTTAATTTTTTGAAAAAAAACAAGAATCATCTTCTTAAATAAATTATCTGATCTTTGAAACCAATAAACTTCTTATGACATTAATTGATTTCTAATTTTTTTTCTCATTTTATATCTTTTCTTTAATGTATTTTTTTAATTAAAAATCCTTTAATTCCACTTAATTTTTTTTTTTTAATGTGTTCAAAATTTAAATAATGAGTTAATTTACCTTTGTTGATTTGCCATCTAAAGCATACTTTAAATTAGATAATTTTAAGTCTCGACTTAAGCAAAGAGAAAAATTAAAGTTCACATCTATATGAATTGTGTGTTGTTTCCTTAAGATAGGCTCTAACTTTTTATTTAAGATAAAGAAGACTTTCTAAGTGATGACTCTTGAAAGACTGAAGAGACCAAAGCTTCCCTGAAATTTGAATATCATTATTGAATGTAACGGTTAAGGGGACTTCATTTCTATTTTTTAAGATGGTTATCATTTTGAAAGACCTATAGATCAGACTCATATTTATCTACCAAAGTAGAGTTAATTGTAAGCTTGTGTTGAATTTAAAAGCTTACAATTCCCATGCAATCTACTACACTCAAAATGTTTATAATGTTTGATCAATAGTGACTTTGTGTCCGAGTAAAAGGCAAGTCCTTGATTATTAACAAGAGCCAGTGAAACCCAAACTTCCCATAGAAATAAATTAACGATAAGTCCCATTTTTTTAGATAACTCAAATTTGAAATTTGAGTCTTTGAAACTTTAGTATGATATAAAATCTTAGTCTAATCAATGAGTGATACTTGGAAGTGAAAAATGTACGTTTCATGATAGAATATAATTAGGGGAGAGGGGCCTATAGTGGGCCACCCTAACTTCACACTTCTCAAAGTCTTTTGTGAAAATTTCAAATCACTCCCAAATTTCTACAGCAGCTTATTTGGCAAGTCCCCTACTTATAAAAAATTGGTTTCAAGGCTACATCATCAAATATGATGCCACATCAACAATGCTTCTTGTCAAGGTATCCAAAATAGCCCAAAAAAAAGGTGAGGCCATTAGTGGGTCACCAAGTCATGTATTATTGGTGCGTTGATGTGGCATCACATGATTTGTCAGTTTGTGTACTTTATGGAGAAAAGTATTTTGCAATTGGGTATTAATTGTAAGTTTATTGGATATTAAGCCTACCCACTATGGGGCCCACTTAGGCCTACTTCTATAGCCACCATTGGACCCCTACCCACTATGGGCCCCTTTCCCCTAAGACAATAAATGTTTAATTCATAAAAAAAATTGAATTGTCTCAAAATTTAGATTTGCATTCATGAACTAAATCTATTACAAAATCTTTTGACCCTATGAATTAAAGTTATATTAATTCTAGGATACCAAATTAAATATTTTCTCATTCTTTAAAAAAAAATATATATATAGGTCCATGGGCTCTTATATTTGAGAAAGAAAATTAAGAAGCAAGAAGCAAATGAAGAACTAGAGCTAGACAATTTAATTTAGCTATAAACGATCAATGGAAAAAAGAGAAATGACATCATGACTACCAAAATACATAGATGCCTTGCCATATTCATACAAGACTTTTTGTTTAAACTCGATAGACAATTTTATTGGCTATTGAATAGAGGTAATTTAAGGGGATGCGATCACAAATTCTAAAAGGATTAGAACTTCCTATCTATAAAAGTTTGCTATAAAATTCAATATCTTTAAATGTTCAAACATCTTGGTGTACATTTATAGGATTTCTTTCATAAATATAGATTCTATTAGGAATATGAATAAATTACTTCTAACAATGGTGAATATAGTTTCCTTTTGAGCTATGTTGACTTTACTTGATCCTAGGTATGATGGTACCCTAGTGAAGCAATGGTTTTAGGAGAATGATTAATTTTATGCATTAGATGAATGAGTTAGAGATAATGTGTATCTACTATGGTTATGAAATGTGGAAGATTATAAATTTCTAGTTTTCCATGTGAAATCAAGGAAGTTACGATCCTAATGTGAAAATTGTTTAGAAATAAGGATTTTATTCATCTAGATGTTATGTAGGAGCTCTTGTTACATATTTGATTCCTAATTATGGAGTGTTAATAGGTGCATCTTTGAATAGTGATGCTAGAGCATCCAAGGTGTACGGGCAATCTTGTGTCACCAAAAAATATTTTAATTTTGCTTTGTTTGATTTCAATGAGGGCTTAAGTGATAGGAAAAATAATATTTTCATTTGCAACAATGTAATTTCCCTTTGTGTGAAAATGTAAATATAAATTTGATAGGAAATAGGTCCTAGTAAAGCAGTAAAAGCATCTTTTGGAGGAATATTCCATTTCGACATCCCACTTTTGGAGGAGGTCAAAAAGTCTTATCTTGGTGTGATTTTGGCCTGGTTTGCATGCACATGTGCCATAAAATGTCATAAAGTGGGGCTACAAAATAATCTTGCATGTTGTTTGCATGTCTTTGCATGTAAAGTGCAACTGACAAGGTGTAAGGAATATGTAAGAGGTTGTAAGATGTCATAAATAATAAAATCTAATTGGACAAGAGTTTAGGCACCCAAGAGAAGGTTGGCATGCATTGGACCTCATTACTTATTGCAAATTTTGAAACTCCCAAGGTTGGACGTGGATTTCTCAAGGTTGTTTCAGGAGGTTGTTTTGTGAAACCATGGATTTTTTTCTCTTTGCTCAGTCTCTATTTATTGATTCCTTTTCATTTGGAGAGGGGGGCTTGGAGAAGTGAAGTTTGCATACCCAGATGCTACCAAAACTTTTCCAAATTGTTGGAGACACTTTTATTGCAAGTATTGCATGTAGGATTGAAGAAGGGCCCATGAGCTTCATTTTGATGTAAACCATTTACATATTTGAATTAAATAATGTTGCAGGTTTCTCTTTCATTTTCAAATGGGCAATTATCATTTATACCTGTAGGAAAGTTCATTGTCTCTAGAACATTATAAACCAAATAATAATTTTGCAAAAAATGATTAATAATAGTGTCTTCTGAAATATCTTCAAATTTCCTATTTTGATCTATTGTCAAAATAGGTAAAGACTCCACTAAATTGCTATTGATCCATAAGGGATCCTTTGTTTCCAATAATGGTTGCGTTGGAGGGTACAACATTAATTGCTTCGTTTGCACCCCGCTTGAAATCACCATGTTTCCAAACCTACAATTAATGAAAATATTAGCAGCAACTAACCATGGTCTACCTAGAATTAAGGGGTATCCCCCTAGCATAATCTTTGGTTGCAAAATCATGAAATCTATTGGATACTCCCAAGACTCAATAAAAATAATGATATCTTCAATCATACCTTTTGGTTTTACAAGTGAGTGATCAGCCATTTGCAAGACCGTTGGAGTAGGTCTAAGTCCTTGAAGGGCCAACCTCTCCTTAGTCTCGTTAGTTTTTACATTTATAGTTGCTTCTAGATCCACAAGTGTATTTGGAATGATTACATCACCAATACATACCTTAATCATTGGACTTCCTGGATCTGTGTACTTAGGAATGAAGATTCTCCCCAACATCAAGTCTGTGAGTTGTCGAATGACTTGGACTATCTTGGGGTCATGCTTCTTTTGTTTCCTCCCATGGAGTTCTTTGACTATTTTAATGTACACCAGAACATTTTGAATAGCCTGCAACAAAGGAATTTTAATGTTAACATTACGTAATTCATTCATAAAATCAAAATCATGTTGAGATGTTTCCTACTATTTTGGTCACTCTTGCAACCTATCTAGAAATGGAGGATTTGGTTGCTCTTCCTCTGGCTCAGCTGGAGAATCTTCGACTTCTGTGATGGTTGGCCCTTGGAGGTTATTCCCTGACCTTAGGTGTACATTATCAATCTCTAATGCATTGATAGGGTAAGTCGGCAATCCTACCACTTCATTATTATAGACTAGTTGTGCGACCTTATTATTTGGATTTGGTGACAGTTTTGTGGGAATTGGCATGGATTTTGGAGGTTAGGTTGAACTAGATGGTTGATTAGATGATGTGAAAGGTGGCAAGAGTTGTTGGGATTGCTGATATGGATTTATTATTGGAGGTGGTTGATACAAAGGAAATGACTGATATTGTGGGTAAGGTGGTGGCGGTGCTCACTATGCTTTCCATGATTGTGGAGCAGGAAGGTATTGTTGTGACCACTGGGGATAGTATGGAGGTTGTTTCCAACCTCCATACCATCTAGGCTAGTTTGGGAAAGAATTCTATTGAAAAGGGCTTTGGGGTACGACTTGATAATCAGTTGGGGGCATTGCTCTTGGTTGCCAAGGTCTCCACTGGGCTATGAAGTAAACAAGTTTGTCTATGTATTCTACCTCGGTCATCCCTATAGGAAGAGGTTTTAAAGTAGTGTCCCTACTTGCTTCCTCTAAAGAAGATATCTTTGTTCTATTATATGGACACTATTCACCACTATGCCTCTTTTGAAAAACAAGCTAAAAGATAGCTAATGCTTCTTTATAAATCAATTTATTTATGACTTAATAAATTGGTCTTGATATCTTCAAGTAGATTACCAATCTCACGCTTTGTTATTCTTGTTGTTTTTCCCGAGGAGGAAAACTTACTTAAAAATTCTTCCCCAAATGTTGAGACCTCAAGTAATTCCTGTAAATGTCAAAAATATCATTGAAGCTCAATTTAGAGACATTACCTTTACCTATTAAATTTAAGGCATCCATAGTATCATCCCTTATTCCCCTAAGAAACAACATTTTAATGGTATTAGGAGTTAGCCTTGGTTGTCGCAATCATTGAAAGCTAAACATGAAGCATTCGAGGTAATCTTCCATAGACTCATCTTATTTTTGTGTCATATGGGAGATCTCATCCCAAACCTCTTTTTCTGCACTACTCCTGGTATTTGGTCAAAAATAATTCCTTCATGGCTTCCCACATGTTATGATATTTATGAGGTTCATGAACCAATGCTGTGTCACATCCTTTAATGTGGTTGGGAACAATTTGAGCTTTTGTGTATCACTTTGATAATCATATCTATGGCGCAACACATCAAACTCAAATAAGAACATATCAGGATCCTTAATAGAAAGACCGCAAAAAACAAGCAAAGCAGAATGCGGATTTTTTTTCATAAGGGTATCTTCTTTAGGATGTGCAATTGGAAACTCAAAAGTGACCAGATTATTGTTGGCCAATGCTCTCTCATTGTTATTCTTATTGTTGTTTTTGTTGTTTTTGTTGTTGTTGTTGTTGTTGTTGTTGAGATCAACCATGACTTGAGATGCCTTTAAGGAGTGAAAAATGTTTTGAATGGCTTTTGGTTTCCTAAGGATGGATCAGCCCTAGACTCGTAAGATTCTTGAAATAACTTTGCTACCCTCTTTTCTAATTCTTCAGAAGGCTCTAGAGGGATACTAGAAGGGGTCTCAACAATGGTAGACTCAATAAAACACTTCTCAATATCTGGTTCAGGTAACTCTTTCTCAGGCGATGTATGCACAACTAATGGTTGTAATTTGGTTTTAAAATTTTCTTGTTGTGAGCTGCCTCCCTTAATATATGACTTACAACAAAGAAAACTAAGGGTAGTTATCTAAACGAGGTTGAATTTCACATAGAATTTCTCCTTAGTGCAATGCTCCTAATTTAGTTCACTAGGCTAATAGGCCTTTAACACCATTCCCTATCAACGATGTCGAAATGATTGGATTAAACTGTGGGTTGATATAAATTCCTCTCGTGACCCTATTATGTTGGTACATGTGTTAGGTTGGTCTTTAGGTATTTTACGGTAATTTCCTCAGTTTATCCTTTAATTGTCAATCCAAGAGTCATAAACTTGTGAAGGGTGTTGCGACAATCTACCTAAGGGATAAAATTAATGAACTAAAGGGGGATGGATGCATCTTGAAAAATTGAATTAAAACACACCTTTTAATCTAAAGTTCAAATCAAAGCACACTTCTCAAATTTTTGCTTCACCTTTTAATTTGATTCAACTATTTATGTTTCCTAGTAGAAACTGAGACAAGAAGAGTGCTAGAAACTGCAACAAGAATTACAGTGATAGAAAGTGTGATAACAAAATAATAAAGTATACTTCAAAAATGATGTGCTATCAATAATAAATTACAGTCTACATGAACCAAATCTTTAATCTTCAAATTATTAACAAATACATTAATAAGTAAAGAAGCCAATCTTGGATTCAAATGTAACTTTGAATAATCAAATCTGCATATAGAAAATTGAATTAAACGTGACTATAAATAATTAAACTTGTGCAAAAAAAAGAAACTAACTTGAAATCAAATCGCATAGATCAAATTACCACACTGAAACTGCAAACAAATCACCAATTTATGCGAGGAGTGGGCCCTTCCTCCTTGGCCAATTGATGATAGAAATTCTAATGCGTTCTTTTAACTCAGCTCAGTCATACATGCATATGATGAATCCAAAATGATTTTTAACAACAGGACAATATTGTATTATCATATATATATCCGAAGTCTTTAGGCTTATGCATATTTATACTAAAGAAAGCACTGATAGGTCCATATGGTTTGTTTATGGTTTATGACCAAAAAACCATTTAAGTTTGATAAAACAACAAAACATATGAGTCTAATAAAAATAACAATTGGCCGTTGGCCAAAAATATAAAACAGTCTTAACAAACATTATCCTCAAAAATAATTATGAACAAAAATAGCTTGATCACTCCTCATCCACATGCTCGACCATCTTTGTAGATTTTTGATTACTTCCTACTAAGTCAACCACAAATTAGTTAGCATTTCAACTAATTTTGGCACTTTCTTAATCATTTTACTTTCCTGTTACATTTCATCAATTACATATACTTCATGTGACAAATAATAATAGGATGGCAAAAAGATGAAGGAAAAAGGAAAACAAAGGGTAAATTTATTGGAACACTTGAACCCGCATCAAGTGTTTTGATGAATGGGTTGTTGCATTTTGTTTTGTGGTTGATGGGTGTTATGTTGTGGGTATGTTTGTTGTTGTGTGTTTTTCCTTGGAGCGCTAATAACAACTTTGGCATCAACAACACCATCGTTGGTAATGTTTTTTATTTTTAGCCAAAGTGTGAGGTTTTTTGTTGTAGCTAGTTGATGGTCTATTGCCTTGGTATACATGTGTGTACCCTTATACTATGAGGGCTCTTTTAATGTTGAGAGCCTTGGGGATTAGTTGGTCATATGTTGTGATGCATTGCATTTTTAGATGGAAGGACAACTCCCCTTCGAGGTTAGAGATGATGGTTCCAATTTGTTGCTCCTCTGGCATGGACCATTTGCTTTTACTTTCTCTAGATCTCCATCATTGTAAGAAAGCCACAAATGTCTCTCCTTTAGCTTGCTTAAGGTCAGATAGTTCCTCCAAGATTACATCCATGTCTAGAGTAAATGAGGAGTTTTCTATGAATAGGTCTACAACTTCTTGGAACTTTTTGATTCCAAGAGGTAAGTGGGTGATCCATTTAATGGCAGATCAGCCAAGCTTTAGGGGAAGAGTCACATTAGATAGGAGTCATCATATGCCACTTCCATGCAATGTACATGAAATTCTCTAATATGGTCCTTAGTATTTCCTTTTCCTCTATATTTATCAAATTTTGGTATTTCAAATCTTGGTGGGAATGGAACCATGGCAATATTCCTATCAAATGGATAGGGGTACAAATCTCATTGGGCATGTGATTTTTATGTCTTCCCTAATTGTATGTCCTATATTTGCTATGAGAGTGATTTGACCTATGTGGAGAGATCATTTTGTGGATCAAGTGGTGGCATGTACTTGTTTTGAGGTGGTATGGTTTGTTGTGTGAATGACGGGGTGGCATGTGTTGCTTGCGTGTTAAGGTTCAAGCCATTTGGTTGTGTGCTCGTGTAGGTTTTTTGAACGTTTTGTTGTACAAGCAATGCTTTTTGGTATTCCTACTATTGTTGTTGTTCCAACAATGCTTGTTGTTGGGCTTGTTGATGTTGTTGTTGTCCTAATAGCACAAGTTGTTGTGCTATCAACACTTGTTGGTGTGCATGATGTTGTTGTAGATCTTGTTGATAGGATTTTTGTTGTAATGCTTGCGCTTGCCCTTGTTGTCGTGCTTGGTATTGTGCTTGCACCTGTGCTTGTTGTGTCATTTGTAATGCTTGTAGTTGTTGCTATTGTAGCAAGGCTTGCACTTGTGCTTGATCATGCGCTTGAGCTTGGGTTGCTTGTTGTTCTTGCTATGTTTGAAATTTTTACAATTCCTTTTGATATTCTTGTTGTGTTGCTTGCAACGTGATGCTATATTGATTTGTTGTGTTAAAATTTTGATGTGGGGTGGCGGATTTGTTGTGATGTTATGTTGAGAGGTTGTTGTGGAGGTTGTTGAGGTGGTTTTTGTGTAATGATGAGGGGTTGGGTGATAGATGGTGGATTTGGAATCATATTTGATGTGCTTAGCCCTTTGTGAGACTAGACTTTGGGATGTTTGAGGTGTTGTTGATGATGTGATTAGTGGTTGAGATATTTGGGATGATTCCACTTGGTGTTGCGATATCAGTGGCATGTTTGGAGGATTTGGCATGATGGATGTGTTGATTTGATTTTTGTTTGGGGGGTTGACTTGATTTTGTTGATTGAGATTTGACATGTTTAATGAAGTGGTTTGACCTATACCTTGAATCGGTGTGGGTGATGGTTTCATGATAGGGAATTGTGGGTATGATTGTGATATTTTCCCTTGTGGGAGTGAAGATGAAGCATTAAAGATGCCCACTTGTATGAATAGGTCCATTTTTCCTCGTGAGACATTTGGAGTGTAACCTTGTGTATCTAGGGTATGTGATGGTGTGGCATGGAAAGTGAATGATGTTTTTGTGTCCTAAAATGCGATTGGTACATACAGATGTTGGGGGTTTTGTGGGATGGTATTTGGCATACCTAAGACTATGTTGGACTCCAAGTTTTGATTGTTCATGAGTGGGTGCCCTTGAAGGGCTTGAAGTAGTAAGCTTCCTTTGGTGGTCATGGGTTGACTTGGTGCATGAGATGATGATGGTTGAGCAATTGTTTGGATGATGCTTGGAAATGAGGGTGTGAATGATGTTTGTGGGATGTTCACCAAGGGTTGCTCCACATTGGTGCTTACATCAAAATTGGAAGGGAGTTTAGCCCATTATTTTTCAAATTCCAACATGTATTGGGTGGGATTTAGTCTCATGACCATGTTGACAAGTTTTTGGGTGCCTAGATTTTGTACTAATTTGAGTTATTCATCATGAGACATCTCTTTGAAGTTGTTTGTGACATCCTCCACTTTACATGGACCCCCATTGAGAATCTTGAGGTAGTTGAGGGGGATTAGGTGGAGGGTTGGTAGATGCCCTTGGATCAAATTTGGTTTGACTCAAATCACTTGTGGTTGAAGTTTCCTTGTTTTGATCCATGCTCTTCTTGTGTTGTGATCTTGTTTGGACCATAAAATTTGAGATCAACTTTTTGGGTTAATATAATTTTGGGTACAAAAGAACCTCTAAGGCATGTTTTAGGATCAAGGTGATCTATGAAAGATGAAGGGGTGGGTGATGTGGATGTTCGAACCTTTAAGAAATTTGGATAAATACTAGACTTTAGGATTTTGATTTTGATTGTTTAAAATTTGGATGATAAACTTGAAAACCCTAAGATGGTCGATGTGATCTTAGGATGAACTCATCCAAAAGGGGGTGCTAATTTAACTAAGTGTGTGAGAAATGATTCATTACCACACATCTAACTAAACAAGGTGATTTTTATTTGGTCTAAATGATTTACCAAAATTCTAGCATAATGATGTTTCCAAAGTTCTAGAAAGTTGTTTGTGGGATGAATTTTAATTATTTTTTTGGGGATGGATGAAAGTGTTTGTTATGATCCTATGTGAACCTAGGACTTTTTTTACAATACCAAGGTGTTGAAGAACACACTTTACCCTAGGAGTGCATCATAATCAATATATTCATATTCAACATGCAAATCTGGCTCATTTCTCAAAAGGCGTGAGTAAAAATCTCTTACCAAGATATCCCTATTGTGGTAGAGTTTTAAGATCCTTTCCTTGATATTCCTTGGACTATGATGTCTATTCTTGAAAAATTGAGAGGTGGATCTTCACTTAGGGATCTTGACTTTGCAAGAGATCATGGAGACAAATACACGTGTGGGGTCCAATTGTGAGTTTATCTTGATTAATGAACTTTTTTTACCACATCCACTTGTCTTGCTTAAATTTCAAACTAAATGTCTATGTCTAAGCTCCTTTTTCATTTCACAAGGTCCATTATGAGAAAATCAAGATGCCAATACCATAGTTTCCCTAGGTTGACTTTGGAGAGAGTGAATTGAGATATGAGTAAAAATATTTAGAAGCCTCTAAAGATTTAATCCTTAGGGACAAGCATTAATATTGGACTCTTCAATTTAGGTATTCACACTTTTCAAAGGGTTTGAAATTTGATGATTTTTTCAATGTTTATTTCAATGTTTTGGAACCAAGCAATTTGTTTGACTGGCTCACAAGCATTTACAATCCTAGCTCAAGTGGATGTACATTTCTTAGTAGGCTTACCACCATCCTTTAAGATATGGTTAATCCGTGAAGATGGAATAGACAAATAGGCTATGTTAAAGAAATGTAACGTCTTGACACACCAAGAAAAAGAGTCCCTTCCCTATTTTCTTTATTGCCTCAACCAAATTTAACCAAACATGGTAACTTCTTGGAATGGTGCTATTCCAATGCACTATTAAGAGAATACGCTTCAGGAGTAGACTTGGTTGTCCACTACAAAAAAGGCTCTTAATGATAATATTTTGGGATAAACTAGTGCTATACATGTGGTAATTCACCCAATTAAGGGGCCTCCCAACCCTTAGAAAGATCTAAGGGTTTTTACGCATCACAAGGATACTAAGGGAGACATTTGTCAGTATAGGAAAGCAACACCAGCTAGTTGATGACTTAGTCACAACTAATTAATTTATATAGCGGGCCGAATTGAAAGCACTCCTTGGGCCCTTCCCTCTCACAAGTTGGGAGGAAGGCCCTCTAAAGGTGACTCAACATCAATAAAAAGTTACACTTTTGAGTCTTTCTCTTCACCCAAGATGGCACAGAGCACAAGGGGAGAGGATACACACCTAAAGTGTGTCCAAGACAAAATCACTCACTTAAGACACCTGTTCATTTTATCCTTCAAAGAAATAGTGAATTCATTTTAAGCACCAAACTAGATGTGATTTTTCCTCGTTCAATTTAAGTCCAACATAGCAATGATTTAGTAAGTTTGTAAGTTCAATTTTAACTAATTTGAAAAGCCCAAGTCAATGATTAATTTTAAACCCAAAATAAAGCTAGTTTTCCCTAAGATAGAAAATGAAAAGAAACAATGGATATATCTAGGCTATTACAATGAGCATTTAAAAATGCTTTTAGTCTTCCAAGTTGATGCTTTTTTTTAATCTACAAAGGCGGTTTTGGACAATAAAGGAAATGCTCTTTCTACAAATGTGATGTTTTTTTGACAGAGGCGAGGGTTTGGTAAAAAGCAGAAGCAACACTCTGTAGCAGACAAAGAGCACAAAGAAAACATAGGACCTGCAAAAGCAACACTAAAGCAAATGCGATGTTTTGGTTGAAACTTGCAAAATCATAGTTGACAGAGAGATCAAAGGTGGCGATGTATCAAAAGTGGCATGACAGCTAGGAATATCGACAACAATGAAATTCATCAAAAGCGATGCAATAAACAAAGGTGGTGTTGAATGTTCCTACAAAAGTAGTGCAATAAGCAAAGGCAACACTCTGGTTATGAAAAAAAATGTCGCCTTCCTATAGCTACAAAAAATGTGATTTCAAAGCTAAAATGTGAGATTTTTAAATGGTTAGCCCTCCTTCTAACGCCAAAATGTGGATGATAATTTGCACCGAGCTAATAAGAGACAATACAAACAAGGTTAGTCATTCAAATAAGCACAAGTATCATCCCCTATGAAATTCTTGATGAAACCAAGATAAGAAAACATGAACAAAACATGAAATAACACAAATAAAAGCATGTAAACCTATCTAAAAAGATCAAACCTCAATCCCATAGGGGAATTGGTGTCACTTTTATGTGGAAAGTAACCCTTTCCCAATCCCGTTAATAAGCTCCAAGATTCATTGACTCCAAGTGCATATGATTTTGATGCCAATGTGTTGAATGCCTAGTTGAAGTGAAGAAAATGAGTGATTGCTATGGATGAATATGCCTATAGTAAGATTGCATGAGATTGTGGATCCATATTCAATAGAGAGGGCCTTTATTTACAAGAATCAAGGGTTGAAGAATAGATGAAATTGGTGAATGTGGGACTAAAATGGAGACCAATAGCATTGTGACACTTGTCACAAGGATATTGAAAGGCATGGGGATGTGTGTGGAGCACATTTTGAAGAATGTGAAGAGTTAAGGCATGTAGGTGGATTTGCAAGAGAATGTAAGATAATTGAATGCATATGGTTGAAATGTAAGAGGGACAAGATGGCATGTAAGTGAAATTAAATTCCTTTGTAAGAGGTATTTAAGACCTTGTAAGAGGCTTTTAAATCCTTTTGGAGAGAAATTTATGAATGGATGGTTGAGGAGAATATTTCAAAGAATATGCCTTTGTGAGGAAAATACCTACTAATTAGTTAATTAAAAGAAATGATTTTCACATGCAAGTTGGTTAATTGATCATAGGTTTATTTAACCTTGGTAAGGTTAAAATCGAGAGAAATGGGTAATGAGGATTAGAAGGAGACTAAAGTTGATTAATTCAAAATTAATCAACTTGAGTGGGTTAGGGGATTCATGACATTTGTTAAATAATTAGATTTATTTAATCAAATGAGAGGAAATTGAGATTTTAATTAAAAATAAATTGATTTATTTAATTAAATGTGATGAACATTAGTCAGGAGAGGATGAATTAATCTGATAAATTTAATTATTTGCTTAATAGTGGAAGTTGATGAATTTAACTAAATAATAAAGATTATTTAATTAATTGGTTAGGGAAAAAGTGATTCAGGAGGAGGTGATGTTAATTAATCAAAATTGGATGCATAATATCAATTAGGACTATTTAAGTGTCTATAATAGTTATATCCAACCATGAAAAGAAAATAACTATAAATAGAAGCAAAGTTGTGATGTAAAATAAATAATTCTACTAAATATTCTCTCTAAACTCATTGATATTCAACTACAAAAAGTAGAAGACCATTACATAGATTGCGTAGGTAATATATTTAAATGTTGCAACATTTTCAAATACCTATTATAGCTACACCAAAAAATGTGGCCGAAGAATGTTTATAAGTAGAAGGCTTGTCACACCTCTTACTCCAAAAACATAATCCAAAATATCAATGGCTAGCCAATGAGACAATTGTTTACAAATATCTAATATAATAGATACCTTTGCCTAACTTAGAGAGTAACTCTAATTGTGGATAAAATAGCAAAAATTAAAATCCCAAACTATTCTACACTTTGGCTAGTAAAACCCCAAATAACCAACCATTTTAATGAGTGAAGAGCTTGCATATACAAATCGGCAACTTGGGAAATCAGGTTGTGAAGGAGAATGCATGTAGATATTATTCTACAAAGATCACCATGCACTAGCCATCATCATGATAAATGTTGTGTACATCAATTTTTCTTCTTTGGGATTCACAAACATTTGGAATAGTAAGAAAATCATCCTCTATCCATTCATATTGACAAGCATAGTTCTATACTTGGTAAGATGGAGGACATGATTCATTATCCTTATGATTGTCTAGTTGGGGACATCATATGATTTCTTTTTTATATTAGACCAAAAATAACCAAAGTAAGGGATACTTTAGTTAACTTATTAAAAATCACAGTAGGGAATAGTAGGCAACAACGAAGAAAATATCCATATATTTGTACATCATTACATAACTTATTCATGATTATTAGGGGAAATTTTGGAACTCTTGGAGTATTATTTTAATACTATTGGAAATGCTAGTAGTGATTCCTTGGGACATATAGAGCATGGTTGTAGTATTTTTTGTGATTCGTATAACAAATTGGATCACATAGAGAACACTTATAGTAATTTTGATGATGCATACATATAAATTCTTTGGGATACTTAGGGCACACCTATAGTAGTGTTAGAGGAGACTCACAACACTTAGTGGATATATAGGGGTTTGTATAATAAAATTGGTAGGATACAAGAATAGGAGGAGGTCAATCAATGGACTGTATTTATCCTAAGAAACATGTTTTAGTGACTTTTTCTAATGTTATATATAGACTATATACAATAGCTACTATTTATTATAAGGAGGCTATCTAACTTATGAGATTGTGCTCAACAATTGGACTTAGAGAGTAGTGAGGATTAACTATGATAGTTAGAGTGTCATTGGTGCAAGAGCACCTGAGAAACACTAGGCTTTTTGGGAGTCTAGAAAGAAGTTCAAAGAAACACTAGGCTTTTTAGGAGTCTAGAAAGAAGTTCAAATTTTTTTGTGTTATATTGAGGTTATGTTGACCATCTTGTGTGTGTTAGAGGTGTTTTGCTCTCTAGGAAAGAAGTGGTAGAAATTTGAATAAGTTTTGAAGCTCAGCTTGTTTTGTTTTAAAAAATGGACCAAGGTTGAAAAACACAGTGAGTTTTATAACCTTAGCCATTAGGTCTTCCTTAGGTTCGGTCAAAGAAACTTAACTGTTTCTAGGGCCTATTTAAGGGGTATCTCAACCCTGGAGCAGGGTTGGAAGCTTTAATATTTTGGTGAAATCTTGTGTGATTGTAGGAAACAATGTTTTGAGTTAAATTTTTGAATTATTGCATCTTGATAGACTTTTAATGGATTAGTTTTGCTACTGTTTGGATTG
Source organism: Sequoia sempervirens (assembly GCA_007258455.2). Classification (NCBI taxonomy): domain Eukaryota; kingdom Viridiplantae; phylum Streptophyta; class Pinopsida; order Cupressales; family Cupressaceae; genus Sequoia; species Sequoia sempervirens. Next base: position 551,928,254 of record VDFB02058242.1, read on the forward strand.
TAGAATGTAGTGTTGGTTGTTTACAAGCACTATGTAATATTTGATATCTTCTTTGTTTAATTTGTAAGCATTTATTGTAAATAGTTTAACTTTGCTCAATTTCTGGTTTGAACCAGACCATGTTTAGGAAATGGGATGCTAGAGCACTTTCCCACCGTACAAACTATACGACCCTTTGGGAGCAGTGCCTAGACACCATGGTTGTACATATGTTAGTTGGTAGGTTTTTTTTGAGTGCAGGAGTTGCTGGCAATGTCTTGCCCTAGGCGAGCCAGGTAGGGTCCAGCTAGGAAAGACCAAGAGTAAAAGTCACACAACTTGTAGGGGTGCTCAGATTTTGGAGAAAATATTTTTGGAGAATTTAGTTGGGGGTCTTGGCAAGGCCTGGTAATTAGGAGGAGGCTCCACCAATAGATTTGGTGTGAGAAAACTCTGACAGTCTAAAATCAGTCTAGAAAAGCCTACAAACCCTAGTTTTGGGCCAATTTTGTGAATGGGTAGTGTACGGCCTGTACAGGCTCAAAACCCCAAGAATCTTTAAGGTGTGGGTATGGGAAACAAAAACCCCAAATGAAGAACCATGGTCATTTGGAGGGTTTAGGGGAAAATTGCATTTTTCTCAGTTAAGAGGCCTAATTGGGGCTCTAGGCTTGTAGCCTTTTCTAACCCTAGGAAAGGGTTTGGTGGAAGCGATGGGGAATTGGAGACTTGTGACTGCATAAGCACTCTAAATAGGTTATCTTGAAGCTTTTACAAAATTTTCACACCCCTGCAAGAACTCAAATGAAAGTTGAGAGAGTTTGGCCTTTAGGGAGGAATAAGGGTCAAGGGTGAGATAGTGGCAAGGCACCAAGATTGGCTTGGTAGAAAGAAGAGAGTTGATAGTGAGGTTGGCCAGTAGGACCAGGGGTATCTATACCTAAGATAGGACCCAAAGGACAAGGTGAAAGAGTCACCTAGGAGTTCTTAAGGACGAGGACTCAGAGCATGGGACAGTGAGTGTCCCATCCAACCCCATTCCTATCAGTCATTATCCTAGAAAATAACACTAAATTTCTTATATAAATAAAGAATAATTGTGTGCAATAAAACTTTATTCATTATATCGAACGTTAGATGGAAGGGTCACGATTGATAAAGTGGATTCTTTTCTAAACATTTTAGATGCTTTGATGAAGCCTTGAGCATATAAAAGTTCAAATGGTACAAAAAATCTATAAAAAAATTTCCCTTAGGAATTTTTTTGGTCATTTCATTTTTTTGTTTTAAGGTACATATGACAAGTGGGAATTTTTTGATTAAGTGGCATGCACCTTATGATTTATGATATTCATATTTATTATCTATTTTGCATTATTTATGTGTCCACATGGAAAAGAGTGTACTACTTGAGGTGACACTTTATGCCACATGCAATTTATATTATGATACCACATGAGAATATCTGATGTCATGTAAGATGTGGCAAGAAAATCCACATGACATTATAATATGTGTAAGATATCCCACGACACATGTAAGAGCATGTAAGAGGGAGTTACAATGTGGAATAGAAAATTCATGAAGATTTTTTACTCACTTTTGTTTTGTAAGAAAAATGTATCATAGAGCATCTTGCTAAAAGAGTGATGGGACCAAATGGAGCTTTAATGTTTGACAAATGACATATGTTATGGAAGTTAAAATTTATTTTGGGTTGATGATCCACATTGAAATCAAGTATTGGAATTTGATTCATAGGTTTGGGTGCTATCCTTGTCCCTAATGTGTTGGCTCATGGTTTTGGAAACCACTTGTATTTTCATGTTTTTTTTTGGTTTATAATTAGATTCTTGTGGAGATGTGGGATACTTTATTTTAGGGGTTTGTGCTACCAAAAGTTCTCTATACATATTTGGTGATTCAAATATTAGTGGATGTTTTATGAATGTTTTGTAATAATGGTGATTGTCCTAATACAATGAGTGCTCTTTCGATGCTAGTTATTTTCATGAAAGTGTTTTCTATGTTATATAGTATGTTATGTGTCTTTATTTGTGTTGCATGTTTAGAATTTTTCAGAATCTATACACTGAATGTTTGTACCAATGAGCCACATAAGCTAAACAAACACATGGTCCAACCTACAAGAGGAAAACACAAAAATGTAATGCAAAAAAGAACATACAAAAAATAGATAAATCAACATATCATTAAGCCATGAATATGATGTGCGTATAGCAAAGAGGGAAGAAACTACCAACATGATTAGTGAAGAAGAATAAGCAGTTAACTCCCTAAAAATGCAAGAGGTGGTAAGTTAACTCTTTTCTAATTGGTGATACCTAACTAGGCTTAACAACATGCATATATCTACGTGCATAAAATAATATATACACTAACATGTATTTCCTTTTTTGTAAATCTAGGTTTTGCTACTAGAATTACTCTAGACATAGGTGATTGGGATTAGAGTGGATGATTTATGAATACACTGTAACAATGGTTATTGTGATTTAATATATTAAGTGTTATTTTAATGCTATGTTTTTTCTAAAGAATTTTTTAGGGTGTCTACTATGTTACGTAGTCTTTATTTGTGTTGCATGTATTACATGTTTGTAGATATTTCTAAAATTCTATACATCCTAGCCTATTCTACATTTCTTCCTCTCAAGACTCAATAAGAAGATATTGAATCTAGATTCATTTCATGAAACATAAATTACAAGATTTAATTGATAATAATATGATTTACATAAAAGGTGTACTAAAACATTCAATTTCCTACCATTCTAGCAATAGAAATTCACCAAATTGGAAAAGGGGTGGTGAGCATTCTAACAAAAGCCCCAAATAGGAGAGAATTAAAAAGAAGAGGGCCAATAGTGAGGAGATGTACAAGTTCCTTTTTTATGGGAAAAGTCTTTTCCCACTAGAGTAAGATTTTTTTTTTTATTGTCTAGTCTAGTGTTGTTTTAAAGTTGTTTTGTGTTAGTTTCTCCATGGTCTTTATTTTTGATTCTTTGTGCGGAATTTTTATTTTCTTAGCCTTTAGGCTTGTTATGTAATAAGATTGGGACCCTAGTTTTCATGTTTTGTCTAATAAAAAACATAATTCTTTTTCTATGACACATACACATATTAATAGATATTCTATAATGAATTGTTATATCAATTCTCATAGATAAATTTATTTTAATGTTCATGTGTGAATGTTATACTCTAGAGATACATCATCTTCCTCTCATGATACTTCTTTAATTACATTTTTTGAATAAAAAATCCACCAAAGTAATTATTATAATCCATTATATAAAAATAAAAGCATATTATATTATCATATAAAAATGATATTATATTAAAAATTAATAAAATAAAATAACAAAAACAAAAACAAAAACCAATAACAACAAAATTACTATTAAGAATAATGTAAATTAAAAGTTATCATCTCATAACATCATTATATGGAAAAAAATGTTTGAAATAAACCCCGAGAATTAAATAAAACATACATTCTGCTTGCCTTCTATATCTATGCGGTATAAAAATTCCAACTAATAGTAGACATGAACTTTTTTTAACTATTTAAATATAATTCATTAAATATAATCAGTTAAAAATATAATATTTTTACAATTTCTCTATCTTATAATACTTTTGCAAGAAAATTATATAATTTTGTTTTTTGATTTAATGTGAAAAGGTGCTTGATATAATGGTTGCCACCTCAAGCCAATTCGACATAGTTTTAATTGGATAAATTAGAAGAAAGGGGCATGGGCTTCCACCACGTCACCCTTCTCACACTTTTGCTTAAATAATTGTTCTTAAGGGGGGGCATGTGGGTCCCATCTCTTTAAAAAAATGTTAATTTTTTTTTTTAAAATGTTTTTCATTTTCTTTGATTCTACAAGTTGTTTTTTAGATTATGGACACTTTCACATTTTGTAATATTTAAAATAGGATGTATCATGAGAGATGCTTTCGTAATCTACCATTATTGGAACTTGTATATTGTAATGGGAAATCTAATTTGAGAATACAAAGTTCATGAAGTGTTTATATTCTTATAGTGGAGAGAAGATCAAGAAATAAATCATATTAAAAAAATCATGGATATCTTTTGATCATGATGTTTGAAATACCCCCACCACAAAAATTATCAAAGAAAAGAAGATTGAACGATAATAGTAATAATAAATTTTATGTGGATATCAATATTTATAGTATTTAATATAAAAATTATAAAATAAAGAATTAATCAAATATTATAAGTCAAAATATTTATTATTAAAAATAATTGAATAATATATTAATATTTTATTGAAAATGTTTTTAATATTGGTTAAGTGTATGAAAATGAGAGATAAATTAGTAGTTAATTTTGAGATTTTCATAAAAATGTGTTCATATTATGTAAAAGGTTCATGTTATGTAAAACATGTATGAGTCATAGTGTATGCACATGATAAAATGTATGTGTTATGTCTTGGATTAGATCCAAGTCATAACATGTGTATTATGTTTTGCTAAAAATAATGTAAAAGACCATGCAAGCACAACATGTTTTGCATACTTTTGACAAAACATAAGGTGTACTTGCTATAGAAAGAATACACATTATAACATGTATGCATTTTCAATTCCTTAAATTCAAGTTTTTTTTTTCATCCCACTTATTTAAGATTAGATTTCCAAGCCTAAATGTTAAGAGTCCCGTTTGACTCATAATTTTGTATTTTCCACATTTAAAAATAAATTTAAGCTTCAACTTCATCATATTTATATATTTTGTAATGAAAATTTATGAAACCACCACCAAAACAATGAGATACTTCTTAGCTTTCTAGCTATACAATTTTTCTATTGTTTTGAATAAGTTATGGTATTTATTTTTATTTTCTTTGAAGAGTGTCTTCATAATCTTCTAATACATATGTATTATTTTTTCTTTATAACTTTTGATCCACTTATCTAAATTGGAAAAAAGATAGGATTGTTCTACACTACATTCTATACATATTAAAAAATTGTATTTAATAAGATGCACATGATGCAATTTTAGGATGCATCCATTTTTTTAAAATATAAAATATAAAATATACACAACTTGTAATACTCACTCTTGAATGTATTTCTACCAACTATTTTTTTTAAATATCTAATGAAACAAAAAAAAATATAGGGGAACACATAACAAGAACTAGGTTATATTTTAGTGATAAAAAAATAATGTTTTGTGTGCACTCAATATTTCACCCCTTAACCTTACCCATTTTTTTTAAATTAATAATTTAGGAACTACATTTAAAGTGCTACAATTTTTGTTCTTATCTCATCTTCAAATTATTATTATACATATCTCAAAGTATTCATCTAAGTCTAGGTTTAACTAATTTGAGAGAGAAAATGACCACTTTTAACCCAATTTTTTCTCTACATTTCCATGCGCAATTACTCCATTGTTATTTTTTTCACAAATGATTTTTATATTAATTTGTAAAGAAACATATATTTTACCATATACATAAAAAATGGATTGAATAGAATCACATCCTTAAATTTAAAGAAGGTAATAAAGTATTTACTATTAAATGAAATACATCAACACAAAATAAAATAGAAAGAATCTAAATTGCTAAGAAATGACAAGCATAGATCCAATAGGCTCCCATATTGTAATTTCATCTACTTCAATTTAATATTGATACTAAATAGTAGATCTCACCAAAAAAATATCAAAAATTAGATGAGAAAAAAATGTCACTCTTAGGCTCATTAAAAGCACCCTTAGAAGTTATTGAGTGAACCCATGTTTTCTAAGACCATCTATGTCCTTGGTGTTACAAAGGAACATGGGACCCATAATATTTGTGTCAAATATAACCACTATGGTTGTGACCATGTTCGTGTGCTTAAGAAGGTGAAGGACCCCTATAGAGGGGGAAGGTGACACACATGCAACACTACATGACACAATAGTTCAATACTCAATAAGAATATGTAAGTGTGAACTTATAGGAAAACTTTATTAGCTTGCATTTGAATGTGTAGATGAACATTACAACAAATAATTGATTTAGTATGCAAGGAGAAATGTGAATCAAAGGAAGCTCCTAAGAGAAAAGATGGTTTTTTATCTTTTCAAATACTAAACCAAATATCCAATTTGAAATAAATATTTTTGTAAATTTTATTTAACCAACAAAAGGAATCATATGCCAAGAAAAGATGTTAAATATAATAGGATTTCAAAAATCATGTATCCAAGTCCAAGTTGTCCAAGTCCATTAGTAGAACTAAAAGAGGTGTTTGAGTATTTTTAGATGGACACAAAAAGAAAAGTAGGGATTAGGATCCCCTAATTTAATCAAATGGGATTTAATGGGAAGACCCTGGTTAAGAATGCACCAAGAAAAATGAGAAAAATTGGAATCTAGATAGTGTGATTTTTTGTTTCGATGAGGTGGTTGTGGATTGCAAGATCCATTTATCATTAATCTTTTGAATCATAGGCACATGTAGCAAAAACAATGCATATCTTTTAAAAGGATTGAAAATATGGAAAGGAGTGTTTGTGTAACATTTATAATATTTCCACCAATTTTTGGTACATCTAACCCCAACCTTGTAATACATTTTAGGGGGAAATAACTCCATAATGGTTTTAAAAATTACAAAATATTGGTTGGAAAGCCTAAATTTAACCTTGGCTTCAAACCAAGATAATCTACTTATTATTGTTATAGGAAATAGGTTTAAAATGAACTAAATCCCTTTATGAAAATACTTCAAAGCATGAATCCATGGGACTTTGGCTAAATGTTGGCCCTAGAAATCAATCCCATCAAACCACCAAACAATGTGTTTCTTAATAGAAATCTTAGTTCTACAAATATTCCTATTCCAAATTCAAATAAGCTTTAATCCAATCAAACCACCAAATTAATTTGGCATAAAAAGTTCCTTGGATTGGAATAAGTACCTTCATAATGAGAATAGAGTGAAAGCTTAAACCTATCCAAGCATGTCTGCTATTATACATAGTTATATGATTTGGAAAAGTCTTTGTTCTAAACATGTCTTGTTTCTTGGAACAACAAGCCTAGTCCATACCTTCCAAAACAATAATAATATTTTTTAATATGTATATAATCTTGATGAACCCTATTTTCTTAAGAATGATTATAAAAGGAAGCAAGTGTTAGAGATAAAAAGCAAGTGCTTAGGTAATAATTTTGTAAGAAGAATTCAATAATGTGACCAATTGCCAAATGTAAATATCATTATTTTTTTCATATTTAGATATGAATTTAATGGTTCCTTTATTAATAATATTGTTGAGATAGTGAGAATTATAGGCTTTCAAATAGACCTTAAAATGGTTGGGACTAAAATAGTGCCTTGTAAACTTTGTAGAATTCATAATGGGCATTTATAATATAGACATTTATCACTAGAAATTGTGAAAACAACTTAAAAAATATTAGGTTGGATAAGAATACGGTCACACATGGCCCACTAGAAAGTAAAAGGTTGACAAGGGATGACACTCATACATTGCTAGAGTGAACTATCCTACATTGGAGGAGGTTTAACCTTGAATACCTATTGGTAATGAAAGAAAAAGGACTAGATAATGTTAGGAAGCTTTATGAGAAGCTACAATCCCTCTCATATGCTCTTGATTTTCTCTAAAAAAAGAGAAGCATGTAGGGATTAGAAGAGTTTTTTAAAATATTTATCCCTGATCTCTAGCTAATGAAGATGATCTCTATTTTGGGATAAATATTTGGTGTGATAATTTGTAGCTTACTTTTTTTTAGCTTAGCCACTCTCAATTATAAAATAGATAAAAGTGTTTTCTCTTCTAGCTTGACAAAAATCTAAGGTGGTGGCCTCATAAGATTGATGATGGAAAAGCACTAGTTGGTGCCCATATATTCACAAAAAAGTGAGAAGTTTACTTTATAGCATCATTCCAACATTGAACCCAACTACCCCGATTATGTGGGCATAGCTCAAGATTCTACGTGCGCTAAATATATGTGCATGAGTATCATGTTTATGACTCAATAATGACCTCTTTAGAAAAAATACATTTTCTCCACCTTGGATGTGATAACTTTCTGTATACATCTAAAAATGGTCATGGATAATCAAGCTTGTTAATTAATTAAATATGAATTATTTAATTAATTTTCTAAAGTCATCTACATATAAATAAATTTAATTATTTATTTATAGTGTTCACTTTTATAATCCTTCTACCTTAATTAAATAAATAAGTTTATTTAATTATTACCATCTGTCATCTTCCTCTTAATTAAATTAAATAAATTTTATAATTTGTTTAAATTAATTATCATATTATTCATAATTTGAATGTTTAAATTCAAATAATAGAATATTCCTCCAAATGCTTTCTTCATCTCACAGTTAAATTAAATATTATAAATATTTAATTTAACACCTTTTTCTCATTTCATGCATAATTAAATATTTTAAATATTTAATTATCTTCCATTTTCATCTCTCACACATAATTAAATATTAAATATTTAATTATGGAAACTTCTAAATTCATTATCACGTGTAATTAAATAAATTTATTTATTTATTTACAGGATTTATCTTCAACTACAAAACCAACTCTTAACTAAAGATGACAAACGATAATTTGCCTCTATTTTTGAGTGAAAGGTTTTGTGGAAAGGAAACATCTTCCATTATTCTCTCAACCTTCTATCTTTTTCTCAACTTCCAGAATCTCTCACCGTTCATCTTGACAAGCTTGATTTCAACCGTTGATCACATCAACCAATTAGAATCCTTCGAAAACTCTATAAATACCCCTATGAATCCAAACATTGGTTACACACACATACACACACATTAGAGACATGCGATTAGCATTTTAGCGTTGTTATTATCAGCTTTAGCATTCATAGCTTTTCGTAATTCTAGTTTATTTTAATAGTAATCATAACATGTTAATCATATCTTAGCATAGTATGCATTCATCTTTAATCTTGTTCTCTAGGAAGACTATTTGTTGAGCCTAGCACACGATCTAAGAGCAAGCTAGAATCAACAAAAACACTAGAGATAGAGGACAATAGGAGGACATCAAGGACATAAGACTGAGTTTGCATTCCTTTAATTTGATCTTATGTTTTGATATAATGTCTTATTGGTGTGTTTGATTTATTGTTTTTAATCTACACTTGATACACTTAAAATCGATCACACATTTTATGGCACCCACCATGGGGCATTTTCCCTATTTTTGACATCTACTTGCAGGTTTTTTTGACAGGATTTTGCATTCTGGAGTTTTGTTTTCCAAAAAATTTCACATTTTAGCACATCTGTGGATTTCCTTAGCGCATCTAGGGCTTCTTTCAGTGCTTCTGTAGGTCTTTCGGCACATCCAGGAACTGTTTCAACATATCCAACAATTTCTTTAGCGCATCTAGGGAATAGAATAGCGCATCCATTTAGCTCACTTCATTTAAAATTGTCTTAATTTTTTTTTTGCATTCTTAGATTAGCGCATTTAGGGTTTTCTGTAGCACTTATGAGGTCTGTTTTAGCACATTGACTATTTGTTTTAGCGCATGCACATTGTAACTAAACAAAGTTCTAAGTCTGACGCCTTCCACAAACAGAGCTTTTTTCTACTTAAAAGGAAGCAACCCTAGGGTAGACACAACAATTTAAAATGAACCAATCCTGGGATAGACATGGAACTTAAAAAGAAGCAATCCTAGGGTAGTCACCACACATTGATTTTTGTGGTTAAAATGAATCCCATGCTTGTTGTGAAGCAATATCTTCACATAGATTAAATCATTGTCATTTGGGATCTAAAAGGAACACTGTGTGCTTTATCTGTGGCAATAGGTCTATGTTATCCCCTTAACTGGGTGATCAAAATACCAGACTTTCCTTTTCAATTTCTGTAATTTTAATTTTTTATTACATCCTTTAGAGGTCCTGCTCTTGTGGGAAAAAGTACTTACCCAAGAGGAACGACCTAAGTGGGAACAACTAAAGCCAAGTTTTCCAACCCACTATAATCAAAAGCGAATTCAGGGAAAGTATGCAATTCAATGGTAGTGTGCAAGATAACCATCTCCAAAGCCTTTGTTGGTTGAGAGGTCTCCTAAGGGAGTTTATTATTGGCACACCAAACAGAAACCCTTACTAAGAACCTAGTGTAGTAGCCAATGGTGTCAGTTTCTGAACATCCTAATAATCACAGTGCAAGGGGAGGGAAGAATCTGCCCCCAAGACACTCACCATATAACTGCCAAGGACCGTTTGCTCAGGGGATCTGGTATCCACCTTCGTCACTCTGAGTACATGCTTGGAAAAGAAAAAACACAGGTGTCCCTTCGGGGGTGACACGGTTGTGTGAGTTAACATAGTTCTAAGATGTGGGTTGTGGTTATTATGATGACCTACTTGAGCACTAAGAGTGAGTCTGCCTGAATTGTCTGTTATGTGCAAAACCTGTGAAAACACTTTTTGAAAAACATTTTTGAATATACACTTGGTGTTTAGTATAGGGCTTAAAAAAAACTGTTTTCAAAGTGTTTACTATGTTTTCAATCACATTAATTCAAATAAAAGATCATCCAAAATGAACATGCAAAATTTCAGCTGAAACTACTCGAAACTATTCAAAAAATTGCCTAGGAAAACTGTTTTAGCGCATCTAGGGTATATCTTAGCACATATGAGGTTTGTTCTAGCGCATCCACTGGTTAGTTCAATGCATTTAGAGTCTATTTTCGTGCATTGAGTGTTTTAGCACATAGGCTGGATATTTTGTAAATAGTTTTTGGTCACTATCAAAACAATTTTCTGTAGCACATATGAGGTCTGTTCTAGTGCATTTGACTATTTCTCTAGTGCATATGCATGTTTTTGCAGTGCATATAGGGCACAAAGTAGCACATCTGTCACTTTCCAAAATTGTTACTTTTGACAGATCTAAGTTTGTAACATCTTTGATCTAGTAGCATCTTGATATTTCTCCCCTGCTTAGAGAGTGGAAATCAACCAAATTTGTCAGGAAATCGATTGCCAATAGGATCAAGAAACCCAAGAAACATTTAGGTTACAAGAAAACCTTGAAACAAAGAGAGTTTTTGTATAAAAGTCGAAACATCTTGCTCCATTACCATGAGTTTCTCCATAGGTACCAAGATTTTGTTAGTGGATTTACTAACAAGTATGTTGTAGAGCCTTTATATTCCTAAGCCTATTTCCAAAGAAGAGCTCTATCACAACGACACAATCACAATCAACCTCTCAACTTCAATTATCTACCACAACCTTCCATTGAATATCCAACACATCCCAGCCAAATCCTTCAGTGATCTTAACTAGGTTATTTGATATACTTAATCATTCTTAAAAAAAAAGGATCAAATCTTAAAATTGTACCTTTCAAACAAATCTCTGATTATTGATTCAACTTCCCCAATAGGATTCTGATATCCTTCATCATTGGAAGCCACAATCAAGAATTAGGAACATCTTTGATCATATCATAATATTTTCGTCTTATCGGATCAAAACACCATCATTTTCACACTTATCAAACTGTGATCTAAGTCTAGAAGAACATTTCGAAATCATATGCCTATTTTTACAAGATCTAAATACAATAAGTTGAAAGAGGATATTCAACAAGAAGATCGTAACTGAAAAACTCAAGAAGAAGGTGAGAGTAGAAATCCCTTTTATAGTGTGAGTCATAATCCCCTTTTTAATGAAAACATGGGTGAAAGAGAAAAAAATTGTTCCCTTTCAACAGAGACATGAGAAGAAATCCTATAGATAGTGATGATGAACAAGATGAAGAAATTCACCTTAGAGAGGCTAAGCAAGATCCCAAATTTCACAAAGCCTTAGAAAATATTTTAGAGTGCAACAAAGAGAAATATTTCCTGTATTTGGCTGACAAAGGAGCTAAATTGCCTCATGATTTTGATACAAAGAAATTAAAGAGAAGTCTTGATGAAACACCCTTGTCTGATCTTAGTGCCTTGTCTCACAAGATTAAAGCACTGTAAGGAAAAATTAAAGACATGCAAGGGGGAACCACAATGAAGACATATGCTCTTGATGACATTTGTCCCTATCCTTTTGATCAATGTCTCAACATGATCCCATTTCCCAAACATTGTGAAATCCCAAAGTTTGATCATTATAATGGGAAATCAGATCCAATCGATCATATTAGAGACTTCAGAAATATGACTTTAGAGTTTTCTCATGAGGATACATACTTGATGCGTGTGTTTCCTAGGAGTCTTGGAGGCCAATCTATGGAATGGCTATCAAAAATCACACTGCCTGTCAAGACATTTGAAAAGGAAAATAACCATGATTGATCTCTGCAAGGATAAACAAAAACCTGGTGAACCATTCATTACATTTCTTTAGAGATAGAGAAGATTGTTTGCTAGACACCCACGTCATGTTCCTGAAAAGGAAAAGACCACCACTTTCATAAACAACTTAGATCAAGAGATGAGCTATCGCCTTAACCTTCATTGTCCTCCCACTTTTTAGAAATTAATTGAAAATTCCATCACCATTGAAGGTGCCTTAATCCAGAGAGGGATAATAAAACTTGACAAGGACAATCCTAGCTCTTCAAATCATCACAATGAAAAGTCTAAGTTTTGGACTGGGTATGTGCAGGATCATGGTGCGCCAAAAAGTGGCAATATTTGTAGGTTATGTGGCTGATGACTTTTTTTTCACCCAAAATTAATGAAACGAAAAGGGTTTTTAGAGGAGATTCTCAGCTTTCCAAAAATATAAATTATGATTTAATTTGAATTTAATAAATAATTATTATTCATTTTCTATTAGAATTACAACTAAAGTCCTAATCGATAGGCTGATTGAAAAACATCTATAACTTTCAAACGTATCATATTTTTTGAATCCAAAACATGCCACATTCTACATACTATAGGATTAAAAAAAAAATAAATTTCATGAAGTTTTGCCAAGTTAAGATGGTCAGACATAAGTTTTTATATTTTCTAAAAGTTGTAATAAAAATTCATAATTAATTATTTACTTGGAAAAAAATTACAAAAAAATATGCATCACATCTGACATGAGTCCTCTACTTATATATAAAATCTTACAAAAAATATTATCATTTTATTATGGTTAGGGTGGTCAGACAGACACCTACTTCTTATTTTTTCCCTGAAATTTAAGTACTCTGCATTGAAATTTCAAATTTTCACCAAATAGATTTTATTTATTTTTAAATAAACCTAGTATTTTAGAAACTACATTCAATTTTCTACAAATTCTATTCTTACATATTTTTGAAATAATATAGATAACTTATTCAAATATTTACGTCAAGTTGCCTAACACTGATTTTTCTGAATTTTTTGCCACTTAAGGGCCTATTTTTTGCATGATTATCCTGCACATACCTGTCTTGCAACAAAAATGTGGTAAATGATGGTGTTGTAGATGCAAATCATGTCTTACTTAATCCATTTTTTCTTAGTACTCTAAGTGCTCCTCACAACAATAACTATAACAATGCCAACTTGGCTACAAATCAAGGAAACAATCCTACTCCTAAGAATAACGTGAATCAAAATTTTACTCCTAATCAAGGGAATTCCAACAACCAAGGTTACCGTGGAAAAAATAACAACAATAATACCTTAAGAAATACCCCAAACAAAAATCCACAATGATCTTCATTCTTCTCTAGTAGAAGAACTTTTACTCCACTGGGTCAATCTTTAGAATCTGCATTCAAAGAGTTGATGGCTAAAAGTGTTCTTACTTTTCCATCTCAATGCAACTTTGAACCCAGTGTGAAGCCTCCATCATGGAATGATGTATACTATTGTGATTATCATCGGTCCAAGGCCCATTTTACAAATAATTGTCAAGCCTTGAAAAATATCGTCCAAAACTTAATTGAAAATGGCACCATCACAATAGAAGACCACCAAGAATTTTGCAACCCTTTTCCCAACTATCAAAAAGGTAAGTCTTCTGGAAAAAGTGTGAATCATATCAATGATCATATAATCAATCAATCTACATTGACAATGAATGGGTCAATGTTATAAAAGTTAAGGAGAAGATGGAATATAGACAAGTCAACGCAACAATAAGGGCACAAGCTAAAGTTGTCTTAAAGAGTGCTTCTTCAAAATCCATTGTGCCCCCACCTCAACATCAATATGACTTAATCAGTCAACTTCAAAAAACTCCTACTCAAATTTCTATCTTAGAACTCCTGAAAATTTCCCCAACACACAAGGAAATTGTAGAAAAGGCCCTTGTTGAAACAACTATATCTACTGATCTAGATATGGATTGATTTCAAGCCATGGTGGGAAACTTGTCCTCACTGACATGCCTCTCATTCTCCAAAAAATATGACATTTCCATGACTCATCCCCATAATTCATCATTATACTTAGAAGTCATGATCCACAAGTTTCGTGTCAGACGCATCCTAATAGATGGAGGTGCTAGTTTGAACATTGTACCATGAAGTTAGTTTAGGCTTTAGGATTTTCTGAGGACTCCATTGATCCCAGAAGAAAGATTACTATTAAATCCTATGATGATGAGGAAAGAGCGTCCAAGGGTTTAATCATGTTGCCAATCAGAGTGGGGTCTGTTATCAAGAATAATTTTTGTCAAGTATTAGACCGTGATCTTGCATACAACGTCTTGTTGGGTCGTCCATGGATCCACAAAATGAAAGTTGTCCCATCCACATATCATCAATTTCTTAAATTTCCTTATGCCAAATAGGAGATCACAATACCAGTTGATAATTCAAACAGTCAAACTTGTGCCAACATCAAAGCTAGTCAAGATACTTTGATTCCCAAAAATCGAGAAGCTCTTACTAGTGCTTCTCCCAAGGTTGATACACAAATCAGTCAGTTAACCAAAAGCTTTGACAAGAAATTATGGTTCAAGGACAATGGAGTAGGGGAGTACTCTCTCTATCTTGCTAATTTTCCTACATTACCTCGGTCACATGGGAAACCTTCTATCACACAACATCAGATATCAGTAGCATCAACATCAACACAACCACCAACAGAGCCAAGTTTAAAATTTAATGGATGATTTATCAAAGAAAAATTCCCTATGGAAGATCCTGAGGATAGAGAAGTTCTAAATTGGCTCTATAAAGATGAATATGAAATAGTCCTTAATGTAGAAATACCAACTGACCAATATGGTAAAGGGTATTCAATCATGCAGAAGATGGGCTATGATGGTAATGTTCCTATCTGAAAGAGAAAAGGAGTAGTTGAGCCTATTCACCTTCCAGGACTTGCTGCAAAAGACAAAATAAGACTAGGCAATGATACTAAAAAGAAAGAATGTCCAAGCAGTTGCATGATACTGTCCTCACATTGCAAGAAGGTTCTGATACAAGAGAAGCATGTTTGACAACAATTTAGAATTTCGTGGATAATAACTCTGGCACGAACTCTAGTGAATATGAATGGGACACCATCTACAATGATGAGTTTTGGAGAGACAAAAAGGTGGATATGATACACAAGTATACCCCAACTCTAATCGAAGGTGAAAGGTCAGGGACCCAACTACAAGAATCTGAACTACAAAGTGACTATGATTCTAGTGATACTAAGTCAAATTTAAATGAACAAGACTATCATGAGAACAATATCATCATTGATCTACCTCATACCTTGAATCCTACAGACAACTCTATTATGACCATAACCATAGCCAATTTCATGTAGCCCAATGACCCACTACCTTTAATCCATCCCGATCTCATTGACTAGGATTTATCTAAACCTATCGATATACCTATGTTTCCAAGCGATGAATCTATCGTGAACTTATTTTCTGCAGACGACACAAATGATTGTTCCACTAGCAATTTTTGGCATAGAGTCTTTAATTAGGAGAGTGTCAAGTCTCTTAGCTATAAAAGTAAAAATAAAAAAGAAAGATCTAATGGTGAAAAGCAGAATCTGGCAATGTTAGATCAAACAAAAGATAAAACAAAGAGTGTATCAAATGGTGAAAACCTTTTTAAGGCACCAGATGATGGGAAGCTTGACACTCTCCTATAGCACTATCATGAGTGATCGCCTATCTTTATTGAACCTACAAAATAGGTTAATCTTGAAATTACAGAAAAAACAAGGATTCTATAGTTAGTTGCATCAATGACAGATAAAAAAGTACTAGAGTTCATGGAATTTCTAAGAGAAAATCAAGTCAACTTTTCTTGGTCTTATGCGGACATGCCAGGTCTTGATCCCAATATCATAATGCATCATTTTTCCATAAAACCAGGAGTTAAACCTATGATACAAAAACTCAGAAAGATGCATCCTCATGTTGCACTACTGGTTAAAGAAGAGCTCAAAAAACTCCTTGATGTGGGATTTATAAGATCAATCGACTATGCATAATAGATCTCTAACATTGTTCCTATATCCAAGCCAGATGGAAGTGTTAGAGTGTTCATGAATTTCATAGATCTTAATAAAGCATGTCCTAAGGATGACTTCCCACTTCCAAACATCGACACCATAGTTGATCTGACAGCTATCCATGCCATGTATTCACTAATGGATGGTTTTTCTAGTTACAACCAAATCAAGATTGCACCTGAGGACTAGTAAAAAATAGCTTTCACATGTCCATGGGGGACTTATTGTTGGAACGTCATGCCTTTCAGTCTAAAGAATGTTGGGGCTACATATCAAAGGGCTATGACTAAAATTTTTCATGACATGATGTACACATTCATGGAAGATTATGTAGATGATATATTGGAAAAGTCATACACAAGAGAAGGACATCTTGAAGTGTTATCCAAAATATTTACAAGATTGGAAAAGTTTAAAGTTCGCCTTAACCCCAAGAAATGTGTTTTTGGGGTCACATTTGGAAAGCTCTTGGGATACATAGTGTCAGAAAAGGGAATTGAAGTAGATCCTACCAAGGTACAAGCAATCATGGAAATCTCTCCACCAAGGAACATCATTTAGTTGAGGTCATTACAGGGACAACTTCAATCTATTCAAAGGTTGATTACACAGTTAGCAAATAAAAGTCTACCTTTCACACATTTATTGCATAAGAATGCTCCTTTCAAATGGGATGACAAGTGTGAAATGGCCGTTCAACAAATCAAGCAGTACTTAATGAACCCACCGGTTCTAGTACCACCACATCCAGAAAAACCCCTAATCTTATATATTTCCACAGCAAAGACATCTTTGGGGGCATTATTAGCACAGGAGGACTCTATAGGAAAGGAATGCACAATTTATTACATCAGCCAAACGTTAACAAGTCATGAACTCAACTACACTTTCATCGAGAAGGCTTGTCTAGTAGTAGTCTTTGCCTCACAAAAATTTTGGCACTACATGTTAACTCATACAATCAATCTTGTTACAAAGATTGATCCACTCAAGTATCTGCTAAGCAAGGCTACATTAACAGGGAGGTTAGAAAAATGGGTTATGATTCTAGGCGAGTTTGACATCCATTATGTTGATCGCAAAGCAATCAAAGGACAAGTTATCGTTGATCAAATAGCTGAAGCACCACTACAAGCAGAGCATCCCATGAACATTGAATTTCTAGATGCTGATGTCTTCAGTGTAGAATCCAAACAACTATGGTCATAATACTTTGATGGTTCTTTCATGCAACATGGATCAGGGGCAGGCATACTCTTTGTCACCCCTCAAGGACATACCATTCCTCGATCATATAGGCTAATGTTTCCATGCACTAACAACATAGCCGAGTATGAAGCTTTAATCATTGGACTCAAGATCACATTGGAATGGAGGATCAAAGAACTACAAGTCTATGGTGACTCTCAGTTAGTCATTAATAAGATCAATGATGATTATTAGACCAAAGATGATAAACTATTGCCATACAAGAAAATGGTTGATGATTTCAAGAAGTAATTTATGGATATCAAGTTCATGTAGATTTTAAGACTTGATAACAAAGCAGCTGATGCCATGGCCACAATCGCATCATTGTTGTGACTCTCAGAAAATTAGGCTCGCTATGAATTTCTAGTGGAACAATCATTTACACCTCCCTATGACACACCCGAAAGCCAAATCATTTACCACTTGGTAGGATCCGATTCACCTTGGTATGGTAAGATTTATGCCTACCTAAAAGATGACATCTTACCACCTGACTTATCCCATAACCAAAAGTGCAATTTTATCCACCAATCCTCTCGCTATACTCTTATCACTGACACCCTTTATCATCATAGTCTTGATGGTACTTTACTTTGATGTGTTGAATGTGATGAATCTCACAAGGCTTTACAAGAAGTTCATGGTGGCATTTGTGGTACTCATTCAAGTGGACTGACCTTATCCAAGAAATTGATTAGAATGGGTTACTACTAGCCTACAATGGAAAGAGAATCATTCACTTTTGTGAAGAAGTGCTCAAAATGTTAGATTCAGGGGAATCTCATTCATGCTCCTACATAAGAACTTCAACTATTCACGCCGACCTAACCATTCTCTCAAGGGGGTTTAGATCTAGTTGGCAAGATTCATCCTTTATCATCAAATGGACACAAGTTTATCATCATAGCAACAGAGTATTTTACCAAGTGGATTGAGGCAGTACCTCTCACTAAGGTTACCGACAAACAAATGTCATCATTTATACTCAAATATATCATTTGTCAGTATGGCATTCCCAACTCCATCATCATAGATAATGGATGACCTTTCAAGAATTAGGATGTTGACAAACTTTGTGAGAGATTCCATATCCAACATAGATATTCAACACCTTACTATGCACAAGGGAATGGCCAAGCAGAGGCCTCGAACAAGACTATATTGAAAATTTTGAAGAAGACTGTGAATTATGTAGGGAAAGATTGCCACGTTCAACTCAATCCCACATTATGGGCCTACAGAACTAGCATCCAAATGCCAATGGGAGCAACACTGTATCCTCTTGTCTATGGAGTAGAAGTCATATTACCTCTAGAGGTTGAGATTCCATCACTCAGGGTATCATTGAAGGGTCTCACAATAGATGATGAATACAGAGTTTCCCAACTGCAAGAGCTGGAACTCCTTGATGAGAAGAGACAATGAGCAACTGATCATTTGAAAGCATATCAATAGATGATGTCTCATAGCTTTAATCACAGAGTAAATCCATGTACCTTTCAGGTTGGTGATCTTTTTTTGAAATAAAATCCACGAAATTAGCAAGACAGAGAGAAGAAAGGAAATTTTGAACCAAATTGGTTGGGTCCTTACGTGGTCATCGCAATCTATGGTTCAGGAGCCTACAAGTTGTCAATGCCAGAAGGGGATCTGTTTGACAAACCCATCAATAGCATGCACCTAAAGAAGTATTATGTCTAAAGCAGTTACCATCATCTATAAAAATCAGAAAAAGTTTTGAAAAAAATAACAAAAAAATTAGAAAAAGTCCTAAAAAATATGAAAAACAGTAAAAAAAAGTCCTAAAAAAATATTAAAAAAATGCAATAAAAATAGATAGTGAAAATCTGGCAAACAGATGCTATTTGTAGCTCTCCATCTATTAGTTCATGTTCTGCACTTAGCTTCTCAGCCTTCATTTCATGCATCTTTTCACCATCATCTTAGGGCCATAACAACATCATACAATCATCCATTTCCTAGAGCGATAAAGTTTTACCATGGCTTGATCATTGTACATATTCATTTTAGCAAATTATGTCAATACAGGGGGCAAACGTTGACAATACTGGGGGCAACCAACTTTCAAGTTCTACTAAAACAACTAGACAATGACATAAAAACCCAATCATGCAAAAAAAAAAGTCAAATCACATGAACAGCTATCCAATCATTGATCCATATCATAACAGTTTTTAGCAAGTACCATATCATAACACATTTCTGGATGATCTAAAATCTAAATAATGTTTGGAATAGCAGTATTATATTTTAAACAATGGTTGTTTGATTTTTCATATCATCCCTCTGGAGCACACTCAATGATGTACTAAACTAGAGTGGCGAGGAAAGAGAATGATTTTTCTTTGTCTGTTGTCTTGAGGTTAACTATCAATCTGGTGCAAATATGTTGTGAGACATGATTTCCAAAGAATATCATTGATGGAAATTCCAAATTTGCATTAGAAAGTGGTTAATCTTTGTCTGTTTATGCAAGAAATACTCAGATCATCTCGGTTCAATTATACCTTGATGCTTGTGTTCACTTGCTATATCAAAAATCATGAAAGTTGTACTCAGGTCATCATTCATGCTAATTTACCCTCTGATGCTTGTACATCCAACATTTTAAAACGCTCTATGATGATTCAAGAAAGCTAACAAAGGGCTCAAAAAATGGTTGGTTTCGTTTAGTTGCATTTCATTTAGATCATTGTACATATCTGCATACTGGATTTGCATCAAAGTTTTGAAAGGTTGAACAAACATCAATAGTTATCATGTCTCTTTGGACTATTTGTGGAGGACATTCAGACATTGGTTTCATTATCATCTTTCATCTTCATCATCATGTCATTAATCATTATCATCTAGGTCTTGTACATATCATATAGTTTATCATTCATTCATTTATTTATCCATCATTATGCATTATCAAGTCATTTAGCATTTCATATAATTTCATTGCATACCATTGATCATTCTCATTTTATATCATCTTCATTTTATTGCATATCATTTATCATTTCATATCATTCGTTTATCCATTAGGTATTTCATATCACTTTCTTTTTTTCATATTATCTATTGTCTTCATATCATTAACATCTTACTTATCATTTTTCTATTCATTTCATTTTCATTTTACACAGTTGCACACCATTTATCATCTTTATTACCATTTCATTTTCATATTTTATCTCATTATCATTATTGGCATCCATTTCATATCATTTCATCAATATTTCATTACATATCATTTATAATATTATCATAAATCTCATTATCATTATCGTCATCCATTTCATATCATTTCATCAACATTTCATTACATATCATTTATAATCTTATCATACATCTCATTATCATTTTTCATCATCCATTTCATCATCATTTCATCAACATTTCATCAACATTTCATTACATATCATTTATAATTATCATTTCATCATCATTTCATTGCATTCCATTACATATCATTTATCCTCTTATCATACATCTCATGTTCATTTCATCCCATTATTTATCATTTGTCACATTACATTCATATCATATCTTTAATAATCTATCATTTTCACATCATTTATATATCATGTCATTTTTTGCATGAAATTTGACCCATTTCACATATCATTTCAAATCTTTTCCTAAGTCATATACATACTACACATTCATGATGCATTTCATAAACACAACATCCATTTTCCATCACATCATCATTATTCATCGCATTTGAAAAATCCACAAACAAACATTCCATCCATACATTACTTTTTCACATCATTTTTCATAAACATATCATATATCCCATTGCATATTTTCATAATCAACATCCTAGGTCATTCACCTGCATGACATCATTAGTACACATCACAAATCATCATCATATTAAGAATCATCCTGCATATCATGTTAGTCATCAAATCATTAAAATGCATATCAAAATCCATACTACATCATGCCAAAATACATGCATATCACATCATCAAATAAAAAATGCACATCATCAAAACTCATCACCCCTACATATCATCACTCATAAAAAATACATACAGCTATTCAAGGTCCAATGAAACTGAAAAGCATAGAGAGATACATGAGATATGATAAAAAACAATGTACATGCTCTAAAAATGATATACATGTGTGAAGTACATCAATAATACTACATCAATAAACATCACATATCAAGGCTGGCTAGTCAAGCCCCATAATGGAGCTAGTCTAGAGGATGGTGGTCTACCACTACCCCCTGTGTCAAGATCTTGTCGAGACCTTGTGACCCCTCTGTTGTGTGTCATAGTCCGTGATCTGCTCCTATATCTGTTGTGGGACCGAGGGTAAGGCTCTCTACAGTCAAGAGGGCACAACTCCTCGTATCTAATATGATAATGCTCAGCCTCCCTAGCAATCTCAAATCCCTCTGCAATGGAATCTCGCAAAGATGCACTCTCAGTAGTACCCATGAGTCTCTAAGTAACACCCTCTACCTCTACTACCCTCCATCTGAAGGAATCTCTCTCTATTATCAACTGGGCCAACTGTGGGTCTAGGGAAAGAGGAGGTGCCTATGTCTGTGCCTGTGCGTATGCCTACGCCTATTCTTGTATATGTGTATGTGCATGTGCAAGCTATGCCTGTAACTGCACTACCAAACTCTGAACCTGAGCCAACTGGCTCTGCAACTGCACCTGCTACCCCTGAAGTGTTTGTACCTAGGTCTGCAGAGTATCTATCTGCGCCTGTTGCGCTATAGAAGAGACCCTGATCACTGTCTGCCATCCAGTACCAGTCCTCAACCTCTACATAAACTGAGCACTACCCAAGATATATATCCTCTACCTCATTGGCCTCTACTCATCCCCTCTTCCATCTCCACCATCATCCCCAACACCATCATCTAAGCTCTCCTCATCTCCACTCTCCTCCTCATCTCCACTATCCTCCTCCTCATCCCCTCCACCCACCGCTTTCTCTCCCCCTGCCACATCCTCTTGTCTCCTACCCCCTAGCTGATGTGCCATCAAAATGGGTGCTGACTTATCTGGACATGTAAAACGAGGGAATGGATGTGTGTGGAAATAAGCCAAGTACTCATCCGACATCCCTGCATCAGTAATATCTGGCCTATAATCCCATGCCTTGGGCTGTAAACTAGTATACAATGTATACGCTACCTGATATGAAATACATGGCCCCCATCCAGTGTCATCCTTGTGCCGCCCATAGTGCACAACACCCTACGACATCCCTTGCGTATAGCCATACTATCTATGCACTCTCAATGCCAAAAATATCTCTATAATGAATAAGGTCTAACCTATCAGATACCGAGGCATACATACAAACAGTATCTCTAGATGATTTGTATCCCATGCCTCACAATCCGTGTATGGCCTCCATATCATTGAATCTATATCATCAAGAATCCATCGCCAGTACTCCAACTTTCCCAGCTTGGGCTGGACAAGTGCACTAGAATATTCATAAACATATGTTCTACTTGGTGGCCTAGCTCTAGGACAAAGTGGTCTCGTAAAAACTATATTCTCCCATGCTCAGATCTGGAGCAAGGTAAAACCACACGAAAAACTGGACGATCCTCTGTATACTACCTGATGCAAGTCATGATATACATGAGCTAACATGCAGCTCACCAGTACTCCAACTTTCCCAGCTTGGGCTGGACAAGTGCACTAGAATATGCATAAACATATGGTCTACTTGGTGGCCTAGCTCTAGGAAAAAGTGGTTTCGTAACAACTATATTCTCCCATGCCTAGATTTGGAGTAGGGTAACACCACACAAAAAATTGGACGATCCTCTGTATACTACCTAATGCAAGTCATGATATACATAAGCTAACATGCAACTCCCCCAGGCATATCTCTACTGCTGACCTATCATCAGCTCAAGGATCCTCCCCCACCCAACTGATAATCCCTTTGACCGGTGGTCTAGACAAAGGAAGCCTCCAAATAATGCACCCAAAACTACAGGTAAGGTTGGATATTCCCTCAAATCTGCCCATGGCACCTAGTACCTTGCTATTTGTTCATCCCCAAACACCCTCCTAAGTGCATTTGTACCACCTAGCTCCTTGTGGTCATAAACCACAAGAGCACCTACCACTAGAATCCCCAAAATCCTGTATACGTCCTCAAGGGTCACAGTCATCTCACCCGTCATCAAATGAAAGGTGTTATGCTCCGAATGCCACCTCTCTACTAGTGTGGTCAACAGTCCCCAGTTGACCCAAATCAGTGGCATAGACAATAAAGGTTCCAACCCACATCCCACTATCAATTGTACATCTACCGGTGTCAAATCCCATATCCGATCCCAACCTACAAGGAAGTGCTCTCTAATATGGAGGTTTTTGAAAACCTCCTATTTTTGGTCATCACAAGGACAATCAATCAGACTCATATCAATGTGATCTATCTACTTCACATCATACAAATCAGTGACCCATATCGGTGACCCATATCATTTACCCATATCAACTGACCCATATCAAAGTGCTCTATCTAAGTGAACCATATCAATGACCCATATCAGTGACCCATATCAGTTACCCATATCCAGTGACCCATATCAAGTGAACCATATCAAGTGTTCTATCTAAGTGACTCATATCATGAAATCAATGCTAAATCTATATATTTGAATATCAAATCAATCTACTCTATCATCATTTACTATTTGTTTTCTTTTTTAGGAAAGAAAATTTATCAACTGTCAAATCATTTTCCTATTTGTACTTCAGTCATGAATACAAATATATTTTAATTACATCATCTATTATTTGTTTTCTATCTCAGAAACCAAATTTATCAAAAATCATATCAATCATTCTACTCTTTGTTTTTCATTCAATGGAAACAAAGTTATCAGCTATCTACTCTTTGTTTTCTATTTTCAGGAAGCAAAGTTATCAATTCATCATCAGATTTTCTATCATTTATATCTATATCAGCATGATGACAAGACAATTTATCTATCTATTGACTAAATAAGCAATATACATCATCATTTTCATCAAACAAGGCATTCTACTAAAATTTTCTGAATACGCTAATTTGCGGCCTTGATGCACTAAAACTCCAAATGCACTGAAGTTTCCCCCTGATGCATTAAATCCCCCTATGCGCCATTCTGTGTCCTCAAAGTGCTAATTCATTTCCTCTATGCACTACTTCCCTATATGTGCTAAACCCCTAAGTGTATGCACCATTTTATCCACCTGATGTGCTAAAACCCTACATGTGCTATTCTTCCTGTCGAATGCGCTAAACTGCATATTTCCTCAAAGTGCTATTCTACACCCTAGATGCGCTAAAAGAAACTTTGAAAGTGCTAAAAATCCTACTCTATGCGCTAAAATGGGATGTTCAACCCTAAATCCGCACTAAAATGCATCAAAATTTAATTAAAATCACAAATTTTTAACACAAAGAGGGTTGAATCAACTCACCAATGGTCCATATGTGGCTGGTCTCAGTTATCAACGGGCTTGCTCGAATCTATGTCAGTGGTACGAAATGTCCATCTAGCCAAGTTAGCATCAGAACACAAAATCACTAAAGTCAAAAGGTGAAAATGACTTGCCCTTTTTACCCTTTTTACCTTTTAAAGGTCAAACAAGGTGGGTTTTTGTGGCATTTTATTTTTACTTTTCTCCTTTTCTCAAACTCTGACCTTATTTTTCAAACTGGGGCATCTTTTAATCAATTATCGAGAGCTAAATCACTGCATTCCTCTCATCATCTAAATTTCATCATCAACTCAACACTTGTCCCATCACCAGTGATTTACCTCCTAAAGGGGCATCATCAATATTAGCCGCATTTCTAAATCAGAAACATATCAAGTTCAAATTAGGGGCATATCAGTTAAAAATTTTCCAACCAAGGGAAAAATCAAACGCAACAAAGGAAAGAATATTTTCTTTGAAGCAATGTGTTTCACACATCACTTCAAAGAGGGGAAAAATGTATACATCTAAAAATGGTCATGGATAATCAAGCTTGTTAATTAATTAAATATGAATTATTTAATTAATATTCTAAAGTCATCTACTTATAAATAAATTTAATTATTTATTTATATTGTTCACTTTTATAATCCTTCTACCTTAATTAAATAAATAAGTTTATTTAATTATTACCATATGCCATCTTCCTCTTAATTAAATTAAATAAATTTTATAATTTTTTTAAATTAATTATCATATTATTCATAATTTGAATGTTTAAATTCAAATAATGGAATATTCCTCCAAATGCTTTCTTCATCTCACAGTTAAATTAAATATTTTAAATATTTAATTACCTTCCATTTTCATCTCTCACACATAATTAAATATTAAATATTTAATTATGGAAACTTCTAAATTCATTGTCACACGTAATTAAATAAATTTATTTATTTAATTACAAGATTTATCTTCAACTACAAAACCAACTCTTAACTAAAGATGACAAACGATAAGTTGCCTCTATTTTTGAGTGAAAGGTTTTGTGGGAAGGAAACATCTTCCATTATTCTCTCAACCTTTTATCTTTTTCTCAACTTCTAGAATCTCTCACCATTCATCTTGACAAGTTTGATTTCAACCATTGATCACATCAGCCAATCAAAATCCTTCGAAAACTCTATAAATACCCATGTGAATCCAAACATTGGTTACACACACATACACATGCATTAGAGACAAGCGAATTTTAGCATTGTTATTACTAGCTTTAGCATTCATAGCTTTTTGTAATTTTAGTTTATTTTAATAGTAATCATAACATGTTAATCATATCTTAGCATAGTATGCATTCATATTTAATCTTGTTCTCTAGGAAGACTGTTTGTTGAGCCTAGCACATGATCTAAGAGCAAGCTGAAATCAACAAAAACACTGGAGATAGAGGACAATAGGATGACATCAAGGACATAAGACCAAGTTTTCATTCCTTTTATTTGATCTTCTATTGTGATATAATGTCTTATTGGTGTGTTTGATTTATTGTTTTTAATATACACTTGATACACTTAAAATCAATCACACACTTTCCATTCAATACAAAGATTAATTAGAAAATTGTTAGATGTGACAATATTTAGCAAAGGTTCTAACGTTTGTAGAAAAAATATAGCTAAAGAAAAGAGAGGTTGACATAATATCATAGCTATTTCAAGTCACTAGAGAACCCTTTCTATGCATTAATCAATATTTTTTCCATGTAAGTCAATTATTCAACTAGCATAAGTACCAAGATAACCCAAATATTATGTATATAAAAATTAAGATTATTGATTTATAACTATCTAGCACATAAGAAGACTGCCACACTTTTAGAATCTTCCTCAACTATATTAAAATTACCACACTCAACCTAAGTAGTGTTTGGAAAATATTTAATAATCCAAAACAAAATATTTGATCTCTCAATGATGTCATTGCAAGCATAAATAATGATAGCCCTAAGAGAGTGATTATTAGTATTAAGCATAGCCCATAATGCATGATTAGTGGGGTCACAACCTAGATCAAATAAACTCTATAACCATTTAAGGTAAATGGAAATAGTAAATGCATAATAACTTGGCTAATGATGGCTATGTAAAAAATAGCTAAAAACTCATACCACATAGCAAGCAATTGAACTACAAAAATTGATATCTTCAATTCTTATAAACAAAGAATATGATTATTCAGATATTTTTTTATAAGTATCTGACATGATATAATATATTTTAAGGTCTATTAGACCCTAAAAATTCCATAAAATAATTATCATGGAAGATGGGAATCAAATATCATCTCACTGCTATAAATATCATCAAGAGCTTAATATTTATTTTTCAAGAAATCTTCCTGTAGACACATGAATTTGACCACTCCCGTATGGTCAAATTCACCCTTGTATTCCCCTGCCCTACATCCCTAATTCACATTAATTAAATAATTTATTGTTTGATTAATATTTCCTTGCAACCTAATGTCCCCTAAGGTATTTAATAAATCAATTAAATACCTTACCCCTTTCATCTCTAAATTAAATAAATACCCCAATTTATTTAATTTGGTCACTTTAGCCCAAATGAATTAAAGCAATTATTAATTCATCATTTTATCCCTCCTCATGTCACATCCTCCATAATTCTCTCTAATCCAGATTAATTTAATTAATTTTTTATTAGAATGTGCCCACCCTTAATCATCATTAGGGTCACATCCTACATAATCTCCCACTTGCCTCTAATCTATCATTAATTCATCTAATCATGCATTTGCACAACCTTAATCACTTGATTAACCCAGCCTAATCTCCATGCCATTTATGGCATATGTCCTAAGTCAACTCTATTAAATGCTTTCTCCTTTTGGAGAAGGCACTCCCCATGTGAATTTTTAATTCACATTTAATCTCCTAAGGCATTTAAAAGAATTTAAAATTCTTTCTCCCATCCCTATGAATATTTTCGAGGAATTTTTAATTCGTCACTCCTCTCAAGTACATGTGGACAAGGACCTCCTTTATGAGGAGATCTTGTCCCTTCCCAAGGTACAACCTAGTACCTCCATGTCACCTCCACATCATCCCCTTCTTTCCATCTCATCTACCACATGACAAGATGTGAGGGCTTGTGAGTTCTCAACTCACCCTATCCCTTGATCTTTGCAATCATGGATCAATCTTGACCCTTCATTCCTTTAGAGGAACTTCCTCTAAAAATGGTGGAAATTTCCCCATTTGCATCATCACTCAATCCATTCTAGCATTCAAGCACTTAGCAATTTTCAAGCATCCAAACATCCACCATTGATGCAACCATCCTAGAGCTTTCATCTTGCATCCATTCATCTACCCACATCCACCATTGCATGCATCTTCACTTTAGCTTCATTTTGTACTAGGGTTAATACCATTTTTCCAAAGAGGGAGCACACATCAAACCATCAAAGGGCCAACCAAGACCATTGATCTAAGCAAGGTAAAAAGTTTCAATTTTATTGTATTTTGTTTAGATTCAACTAGGCCTAATCTGAGTGTTTATTTTTGTGTTTTCCTTTGCTTCAATTAGTTTAGTTTTTGCATCTTAGAGTAGGGATTCAAACTTGCACATATTTCTAGCATGCCTGGTGGGACCCACATCATGGGTATACTTTACTTTTTCCTATTGTTTGAATTTTTAAAGGTTCGAATTTCACACATAGGGGAAAATCTACCCCTGATGGGCAAGTTTGCTTGATACATGGGCAAAAGCACTTTGAAGATAGGTGAAATCGATTCCGCCCTTTCATAAAAGGGGTGGACTTGCATCTAACCAGTCAAATTTCCAATCATAGAGGTAAATTTGCTTAAGATTACTTTAACAGGCGAGAATGTTGGATACAAAGGTGAACTTGATCAAAATACAGGGGAAAAAACGTATACGCCCCTCCACCTAACAAGTGACTATGGCTTCGCCCATCCCTTAAATAGGTGATCATACCCCACAAACAAGGGTGAATTTGTCTCACACAAAGGTGAATTGGTAACAATCCAATGCCTTTAATTTTTTAGTTTGAGCTACAATTTGATTTTGTTTTCGGGTTCTAACTAGCTAACTTTTTTGTCAGTGATTTGTGGCATTTTAACTAACACTTTGTGAAGTTGTTCCCCCACGTTTGTCTAAGATCAGAGGTAAAAAATACTAACGCGTGTGTTGTACTTGACGAGCAATCAAAGCCTTTATTTAACTCTATCTATTCTTTTTCTCACTAATCTAGGCACACGTAGATTAATTAAAGGGTCAATTAACTATTTTGTTGTGTTTGGGAGTGAATTGTTGACATATCCACTCCCCTTGCACCTTTTAGTGATCCTAGGTGATGAGAAATTGTAATTCATTCCAATTCAGTCCAGTCAACCTGAGAAGTGCTAGTGCATCTAAGCTCTCCCCTTGCACTACGTGTGAGCCTAGGGAAAAGTTGAAGAGTCTAGTATTTCCTTCCTTTAGTGGGACCTACCTGGGATTTCATCATCCAGGGGATGATTCCAACCATGTTGTTACTGGTGGGGTATATAAAGGGGGGAGAACTAAAGTTGTACCCTAATCTAGTCACATTGTGTCTAGCGAAGCATCGAAGCTAGGGTGATACCTAGATAAGACATGTAGGGTTGGCCCAAGTTTCCAGTACCTTGCTAGGGCTCTTGATCCATGCTTGTGATGGACTGGTGTTCATGGTTGTGCCTCACATACCTAGCATAAATCAAGGACACATGAGATAGCCTGTTTATCCTAGATAGAAACCCATGTTTTAGCTGTAGCTTGGTGTAGTGTAGGGGATGTGCACCATACCCTAAAGTTACTCACCACATACTCCCTTAGGTTGAGATAGAAATCCTTGTGGTGGACTACAATAGGCTCTAAGAGAGTGTGAAGGTGAGCCCGTGGCATCTGTTGATGACCCTATGCCACTGAATCGCTAGTTATTCGCCTTCATGAGAAAGGGTGATCCAGAGAACCCTGATATCACAAAGTATTAACCTTGGGTTGTCCCTCAAGGTGGTAGGCCTACATCATGTTTTTAAACCCTTAACACTAATTCTAGCATTGTGCTACCTAGCATGTCTTCTTTGTGCGATACCAGTGCTTATCGTCAGTCTGAATCAGTTCAGCCATTTTTCTTTTTGTTTGTTGTGTTTTTGTCCTTTGTCGTAGTCTACCTCTACCCTCAATGGCAAGTTTTCTTCACACATGGGTGAAATTGCATTGTGGATAGATGATCTTGCCCTAAAAGGGGTGTTTCTGAATCTTGAGTCCGGTCTAGGTAGTTCATCCTTGTTAGGGGTGAATTTTCTTGTGGATCCCTTAGTTAGGTGACCCCGCGTCCATCTGTTCCCTAAATAGGTGATCCTATCTAGCCCTTAGGAAAGTTTATGTCTAGTTTGTGCCTTCCATGTCTGCCTGTTCCCTTAGACTAGGTGATCCTATCAGCTTCTTGGGAAAACTTGTTGTCCACAGGGGCAATCCCACATCTCATCTGAGTCATCGTTGTTCGTACATGTCATAGAATAGATGAAACTGCTATCCACAAGGGTGATCCAATGTCCATCTATACCATCTTTCCTGTACAATTTAAGATATATGCAATCTTTTTTGTCTGATAGGTGATCCTGTTATAGGTGTTTTTGTCCCTTGTCTGTACATCTGAGGAAATAGGAAAACTTGTCACCCCAATGGGCAATTTTTCTTGTGTTCGTACATCTTAATATAGAGACGATCTCGTGTCTTAGATAGTCGATCTTGTGTCTTAGATAGGTGATCCTAATCCTTAGATAGGAAATTTTGTTTCTGGAGTTCACATGTTCCCTTTGACCATCTTAAAGTTTAGCCAATCATGTGTGTTACAAGGGCAATCCTGTGACCTAGATTGGTGAACCTACTATACATAGAGGTGAATCTGTTGTCCTTTAGTTGGGAAATCCCACCACCTGGAGGGGTGATCTTGTCAAACATAGAGGTTTATATACTTCCCATACACAACTACTAAGAGTTAATCCTTTGGACCACTGAAAGCCTATTGTTTTTTGAGTCTAATTTCATAATCAATTTTTTTTATCACCATCTATTCGCCCGTAATCGTTATTTTAGTTTGTTTACATTTTCCAAAAGTCATCAATCTATCAACCAATCATATAGGTGCATTTTAGAACATCCCTAAAGTGCATATCCATCATCGATTCATTAATCCCAATCTCTTAGACTTTGTTTTAGAGGTTTTTATCCAAGTTGGATTAGGTATCTGATCCTGATCATCATCATTCATGCTTACTTGGGATTTTTATGTCCTGATTCAGGAATCATCCATAGCCCAATCAATCTACTTCCATCTTGAGGTAGATTCAATGTCGTAATCATCCTTTTCATAATCCAATCCGATCATCAACATCATACATCATCTACGAAAACCCCTGAACTTGGTTTAGAGTCAATCACATCAATCCAATCCAATCCAATCAATCATCCAATCCTATCAACTATCCAATCCAATCAATCAACCCAGCCAAATTTAATCCAATCCAATCAATCATCCAAATCATCTTATCCAATTGATCAATCAATCAATCAATCATCTTATCCAGTCAATCCCTTAGTCATCATTTAAGTGCATCCTAAGGCTTAGTGTCATCTTATTCATCTAGTAGTTTTGCATTTTCACGCTCGTTACCACCCAATCAAAAGCAAAGAAACTCATGGCAAAACAATAGTCCCAAGGTGCTCAGCCTCATATTCCTCAAGATCAACCCACTAATGGTGGCTCATCACAATCCAATACTGAAATCCACACTACGTCATCTCCAGATGAAAGCAAGGTCAACCAACCTGAGGTCATAGTCAACGAATACCTCAGTAATCCCACCAATGTCCAAATGACATATCCCCTCCTTAATGAACATGGGGATAAAATCCTTGCCACATTACTTCTCAAAGGTATCAAGTCATCATCGGGGTTCGACTTATTCAAGTATGTCAACATTACACCTCCTACACCCCCTTTACTACAAGATCCCTAAAATTTTCAAAATGATCCAGGAAATTCATACATCCCTCAAGGTCCACCACAAGAGGGTTTGTATCAAACAAGATTTGGCAATGATGTTCTCTATCAAGTAATACCTCCTGTACTGCCTCCTCAGGTTCCAATTTTGGTTATGGGTGGACCTGATCCAAACATTCCTCAAGGCCCCAATCCTAACAATCCTCTTGGTCTTGGTATGCAATAGGGTCTTCCCAATCCACCAAGTGTGAACATCCCATAAAGCTCAAATCCAATACTTTCTGCACTACCTCTTCCACCAAACCAACCGGTTCAACTACTAGGGAATATTGGGGGCAATCCTTTCACTGCGCCACCTCCACCTCTTGGATCTACACCTGCATCAAACCTACCGTTGCCTCCATTCACTTCCCAAACACTACCTCAAGGCAATATCCCATCCTTGCATCAGTCTTAGGGTAACCCATAGTAGGCACCACCATCACAACCACCTCATCAACAACCACCACAACAACCCCCATCACAACCTCCACAATATACCTCAATTCCTTCACAATCCCCTCACCAATCACAGGTCCCTCCTCACCGGCCAACATCATCCTATTAATTACCTCCTCACTAACTGTAAGTCTCTCAACAACCCAAAATCCCATCTCGAACTCCTTATCAGTAGCCACCATCTTACCAACAACCACCTTAGCACAGACAAATCCTAAAACAATCACATCAATCCTTCCAACAAACACCATGAAACCCTACTATGCAATATCTATACCACCCAAAAATAACTTACTATGTGCAACTCACCAGATCCAATCCTAATCCCAATTATTCTTATCATAATCCCCAACAATCCCAGCAACAACTATCCTACTCAAATCTCCAACAACCACCACAAAATCCCTACTATTAGTAGTCTAATCTGCAGTAGCCTTTGTATGCTTCCCAACATCAAACTGCTTATAATTACCAATTCAATCCCTATTACTCTCAGCAACAACCATCATATCAATAGGGTTCCCCCTCCTCATATTACCAAGCCCAACCACCATATCAACGAGTTGCTTCCTCCTTGTATTACCAAGCCTTGCTATCTTATCCACAATCTGATGCCAATCCCCAATCGACATATCCTAATCAATATCATCAAACCCCTTCATACCCACCTCTGCCATCACATGATCAGACCATCCTGATTCCATCCTCATCATATCAGCAATATGCTCCTTACAATCAATCCAATCCAACAAATCCTTCATCATCTACACCTGTCAATAAGGAGTGAGAAGAAATAAAAGCCACCTTAAAGGAATTGCAAGCAGGGACATCCAAAAAGTCTTTCAAATTCAAAGAAATTTTTCCCAATCCATTTTATGCCTCAACCTCACTTGTCCCCTTTCCTAAGCACTTTGAAATGTTGAAATTTGATAAATACAAAGGAAAAAGTGACCCAAGGAACCATCTACAGGAATTCTACACACATTGTCAGGAAGTCTTGCACAACAAAAATTATGTCTTGTGTCTAGTATTCCCTAAGATTCTAATGGGGATAGCTCTAAACTAGTTTATGGGTCTTCCAAAGGGGTCCATCTCTTCTTTCACAAATCTGTAAGAAAAAATTGTTACACACTTCTCCTTTAACTTGGAGGACATTAACACTCTAGATCTTCTAAAAGAAAGACAATGTGAGGGAGAAACCTTTGTGAGCTACCTACAAAGGTGGCATGCTCTAGCTAGTCATCTAAAATCCCCTCTCACCGAGAAGGACATGGTGACCATTTTTGTTACAAACGCCCATCCTAATATGGCACATAATCTCAATCTTCATTGTGTCACAACCTTTTCATAGGTCATAGAAAAGGGCACTATCATTGAGAGGGCCCTCATTGCTAAGGGACAAATCAAAATTTATAACCAAGATAAGGATAAGTCATCTAAAGACAAGTCCCACTATTGGAATAAGAATAAGAATGTTGTCAATGATGGTGTCATTAACACCAAGCATGTCCAAGTAGCCAACACCTCGCAGAGGTCGCAATACATCTCCAATTAGCCATCAGTTTCTAATGTCATATCAGTGCCATAGGGCGCACCACATCCTCCTCCACAATCCAACCACTATAACCAAGGAAATAACAAGCGTACATTCACTCCTTTAGGAGAATCCTTGGATTTCATTTTCAAGAGGCTCCTACAAATGAATTATCCAGTCACTTATCCTATGACTAAGCCTTTTGACAAGTTGAAACCCAAACCTACCTGGTATAGGGAAAATGAGTATTGTGACTTCCACCAAATCGAAGGTCATTCCACTAACAAGTGTCAGGACTTAAAACGTATATCCAAGATCTCATAGATAGAGGAGATATAGTAGTGGATGTGAATTAGGCGACCTCATCTAATGCCCAACTACAAATATATATATCAAAACACTTTTCCAAAGCATAATCAAGGTCCCAATACCTCCAATGCTAATCTTGTGCCTAGTAATAACAATAATCAAAA
>VDFB02058242.1:551963157-552084798 GCA_007258455.2 Sequoia sempervirens
GAGTGGACTTGGATCAAATTTTGAGTTGAGGATCCCTTTAGTATCTGTAACCATGAGGTCAAAGGATGTCAATATGTCTCGGAAAAGACCATTGCTAGACATTGGTGAAAGATGTTGATCATGCTTTGGAATAAATTCTTGAGATATGGCCTCTAACTCATTATGTGATGTAGAGACATTTTCAACATGATCATCGGTCGATGGATCATGGACTATGTCAATAGGATCAAATAATTCTAACATTCCTTGAAATAAATCATTATCGAATATTGTTAAGGGGTTTTGATCATGACTAAAAAGTGACTCTTGATGTATGTTGAGTTGATCTTTGGATGAGGTAGAAACATCTTCAAGGTTCTCATTGATGGATAGATCTTGATCATTGTTTTCAATAATTGTGGTGGAGAGAGTGTCAATGTTATCACTAGTGGTTGAATCTTCATCTTTGTCCTCAATAGTTATTATTTTTTTATCAATAAGGTCTTGGATGATATTTTTGAGTCGAATACAATTTGATGTTGTGTGTCCCTTTATTTTGTGAAAATCACAAAGGTGCTTCTCGTTATACCATGGTGGTTTAACTTGAGGTTCTTGATAATTTTCATAAATGGGGATTTTGACGAGATCTGCTTGTACCAACTATTGCATGACTGATTCTATTGCTTCCCCAAGTGGTGCATATTTTTGTTTGTTACCTTGTGAGATTTGTACTTTAAATTGACCTTGTGGTGATAGATTTTGGAGATGTGGTGATTGATCTTTGATATGGGGTGATTGGGTTTGTTGTTGATGTTGTTGATCTTGATATCCAACCTCTTGACATTGTAGATATTGTTCTTGATGTGGTTATGGACACAACTCAATGCTTTGATGACATGGTTTAACCAATGGAAGAGTGTGTTGATTTTGGGGTGGAGATGTCTCTTGGCGTAATGAATCAACTATATTGGTAAGTGTAGCAATTTGATCTCACAAAATTTGATCTTGATTTTGATCTTGACACCCTTGATATAGTTGATTTGGTTTTTTTTCAAGTAGATTTGGAATGTATACTTGTGGTGTTTGTATGGGATCATGGACAAATTGATTTTGGACAATGTTTTGATTTGGGATGATGTTTAGATTTGGCATTATAGGTTGAAATTGAACATTTTTGTGGTTGGGAATCACATTGCCTTGATTTAGGTAACTTTGATTTTGCATGGTGTTACCTTGACTTGGATCAATACATGGAGCCATTAACATATTGTTTGGAATTTGAACAAAATTTGTATGATTCGCAAACATATCTATCCCAAAGTTTACCAAGTGTGGATTTGAAATTTTCATGTTTGGTAAACTTGTACTTGGTATATTTGCATTTGGCATGTATGGATTTGGTGGGATAATGTTGTTTTGTTGAAGACTCATGCATTGATTGTTTCGTTGATAGATTTGTAGGTTTGGACTTTGATTTAAATGTACCATAGGGAAAGGTGTTCCAAAATTTAGATTGGGAATACTCACATTTGTTGTACCATTGAGGTTTGTAGGAGATAATGATCCCATGTATGGATTGTATAAATGTGAGTTTTGATAATCAATTGGCATTGTAAGGCTTTGATAGTTTGGTTGATTTAGACCACTCAAGATGTATGAATCAAGTTTATATTCCATGTTTTTCTTGTGTTTTTTACCTTGTTGACCTCTAAGGGATTTAGGACCAATGATGAGATGAATGATGAAAGGGGTGAATGATATGGGTGTTGAAATTTTAAGATCCTTGGAGGAATACTAGACTTTAGGATTCTTTGGATTTTGATTTGGATTGGATTTGATTTGATTTGGATAATGGACTGATAAACCCAAAGATGTTGGATGTTATCTTGGAATAAAACTGTCCACAAGGATGATAATTTAACTAGATGTATGAGGAAGGATTCATCCACACACACACTTAGCCAAACAAGGTGATTTTGATGTTGATTTGAAGGATTTTACCAAAAGTCTAGTATGAATGATTTTTCCAAGATTTCTAAGAGTTGTTTGTGAGATGGGTTTTGATTGATGTTTGGGGGATGGATGAAGGTGTTGATTTTGATCCTAAGTGAACTTAAGAGTGACTTGTTTACAAGACCAAGGTTTTGAAGAACATGATTTTCCCTAAGTACTACAAACCAAAAAATCAATGTTTTCTCAAAAGACTGTAAGACAAAAGATAAGAAAGCACATGTGTGGGGTTCAATTGATTTCATCTTCATTAATGAATTTCTTTTACCACATCCAATGTCTTGCTTATGTTTTAGATTGAATGTCTATGTCTTAACTCCTTTTCATTCCACAAGGTCCATTATGTGAAAATCAAGGTTTCAAGAGCATAGTTTCCTATGTTGACTTTGGAGAGAGAAAATTGAGATATGGGCCCAAATGTTTAGAAGCCTCTAAGGATAAAAATCCCTAGGCACAAGTAGTAACACGTGGACTCTTCAAGGATATTTTCTCTTTTCAAAGGGTTTGAAATTTTGATGATTTGTTGAATGTTGGTTTTTCCAATGTTTTCGATCCAAGTAAAGTGTTTAACTGAATCAAAGATTGCACAACCCTAGGATGGAAGAGAAAATATTTGTTGAGTTCCTACTTGGATAAATTCAGCTGCACTTATTCAGAGTGGATGACTAGAAGCTTGACCACACTGGCTCCCCTCCACGACACTCACATCTATGGGTCATCCAAGCTTTAGTACTCAATAATCTCCCATCACAAACTTTTCATCTCTACAAAGAATCACAAATATGTGGGAGGACATCGAAGGTCCGACCTCTTGACACCAACAAATATTGGGATTTTGGATTCTAGAAAAAGGTTCGTAGTAAGGGCATCCAGTTTAGGGGTTGCAATGATAAAATCCTTGTGATAGATCTCCCAACCCTTAGAACAAGGGCTTTATGCATCATAAAGACATTGGAGAGAGTTATCATGTACCTCTTCCCATTGTTTACGATTTTCATCGCAACCACAAATTTATATAGTTGTTTGGAAGAGCCTGGCTTATGCTCATTACTGCTTGGGTCATTCCCTTGGGGTGAGTACTTTTTCCCACTCAGGAAGGTCCTCTAAAGGTAAAAAAAGGTGAGTAAGTACATTCGTAGTTTGATCAATCTTTGTTTGCATGAACAAAGAGAGAGCACATGCAATATACTTATCTCACACTAGCAAGATTTTATCAATTTTTAAGAGCCCAAATTGAAGTGGAGGCAATCTTTTAGACAACCTAATATCATCAAAAGACTTTTGACTCTCAAGATCGCCGTGAAGTGCAAG
This sequence comes from Sequoia sempervirens, assembly GCA_007258455.2. Lineage (NCBI taxonomy): Eukaryota > Viridiplantae > Streptophyta > Pinopsida > Cupressales > Cupressaceae > Sequoia > Sequoia sempervirens. The sequence continues at coordinate 551,966,458 of VDFB02058242.1, forward strand.
AGAAGTGCATACACCTTTTAAATGATATTAATTTGTAAAAAAAATTACAAAACAAGAAAGACACATGTTCATTTTAGACCTCAAAAGCAGTAATGGGTTCTTTTTATAGCACCAAATCAAGTGTTTGAAGTTGTTTTGTTCAATTCTTAAAAACCCAAAACCAAATCTAGTGAGTTTATAATGTTCCTTTTAACCCTTTGAATGTTCTTTTTAAAGCCCAAATGAAATGTATTGGAGTCCTAAAATTGAAGATAACAAGATCCTAAAGATGGGATTATAAATGCTCCCAAAGTATTTAAAAACACTTGTTACAATCATGAGATAGTGTCGTAGGAGGCCTTCTCCTTGTTTCCTCTTTTTCCTAGACAATGGATATCAAATGCTTTTTCTTTCACTTCAATGCTCCATGCTCCTCTTAAAACCTGGAATCCATGCTCAAAATGTTAGATGAGATCAATAAACAAGAAGATATGAGGGTTAGATGAATGATTAAGCATAAAAACCATAAAATTTATACCATGTTACAAGCTGTTTTGACTTTAGGAGTAAAATTGAAAATTTTAACTCTACAAAAATTAAGAAACACTTACACCATTGCATATATTATGAAATTCTACCCCATTTAAAAAAAATCTTCGAAAAAGACCTCTATATGACCATGATATGGTCATTTTAAGATTGACTATAAAAGCGCTAAAACAAAGAGCATATGTGCTAAAACATAGACCATATGCACTAAAACTCAGACCATATGCGCTAAAATATCTTGTATATGCGCTGAAATAGGAGGTAAATGTGTTGGAAGATGTCATGTATGCGCTATAACAGAGCTTGTATGCACCAAAAGTCACCACCTATGCGCTGAAAGAAGTCACAGGTGTGCTACGTCGAGATTTAGGACCAAACCTACCGACAAAAACTTGCTAGAAAATGTTAAAAATAGGGCTAGGCCCCATGGTGGGCGCCAAAATGTGAACGCTTAGCCTAGACCTACTCAAACATGAACAAACAATCTAATGTTAGTCAATAATCTAAACTAGCATTCCCCATAAAGTTCATTTAAACATAATGAACAAGAAACAAAGTAAAATGATTAAATGAGAGCTAATGAATCTTATTCAAATGCTCAAACCAGCATCCCATGGAGGAATTGGTGCTTCTTTGATGTGGAAATAATCCCTTTCCCAATTCCTTGATAAGCTTTGATGATGGATGTGTGATTCTTGATAAAAATTGCCAATAACCTAGCTATGGATGAAAATAGATGAAATTGCATGAAATTTGTAGATAATAACTTTGCATGAAGTTGTGGATGATTGTGGATTCAAATGAGCATAGTGATCTTACATGGATTGTGGATGCTAAGTAAAATAGAGGAGGCCTCTATTTATAATGGAGAAGGATTAAAGATTAAAGAATAGAAGGAATGTGGGATTAAACTTGAACCAATGTCCTTGTGCCACTTGTCAACATTCTAATGAAGGAGAGGTGGAGAAAATTTTGAACAATGTGCATGTTAAATGCATGTAGGTGGAATTTGAGATTCAAAAGATGGATTGTGGAGGAAGAGTTGTAAGAAGAGTTAATGCCAAGTTGGCTCAAGAAAAGGATGTGTAAGATCCTTTAATGCCATGTTGGAGGACAAAAGTCCTTTCGAAGGAAGATTTCAAATTGGTGGAATATTCCAAGAATATGTCACGTTTGAATGAAAATAGAGGAATTAATAAATCAAATAAATTGATTTACATGTGCAAGTTGCAAAAGCTAGAGGATTGGATTATTAGTATTAGAAGTTAATAAATGATTAATTAACTTAGATGAGACTAGTTTGATTTGACATTTGATTTAGATATTTAGATTTATTTAAATCAAATGAGAGGATAGTTGGGAGATTAGTTGCTTACTATTATTCTTTCATATGTTCCTTCCAAGCATCCACAACATAGACAAGGCAGTGAACTATTTGAAAATATGCCGAGTAGTAAAAAGTGGTCTCATGGAATGCCATGACAAGCAAATGCAATTGGAAGTTGGTCCTAGGCTTATTACTTATGCTATGTGAAGTAATTGTATCACTGCTTATGTTGAATTTCTAAACAACTATATTTTAGTTGAAATTTTGTCATTTATCAACATCTAGTTATTAGTTATGGAATGTGAAGTAATTCTTTGAGTTTGAATGATGTGTAATGCAACATAATCAACAATATGAATATAAACTACACAAATCTATTAAATACAATTCATTAGTTAAACTCTTTATTCTATTACCTGCGTGTAGGTTTGAGTAAATCCACTGGAACTAAGAGGTATTCCCTTGAAACCCCCAATATTATCCTGTTCAACATCCAAAATCACATATTAAAATACCATTCGTAAAACAATGCTGTTAACATGTAATAAATTTATAATTGTTTACTAGTTACATACCCCACCTATAGGGTGTAATCAGAAAAGTGTGTGAGGGTCAAAGGTGTATCTAGTCTCAACATCGACCTTGCAATTTTATTAAAATCATAAAACTAAATTAGTTAATCTTGCATTTCAAAATCAAAATTTAATAAATTAAATTAATGAACATGCTAAATCCCTTTACCCCAGCATCAATTCCATATGCCCATGCAAAATGCCACCCTTCATCTCTATAGCTGCAAATGTATCATGCATGTTCTCCTAAGTGCTTCCAGGGTCCATATGAACAAGCTCTTCCCACAAGATTGACACACATATATTCAAACGCCACCACCTCAAGGCTCTTGATGACTGTGAATAGGGTTAGTGTGCTAGATGACACTTTGTGCAGCGTTGGATCACCCGCACGTTTCTATCGCCAACACTTTCCTTCACGACGCAGCGCACAACAATGTGCTCACAGCGAGGTGGCTCTAGCGAGAGCTCATTTCCTGTCGTAGGGATCCTAACGTACCAGGGTCTATCCTAAGTTGACCCCCCACCTCTCCCCTGGAAGTCCCTCATATCAAAATAATTTGGGATTTTATTCAATATGAACTCACAGTATAGTTTCCTAAGGAAATACTGTGGGACTTCACAATTATTGCACGGTGGGTAATCAAAAACCATGTACCACCTATCATAGAAAAAGTTCCTAATCTGTTGGTGGTGGAACCAATGAATAGGAAACCCTAATGATTGAGGGTAAAATTTGATTTGTGTGTGGTCGTGCTGAATAATGAGCACAAATCACCTTTTGTACTCTTTTAAATCCTTTACATCTTTATATGATAGTTTATCCTCAGACAAGCCTCTAGCCACCTCTCCCATTCCTTCCATCCAGCTTATTTGTTTGCTAATTGAATCTACATTTTTAACATATCTTTCTAAATGAACTTGCTAGGGTCATTCTTTTTGTGGTTGAACCATTTGGATCACTCAACCTACTAATTAAATCCTCAATTTTATTTTTGTTGTTCTCAATTTCACTCATCAAATTTTGTTGAGTTCCAAGAGGGTTTTGAGTGATTGGTGGAGGAGGTTGTTGTGGTTGATTTTGTTGGTGAGAATTTTGTTGTTGAGGATTTGGTTTCTCTTCTTGTTGAGGATTTTGAGGGTTTGTAGGTTGATTTGCATCTCCTACAAATTCAAAAAAAAAATCAAATACAACCTAAAATTAACGAATTCAAAACAAAAAGAAAACAATCCTTACCTCTCACACCTCCCTCACATCGTGGATACCATCCCCAGGATGTATGAAGTAACCTGCTGATGATTTTTTTTGAATACCTCCTCCTCAGGAATGCAAGCATGAAAAATGGTGGTTTTGGTTGCAACACAACAAAAGACATACCGAAAATGCAAGAATGAATGTGGTGTTTCAAATTTTGTTGCTTTAACATGTCGAGAGAGCAGTAGCGCTGCTATAATGCACTTGCATTATGGTTTGTTGTGGCTAAGTTTCATGCTCTCAAGACACCATGCTTATAACGCAAGCACATTATGGACGGGCTTTCATTTTTGACTTTTTCAAACTTCAAAAAATCCCACACAATCTCCATAAGCACCATCTCCATGCACCCACCCTTCTCGCTTTTTTCATTTTATTGTGTTTGTGATAATAGTTTTAGTTAAATCATTTTGTTTGGAAATCCTCACTTCTGTTAGAAATCATTTTGTTGGAATACTGTAACAAATATAAACAGTACTCTTTTATTTTCTTTTATGGTATAAGAGCACCATTCTTTTATGGAGACAAGGTGCTATTCAAAAAGATTGTTTAAATTGCTTTGGTAGATTTTCATCTAGGGTAGATTTCACTCAGATTATAGATTATAACAATATTGAAGCTTTTTAAAATCTTTTATAAAAGTGGATTTTCAGATTGGAAGCATGCAGTAAAAAATACTCTTATTAAAAATTCACTCTGGTGGATTGTTAAGGAAGAAGTAGTTGAGTTGTAAGATAGAAAATAAAAGACATTGTAGACCAATAAACATTTAACAAACAAGAGAAATTATGTGGTAAAACTTTCAGCCCAAATGTAAATTGAAGATTTGTTGATTTAGATAGTTCAAAAAGTTATAGGAAGATTATTAGGATGCTAATTTTTCATATGTATTTAACATAAAAGAATAATTGCTGATTCTAGAGCTGGGTGATTTTGAAAAAAAGTGTTGATCACTTGAATGAAGTTTCATATTTGAATGTTCAATTAGAAAAAATAGAATAGGAGTATATTAAGAAATATTTTCAGCTGATTGCAATTGTTGAAAGTAGGTTTCCCATAAAATTTAATTCTTTTAAAGAATCTAGGAAAAATGTGATTCAACTAGATCCCAATGCCCCCTAGCAATCTCTTGATCAATTTTAGATAAAGAGCCTCAACTCATTAAGTAAGGACATACTAATAAATATCATGTACATTCTAAAGAGGGGAAAACATTCTCTAAAAGTTCTGAACAGAATATAAATCTTAATATTTTTCATGGTGCAAAGAAAAATTGAGGTTTCTAATAATTTTTTAGATGATGTAACAAAGCAAGATGGAATAAAATCAAATTTGTAGGCACTATGGAGGTGAGAACATATGCAGAAATTTTGTTTGAAAAAGAGACAAGATCAAAGGCAGTAATATAATCTTAAACTACAACAGAGATGTAAAGAAAGAAAAAAATATTCAATTGAGCTGAGAATCACATTTTTTTATCAATTGAATACTAGATTTATGTAGAAGCCTAAGGAATGTCATTGGTTGGTTGCAAAAAGTAATTTTTTTCTACATTCATGAAATAATTCATTATGACATCTGATATAGTTATAAGTCCTCAATTTCTTTGGTGAACTTTACAAATTGAAATTGGGACAATGATGTTGAGGACAAAAAAATACGTATGGTAATGTGTTTAATCTTGGTTTAGGGTTGATCATGTGGAGTAGAAAAAAGCAAACAATTACTTTATTGCCTTTTTGTGAGATAGGATATAGAGTAACAAAGGAAGTAGCAAATGAAGCTAATTGGATTCCAAATATCTAATAGGAGTTCGGCCTTGCCAAACACTCTATTATATTTTGTTATACTCAAAATGCCTCACAAATTGCTAGCAATCCAAATCAAACATTTAAAAATTGATGACTTATTTTCTTGTAATAATTTTACTTAAAAATCATTTTACTACAAAATTTGTTGGTTTTTTTTCTGTTCTGCTGTGTCTTTGATGTTGTTTCTGTGTTGGTACTTTTTTATTGTCTTTTGGCTATCCGTCTTGTCTCTTATGTTCTTTATACAAGAGGGCCCCTTTCAAAACCCCTAGTTCCAATTCATAACTGCCATAAAAAAAATATTTAACTTAAACAAAAACATTATTTTCAAATTCCTTTGATTTATAATGTTAAAACGAGCAAACTATTTAATTGTGATTTTCAATTTTTGAGTGAAACATGATAGGACCTTTGTTGAGAAAAACTGATTATGACACACCTCTAAGGCTGGAGCCCTATACATCTCAAGCCACTGACGATAATAATATAAGGTATTTAAGCCGTTTAAGTTGAATTGATTCTACCATCAGCTGAAATAACAACAGTCGAGCTATTTTAATCTTGCCACGATGCAAATAAAAAGAATCTAATTTTAAAATTTTGGGGTTGCAGCGTATTTGTTGGGACATGGAATGTAGGAGGTATAACGCCATACAACGGACTCAACTTGGATGATTGGCTGCATTCATCATGTCCACCAGATATCTATGTTTTGGGGTAAAAACGATATCCTCTCATTGCACAAATATATCATCATGCTCGTTCTTTTTGTGGTCAATAAGGCTTTGTTTTATGGGGACAGGTAAATATACAGGTATCAACATTAAAAGTTCAGAGATGGAATCTTAAGATATTGTTATACTTAATTATATATCCGAACTGTAACTGTAAGCATAATACTATTCAGCATCTGATTTTGTTTAGCAGGTTTCAAGAAATTGTGCCTTTGAATGCTGGGAACATCTTGGGTGTAGAAGACAATGCCCCTGCTGCAAAATGGTTGGCCCTTATTCGCCAGACATTGAACAATACCACTTTCTCACCTTTTAGCTTGGATGGAGCAAATGATTCATCAGTAGTTCCTTACACTTCCAATTCTGATTGTGGATGCACTCATGCACATCAGAATTCTGTTTCTCACCAGAGGAATTCCTTCCAGACTTCAAACTTTCATTCCAAACCAAATAGTGAATCTAAAACTTCTTCATTAGAACCGAGGCAAATACTCAATCTTGCTGATCATCTCCCATTGGAAATAGTTAACACAATGGAAGGCAATACCTCGTTTGGGTCATTTTCATCAGAGGTCGAAAGTGATGTTAGTGTGAAATATTCCATATCAGAAAGATCTGATTCAAGTGAGGAGGATTATAGATTCAATTCAAGTGCGTCAAACTACTGTTTGGTTGGTAGCAAGCAGATGGTTGGCATTTTTCTCTGTGTTTGGGTGCATAGTGATCTGAAACAGCATGTCCGAGATTTAAAAGTCTCATGTGTTGGTCGAGGGCTAATGGGTTACCTTGGCAACAAGGTAACAAAAGTAAAATCTACCATTCAAACCTAAATTCAGAAGTATTAACAATCATTTCCTTAAATAAGTATTTTTTTAACATTCTTACAGGGCTCCATTTCCATCAGTATGTTATTCCAAGGGACAAGCTTTTGCTTTGTTTGCAGTCATTTGGCCTCGGGAGAGAAGGGAAGTGATATGATACGCAGAAATTATGATGTCATGGAGATTTTAAAGAAGACCCACTTTCCACAAATGGACAAGATTTTAGGAAAGAAAACTTTAGAAAGCATTTTGGAGCATGAGTAAGCTTTAATCATATTTTCTTATACTCTCAAATGAAATTTGAATTGATTATCTAATTTGACCATGTGATTTTACTGGGCAGTCGAGTTATTTGGCTTGGGGATTTGAACTATCGTCTTGGACTTCAACGTGTGGTAACTAAAAAACTGGTGGAAAAAAATGATTGGAAAGCTCTGTTGGAAAAAGACCAGGTGGGTAGTGGGCACATAATCTTCATATATGATGTTAAATTTTCTGTAGAATCCAATCATGATATTTGGGAATTAATCAAGTCTGAGATTCGTATGGCAGCTTCTAATTGAGAAGAAAAGAGGACATATATTCAAAGGATGGAATGAAGGGAATATATGTTTCCCTCCTACGTACAAGTATTGCAGAAATTCAGACCACTATGCAGGACAAAATATTATATCAACAACAAAGCCACGCACACCAGCATGGTAAGTTCAGTTTAATACACTTTCATGGTTCTGGGCTATAATAGTGTCAAGGGATAGAAATAAATTCTACATATCAGTATTAAATCTAAAATTTAAGATTCTTTTATATGAATATATAGTTTTCCAAGCATTTTACAGTTGCATTTTAAATGTTTAATGTGTTTTTTGACTATAATTTTTTGATCTTCAGGTGTGATCGTATACTTTGGTATGGAAAAGGCTTGAAGCAGATCTGTTATGTTTCCGGAGAATCCAAATTCTCCGACCACCGTCCGGTGTATTCAATTTTTGAGGTTGAAATAGATCTGTAATTAGAAAAATCTGTAATGAACTCAGAGACAATTTTTCCTAAAGGAAGAGCTTATGCCAAAATTAAAACCTGTGATTAAATTCTCAAGTACTAAAACTTATTCACTCAGAATTCTGGGTGCATTCTCACTATATACAATCTCTTAAATACAGTTGAGCATAACCAACACTAAGTGGTATGGTGAGCACCAATCTCTTATAACAGTTAATGCTTAAACATCATTTAATGCAAGCCAAGCCAAGTTGTTTCCAAGCTACATGTATGAATTTAACAACAAGCTTTTGGTAATACACTTCCATTGATAGATTAAAGTTTGAAAAATAAATAAAACAGAAATAAATGTCAATAGAAAAATATAACATTTAGTTTGTACGTGGAAAGGTTTTCAAAGGAAATCCTCGTTTTAATAGTGGATTAGTTCACCATCTCTATAAGAATTTGTAGGGAAATGATAGAATTTTTAGAAACATGTAGAAGACTAAACTGTTCATAAATTGAAAATATCGATATACAGATTAGGTAAAATATACAACAATCATCTCTTAATGTGATATAAAGATCACAATGACTGTAATACATAAAAATATATTTTTGTGTATATGAGAATTTTCATATTGTCTAATAGATAATAATGCGTGATAGGTGGAAGAGAGGGTTTAATGTTTCAACTGGGTAATTAAAATAATGTGACTGATTACATTCTTTATATTGAATATTTCTTTGTCACTTGTTCACACTTTTATTGCAAGGTTTAATGGGTTTTGTATAGATAGGTTTTTCCTTGTTTACAATTGTGGATACATTACTCTATTCAATAAAAATGAAAAAAATTATGAACATTATTTATATGTGAAGAATTTAAAAACAAACATGAATTTGTATTTCAAAACAAAATATAAATATTCTTTAATGTTAAACATCACAACTAGGCATGCTCACCCTCATGACCAATGATGCCATAAGATTTGGCAAGGTATATATACATGCATTTATTCATATTCTAGTTGCATTGGATATCATTAGTATTTATACAACTTTAATTTTTTTTAAATTCATATTTTGGTATATCATTATTGTTTAATCAATATCTTTAATTTTTTGAAAAAAAACAAGAATCATCTTCTTAAATAAATTATCTGATCTTTGAAACCAATAAACTTCTTATGACATTAATTGATTTCTAATTTTTTTTCTCATTTTATATGTTTTCTTTAATGTATTTTTTTAATTAAAAATCCTTTAATTCCACTTAATTTTTTTTTTTTAATGTGTTCAAAATTTAAATAATGAGTTAATTTACCTTTGTTGATTTGCCATCTAAAGCATACTTTAAATTAGATAATTTTAAGTCTCGACTTAAGCAAAGAGAAAAATTAAAGTTCACATCTATATGAATTGTGTGTTGTTTCCTTAAGATAGGCTCTAACTTTTTATTTAAGATAAAGAAGACTTTCTAAGTGATGACTCTTGAAAGACTGAAGAGACCAAAGCTTCCCTGAAATTTGAATATCATTATTGAATGTAACGGTTAAGGGGACTTCATTTCTATTTTTTAAGATGGTTATCATTTTGAAAGACCTATAGATCAGACTCATATTTATCTACCAAAGTAGAGTTAATTGTAAGCTTGTGTTGAATTTAAAAGCTTACAATTCCCATGCAATCTACTACACTCAAAATGTTTATAATGTTTGATCAATAGTGACTTTGTGTCCGAGTAAAAGGCAAGTCCTTGATTATTAACAAGAGCCAGTGAAACCCAAACTTCCCATAGAAATAAATTAACGATAAGTCCCATTTTTTTAGATAACTCAAATTTGAAATTTGAGTCTTTGAAACTTTAGTATGATATAAAATCTTAGTCTAATCAATGAGTGATACTTGGAAGTGAAAAATGTACGTTTCATGATAGAATATAATTAGGGGAGAGGGGCCTATAGTGGGCCACCCTAACTTCACACTTCTCAAAGTCTTTTGTGAAAATTTCAAATCACTCCCAAATTTCTACAGCAGCTTATTTGGCAAGTCCCCTACTTATAAAAAATTGGTTTCAAGGCTACATCATCAAATATGATGCCACATCAACAATGCTTCTTGTCAAGGTATCCAAAATAGCCCAAAAAAAAGGTGAGGCCATTAGTGGGTCACCAAGTCATGTATTATTGGTGCGTTGATGTGGCATCACATGATTTGTCAGTTTGTGTACTTTATGGAGAAAAGTATTTTGCAATTGGGTATTAATTGTAAGTTTATTGGATATTAAGCCTACCCACTATGGGGCCCACTTAGGCCTACTTCTATAGCCACCATTGGACCCCTACCCACTATGGGCCCCTTTCCCCTAAGACAATAAATGTTTAATTCATAAAAAAAATTGAATTGTCTCAAAATTTAGATTTGCATTCATGAACTAAATCTATTACAAAATCTTTTGACCCTATGAATTAAAGTTATATTAATTCTAGGATACCAAATTAAATATTTTCTCATTCTTTAAAAAAAAATATATATATAGGTCCATGGGCTCTTATATTTGAGAAAGAAAATTAAGAAGCAAGAAGCAAATGAAGAACTAGAGCTAGACAATTTAATTTAGCTATAAACGATCAATGGAAAAAAGAGAAATGACATCATGACTACCAAAATACATAGATGCCTTGCCATATTCATACAAGACTTTTTGTTTAAACTCGATAGACAATTTTATTGGCTATTGAATAGAGGTAATTTAAGGGGATGCGATCACAAATTCTAAAAGGATTAGAACTTCCTATCTATAAAAGTTTGCTATAAAATTCAATATCTTTAAATGTTCAAACATCTTGGTGTACATTTATAGGATTTCTTTCATAAATATAGATTCTATTAGGAATATGAATAAATTACTTCTAACAATGGTGAATATAGTTTCCTTTTGAGCTATGTTGACTTTACTTGATCCTAGGTATGATGGTACCCTAGTGAAGCAATGGTTTTAGGAGAATGATTAATTTTATGCATTAGATGAATGAGTTAGAGATAATGTGTATCTACTATGGTTATGAAATGTGGAAGATTATAAATTTCTAGTTTTCCATGTGAAATCAAGGAAGTTACGATCCTAATGTGAAAATTGTTTAGAAATAAGGATTTTATTCATCTAGATGTTATGTAGGAGCTCTTGTTACATATTTGATTCCTAATTATGGAGTGTTAATAGGTGCATCTTTGAATAGTGATGCTAGAGCATCCAAGGTGTACGGGCAATCTTGTGTCACCAAAAAATATTTTAATTTTGCTTTGTTTGATTTCAATGAGGGCTTAAGTGATAGGAAAAATAATATTTTCATTTGCAACAATGTAATTTCCCTTTGTGTGAAAATGTAAATATAAATTTGATAGGAAATAGGTCCTAGTAAAGCAGTAAAAGCATCTTTTGGAGGAATATTCCATTTCGACATCCCACTTTTGGAGGAGGTCAAAAAGTCTTATCTTGGTGTGATTTTGGCCTGGTTTGCATGCACATGTGCCATAAAATGTCATAAAGTGGGGCTACAAAATAATCTTGCATGTTGTTTGCATGTCTTTGCATGTAAAGTGCAACTGACAAGGTGTAAGGAATATGTAAGAGGTTGTAAGATGTCATAAATAATAAAATCTAATTGGACAAGAGTTTAGGCACCCAAGAGAAGGTTGGCATGCATTGGACCTCATTACTTATTGCAAATTTTGAAACTCCCAAGGTTGGACGTGGATTTCTCAAGGTTGTTTCAGGAGGTTGTTTTGTGAAACCATGGATTTTTTTCTCTTTGCTCAGTCTCTATTTATTGATTCCTTTTCATTTGGAGAGGGGGGCTTGGAGAAGTGAAGTTTGCATACCCAGATGCTACCAAAACTTTTCCAAATTGTTGGAGACACTTTTATTGCAAGTATTGCATGTAGGATTGAAGAAGGGCCCATGAGCTTCATTTTGATGTAAACCATTTACATATTTGAATTAAATAATGTTGCAGGTTTCTCTTTCATTTTCAAATGGGCAATTATCATTTATACCTGTAGGAAAGTTCATTGTCTCTAGAACATTATAAACCAAATAATAATTTTGCAAAAAATGATTAATAATAGTGTCTTCTGAAATATCTTCAAATTTCCTATTTTGATCTATTGTCAAAATAGGTAAAGACTCCACTAAATTGCTATTGATCCATAAGGGATCCTTTGTTTCCAATAATGGTTGCGTTGGAGGGTACAACATTAATTGCTTCGTTTGCACCCCGCTTGAAATCACCATGTTTCCAAACCTACAATTAATGAAAATATTAGCAGCAACTAACCATGGTCTACCTAGAATTAAGGGGTATCCCCCTAGCATAATCTTTGGTTGCAAAATCATGAAATCTATTGGATACTCCCAAGACTCAATAAAAATAATGATATCTTCAATCATACCTTTTGGTTTTACAAGTGAGTGATCAGCCATTTGCAAGACCGTTGGAGTAGGTCTAAGTCCTTGAAGGGCCAACCTCTCCTTAGTCTCGTTAGTTTTTACATTTATAGTTGCTTCTAGATCCACAAGTGTATTTGGAATGATTACATCACCAATACATACCTTAATCATTGGACTTCCTGGATCTGTGTACTTAGGAATGAAGATTCTCCCCAACATCAAGTCTGTGAGTTGTCGAATGACTTGGACTATCTTGGGGTCATGCTTCTTTTGTTTCCTCCCATGGAGTTCTTTGACTATTTTAATGTACACCAGAACATTTTGAATAGCCTGCAACAAAGGAATTTTAATGTTAACATTACGTAATTCATTCATAAAATCAAAATCATGTTGAGATGTTTCCTACTATTTTGGTCACTCTTGCAACCTATCTAGAAATGGAGGATTTGGTTGCTCTTCCTCTGGCTCAGCTGGAGAATCTTCGACTTCCGTGATGGTTGGCCCTTGGAGGTTATTCCCTGACCTTAGGTGTACACTATCAATCTCTAATGCATTGATAGGGTAAGTCGGCAATCCTACCACTTCATTATTATAGACTAGTTGTGCGACCTTATTATTTGGATTTGGTGACAGTTTTGTGGGAATTGGCATGGATTTTGGAGGTTAGGTTGAACTAGATGGTTGATTAGATGATGTGAAAGGTGGCAAGAGTTGTTGGGATTGCTGATATGGATTTATTATTGGAGGTGGTTGATACAAAGGAAATGACTGATATTGTGGGTAAGGTGGTGGCGGTGCTCACTATGCTTTCCATGATTGTGGAGCAGGAAGGTATTGTTGTGACCACTGGGGATAGTATGGAGGTTGTTTCCAACCTCCATACCATCTAGGCTAGTTTGGGAAAGAATTCTATTGAAAAGGGCTTTGGGGTACGACTTGATAATCAGTTGGGGGCATTGCTCTTGGTTGCCAAGGTCTCCACTGGGCTATGAAGTAAACAAGTTTGTCTATGTATTCTACCTCGGTCATCCCTATAGGAAGAGGTTTTAAAGTAGTGTCCCTACTTGCTTCCTCTAAAGAAGATATCTTTGTTCTATTATATGGACACTATTCACCACTATGCCTCTTTTGAAAAACAAGCTAAAAGATAGCTAATGCTTCTTTATAAATCAATTTATTTATGACTTAATAAATTGGTCTTGATATCTTCAAGTAGATTACCAATCTCACGCTTTGTTATTCTTGTTGTTTTTCCCGAGGAGGAAAACTTACTTAAAAATTCTTCCCCAAATGTTGAGACCTCAAGTAATTCCTGTAAATGTCAAAAATATCATTGAAGCTCAATTTAGAGACATTACCTTTACCTATTAAATTTAAGGCATCCATAGTATCATCCCTTATTCCCCTAAGAAACAACATTTTAATGGTATTAGGAGTTAGCCTTGGTTGTCGCAATCATTGAAAGCTAAACATGAAGCATTCGAGGTAATCTTCCATAGACTCATCTTATTTTTGTGTCATATGGGAGATCTCATCCCAAACCTCTTTTTCTGCACTACTCCTGGTATTTGGTCAAAAATAATTCCTTCATGGCTTCCCACATGTTATGATATTTATGAGGTTCATGAACCAATGCTGTGTCACATCCTTTAATGTGGTTGGGAACAATTTGAGCTTTTGTGTATCACTTTGATAATCATATCTATGGCGCAACACATCAAACTCAAATAAGAACATATCAGGATCCTTAATAGAAAGACCGCAAAAAACAAGCAAAGCAGAATGCAGATTTTTTTTCATAAGGGTATCTTCTTTAGGATGTGCAATTGGAAACTCAAAAGTGACCAGATTATTGTTGGCCAATGCTCTCTCATTGTTATTCTTATTGTTGTTTTTGTTGTTTTTGTTGTTGTTGTTGTTGTTGTTGTTGAGATCAACCATGACTTGAGATGCCTTTAAGGAGTGAAAAATGTTTTGAATGGCTTTTGGTTTCCTAAGGATGGATCAGCCCTAGACTCGTAAGATTCTTGAAATAACTTTGCTACCCTCTTTTCTAATTCTTCAGAAGGCTCTAGAGGGATACTAGAAGGGGTCTCAACAATGGTAGACTCAATAAAACACTTCTCAATATCTGGTTCAGGTAACTCTTTCTCAGGCGATGTATGCACAACTAATGGTTGTAATTTGGTTTTAAAATTTTCTTGTTGTGAGCTGCCTCCCTTAATATATGACTTACAACAAAGAAAACTAAGGGTAGTTATCTAAACGAGGTTGAATTTCACATAGAATTTCTCCTTAGTGCAATGCTCCTAATTTAGTTCACTAGGCTAATAGGCCTTTAACACCATTCCCTATCAACGATGTCGAAATGATTGGATTAAACTGTGGGTTGATATAAATTCCTCTCGTGACCCTATTATGTTGGTACATGTGTTAGGTTGGTCTTTAGGTATTTTACGGTAATTTCCTCAGTTTATCCTTTAATTGTCAATCCAAGAGTCATAAACTTGTGAAGGGTGTTGCGACAATCTACCTAAGGGATAAAATTAATGAACTAAAGGGGGATGGATGCATCTTGAAAAATTGAATTAAAACACACCTTTTAATCTAAAGTTCAAATCAAAGCACACTTCTCAAATTTTTGCTTCACCTTTTAATTTGATTCAACTATTTATGTTTCCTAGTAGAAACTGAGACAAGAAGAGTGCTAGAAACTGCAACAAGAATTACAGTGATAGAAAGTGTGATAACAAAATAATAAAGTATACTTCAAAAATGATGTGCTATCAATAATAAATTACAGTCTACATGAACCAAATCTTTAATCTTCAAATTATTAACAAATACATTAATAAGTAAAGAAGCCAATCTTGGATTCAAATGTAACTTTGAATAATCAAATCTGCATATAGAAAATTGAATTAAACGTGACTATAAATAATTAAACTTGTGCAAAAAAAAGAAACTAACTTGAAATCAAATCGCATAGATCAAATTACCACACTGAAACTGCAAACAAATCACCAATTTATGCGAGGAGTGGGCCCTTCCTCCTTGGCCAATTGATGATAGAAATTCTAATGCGTTCTTTTAACTCAGCTCAGTCATACATGCATATGATGAATCCAAAATGATTTTTAACAACAGGACAATATTGTATTATCATATATATATCCGAAGTCTTTAGGCTTATGCATATTTATACTAAAGAAAGCACTGATAGGTCCATATGGTTTGTTTATGGTTTATGACCAAAAAACCATTTAAGTTTGATAAAACAACAAAACATATGAGTCTAATAAAAATAACAATTGGCCGCTGGCCAAAAATATAAAACAGTCTTAACAAACATTATCCTCAAAAATAATTATGAACAAAAATAGCTTGATCACTCCTCATCCACATGCTCGACCATCTTTGTAGCTTTTTGATTACTTCCTACTAAGTCAACCACAAATTAGTTAGCATTTCAACTAATTTTGGCACTTTCTTAATCATTTTACTTTCCTGTTACATTTCATCAATTACATATACTTCATGTGACAAATAATAATAGGATGGCAAAAAGATGAAGGAAAAAGGAAAACAAAGGGTAAATTTATTGGAACACTTGAACCCGCATCAGGTGTTTTGATGAATGGGTTGTTGCATTTTGTTTTGTGGTTGATGGGTGTTATGTTGTGGGTATGTTTGTTGTTGTGTGTTTTTCCTTGGAGCGCTAATAACAACTTTGGCATCAACAACACCATCGTTGGTAATGTTTTTTATTTTTAGCCAAAGTGCGAGGTTTTTTGTTGTAGCTAGTTGATGGTCTATTGCCTTGGTATACATGTGTGTACCCTTATACTATGAGGGCTCTTTTAATGTTGAGAGCCTTGGGGATTAGTTGGTCATATGTTGTGATGCATTGCATTTTTAGATGGAAGGACAACTCCCCTTCGAGGTTAGAGATGATGGTTCCAATTTGTTGCTCCTCTGGCATGGACCATTTGCTTTTACTTTCTCTAGATCTCCATCATTGTAAGAAAGCCACAAATGTCTCTCCTTTAGCTTGCTTAAGGTCAGATAGTTCCTCCAAGATTACATCCATGTCTAGAGTAAATGAGGAGTTTTCTATGAATAGGTCTACAACTTCTTGGAACTTTTTGATTCCAAGAGGTAAGTGGGTGATCCATTTAATGGCAGATCAGCCAAGCTTTAGGGGAAGAGTCACATTAGATAGGAGTCATCATATGCCACTTCCATGCAATGTACATGAAATTCTCTAATATGGTCCTTAGTATTTCCTTTTCCTCTATATTTATCAAATTTTGGTATTTCAAATCTTGGTGGGAATGGAACCATGGCAATATTCCTATCAAATGGATAGGGGTACAAATCTCATTGGGCATGTGATTTTTATGTCTTCCCTAATTGTATGTCCTATATTTGCTATGAGAGTGATTTGACCTATGTGGAGAGATCATTTTGTGGATCAAGTGGTGGCATGTACTTGTTTTGAGGTGGTATGGTTTGTTGTGTGAATGACGGGGTGGCATGTGTTGCTTGCGTGTTAAGGTTCAAGCCATTTGGTTGTGTGCTCGTGTAGGTTTTTTGAACGTTTTGTTGTACAAGCAATGCTTTTTGGTATTCCTACTATTGTTGTTGTTCCAACAATGCTTGTTGTTGGGCTTGTTGATGTTGTTGTTGTCCTAATAGCACAAGTTGTTGTGCTATCAACACTTGTTGGTGTGCATGATGTTGTTGTAGATCTTGTTGATAGGATTTTTGTTGTAATGCTTGCGCTTGCCCTTGTTGTCGTGCTTGGTATTGTGCTTGCACCTGTGCTTGTTGTGTCATTTGTAATGCTTGTAGTTGTTGCTATTGTAGCAAGGCTTGCACTTGTGCTTGATCATGCGCTTGAGCTTGGGTTGCTTGTTGTTCTTGCTATGTTTGAAATTTTTACAATTCCTTTTGATATTCTTGTTGTGTTGCTTGCAACGTGATGCTATATTGATTTGTTGTGTTAAAATTTTGATGTGGGGTGGCGGATTTGTTGTGATGTTATGTTGAGAGGTTGTTGTGGAGGTTGTTGAGGTGGTTTTTGTGTAATGATGAGGGGTTGGGTGATAGATGGTGGATTTGGAATCATATTTGATGTG
Organism: Sequoia sempervirens; assembly: GCA_007258455.2. Taxonomy (NCBI): domain Eukaryota; kingdom Viridiplantae; phylum Streptophyta; class Pinopsida; order Cupressales; family Cupressaceae; genus Sequoia; species Sequoia sempervirens. Next base: position 551,984,084 of record VDFB02058242.1, read on the forward strand.
TTTAGCCCTTTGTGAGACTAGACTTTGGGATGTTTGAGGTGTTGTTGATGATGTGATTAGTGGTTGAGATATTTGGGATGATTCCACCTGGTGTTGCGATATCAGTGGCATGTTTGGAGGATTTGGCATGATGGATGTGTTGATTTGATTTTTGTTTGGGGGGTTGACTTGATTTTGTTGATTGAGATTTGACATGTTTAATGAAGTGGTTTGACCTATACCTTGAATCGGTGTGGGTGATGGTTTCATGATAGGGAATTGTGGGTATGATTGTGATATTTTCCCTTGTGGGAGTGAAGATGAAGCATTAAAGATGCCCACTTGTATGAATAGGTCCATTTTTCCTTGTGAGACATTTGGAGTGTAACCTTGTGTATCTAGGGTATGTGATGGTGTGGCATGGAAAGTGAATGATGTTTTTGTGTCCTAAAATGCAATTGGTACATACAGATGTTGGGGGTTTTGTGGGATGGTATTTGGCATACCTAAGACTATGTTGGACTCCAAGTTTTGATTGTTCATGAGTGGGTGCCCTTGAAGGGCTTGAAGTAGTAAGCTTCCTTTGGTGGTCATGGGTTGACTTGGTGCATGAGATGATGATGGTTGAGCAATTGTTTGGATGATGCTTGGAAATGAGGGTGTGAATGATGTTTGTGGGATGTTCACCAAGGGTTGCTCCACATTGGTGCTTACATCAAAATTGGAAGGGAGTTTAGCCCATTATTTTTCAAATTCCAACATGTATTGGGTGGGATTTAGTCTCATGACCATGTTGACAAGTTTGTGGGTGCCTAGATTTTGTACTAATTTGAGTTATTCATCATGAGACATCTCTTTGAAGTTGTTTGTGACATCCTCCACTTTACATGGACCCCCATTGAGAATCTTGAGGTAGTTGAGGGGGATTAGGTGGAGGGTTGGTAGATGCCCTTGGATCAAATTTGGTTTGACTCAAATCACTTGTGGTTGAAGTTTCCTTGTTTTGATCCATGCTCTTCTTGTGTTGTGATCTTGTTTGGACCATAAAATTTGAGATCAACTTTTTGGGTTAATATAATTTTGGGTACAAAAGAACCTCTAAGGCATGTTTTAGGATCAAGGTGATCTATGAAAGATGAAGGGGTGGGTGATGTGGATGTTCGAACCTTTAAGAAATTTGGATAAATACTAGACTTTAGGATTTTGATTTTGATTGTTTAAAATTTGGATGATAAACTTGAAAACCCTAAGATGGTCGATGTGATCTTAGGATGAACTCATCCAAAAGGGGGTGCTAATTTAACTAAGTGTGTGAGAAATGATTCATTACCACACATCTAACTAAACAAGGTGATTTTTATTTGGTCTAAATGATTTACCAAAATTCTAGCATAATGATGTTTCCAAAGTTCTAGAAAGTTGTTTGTGGGATGAATTTTAATTATTTTTTTGGGGATGGATGAAAGTGTTTGTTATGATCCTATGTGAACCTAGGACTTTTTTTACAATACCAAGGTGTTGAAGAACACACTTTACCCTAGGAGTGCATCATAATCAATATATTCATATTCAACATGCAAATCTGGCTCATTTCTCAAAAGGCGTGAGTAAAAATCTCTTACCAAGATATCCCTATTGTGGTAGAGTTTTAAGATCCTTTCCTTGATATTCCTTGGACTATGATGTCTATTCTTGAAAAATTGAGAGGTGGATCTTCACTTAGGGATCTTGACTTTGCAAGAGATCATGGAGACAAATACACGTGTGGGGTCCAATTGTGAGTTTATCTTGATTAATGAACTTCTTTTTACCACATCCACTTGTCTTGCTTAAATTTCAAACTAAATGTCTATGTCTAAGCTCCTTTTTCATTTCGCAAGGTCCATTATGAGAAAATCAAGATGCCAATACCATAGTTTCCCTAGGTTGACTTTGGAGAGAGTGAATTGAGATATGAGTAAAAATATTTAGAAGCCTCTAAAGATTTAATCCTTAGGGACAAGCATTAATATTGGACTCTTCAATTTAGGTATTCACACTTTTCAAAGGGTTTGAAATTTGATGATTTTTTCAATGTTTATTTCAATGTTTTGGAACCAAGCAATTTGTTTGACTGGCTCACAAGCATTTACAATCCTAGCTCAAGTGGATGTACATTTCTTAGTAGGCTTACCACCATCCTTTAAGATATGGTTAATCCGTGAAGATGGAATAGACAAATAGGCTATGTTAAAGAAATGTAACGTCTTGACACACCAAGAAAAAGAGTCCCTTCCCTATTTTCTTTATTGCCTCAACCAAATTTAACCAAACATGGTAACTTCTTGGAATGGTGCTATTCCAATGCACTATTAAGAGAATACGCTTCAGGAGTAGACTTGGTTGTCCACTACAAAAAAGGCTCTTAATGATAATATTTTGGGATAAACTAGTGCTATACATGTGGTAATTCACCCAATTAAGGGGCCTCCCAACCCTTAGAAAGATCTAAGGGTTTTTACGCATCACAAGGATACTAAGGGAGACATTTGTCAGTATAGGAAAGCAACACCAGCTAGTTGATGACTTAGTCACAACTAATTAATTTATATAGCGGGCTGAATTGAAAGCACTCCTTGGGCCCTTCCCTCTCACAAGTTGGGAGGAAGGCCCTCTAAAGGTGACTCAACATCAATAAAAAGTTACACTTTTGAGTCTTTCTCTTCACCCAAGATGGCACAGAGCACAAGGGGAGAGGATACACACCTAAAGTGTGTCCAAGACAAAATCACTCACTTAAGACACTTATTCATTTTATCCTTCAAAGAAATAGTGAATTCATTTTAAGCACCAAACTAGATGTGATTTTTCCTCGTTCAATTTAAGTCCAACATAGCAATGATTTAGTAAGTTTGTAAGTTCAATTTTAACCAATTTGAAAAGCCCAAGTCAATGATTAATTTTAAACCCAAAATAAATCTAGTTTTCCCTAAGATAGAAAATGAAAAGAAACAATGGATATATCTAGGCTATTACAATGAGCATTTAAAAATGCTTTTAGTCTTCCAAGTTGATGCTTTTTTTTAATCTACAAAGGCGGTTTTGGACAATAAAGGCAATGCTCTTTCTACAAATGTGATGTTTTTTTGACAGAGGCGAGGGTTTGGTAAAAAGCAGAAGCAACACTCTGTAGCAGAAAAAGAGCACAAAGAAAACATAGGACCTGCAAAAGCAACACTAAAGCAAATGCGATGTTTTGGTTGAAACTTGCAAAATCATAGTTGACAGAGAGATCAAAGGTGGCAATGTATCAAAAGTGGCATGACAGCTAGGAATATCGACAACAATGAAATTCATCAAAAGCGATGCAATAAACAAAGGTGGTGTTGAATGTTCCTACAAAAGTAGTGCAATAAGCAAAGGCAACACTCTGGTTATGAAAAAAAATGTCGCCTTCCTATAGCTACAAAAAATGTGATTTCAAAGCTAAAATGTGAGATTTTTAAATGGTTAGCCCTCCTTCTAACGCCAAAATGTGGATGATAATTTGCACCGAGCTAATAAGAGACAATACAAACAAGGTTAGTCATTCAAATAAGCACAAGTATCATCCCCTATGAAATTCTTGATGAAACCAAGATAAGAAAACATGAACAAAACATGAAATAACACAAATAAAAGCATGTAAACCTATCTAAATAGATCAAACCTCAATCCCATAGGGGAATTGGTGTCACTTTTATGTGGAAAGTAACCCTTTCCCAATCCCGTTAATAAGCTCCAAGATTCATTGACTCCAAGTGCATATGATTTTGATGCCAATGTGTTGAATGCCTAGTTGAAGTGAAGAAAATGAGTGATTGCTATGGATGAATATGCCTATAGTAAGATTGCATGAGATTGTGGATCCATATTCAATAGAGAGGGCCTTTATTTACAAGAATCAAGGGTTGAAGAATAGATGAAATTGGTGAATGTGGGACTAAAATGGAGACCAATAGCATTGTGACACTTGTCACAAGGATATTGAAAGGCATGGGGATGTGTGTGGAGCACATTTTGAAGAATGTGAAGAGTTAAGGCATGTAGGTGGATTTGCAAGAGAATGTAAGATAATTGAATGCATATGGTTGAAATGTAAGAGGGACAAGATGGCATGTAAGTGAAATTAAATTCCTTTGTAAGAGGTATTTAAGACCTTGTAAGAGGCTTTTAAATCCTTTTGGAGAGAAATTTATGAATGGATGGTTGAGGAGAATATTTCAAAGAATATGCCTTTGTGAGGAAAATACCTACTAATTAGTTAATTAAAAGAAATGATTTTCACATGCAAGTTGGTTAATTGATCATAGGTTTATTTAACCTTGGTGAGGTTAAAATCGAGAGAAATGGGTAATGAGGATTAGAAGGAGACTAAAGTTGATTAATTCAAAATTAATCAACTTGAGTGGGTTAGGGGATTCATGACATTTGTTAAATAATTAGATTTATTTAATCAAATGAGAGGAAATTGAGATTTTAATTAAAAATAAATTGATTTATTTAATTAAATGTGATGAACATTAGTCAGGAGAGGATGAATTAATCTGATAAATTTAATTATTTGCTTAATAGTGGAAGTTGATGAATTTAACTAAATAATAAAGATTATTTAATTAATTGGTTAGGGAAAAAGTGATTCAGGAGGAGGTGATGTTAATTAATCAAAATTGGATGCATAATATCAATTAGGACTATTTAAGTGTCTATAATAGTTATATCCAACCATGAAAAGAAAATAACTATAAATAGAAGCAAAGTTGTGATGTAAAATAAATAATTCTACTAAATATTCTCTCTAAACTCATTGATATTCAACTACAAAAAGTAGAAGACCATTACATAGATTGCGTAGGTAATATATTTAAATGTTGCAACATTTTCAAATACCTATTATAGCTACACCAAAAAATGTGGCCGAAGAATGTTTATAAGTAGAAGGCTTGTCACACCTCTTACTCCAAAAACATAATCCAAAATATCAATGGCTAGCCAATGAGACAATTGTTTACAAATATCTAATATAATAGATACCTTTGCCTAACTTAGAGAGTAACTCTAATTGTGGATAAAATAGCAAAAATTAAAATCCCAAACTATTCTACACTTTGGCTAGTAAAACCCCAAATAACCAACCATTTTAATGAGTGAAGAGCTTGCATATACAAATCGGCAACTTGGGAAATCAGGTTGTGAAGGAGAATGCATGTAGATATTATTCTACAAAGATCACCATGCACTAGCCATCATCATGATAAATGTTGTGTACATCAATTTTTCTTCTTTGGGATTCACAAACATTTGGAATAGTAAGAAAATCATCCTCTATCCATTCATATTGACAAGCATAGTTCTATACTTGGTAAGATGGAGGACATGATTCATTATCCTTATGATTGTCTAGTTGGGGACATCATATGATTTCTTTTTTATATTAGACCAAAAATAACCAAAGTAAGGGATACTTTAGTTAACTTATTAAAAATCACAGTAGGGAATAGTAGGCAACAACGAAGAAAATATCCATATATTTGTACATCATTACATAACTTATTCATGATTATTAGGGGAAATTTTGGAACTCTTGGAGTATTATTTTAATACTATTGGAAATGTTAGTAGTGATTCCTTGGGACATATAGAGCATGGTTGTAGTATTTTTTGTGATTCGTATAACAAATTGGATCACATAGAGAACACTTATAGTAATTTTGATGATGCATACATATAAATTCTTTGGGATACTTAGGGCACACCTATAGTAGTGTTAGAGGAGACTCACAACACTTAGTGGATATATAGGGGTTTGTATAATAAAATTGGTAGGATACAAGAATAGGAGGAGGTCAATCAATGGACTGTATTTATCCTAAGAAACATGTTTTAGTGACTTTTTCTAATGTTATATATAGACTATATACAATAGCTACTATTTATTATAAGGAGGCTATCTAACTTATGAGATTGTGCTAAACAATTGGACTTAGAGAGTAGTGAGGATTAACTATGATAGTTAGAGTGTCATTGGTGCAGGAGCACCTGAGAAACACTAGGCTTTTTGGGAGTCTAGAAAGAAGTTCAAAGAAACACTAGGCTTTTTAGGAGTCTAGAAAGAAGTTCAATTTTTTTTGTGTTATATTGAGGTCACGTTGACCATCTTGTGTGTGTTAGAGGTGTTTTGCTCTCTAGGAAAGAAGTGGTAGAAAGTTGAATAAGTTTTGAAGCTCAGCTTGTTTTGTTTTAAAAAATGGACCAAGGTTGAAAAACACAGTGAGTTTTATAACCTTAGCCATTAGGTCTTCCTTAGGTTCGGTCAAAGAAACTTAACTGTTTCTAGGGCCTATTTAAGGGGTATCTCAACCCTGGAGCAGGGTTGGAAGCTTTAATATTTTGGTGAAATCTTGTGTGATTGTAGGAAACAGTGTTTTGAGTTAAATTTTTGAATTATTGCATCTTGATAGACTTTTAATGGATTAGTTTTGCTACTGTTTGGATTGTAGAATGTAGTGTTGGTTGTTTACAAGCACTATGTAATATTTGATAGCTTCTTTGTTTAATTTGTAAGCATTTGTTGTAAATAGTTTAACTTTGCTCAATTTCTGGTCTGAACCAGACCGTGTTTAGGAAATGGGATGCTAGAGCACTTTCCCACCGTACAAACTATACGACCCTTTGGGAGCAGTGCCTAGACACCATGGTTGTACATATGTTAGTTGGTAGGTTTTTTTTGAGTGCAGGAGTTGCTGGCAATGTCTTGCCCTAGGCGAGCCAGGTAGGGTCCAGCTAGGAAAGACCAAGAGTAAAAGTCACACAACTTGTAGGGGTGCTCAGATTTTGGAGAAAATATTTTTGGAGAATTTAGTTGGGGGTCTTGGCAAGGTCTGGTAATCAGGAGGAGGCTCCACCAATAGATTTGGTGTGAGAAAACTCTGACAGTCTAAAATCAGTCTAGAATAGCCTACAAACCCTAGTTTTGGGCCAATTTTGTGAATGGGTAGTGTACGGCCTGTACAGGCTCAAAACCCCAAGAATATTTAAGGTGTGGGTATGGGAAACACAAACCCCAAATGAAGAACCATGGTCATTTGGAGGGTTTAGGGGAAAATTGCATTTTTCTCAGTTAAGAGGCCTAATTGGGGCTCTAGGCTTGTAGCCTTTTCTAACCCTAGGAAAGGGTTTGGTGGAAGCGATGGGGAATTGGAGACTTGTGACTGCATAAGCACTCTAAATAGGTTATCTTGAAGCTTTTACAAAATTTTCACACCCCTGCAAGAACTCAAATGAAAGTTGAGAGAGTTTGGCCTTTAGGGAGGAATAAGGGTCAAGGGTGAGATAGTGGCAAGGCACCAAGATTGGCTTGGTAGAAAGAAGAGAGTTGATAGTGAGGTTGGCCAGTAGGACCAGGGGTATCTATACCTAAGATAGGACCCAAAGGACAAGGTGAAAGAGTCACCTAGGAGTTCTTAAGGACGAGGACTCAGAGCATGGGACAGTGAGTGTCCCATCCAACCCCATTCCTATCAGTCATTATCCTAGAAAATAACACTAAATTTCTTATATAAATAAAGAATAATTGTGTGCAATAAAACTTTATTCATTATATCGAACGTTAGATGGAAGGGTCACGATTGATAAAGTGGATTCTTTTCTAAACATTTTAGATGCTTTGATGAAGCCTTGAGCATATAAAAGTTCAAATGGTACAAAAAATCTATAAAAAAATTTCCCTTAGGAATTTTTTTGGTCATTTCATTTTTTTGTTTTAAGGTACATATGACAAGTGGGAATTTTTTGATTAAGTGGCATGCACCTTATGATTTATGATATTCATATTTATTATCTATTTTGCATTATTTATGTGTCCACATGGAAAAGAGTGTACTACTTGAGGTGACACTTTATGCCACATGCAATTTATATTATGATACCACATGAGAATATCTGATGTCATGTAAGATGTGGCAAGAAAATCCACATGACATTATAATATGTGTAAGATATCCCACGACACATGTAAGAGCATGTAAGAGGGAGTTACAATGTGGAATAGAAAATTCATGAAGATTTTTTACTCACTTTTGTTTTGTAAGAAAAATGTATCATAGAGCATCTTGCTAAAAGAGTGATGGGACCAAATGGAGCTTTAATGTTTGACAAATGACATATGTTATGGAAGTTAAAATTTATTTTGGGTTGATGATCCACATTGAAATCAAGTATTGGAATTTGATTCATAGGTTTGGGTGCTATCCTTGTCCCTAATGTGTTGGCTCATGGTTTTGGAAACCACTTGTATTTTCATGTTTTTTTTTGGTTTATAATTAGATTCTTGTGGAGATGTGGGATACTTTATTTTAGGGGTTTGTGCTACCAAAAGTTCTCTATACATATTTGGTGATTCAAATATTAGTGGATGTTTTATGAATGTTTTGTAATAATGGTGATTGTCCTAATACAATGAGTGCTCTTTCGATGCTAGTTATTTTCATGAAAGTGTTTTCTATGTTATATAGTATGTTATGTGTCTTTATTTGTGTTGCATGTTTAGAATTTTTCAGAATCTATACACTGAATGTTTGTACCAATGAGCCACATAAGCTAAACAAACACATGGTCCAACCTACAAGAGGAAAACACAAAAATGTAATGCAAAAAAGAACATACAAAAAATAGATAAATCAACATATCATTAAGCCATGAATATGATGTGCGTATAGCAAAGAGGGAAGAAACTACCAACATGATTAGTGAAGAAGAATAAGCAGTTAACTCCCTAAAAATGCAAGAGGTGGTAAGTTAACTCTTTTCTAATTGGTGATACCTAACTAGGCTTAACAACATGCATATATCTACGTGCATAAAATAATATATACACTAACATGTATTTCCTTTTTTGTAAATCTAGGTTTTGCTACTAGAATTACTCTAGACATAGGTGATTGGGATTAGAGTGGATGATTTATGAATACACTGTAACAATGGTTATTGTGATTTAATATATTAAGTGTTATTTTAATGCTATGTTTTTTCTAAAGAATTTTTTAGGGTGTCTACTATGTTACGTAGTCTTTATTTGTGTTGCATGTATTACATGTTTGTAGATATTTCTAAAATTCTATACATCCTAGCCTATTCTACATTTCTTCCTCTCAAGACTCAATAAGAAGATATTGAATCTAGATTCATTTCATGAAACATAAATTACAAGATTTAATTGATAATAATATGATTTACATAAAAGGTGTACTAAAACATTCAATTTCCTACCATTCTAGCAATAGAAATTCACCAAATTGGAAAAGGGGTGGTGAGCATTCTAACAAAAGCCCCAAATAGGAGAGAATTAAAAAGAAGAGGGCCAATAGTGAGGAGATGTACAAGTTCCTTTTTTATGGGAAAAGTCTTTTCCCACTAGAGTAAGATTTTTTTTTTTATTGTCTAGTCTAGTGTTGTTTTAAAGTTGTTTTGTGTTAGTTTCTCCATGGTCTTTATTTTTGATTCTTTGTGCGGAATTTTTATTTTCTTAGCCTTTAGGCTTGTTATGTAATAAGATTGGGACCCTAGTTTTCATGTTTTGTCTAATAAAAAACATAATTCTTTTTCTATGACACATACACATATTAATAGATATTCTATAATGAATTGTTATATCAATTCTCATAGATAAATTTATTTTAATGTTCATGTGTGAATGTTATACTCTAGAGATACATCATCTTCCTCTCATGATACTTCTTTAATTACATTTTTTGAATAAAAAATCCACCAAAGTAATTATTATAATCCATTATATAAAAATAAAAGCATATTATATTATCATATAAAAATGATATTATATTAAAAATTAATAAAATAAAATAACAAAAACAAAAACAAAAACCAATAACAACAAAATTACTATTAAGAATAATGTAAATTAAAAGTTATCATCTCATAACATCATTATATGGAAAAAAATGTTTGAAATAAACCCCGAGAATTAAATAAAACATACATTCTGCTTGCCTTCTATATCTATGCGGTATAAAAATTCCAACTAATAGTAGACATGAACTTTTTTTAACTATTTAAATATAATTCATTAAATATAATCAGTTAAAAATATAATATTTTTACAATTTCTCTATCTTATAATACTTTTGCAAGAAAATTATATAATTTTGTTTTTTGATTTAATGTGAAAAGGTGCTTGATATAATGGTTGCCACCTCAAGCCAATTCGACATAGTTTTAATTGGATAAATTAGAAGAAAGGGGCATGGGCTTCCACCACGTCACCCTTCTCACACTTTTGCTTAAATAATTGTTCTTAAGGGGGGGCATGTGGGTCCCATCTCTTTAAAAAAATGTTAATTTTTTTTTTTAAAATGTTTTTCATTTTCTTTGATTCTACAAGTTGTTTTTTAGATTATGGACACTTTCACATTTTGTAATATTTAAAATAGGATGTATCATGAGAGATGCTTTCGTAATCTACCATTATTGGAACTTGTATATTGTAATGGGAAATCTAATTTGAGAATACAAAGTTCATGAAGTGTTTATATTCTTATAGTGGAGAGAAGATCAAGAAATAAATCATATTAAAAAAATCATGGATATCTTTTGATCATGATGTTTGAAATACCCCCACCACAAAAATTATCAAAGAAAAGAAGATTGAACGATAATAGTAATAATAAATTTTATGTGGATATCAATATTTATAGTATTTAATATAAAAATTATAAAATAAAGAATTAATCAAATATTATAAGTCAAAATATTTATTATTAAAAATAATTGAATAATATATTAATATTTTATTGAAAATGTTTTTAATATTGGTTAAGTGTATGAAAATGAGAGATAAATTAGTAGTTAATTTTGAGATTTTCATAAAAATGTGTTCATATTATGTAAAAGGTTCATGTTATGTAAAACATGTATGAGTCATAGTGTATGCACATGATAAAATGTATGTGTTATGTCTTGGATTAGATCCAAGTCATAACATGTGTATTATGTTTTGCTAAAAATAATGTAAAAGACCATGCAAGCACAACATGTTTTGCATACTTTTGACAAAACATAAGGTGTACTTGCTATAGAAAGAATACACATTATAACATGTATGCATTTTCAATTCCTTAAATTCAAGTTTTTTTTTTCATCCCACTTATTTAAGATTAGATTTCCAAGCCTAAATGTTAAGAGTCCCGTTTGACTCATAATTTTGTATTTTCCACATTTAAAAATAAATTTAAGCTTCAACTTCATCATATTTATATATTTTGTAATGAAAATTTATGAAACCACCACCAAAACAATGAGATACTTCTTAGCTTTCTAGCTATACAATTTTTCTATTGTTTTGAATAAGTTATGGTATTTATTTTTATTTTCTTTGAAGAGTGTCTTCATAATCTTCTAATACATATGTATTATTTTTTCTTTATAACTTTTGATCCACTTATCTAAATTGGAAAAAAGATAGGATTGTTCTACACTACATTCTATACATATTAAAAAATTGTATTTAATAAGATGCACATGATGCAATTTTAGGATGCATCCATTTTTTTAAAATATAAAATATAAAATATACACAACTTGTAATACTCACTCTTGAATGTATTTCTACCAACTATTTTTTTTAAATATCTAATGAAACAAAAAAAAATATAGGGGAACACATAACAAGAACTAGGTTATATTTTAGTGATAAAAAAATAATGTTTTGTGTGCACTCAATATTTCACCCCTTAACCTTACCCATTTTTTTTAAATTAATAATTTAGGAACTACATTTAAAGTGCTACAATTTTTGTTCTTATCTCATCTTCAAATTATTATTATACATATCTCAAAGTATTCATCTAAGTCTAGGTTTAACTAATTTGAGAGAGAAAATGACCACTTTTAACCCAATTTTTTCTCTACATTTCCATGCGCAATTACTCCATTGTTATTTTTTTCACAAATGATTTTTATATTAACTTCCAAAACAATAATAATATTTTTTAATATGTATATAATCTTGATGAACCCTATTTTCTTAAGAATGATTATAAAAGGAAGCAAGTGTTAGAGATAAAAAGCAAGTGCTTAGGTAATAATTTTGTAAGAAGAATTCAATAATGTGACCAATTGCCAAATGTAAATATCATTATTTTTTTCATATTTAGATATGAATTTAATGGTTCCTTTATTAATAATATTGTTGAGATAGTGAGAATTATAGGCTTTCAAATAGACCTTAAAATGGTTGGGACTAAAATAGTGCCTTGTAAACTTTGTAGAATTCATAATGGGCATTTATAATATAGACATTTATCACTAGAAATTGTGAAAACAACTTAAAAAATATTAGGTTGGATAAGAATACGGTCACACATGGCCCACTAGAAAGTAAAAGGTTGACAAGGGATGACACTCATACATTGCTAGAGTGAACTATCCTACATTGGAGGAGGTTTAACCTTGAATACCTATTGGTAATGAAAGAAAAAGGACTAGATAATGTTAGGAAGCTTTATGAGAAGCTACAATCCCTCTCATATGCTCTTGATTTTCTCTAAAAAAAGAGAAGCATGTAGGGATTAGAAGAGTTTTTTAAAATATTTATCCCTGATCTCTAGCTAATGAAGATGATCTCTATTTTGGGATAAATATTTGGTGTGATAATTTGTAGCTTACTTTTTTTTAGCTTAGCCACTCTCAATTATAAAATAGATAAAAGTGTTTTCTCTTCTAGCTTGACAAAAATCTAAGGTGGTGGCCTCATAAGATTGATGATGGAAAAGCACTAGTTGGTGCCCATATATTCACAAAAAAGTGAGAAGTTTACTTTATAGCATCATTCCAACATTGAACCCAACTACCCCGATTATGTGGGCATAGCTCAAGATTCTACGTGCGCTAAATATATGTGCATGAGTATCATGTTTATGACTCAATAATGACCTCTTTAGAAAAAATACATTTTCTCCACCTTGGATGTGATAACTTTCTGTATACATCTAAAAATGGTGTAATGCCCGTCTTAATAACCTAAGAGCGTTGCAATTGTGCTATAAAGGTGTAATAATTTTTTTTTAAAGTTTAATTATAAGTTAACTAATTGCATACATTCTTAGGTTAAACGACGTTACACTACTTTGAGTATTCCATAAGCGACTTAAGTATTTCGCATTGCACTTATAAATCATAACATAAAATAAACATTGCATAATAATAAATTTCCATTCAAGATATAATGAAGTACAAACATTTTTCCATACATTGCATTGATATGATATTACATTACTCATCCATCTGATGAGGTAGTTCAAATAACAAATACACTTACAATTACATTGATCACCTCTTATACAATTGAGGGATGTTTTCAAATACATGTTTACAATATACAATGATGAAAGTATAGAAGAAATCCATGTGCGAGCTCTCCATCCATGAAGCGCTCAATGCTACAATCGAACTGGGGACCCAACGGAGTAAGGTGCACGTTCCACCCAACCATGTGGTACCCGTAGGTCCACCCCCGTGCTAGGAGATAGTAATAAGGCTACCTAGACCAAATCTACTAACCCTAGACACTAGTACATACAAACTATTGGTTACATTGCTTCCAGATTTTGACAATTGATTTGAAACACAAACACAAGGTTTAACTGTTATTCTAGGTGGAGTGTCATCACAACGATGCAATGGTTACCCTGGTGTTTCTTCCTAGGTCCGGCCCCCAATCCTTGGGTTACCCTGGTAACCTCTTACGAAACCCGGCCCCTATTGCATACAGTTGCGGAATCGAATGCCTCTTAAAGAAACGAGACACCGATTTTCCATTCCAGGCCTTCTCAACTTATACTCATGACTGTAGAAGCTCAAGAGTCATAAGAGAGGCATACATAACTTGTTAAATGTTTTAGATCTATCTACTGTGTTCTTTAGTATTCACTGACTTACTTAACTAATCCTAAGTTACCCTGACACCACTTTGTGTGTCGGCCCTTACGACTAGCCACTCCCCTAAACATAACAAGGTTACTAGGTTTTCATGACTAGGGTTTACCATATGCACAATTACATCTCACAATGATAAACAAATCATAACAGTATCAAACACCACTTTTAATACTTGCACAAACCCAAGTCAATAAGAAATATTTTGAAAACAATATTACCCTTTTAACCCAGTTGATCTGGAAGACTTGATTTGTTTTAGAGACTTTTCCCAAACTTGCCCAATCACAGAAGGTAATAAAATAATCTAAAGCAAATGGGAATACATATCTATCATTTGGATATTCTAAATCCATATGCACATCTTGAAAACAATATGTTTACAAATCATCTTGATAAAAGATCTTTTAAATAATCTAGGAAAATAACTATATATTTTTTAAAATTATTTTTCTAATTTTTTTCTCAATTCACCATATATTTTTATTCCATAATTTTCAATATTAAATCTCATATAATACCTATTTTAAAGAATAAATATAATTTAACTCAAAACTAGTTTCCAAAATTTTTAAATATAAATAAATATATATATATATATATATACAAAAATAATTTATATCAACATCCAAATTTTTAAAACTTATTTTATGAAAAGAAACGCGTATTAACACATAAAGGAAACTATTTTAAATTTTAAATAAAACAAAAATTTCACTCAGGCTCGGCACGCACAGCCGAAACCCTCGCAGGAGGGCACGGCCATGGCGGCAGCGCCGACACTACCTGTGAAGGCAGTGCCGAGCGCTGCCCTCACGGCCAGCTCCACTGTGGTCGGTGGGTAGGTAGCTCTTTCGGCTCCCTCACAAATCCCCATTTAATGAATTTAAAATAAATAAAAAGAAATTGCGGAAGAAAAGCTTCCGTATAAAACATATTCCATATGAATTAATTTCATAATAACAGGCACTCGTAATTCCGTCGAAAATCCTTATGCGTTTTTTCATTTTTTTTAAACGGAATTTTAAAAATAAATTAGCATAAACCCCTATATATATATATATAACCATTTAGTTTTGGCACACACAGACTGGTTTAAAATCTAGTAAATATTTTCTACAGAATCAGATAAAACAATTTTATTCTGTACAAATAAATATATATATTTTTTATAATAGTTCATCTATAGGAAGAAAATAACAAACCCCCTTTCTTAACCAGATTTAACAAATAATAAATACAGAAATTCTTCCCAAAATGACAGTATTTAAAAAAAACATTTTCACAAAAAAGAAAATTTTGATTCCCTACAGATTTTTTTTAAAAGAAGGAATCTCTGAAAAGAAATACAAAATTTCAACAGAAAGTTTTCTGCAACAACTTGCCTTGAAGACAAAACCTATACTTTAACTTTCTTTCAAATAAAGAAACTAAATTAACTAGAGAAATACCTGTTGTTTAAGAATTGACTGTAGAAAATATCTTCTTGCCTGATGCGTCCTAATCCAAATCCCAAAATCTTCTTCACTGAAAATCTTCAATTCCAAGAAGACTAATCCAACCACCAAGAAGATCTTCCACCAAAAATCACAACCCAATTACAGAGAGATAACAATTCTTAAGAAAAATTAGATTTTTAACACACAGAGAAAGAATTTTTGCCAATGCCCAGAAAATTTCCCCGAGGCAATTGAATAACCCCGTCAATATCCCAGATCCTCAATAACCTCCGTGAAATTTTTCAACAACCTTTTGCAATTATGGCACTCATACACATGTCGAGAAGTTGTTGAGAAAATATCTTCTCCACTTCTCGGCAATTTTGCCATTCAAAAACTTGCATGCAATTTAATTAATTTATTTAATTTTAAATACTTAAAAATCAATTTTTTAAATCACATGCAATCTATTCTACATGCATTTTTATTTTATTTTATTTTCTAATTTTCTAATTCATTTAAATACAATATAATTTATGCATTTAATAATTTTAACTTAATTAATTAATTTATTTAATTAAAATAGTTTAATCTTTTAAAGACCAACTATTTAACTAAATAAGCTAACTAATGTATTAAATAATCAAGTAAATAAATTTCAATCATATTTAAATATTAATTAAATAACAATAAAATAAAACATAAATAACTAACATTAAAATTAACCAACATTTATCTTTCAAAAATGATTTAACCAACATAAACACAATACAACCTATGACTCAAAACTAAAAACTGACAATGTACTAAAACCAAGGTTAAAGACCGGACTAGGATAAACCTAACTACTATCTCCCATTCAACATTTTCATTGAGCCCCGACATGCCTCACCCCGACAATGTGGAGCTCTGTCATGTACCTGCAAATCCTGCAACCAAACAAATAACATGCATACATGTATATATAGATAAAGCATTAAGCAAACACACCGTGCGAAGAAAATCTCAGATATCGCAGGGCACTCGCAAGCGAGTGATGCGATTCTGTTCTCCACACCAATACACTCACAGGAAACTAACTAAATACATGTTGTTAGTCCATCATAAACATGTGCATATCCATAAACAACTGAAAGTAAACATCTACACTAAATCATATCATGTTTGAAAACAATAATCATCACACAAAGTATCATCATGTCACAGAATAATCCATCATCGATCAAAACCAGCGATCAAAGTATCCAACAAAACATCAATGGTCTAACATATGAAAAAGTATCACAAAAAGCATAAGCATAAACAAAGGGGTACTACAAATGGTCATGGATAATCAAGCTTGTTAATTAATTAAATATGATTTATTTAATTAATTTTCTAAAGTCATCCACATATAAATAAATTTAATTATTTATTTATAGTGTTCACTTTTATAATCCTTCTACCTTAATTAAATAAATAAGTTTATTTAATTATTACCATCTGTCATCTCTCCTTTAATTAAATTAAATAAATTTTATAATTTGTTTAAATTAATTATCATATTATTCATAATTTGAATGTTTAAATTCAAATAATAGAATATTCCTCCAAATGCTTTCTTCATCTCACAGTTAAATTAAATATTATAAATATTTAATTTAACACCTTTTTCTCATTTCATGCATAATTAAATATTTTAAATATTTAATTATCTTCCATTTTCATCTCTCACACATAATTAAATATTAAATATTTAATTATGGAAACTTCTAAATTCATTATCACGTGTAATTAAATAAATTTATTTATTTATTTACAGGATTTATCTTCAACTACAAAACCAACTCTTAACTAAAGATGACAAACGATAATTTGCCTCTATTTTTGAGTGAAAGGTTTTGTGGAAAGGAAACATCTTCCATTATTCTCTCAACCTTCTATCTTTTTCTCAACTTCCAGAATCTCTCACCGTTCATCTTGACAAGCTTGATTTCAACCGTTGATCACATCAACCAATTAGAATCCTTCGAAAACTCTATAAATACCCCTATGAATCCAAACATTGGTTACACACACATACACACACATTAGAGACATGCGATTAGCATTTTAGCGTTGTTATTATCAGCTTTAGCATTCATAGCTTTTCGTAATTCTAGTTTATTTTAATAGTAATCATAACATGTTAATCATATCTTAGCATAGTATGCATTCATCTTTAATCTTGTTCTCTAGGAAGACTATTTGTTGAGCCTAGCACACGATCTAAGAGCAAGCTAGAATCAACAAAAACACTAGAGATAGAGGACAATAGGAGGACATCAAGGACATAAGACTGAGTTTGCATTCCTTTAATTTGATCTTATGTTTTGATATAATGTCTTATTGGTGTGTTTGATTTATTGTTTTTAATCTACACTTGATACACTTAAAATCGATCACACATTTTATGGCACCCACCATGGGGCATTTTCCCTATTTTTGACATCTACTTGCAGGTTTTTTTGACAGGATTTTGCATTCTGGAGTTTTGTTTTCCAAAAAATTTCACATTTTAGCACATCTGTGGATTTCCTTAGCGCATCTAGGGCTTCTTTCAGTGCTTCTGTAGGTCTTTCGGCACATCCAGGAACTGTTTCAACATATCCAACAATTTCTTTAGCGCATCTAGGGAATAGAATAGCGCATCCATTTAGCTCACTTCATTTAAAATTGTCTTAATTTTTTTTTTGCATTCTTAGATTAGCGCATTTAGGGTTTTCTGTAGCACTTATGAGGTCTGTTTTAGCACATTGACTATTTGTTTTAGCGCATGCACATTGTAACTAAACAAAGTTCTAAGTCTGACGCCTTCCACAAACAGAGCTTTTTTCTACTTAAAAGGAAGCAACCCTAGGGTAGACACAACAATTTAAAATGAACCAATCCTGGGATAGACATGGAACTTAAAAAGAAGCAATCCTAGGGTAGTCACCACACATTGATTTTTGTGGTTAAAATGAATCCCATGCTTGTTGTGAAGCAATATCTTCACATAGATTAAATCATTGTCATTTGGGATCTAAAAGGAACACTGTGTGCTTTATCTGTGGCAATAGGTCTATGTTATCCCCTTAACTGGGTGATCAAAATACCAGACTTTCCTTTTCAATTTCTGTAATTTTAATTTTTTATTACATCCTTTAGAGGTCCTGCTCTTGTGGGAAAAAGTACTTACCCAAGAGGAACGACCTAAGTGGGAACAACTAAAGCCAAGTTTTCCAACCCACTATAATCAAAAGCGAATTCAGGGAAAGTATGCAATTCAATGGTAGTGTGCAAGATAACCATCTCCAAAGCCTTTGTTGGTTG
Organism: Sequoia sempervirens; assembly: GCA_007258455.2. NCBI lineage: Eukaryota > Viridiplantae > Streptophyta > Pinopsida > Cupressales > Cupressaceae > Sequoia > Sequoia sempervirens. Next base: position 552,002,800 of record VDFB02058242.1, read on the forward strand.
AGAGGTCTCCTAAGGGAGTTTATTATTGGCACACCAAACAGAAACCCTTACTAAGAACCTAGTGTAGTAGCCAATGGTGTCAGTTTCTGAACATCCTAATAATCACAGTGCAAGGGGAGGGAAGAATCTGCCCCCAAGACACTCACCATATAACTGCCAAGGACCGTTTGCTCAGGGGATCTGGTATCCACCTTCGTCACTCTGAGTACATGCTTGGAAAAGAAAAAACACAGGTGTCCCTTCGGGGGTGACACGGTTGTGTGAGTTAACATAGTTCTAAGATGTGGGTTGTGGTTATTATGATGACCTACTTGAGCACTAAGAGTGAGTCTGCCTGAATTGTCTGTTATGTGCAAAACCTGTGAAAACACTTTTTGAAAAACATTTTTGAATATACACTTGGTGTTTAGTATAGGGCTTAAAAAAAACTGTTTTCAAAGTGTTTACTATGTTTTCAATCACATTAATTCAAATAAAAGATCATCCAAAATGAACATGCAAAATTTCAGCTGAAACTACTCGAAACTATTCAAAAAATTGCCTAGGAAAACTGTTTTAGCGCATCTAGGGTATATCTTAGCACATATGAGGTTTGTTCTAGCGCATCCACTGGTTAGTTCAATGCATTTAGAGTCTATTTTCGTGCATTGAGTGTTTTAGCACATAGGCTGGATATTTTGTAAATAGTTTTTGGTCACTATCAAAACAATTTTCTGTAGCACATATGAGGTCTGTTCTAGTGCATTTGACTATTTCTCTAGTGCATATGCATGTTTTTGCAGTGCATATAGGGCACAAAGTAGCACATCTGTCACTTTCCAAAATTGTTACTTTTGACAGATCTAAGTTTGTAACATCTTTGATCTAGTAGCATCTTGATATTTCTCCCCTGCTTAGAGAGTGGAAATCAACCAAATTTGTCAGGAAATCGATTGCCAATAGGATCAAGAAACCCAAGAAACATTTAGGTTACAAGAAAACCTTGAAACAAAGAGAGTTTTTGTATAAAAGTCGAAACATCTTGCTCCATTACCATGAGTTTCTCCATAGGTACCAAGATTTTGTTAGTGGATTTACTAACAAGTATGTTGTAGAGCCTTTATATTCCTAAGCCTATTTCCAAAGAAGAGCTCTATCACAACGACACAATCACAATCAACCTCTCAACTTCAATTATCTACCACAACCTTCCATTGAATATCCAACACATCCCAGCCAAATCCTTCAGTGATCTTAACTAGGTTATTTGATATACTTAATCATTCTTAAAAAAAAAGGATCAAATCTTAAAATTGTACCTTTCAAACAAATCTCTGATTATTGATTCAACTTCCCCAATAGGATTCTGATATCCTTCATCATTGGAAGCCACAATCAAGAATTAGGAACATCTTTGATCATATCATAATATTTTCGTCTTATCGGATCAAAACACCATCATTTTCACACTTATCAAACTGTGATCTAAGTCTAGAAGAACATTTCGAAATCATATGCCTATTTTTACAAGATCTAAATACAATAAGTTGAAAGAGGATATTCAACAAGAAGATCGTAACTGAAAAACTCAAGAAGAAGGTGAGAGTAGAAATCCCTTTTATAGTGTGAGTCATAATCCCCTTTTTAATGAAAACATGGGTGAAAGAGAAAAAAATTGTTCCCTTTCAACAGAGACATGAGAAGAAATCCTATAGATAGTGATGATGAACAAGATGAAGAAATTCACCTTAGAGAGGCTAAGCAAGATCCCAAATTTCACAAAGCCTTAGAAAATATTTTAGAGTGCAACAAAGAGAAATATTTCCTGTATTTGGCTGACAAAGGAGCTAAATTGCCTCATGATTTTGATACAAAGAAATTAAAGAGAAGTCTTGATGAAACACCCTTGTCTGATCTTAGTGCCTTGTCTCACAAGATTAAAGCACTGTAAGGAAAAATTAAAGACATGCAAGGGGGAACCACAATGAAGACATATGCTCTTGATGACATTTGTCCCTATCCTTTTGATCAATGTCTCAACATGATCCCATTTCCCAAACATTGTGAAATCCCAAAGTTTGATCATTATAATGGGAAATCAGATCCAATCGATCATATTAGAGACTTCAGAAATATGACTTTAGAGTTTTCTCATGAGGATACATACTTGATGCGTGTGTTTCCTAGGAGTCTTGGAGGCCAATCTATGGAATGGCTATCAAAAATCACACTGCCTGTCAAGACATTTGAAAAGGAAAATAACCATGATTGATCTCTGCAAGGATAAACAAAAACCTGGTGAACCATTCATTACATTTCTTTAGAGATAGAGAAGATTGTTTGCTAGACACCCACGTCATGTTCCTGAAAAGGAAAAGACCACCACTTTCATAAACAACTTAGATCAAGAGATGAGCTATCGCCTTAACCTTCATTGTCCTCCCACTTTTTAGAAATTAATTGAAAATTCCATCACCATTGAAGGTGCCTTAATCCAGAGAGGGATAATAAAACTTGACAAGGACAATCCTAGCTCTTCAAATCATCACAATGAAAAGTCTAAGTTTTGGACTGGGTATGTGCAGGATCATGGTGCGCCAAAAAGTGGCAATATTTGTAGGTTATGTGGCTGATGACTTTTTTTTCACCCAAAATTAATGAAACGAAAAGGGTTTTTAGAGGAGATTCTCAGCTTTCCAAAAATATAAATTATGATTTAATTTGAATTTAATAAATAATTATTATTCATTTTCTATTAGAATTATGACTAAAGTCCTAATCGATAGGCTGATTGAAAAACATCTATAACTTTCAACGGTATCCATATTTTGAATCCAAAACATGCTCACATTCTATGCTTCACATACTATAGGATTAAAAAATAAAAAATTAAATTTCATGAAGTTTTGACCAAGTTAAGGTGGTTTGACGTGTGACGATTTTTATTTATATAAAAGTTGTAATAAAAAATTCATAATTAATTATTTACATGGAAAAAAATTACAAAAAAATATGCATCACATCTGTACATGAGTCCTCTACTTATATATAAAATCTTATAAAAAAATATTATCATTTTATTGTGGTTAGGGTGGTCAGATAGACACCTACTTCTTATTTTTTCCCTGAAATTTAAGTACTACTGCATTGAAATTTCAAAATTTCACCAAATAGATTTTTTTTTTAAATAAACCTAGTATTTTAGAAACTACATTCAATTTTCTACAAATTCTATTCTTACATATTTTTGAAATAATATAGATAACTTATTCAAATATTTACGTCAAGTTGCCTAACACTGATTTTTCTGAATTTTTTGCCACTTAAGGGCCTATTTTTTGCATGATTATCCTGCACATACCTGTCTTGCAACAAAAATGTGGTAAATGATGGTGTTGTAGATGCAAATCATGTCTTACTTAATCCATTTTTTCTTAGTACTCTAAGTGCTCCTCACAACAATAACTATAACAATGCCAACTTGGCTACAAATCAAGGAAACAATCCTACTCCTAAGAATAACGTGAATCAAAATTTTACTCCTAATCAAGGGAATTCCAACAACCAAGGTTACCGTGGAAAAAATAACAACAATAATACCTTAAGAAATACCCCAAACAAAAATCCACAATGATCTTCATTCTTCTCTAGTAGAAGAACTTTTACTCCACTGGGTCAATCTTTAGAATCTGCATTCAAAGAGTTGATGGCTAAAAGTGTTCTTACTTTTCCATCTCAATGCAACTTTGAACCCAGTGTGAAGCCTCCATCATGGAATGATGTATACTATTGTGATTATCATCGGTCCAAGGCCCATTTTACAAATAATTGTCAAGCCTTGAAAAATATCGTCCAAAACTTAATTGAAAATGGCACCATCACAATAGAAGACCACCAAGAATTTTGCAACCCTTTTCCCAACTATCAAAAAGGTAAGTCTTCTGGAAAAAGTGTGAATCATATCAATGATCATATAATCAATCAATCTACATTGACAATGAATGGGTCAATGTTATAAAAGTTAAGGAGAAGATGGAATATAGACAAGTCAACGCAACAATAAGGGCACAAGCTAAAGTTGTCTTAAAGAGTGCTTCTTCAAAATCCATTGTGCCCCCACCTCAACATCAATATGACTTAATCAGTCAACTTCAAAAAACTCCTACTCAAATTTCTATCTTAGAACTCCTGAAAATTTCCCCAACACACAAGGAAATTGTAGAAAAGGCCCTTGTTGAAACAACTATATCTACTGATCTAGATATGGATTGATTTCAAGCCATGGTGGGAAACTTGTCCTCACTGACATGCCTCTCATTCTCCAAAAAATATGACATTTCCATGACTCATCCCCATAATTCATCATTATACTTAGAAGTCATGATCCACAAGTTTCGTGTCAGACGCATCCTAATAGATGGAGGTGCTAGTTTGAACATTGTACCATGAAGTTAGTTTAGGCTTTAGGATTTTCTGAGGACTCCATTGATCCCAGAAGAAAGATTACTATTAAATCCTATGATGATGAGGAAAGAGCGTCCAAGGGTTTAATCATGTTGCCAATCAGAGTGGGGTCTGTTATCAAGAATAATTTTTGTCAAGTATTAGACCGTGATCTTGCATACAACGTCTTGTTGGGTCGTCCATGGATCCACAAAATGAAAGTTGTCCCATCCACATATCATCAATTTCTTAAATTTCCTTATGCCAAATAGGAGATCACAATACCAGTTGATAATTCAAACAGTCAAACTTGTGCCAACATCAAAGCTAGTCAAGATACTTTGATTCCCAAAAATCGAGAAGCTCTTACTAGTGCTTCTCCCAAGGTTGATACACAAATCAGTCAGTTAACCAAAAGCTTTGACAAGAAATTATGGTTCAAGGACAATGGAGTAGGGGAGTACTCTCTCTATCTTGCTAATTTTCCTACATTACCTCGGTCACATGGGAAACCTTCTATCACACAACATCAGATATCAGTAGCATCAACATCAACACAACCACCAACAGAGCCAAGTTTAAAATTTAATGGATGATTTATCAAAGAAAAATTCCCTATGGAAGATCCTGAGGATAGAGAAGTTCTAAATTGGCTCTATAAAGATGAATATGAAATAGTCCTTAATGTAGAAATACCAACTGACCAATATGGTAAAGGGTATTCAATCATGCAGAAGATGGGCTATGATGGTAATGTTCCTATCTGAAAGAGAAAAGGAGTAGTTGAGCCTATTCACCTTCCAGGACTTGCTGCAAAAGACAAAATAAGACTAGGCAATGATACTAAAAAGAAAGAATGTCCAAGCAGTTGCATGATACTGTCCTCACATTGCAAGAAGGTTCTGATACAAGAGAAGCATGTTTGACAACAATTTAGAATTTCGTGGATAATAACTCTGGCACGAACTCTAGTGAATATGAATGGGACACCATCTACAATGATGAGTTTTGGAGAGACAAAAAGGTGGATATGATACACAAGTATACCCCAACTCTAATCGAAGGTGAAAGGTCAGGGACCCAACTACAAGAATCTGAACTACAAAGTGACTATGATTCTAGTGATACTAAGTCAAATTTAAATGAACAAGACTATCATGAGAACAATATCATCATTGATCTACCTCATACCTTGAATCCTACAGACAACTCTATTATGACCATAACCATAGCCAATTTCATGTAGCCCAATGACCCACTACCTTTAATCCATCCCGATCTCATTGACTAGGATTTATCTAAACCTATCGATATACCTATGTTTCCAAGCGATGAATCTATCGTGAACTTATTTTCTGCAGACGACACAAATGATTGTTCCACTAGCAATTTTTGGCATAGAGTCTTTAATTAGGAGAGTGTCAAGTCTCTTAGCTATAAAAGTAAAAATAAAAAAGAAAGATCTAATGGTGAAAAGCAGAATCTGGCAATGTTAGATCAAACAAAAGATAAAACAAAGAGTGTATCAAATGGTGAAAACCTTTTTAAGGCACCAGATGATGGGAAGCTTGACACTCTCCTATAGCACTATCATGAGTGATCGCCTATCTTTATTGAACCTACAAAATAGGTTAATCTTGAAATTACAGAAAAAACAAGGATTCTATAGTTAGTTGCATCAATGACAGATAAAAAAGTACTAGAGTTCATGGAATTTCTAAGAGAAAATCAAGTCAACTTTTCTTGGTCTTATGCGGACATGCCAGGTCTTGATCCCAATATCATAATGCATCATTTTTCCATAAAACCAGGAGTTAAACCTATGATACAAAAACTCAGAAAGATGCATCCTCATGTTGCACTACTGGTTAAAGAAGAGCTCAAAAAACTCCTTGATGTGGGATTTATAAGATCAATCGACTATGCATAATAGATCTCTAACATTGTTCCTATATCCAAGCCAGATGGAAGTGTTAGAGTGTTCATGAATTTCATAGATCTTAATAAAGCATGTCCTAAGGATGACTTCCCACTTCCAAACATCGACACCATAGTTGATCTGACAGCTATCCATGCCATGTATTCACTAATGGATGGTTTTTCTAGTTACAACCAAATCAAGATTGCACCTGAGGACTAGTAAAAAATAGCTTTCACATGTCCATGGGGGACTTATTGTTGGAACGTCATGCCTTTCAGTCTAAAGAATGTTGGGGCTACATATCAAAGGGCTATGACTAAAATTTTTCATGACATGATGTACACATTCATGGAAGATTATGTAGATGATATATTGGAAAAGTCATACACAAGAGAAGGACATCTTGAAGTGTTATCCAAAATATTTACAAGATTGGAAAAGTTTAAAGTTCGCCTTAACCCCAAGAAATGTGTTTTTGGGGTCACATTTGGAAAGCTCTTGGGATACATAGTGTCAGAAAAGGGAATTGAAGTAGATCCTACCAAGGTACAAGCAATCATGGAAATCTCTCCACCAAGGAACATCATTTAGTTGAGGTCATTACAGGGACAACTTCAATCTATTCAAAGGTTGATTACACAGTTAGCAAATAAAAGTCTACCTTTCACACATTTATTGCATAAGAATGCTCCTTTCAAATGGGATGACAAGTGTGAAATGGCCGTTCAACAAATCAAGCAGTACTTAATGAACCCACCGGTTCTAGTACCACCACATCCAGAAAAACCCCTAATCTTATATATTTCCACAGCAAAGACATCTTTGGGGGCATTATTAGCACAGGAGGACTCTATAGGAAAGGAATGCACAATTTATTACATCAGCCAAACGTTAACAAGTCATGAACTCAACTACACTTTCATCGAGAAGGCTTGTCTAGTAGTAGTCTTTGCCTCACAAAAATTTTGGCACTACATGTTAACTCATACAATCAATCTTGTTACAAAGATTGATCCACTCAAGTATCTGCTAAGCAAGGCTACATTAACAGGGAGGTTAGAAAAATGGGTTATGATTCTAGGCGAGTTTGACATCCATTATGTTGATCGCAAAGCAATCAAAGGACAAGTTATCGTTGATCAAATAGCTGAAGCACCACTACAAGCAGAGCATCCCATGAACATTGAATTTCTAGATGCTGATGTCTTCAGTGTAGAATCCAAACAACTATGGTCATAATACTTTGATGGTTCTTTCATGCAACATGGATCAGGGGCAGGCATACTCTTTGTCACCCCTCAAGGACATACCATTCCTCGATCATATAGGCTAATGTTTCCATGCACTAACAACATAGCCGAGTATGAAGCTTTAATCATTGGACTCAAGATCACATTGGAATGGAGGATCAAAGAACTACAAGTCTATGGTGACTCTCAGTTAGTCATTAATAAGATCAATGATGATTATTAGACCAAAGATGATAAACTATTGCCATACAAGAAAATGGTTGATGATTTCAAGAAGTAATTTATGGATATCAAGTTCATGTAGATTTTAAGACTTGATAACAAAGCAGCTGATGCCATGGCCACAATCGCATCATTGTTGTGACTCTCAGAAAATTAGGCTCGCTATGAATTTCTAGTGGAACAATCATTTACACCTCCCTATGACACACCCGAAAGCCAAATCATTTACCACTTGGTAGGATCCGATTCACCTTGGTATGGTAAGATTTATGCCTACCTAAAAGATGACATCTTACCACCTGACTTATCCCATAACCAAAAGTGCAATTTTATCCACCAATCCTCTCGCTATACTCTTATCACTGACACCCTTTATCATCATAGTCTTGATGGTACTTTACTTTGATGTGTTGAATGTGATGAATCTCACAAGGCTTTACAAGAAGTTCATGGTGGCATTTGTGGTACTCATTCAAGTGGACTGACCTTATCCAAGAAATTGATTAGAATGGGTTACTACTAGCCTACAATGGAAAGAGAATCATTCACTTTTGTGAAGAAGTGCTCAAAATGTTAGATTCAGGGGAATCTCATTCATGCTCCTACATAAGAACTTCAACTATTCACGCCGACCTAACCATTCTCTCAAGGGGGTTTAGATCTAGTTGGCAAGATTCATCCTTTATCATCAAATGGACACAAGTTTATCATCATAGCAACAGAGTATTTTACCAAGTGGATTGAGGCAGTACCTCTCACTAAGGTTACCGACAAACAAATGTCATCATTTATACTCAAATATATCATTTGTCAGTATGGCATTCCCAACTCCATCATCATAGATAATGGATGACCTTTCAAGAATTAGGATGTTGACAAACTTTGTGAGAGATTCCATATCCAACATAGATATTCAACACCTTACTATGCACAAGGGAATGGCCAAGCAGAGGCCTCGAACAAGACTATATTGAAAATTTTGAAGAAGACTGTGAATTATGTAGGGAAAGATTGCCACGTTCAACTCAATCCCACATTATGGGCCTACAGAACTAGCATCCAAATGCCAATGGGAGCAACACTGTATCCTCTTGTCTATGGAGTAGAAGTCATATTACCTCTAGAGGTTGAGATTCCATCACTCGGTGTCGGGGTGATCCCATAATAGTGGTTTACAATTTTTGGCCAAACTGGACACTGAAATTATTATTTTTAACTAAATCTTCACATTCGGGCACCTATAGCGGCTAAGTGAGGAATTTGAAGATGGTGTAAACTAGAGTCTCATCAAATTTTGTCTGTAGATTCTAAAAAAAATTTTCAAAATTTTTGGAATCAAATTGTACTTCTTTTTCCATCTCCACGAAAATAGATTTTTTTTAGAAAACAACATTTTTTAAAAGTGTAAAAGCACTCAGGTATAGCATAACTTTTTCCATGAAGGATAAAATTATAATTCTTTCAAATTTAGATTTGTAACTTTGATATCTAGTGCTTCCACTTGGTTAGATAGTTTTTTTATTGAATATTTTTTTCCTTAATCAAGTTTCAAAGTCAAACAAATTACAATTCGGAACAGAGGCAGTATACGGCGTAACTTTTGTATATGTCAAAATTTAATTTAATTTTTTTGTTAGATCAAAGGACTTCAATATCTGAATTGCACTCATATTTTTCAATTTTTTTGATAATCTTCTATTTTCCACATGTGAAGAACAAAGAAATTCATTTTAGATGAAAAACCTATGTTTAATAAAACTTAAAAAATAAATACATAACAAAACCAAAACATATTAAAATTTATATTCATTGGATAGCTTGTTCTAAGGAATACCATAATCATTGAAATAAATTTTAAATGAATTCATTTGATCCTTGCAAAATCTAAATCAAAAGTTGTTTTTTATCGCATTTTGATAGGTGTAAAGGAGACGCATTTATAGGTATGGTTTAAAACTAGCGAGGTTCTATCCAAGGGGGTTTGATCTAAGGTGATTTGATCAAACCCTCTTCAATTGGAATCCTTAAAATGAACTTTTTAAGGCTTAAATCATTATATTTTCTAAAAATATGTGATTTCACTAAAATGTTCCTCTCGGGGAATTGTAAACCACTATTATGACAACACCCATCATTGAAGGGTCTCACAATAGATGATGAATACAGAGTTTCCAGAATGCAAGAACTGGAACTCCTTGATGAGAAGAGACAACAAGCAGCTAATCATTTGAAAGCATATCAACAGATGATGTCTTAGCTATAATCACAGAGTCAATCCATGTACCTTTTAGGTTGGTGATCTGGTTTTGAAATAAAACCCACACAATTAGCAAGACAGAGAGAAGAAAGGAAAGTTTGAACCAAATTGGTTGGGTCCTTACGTGGTCATCGCAATCTATGGTTCAGGAGCCTACAAGTTGTCAATGCTAGAAGGGGATCTGTTTGACAAACCCATCAATAGCATGCACCTAAAGAAGTATTATGTCTAAAGCAGTTACCATCATCTATAAAAATTAAGAAAAGTCTTGAAAAAATAACAAAAAATTAGAAAAAGTCACGAAAAATATGAAAATAGTAAAAAAGTCTTGAAAAATATTAGAAAAATGCAATAAAAATAGATAGTGAAAATCTGGCAAAATAGATGCTATTTGTAGCTCTCCATCTATTAGTTCATGTTCTGCACTTAGCTTCTCAGCCTTCATTTCATGCATCTTTTCACCATCATCTTAGGGCCATAACAACATCATACAATCACCATTTTCCTAGAGTGATAACGTTTTACCATGGCTTGATCATTGTACATATTCATTTTAGCAAGTTGTGTCAATACAGGGGGAAAATGTTGACAATACTGGGGGCAACCAACTTTCAGGTTCTACTAAAACAACTAGACAATGACATAAAAACCCAATCATGCAAAAAAAAATCAAATCACATGAACAACTATCCAATCATTGATCCATATCATAACGGTTTTTAGCAAGTACCATATCATAACACATTTCTGGATGATCTAAAATCTGAATAATGTTTGGAATAGCAGTATTATATTTTGAACAATGGTTGTTTGATTTTGATATCATCCCTGGAGCACACTCGATGATGTACTAAACTAGAGTGGCGAGGAAAGAGAATGATTTTTCTTTGTCTGTTGTCTTGAGGTTAACTATCAATTCTGGTGCAAATATGTCGTGAGACATGATTTCCAAAGAATATCATTGATGAATTCCAAATTTGCATCAGAAAGTGGTTAATCTTTGTCTGTTTATGCAAGAAATACTAGGTCATCTTGGTTCAATTATACCTTGATGCTTGTGTTCACTTGCTATATCAAAAATCATGAAAGTTGTACTCAGGTCATCATTGGTGCTAATTTCCCCTATGATGCTTGTACATCCAACATTTTAAAATGCTCTATGATGATTCAAGAAAGCTAACAAAGGGCTCAACAAACGGTTGGTTTCATTTATTTGCATTTCATTTAGATCATTGTACATATCTGTATACTAGATTTGCATCAGAGTTTTGAAAGGCTGAACAAAACATCAACGATTGTCATGTCTCTTTGGACTATTTGTGGAGGACATTCAGACATTGGTTTCATTATCATCTTTCATCTTCATCATCATGTCATTAATCATTATCATCTAGGTCCTGTACATATCATATAGTTTATCATTCATTCATTTATTTATCCATCATTATGCATTATCAGGTCATTTAGCATTTCATATAATTTCATTGCATACCATTGATCATTCTCATTTTATATCATCTTCATTTTATTGCATATCATTTATCATTTCATATCATTCATTTATCCATTAGGTATTTCATATCACTTTCTTTTTTTCATATTATCTATTGTCTTCATATCATTAACATCTTACTTATCATTTTTATATCCATTTCATTTTCATTTTACATAGTTGCACACCAATTATCATCTTTATTACCATTTCATTTTCATATTTTATCTCATTATCATTATCGTCATCCATTTCATATCATTTCATCAATATTTCATTACATATCATTTATAATCTTATCATACATCTCATTATCATTATCATCATCCATTTCATATCATTTCATCAACATTTCATTACATATCATTTATAATCTTATCATACATCTCATTATCATTTTCGTCATCCATTTCATCATCATTTCATCAAATTTCATTACATATCATTTATAATTATCATTTCATCATCATTTCATTACATTTCATTACATATCATTTATCCTCTTATCATACATCTCATGTTCATTTCATCCCATTATTTATCATTTGTCACATTACATTCATATCATATCTTTAATCATCTATCATTTTCACATCATTTATATATCATGTCATTTTTCGCATGAAATTTGACCCATTTCACATATCATTTCAAATCTTTTCCTAAGTCATATACATACTACACATTCATGATGCATTTCATAAACACAACATCCATTTTCCATCACATCATCATTATTCATCGCATTTGAAAAATCCAAAAAAAAACATTTCATGCATACATTACTTTTTCACATCATTTTTCATAAACATATCATATATCCCATTGCATATTTTCATAATCAACATCCTAGGTCATCCACCTACATGACATCATTAGTACGCATCACAACTCGTCATCATATCAAATCATCCTGCATATCATGTTAGTCATCAAATCATTAAAATGCATATCATAATCCATACTACATCATGCCAAAATACATGCATATCACATCATCAAATAAAAAATGCACATCATCAAAACTCATCACCCCTACATATCATCACTCATAAAAAATACATACAGCTATTCAAGGTCCAATGAAACTGAAAAGCATAGAGAGATACATGAGATATGATAAAAAACAATGTACATGCTCTAAAAATGATATACATGTGTGAAGTACATCAATAATACTACATCAATAAACATCACATATCAAGGCTGGCTAGTCAAGCCCCATAATGGAGCTAGTCTAGAGGATGGTGGTCTACCACTACCCCCTGTGTCAAGATCTTGTCGAGACCTTGTGACCCCTCTGTTGTGTGTCATAGTCCGTGATCTGCTCCTATATCTGTTGTGGGACCGAGGGTAAGGCTCTCTACAGTCAAGAGGGCACAACTCCTCGTATCTAATATGATAATGCTCAGCCTCCCTAGCAATCTCAAATCCCTCTGCAATGGAATCTCGCAAAGATGCACTCTCAGTAGTACCCATGAGTCTCTAAGTAACACCCTCTACCTCTACTACCCTCCATCTGAAGGAATCTCTCTCTATTATCAACTGGGCCAACTGTGGGTCTAGGGAAAGAGGAGGTGCCTATGTCTGTGCCTGTGCGTATGCCTACGCCTATTCTTGTATATGTGTATGTGCATGTGCAAGCTATGCCTGTAACTGCACTACCAAACTCTGAACCTGAGCCAACTGGCTCTGCAACTGCACCTGCTACCCCTGAAGTGTTTGTACCTAGGTCTGCAGAGTATCTATCTGCGCCTGTTGCGCTATAGAAGAGACCCTGATCACTGTCTGCCATCCAGTACCAGTCCTCAACCTCTACATAAACTGAGCACTACCCAAGATATATATCCTCTACCTCATTGGCCTCTACTCATCCCCTCTTCCATCTCCACCATCATCCCCAACACCATCATCTAAGCTCTCCTCATCTCCACTCTCCTCCTCATCTCCACTATCCTCCTCCTCATCCCCTCCACCCACCGCTTTCTCTCCCCCTGCCACATCCTCTTGTCTCCTACCCCCTAGCTGATGTGCCATCAAAATGGGTGCTGACTTATCTGGACATGTAAAACGAGGGAATGGATGTGTGTGGAAATAAGCCAAGTACTCATCCGACATCCCTGCATCAGTAATATCTGGCCTATAATCCCATGCCTTGGGCTGTAAACTAGTATACAATGTATACGCTACCTGATATGAAATACATGGCCCCCATCCAGTGTCATCCTTGTGCCGCCCATAGTGCACAACACCCTACGACATCCCTTGCGTATAGCCATACTATCTATGCACTCTCAATGCCAAAAATATCTCTATAATGAATAAGGTCTAACCTATCAGATACCGAGGCATACATACAAACAGTATCTCTAGATGATTTGTATCCCATGCCTCACAATCCGTGTATGGCCTCCATATCATTGAATCTATATCATCAAGAATCCATCGCCAGTACTCCAACTTTCCCAGCTTGGGCTGGACAAGTGCACTAGAATATTCATAAACATATGTTCTACTTGGTGGCCTAGCTCTAGGACAAAGTGGTCTCGTAAAAACTATATTCTCCCATGCTCAGATCTGGAGCAAGGTAAAACCACACGAAAAACTGGACGATCCTCTGTATACTACCTGATGCAAGTCATGATATACATGAGCTAACATGCAGCTCACCAGTACTCCAACTTTCCCAGCTTGGGCTGGACAAGTGCACTAGAATATGCATAAACATATGGTCTACTTGGTGGCCTAGCTCTAGGAAAAAGTGGTTTCGTAACAACTATATTCTCCCATGCCTAGATTTGGAGTAGGGTAACACCACACAAAAAATTGGACGATCCTCTGTATACTACCTAATGCAAGTCATGATATACATAAGCTAACATGCAACTCCCCCAGGCATATCTCTACTGCTGACCTATCATCAGCTCAAGGATCCTCCCCCACCCAACTGATAATCCCTTTGACCGGTGGTCTAGACAAAGGAAGCCTCCAAATAATGCACCCAAAACTACAGGTAAGGTTGGATATTCCCTCAAATCTGCCCATGGCACCTAGTACCTTGCTATTTGTTCATCCCCAAACACCCTCCTAAGTGCATTTGTACCACCTAGCTCCTTGTGGTCATAAACCACAAGAGCACCTACCACTAGAATCCCCAAAATCCTGTATACGTCCTCAAGGGTCACAGTCATCTCACCCGTCATCAAATGAAAGGTGTTATGCTCCGAATGCCACCTCTCTACTAGTGTGGTCAACAGTCCCCAGTTGACCCAAATCAGTGGCATAGACAATAAAGGTTCCAACCCACATCCCACTATCAATTGTACATCTACCGGTGTCAAATCCCATATCCGATCCCAACCTACAAGGAAGTGCTCTCTAATATGGAGGTTTTTGAAAACCTCCTATTTTTGGTCATCACAAGGACAATCAATCAGACTCATATCAATGTGATCTATCTACTTCACATCATACAAATCAGTGACCCATATCGGTGACCCATATCATTTACCCATATCAACTGACCCATATCAAAGTGCTCTATCTAAGTGAACCATATCAATGACCCATATCAGTGACCCATATCAGTTACCCATATCCAGTGACCCATATCAAGTGAACCATATCAAGTGTTCTATCTAAGTGACTCATATCATGAAATCAATGCTAAATCTATATATTTGAATATCAAATCAATCTACTCTATCATCATTTACTATTTGTTTTCTTTTTTAGGAAAGAAAATTTATCAACTGTCAAATCATTTTCCTATTTGTACTTCAGTCATGAATACAAATATATTTTAATTACATCATCTATTATTTGTTTTCTATCTCAGAAACCAAATTTATCAAAAATCATATCAATCATTCTACTCTTTGTTTTTCATTCAATGGAAACAAAGTTATCAGCTATCTACTCTTTGTTTTCTATTTTCAGGAAGCAAAGTTATCAATTCATCATCAGATTTTCTATCATTTATATCTATATCAGCATGATGACAAGACAATTTATCTATCTATTGACTAAATAAGCAATATACATCATCATTTTCATCAAACAAGGCATTCTACTAAAATTTTCTGAATACGCTAATTTGCGGCCTTGATGCACTAAAACTCCAAATGCACTGAAGTTTCCCCCTGATGCATTAAATCCCCCTATGCGCCATTCTGTGTCCTCAAAGTGCTAATTCATTTCCTCTATGCACTACTTCCCTATATGTGCTAAACCCCTAAGTGTATGCACCATTTTATCCACCTGATGTGCTAAAACCCTACATGTGCTATTCTTCCTGTCGAATGCGCTAAACTGCATATTTCCTCAAAGTGCTATTCTACACCCTAGATGCGCTAAAAGAAACTTTGAAAGTGCTAAAAATCCTACTCTATGCGCTAAAATGGGATGTTCAACCCTAAATCCGCACTAAAATGCATCAAAATTTAATTAAAATCACAAATTTTTAACACAAAGAGGGTTGAATCAACTCACCAATGGTCCATATGTGGCTGGTCTCAGTTATCAACGGGCTTGCTCGAATCTATGTCAGTGGTACGAAATGTCCATCTAGCCAAGTTAGCATCAGAACACAAAATCACTAAAGTCAAAAGGTGAAAATGACTTGCCCTTTTTACCCTTTTTACCTTTTAAAGGTCAAACAAGGTGGGTTTTTGTGGCATTTTATTTTTACTTTTCTCCTTTTCTCAAACTCTGACCTTATTTTTCAAACTGGGGCATCTTTTAATCAATTATCGAGAGCTAAATCACTGCATTCCTCTCATCATCTAAATTTCATCATCAACTCAACACTTGTCCCATCACCAGTGATTTACCTCCTAAAGGGGCATCATCAATATTAGCCGCATTTCTAAATCAGAAACATATCAAGTTCAAATTAGGGGCATATCAGTTAAAAATTTTCCAACCAAGGGAAAAATCAAACGCAACAAAGGAAAGAATATTTTCTTTGAAGCAATGTGTTTCACACATCACTTCAAAGAGGGGAAAAATGTATACATCTAAAAATGGTCATGGATAATCAAGCTTGTTAATTAATTAAATATGAATTATTTAATTAATATTCTAAAGTCATCTACTTATAAATAAATTTAATTATTTATTTATATTGTTCACTTTTATAATCCTTCTACCTTAATTAAATAAATAAGTTTATTTAATTATTACCATATGCCATCTTCCTCTTAATTAAATTAAATAAATTTTATAATTTTTTTAAATTAATTATCATATTATTCATAATTTGAATGTTTAAATTCAAATAATGGAATATTCCTCCAAATGCTTTCTTCATCTCACAGTTAAATTAAATATTTTAAATATTTAATTACCTTCCATTTTCATCTCTCACACATAATTAAATATTAAATATTTAATTATGGAAACTTCTAAATTCATTGTCACACGTAATTAAATAAATTTATTTATTTAATTACAAGATTTATCTTCAACTACAAAACCAACTCTTAACTAAAGATGACAAACGATAAGTTGCCTCTATTTTTGAGTGAAAGGTTTTGTGGGAAGGAAACATCTTCCATTATTCTCTCAACCTTTTATCTTTTTCTCAACTTCTAGAATCTCTCACCATTCATCTTGACAAGTTTGATTTCAACCATTGATCACATCAGCCAATCAAAATCCTTCGAAAACTCTATAAATACCCATGTGAATCCAAACATTGGTTACACACACATACACATGCATTAGAGACAAGCGAATTTTAGCATTGTTATTACTAGCTTTAGCATTCATAGCTTTTTGTAATTTTAGTTTATTTTAATAGTAATCATAACATGTTAATCATATCTTAGCATAGTATGCATTCATATTTAATCTTGTTCTCTAGGAAGACTGTTTGTTGAGCCTAGCACATGATCTAAGAGCAAGCTGAAATCAACAAAAACACTGGAGATAGAGGACAATAGGATGACATCAAGGACATAAGACCAAGTTTTCATTCCTTTTATTTGATCTTCTATTGTGATATAATGTCTTATTGGTGTGTTTGATTTATTGTTTTTAATATACACTTGATACACTTAAAATCAATCACACACTTTCCATTCAATACAAAGATTAATTAGAAAATTGTTAGATGTGACAATATTTAGCAAAGGTTCTAACGTTTGTAGAAAAAATATAGCTAAAGAAAAGAGAGGTTGACATAATATCATAGCTATTTCAAGTCACTAGAGAACCCTTTCTATGCATTAATCAATATTTTTTCCATGTAAGTCAATTATTCAACTAGCATAAGTACCAAGATAACCCAAATATTATGTATATAAAAATTAAGATTATTGATTTATAACTATCTAGCACATAAGAAGACTGCCACACTTTTAGAATCTTCCTCAACTATATTAAAATTACCACACTCAACCTAAGTAGTGTTTGGAAAATATTTAATAATCCAAAACAAAATATTTGATCTCTCAATGATGTCATTGCAAGCATAAATAATGATAGCCCTAAGAGAGTGATTATTAGTATTAAGCATAGCCCATAATGCATGATTAGTGGGGTCACAACCTAGATCAAATAAACTCTATAACCATTTAAGGTAAATGGAAATAGTAAATGCATAATAACTTGGCTAATGATGGCTATGTAAAAAATAGCTAAAAACTCATACCACATAGCAAGCAATTGAACTACAAAAATTGATATCTTCAATTCTTATAAACAAAGAATATGATTATTCAGATATTTTTTTATAAGTATCTGACATGATATAATATATTTTAAGGTCTATTAGACCCTAAAAATTCCATAAAATAATTATCATGGAAGATGGGAATCAAATATCATCTCACTGCTATAAATATCATCAAGAGCTTAATATTTATTTTTCAAGAAATCTTCCTGTAGACACATGAATTTGACCACTCCCGTATGGTCAAATTCACCCTTGTATTCCCCTGCCCTACATCCCTAATTCACATTAATTAAATAATTTATTGTTTGATTAATATTTCCTTGCAACCTAATGTCCCCTAAGGTATTTAATAAATCAATTAAATACCTTACCCCTTTCATCTCTAAATTAAATAAATACCCCAATTTATTTAATTTGGTCACTTTAGCCCAAATGAATTAAAGCAATTATTAATTCATCATTTTATCCCTCCTCATGTCACATCCTCCATAATTCTCTCTAATCCAGATTAATTTAATTAATTTTTTATTAGAATGTGCCCACCCTTAATCATCATTAGGGTCACATCCTACATAATCTCCCACTTGCCTCTAATCTATCATTAATTCATCTAATCATGCATTTGCACAACCTTAATCACTTGATTAACCCAGCCTAATCTCCATGCCATTTATGGCATATGTCCTAAGTCAACTCTATTAAATGCTTTCTCCTTTTGGAGAAGGCACTCCCCATGTGAATTTTTAATTCACATTTAATCTCCTAAGGCATTTAAAAGAATTTAAAATTCTTTCTCCCATCCCTATGAATATTTTCGAGGAATTTTTAATTCGTCACTCCTCTCAAGTACATGTGGACAAGGACCTCCTTTATGAGGAGATCTTGTCCCTTCCCAAGGTACAACCTAGTACCTCCATGTCACCTCCACATCATCCCCTTCTTTCCATCTCATCTACCACATGACAAGATGTGAGGGCTTGTGAGTTCTCAACTCACCCTATCCCTTGATCTTTGCAATCATGGATCAATCTTGACCCTTCATTCCTTTAGAGGAACTTCCTCTAAAAATGGTGGAAATTTCCCCATTTGCATCATCACTCAATCCATTCTAGCATTCAAGCACTTAGCAATTTTCAAGCATCCAAACATCCACCATTGATGCAACCATCCTAGAGCTTTCATCTTGCATCCATTCATCTACCCACATCCACCATTGCATGCATCTTCACTTTAGCTTCATTTTGTACTAGGGTTAATACCATTTTTCCAAAGAGGGAGCACACATCAAACCATCAAAGGGCCAACCAAGACCATTGATCTAAGCAAGGTAAAAAGTTTCAATTTTATTGTATTTTGTTTAGATTCAACTAGGCCTAATCTGAGTGTTTATTTTTGTGTTTTCCTTTGCTTCAATTAGTTTAGTTTTTGCATCTTAGAGTAGGGATTCAAACTTGCACATATTTCTAGCATGCCTGGTGGGACCCACATCATGGGTATACTTTACTTTTTCCTATTGTTTGAATTTTTAAAGGTTCGAATTTCACACATAGGGGAAAATCTACCCCTGATGGGCAAGTTTGCTTGATACATGGGCAAAAGCACTTTGAAGATAGGTGAAATCGATTCCGCCCTTTCATAAAAGGGGTGGACTTGCATCTAACCAGTCAAATTTCCAATCATAGAGGTAAATTTGCTTAAGATTACTTTAACAGGCGAGAATGTTGGATACAAAGGTGAACTTGATCAAAATACAGGGGAAAAAACGTATACGCCCCTCCACCTAACAAGTGACTATGGCTTCGCCCATCCCTTAAATAGGTGATCATACCCCACAAACAAGGGTGAATTTGTCTCACACAAAGGTGAATTGGTAACAATCCAATGCCTTTAATTTTTTAGTTTGAGCTACAATTTGATTTTGTTTTCGGGTTCTAACTAGCTAACTTTTTTGTCAGTGATTTGTGGCATTTTAACTAACACTTTGTGAAGTTGTTCCCCCACGTTTGTCTAAGATCAGAGGTAAAAAATACTAACGCGTGTGTTGTACTTGACGAGCAATCAAAGCCTTTATTTAACTCTATCTATTCTTTTTCTCACTAATCTAGGCACACGTAGATTAATTAAAGGGTCAATTAACTATTTTGTTGTGTTTGGGAGTGAATTGTTGACATATCCACTCCCCTTGCACCTTTTAGTGATCCTAGGTGATGAGAAATTGTAATTCATTCCAATTCAGTCCAGTCAACCTGAGAAGTGCTAGTGCATCTAAGCTCTCCCCTTGCACTACGTGTGAGCCTAGGGAAAAGTTGAAGAGTCTAGTATTTCCTTCCTTTAGTGGGACCTACCTGGGATTTCATCATCCAGGGGATGATTCCAACCATGTTGTTACTGGTGGGGTATATAAAGGGGGGAGAACTAAAGTTGTACCCTAATCTAGTCACATTGTGTCTAGCGAAGCATCGAAGCTAGGGTGATACCTAGATAAGACATGTAGGGTTGGCCCAAGTTTCCAGTACCTTGCTAGGGCTCTTGATCCATGCTTGTGATGGACTGGTGTTCATGGTTGTGCCTCACATACCTAGCATAAATCAAGGACACATGAGATAGCCTGTTTATCCTAGATAGAAACCCATGTTTTAGCTGTAGCTTGGTGTAGTGTAGGGGATGTGCACCATACCCTAAAGTTACTCACCACATACTCCCTTAGGTTGAGATAGAAATCCTTGTGGTGGACTACAATAGGCTCTAAGAGAGTGTGAAGGTGAGCCCGTGGCATCTGTTGATGACCCTATGCCACTGAATCGCTAGTTATTCGCCTTCATGAGAAAGGGTGATCCAGAGAACCCTGATATCACAAAGTATTAACCTTGGGTTGTCCCTCAAGGTGGTAGGCCTACATCATGTTTTTAAACCCTTAACACTAATTCTAGCATTGTGCTACCTAGCATGTCTTCTTTGTGCGATACCAGTGCTTATCGTCAGTCTGAATCAGTTCAGCCATTTTTCTTTTTGTTTGTTGTGTTTTTGTCCTTTGTCGTAGTCTACCTCTACCCTCAATGGCAAGTTTTCTTCACACATGGGTGAAATTGCATTGTGGATAGATGATCTTGCCCTAAAAGGGGTGTTTCTGAATCTTGAGTCCGGTCTAGGTAGTTCATCCTTGTTAGGGGTGAATTTTCTTGTGGATCCCTTAGTTAGGTGACCCCGCGTCCATCTGTTCCCTAAATAGGTGATCCTATCTAGCCCTTAGGAAAGTTTATGTCTAGTTTGTGCCTTCCATGTCTGCCTGTTCCCTTAGACTAGGTGATCCTATCAGCTTCTTGGGAAAACTTGTTGTCCACAGGGGCAATCCCACATCTCATCTGAGTCATCGTTGTTCGTACATGTCATAGAATAGATGAAACTGCTATCCACAAGGGTGATCCAATGTCCATCTATACCATCTTTCCTGTACAATTTAAGATATATGCAATCTTTTTTGTCTGATAGGTGATCCTGTTATAGGTGTTTTTGTCCCTTGTCTGTACATCTGAGGAAATAGGAAAACTTGTCACCCCAATGGGCAATTTTTCTTGTGTTCGTACATCTTAATATAGAGACGATCTCGTGTCTTAGATAGTCGATCTTGTGTCTTAGATAGGTGATCCTAATCCTTAGATAGGAAATTTTGTTTCTGGAGTTCACATGTTCCCTTTGACCATCTTAAAGTTTAGCCAATCATGTGTGTTACAAGGGCAATCCTGTGACCTAGATTGGTGAACCTACTATACATAGAGGTGAATCTGTTGTCCTTTAGTTGGGAAATCCCACCACCTGGAGGGGTGATCTTGTCAAACATAGAGGTTTATATACTTCCCATACACAACTACTAAGAGTTAATCCTTTGGACCACTGAAAGCCTATTGTTTTTTGAGTCTAATTTCATAATCAATTTTTTTTATCACCATCTATTCGCCCGTAATCGTTATTTTAGTTTGTTTACATTTTCCAAAAGTCATCAATCTATCAACCAATCATATAGGTGCATTTTAGAACATCCCTAAAGTGCATATCCATCATCGATTCATTAATCCCAATCTCTTAGACTTTGTTTTAGAGGTTTTTATCCAAGTTGGATTAGGTATCTGATCCTGATCATCATCATTCATGCTTACTTGGGATTTTTATGTCCTGATTCAGGAATCATCCATAGCCCAATCAATCTACTTCCATCTTGAGGTAGATTCAATGTCGTAATCATCCTTTTCATAATCCAATCCGATCATCAACATCATACATCATCTACGAAAACCCCTGAACTTGGTTTAGAGTCAATCACATCAATCCAATCCAATCCAATCAATCATCCAATCCTATCAACTATCCAATCCAATCAATCAACCCAGCCAAATTTAATCCAATCCAATCAATCATCCAAATCATCTTATCCAATTGATCAATCAATCAATCAATCATCTTATCCAGTCAATCCCTTAGTCATCATTTAAGTGCATCCTAAGGCTTAGTGTCATCTTATTCATCTAGTAGTTTTGCATTTTCACGCTCGTTACCACCCAATCAAAAGCAAAGAAACTCATGGCAAAACAATAGTCCCAAGGTGCTCAGCCTCATATTCCTCAAGATCAACCCACTAATGGTGGCTCATCACAATCCAATACTGAAATCCACACTACGTCATCTCCAGATGAAAGCAAGGTCAACCAACCTGAGGTCATAGTCAACGAATACCTCAGTAATCCCACCAATGTCCAAATGACATATCCCCTCCTTAATGAACATGGGGATAAAATCCTTGCCACATTACTTCTCAAAGGTATCAAGTCATCATCGGGGTTCGACTTATTCAAGTATGTCAACATTACACCTCCTACACCCCCTTTACTACAAGATCCCTAAAATTTTCAAAATGATCCAGGAAATTCATACATCCCTCAAGGTCCACCACAAGAGGGTTTGTATCAAACAAGATTTGGCAATGATGTTCTCTATCAAGTAATACCTCCTGTACTGCCTCCTCAGGTTCCAATTTTGGTTATGGGTGGACCTGATCCAAACATTCCTCAAGGCCCCAATCCTAACAATCCTCTTGGTCTTGGTATGCAATAGGGTCTTCCCAATCCACCAAGTGTGAACATCCCATAAAGCTCAAATCCAATACTTTCTGCACTACCTCTTCCACCAAACCAACCGGTTCAACTACTAGGGAATATTGGGGGCAATCCTTTCACTGCGCCACCTCCACCTCTTGGATCTACACCTGCATCAAACCTACCGTTGCCTCCATTCACTTCCCAAACACTACCTCAAGGCAATATCCCATCCTTGCATCAGTCTTAGGGTAACCCATAGTAGGCACCACCATCACAACCACCTCATCAACAACCACCACAACAACCCCCATCACAACCTCCACAATATACCTCAATTCCTTCACAATCCCCTCACCAATCACAGGTCCCTCCTCACCGGCCAACATCATCCTATTAATTACCTCCTCACTAACTGTAAGTCTCTCAACAACCCAAAATCCCATCTCGAACTCCTTATCAGTAGCCACCATCTTACCAACAACCACCTTAGCACAGACAAATCCTAAAACAATCACATCAATCCTTCCAACAAACACCATGAAACCCTACTATGCAATATCTATACCACCCAAAAATAACTTACTATGTGCAACTCACCAGATCCAATCCTAATCCCAATTATTCTTATCATAATCCCCAACAATCCCAGCAACAACTATCCTACTCAAATCTCCAACAACCACCACAAAATCCCTACTATTAGTAGTCTAATCTGCAGTAGCCTTTGTATGCTTCCCAACATCAAACTGCTTATAATTACCAATTCAATCCCTATTACTCTCAGCAACAACCATCATATCAATAGGGTTCCCCCTCCTCATATTACCAAGCCCAACCACCATATCAACGAGTTGCTTCCTCCTTGTATTACCAAGCCTTGCTATCTTATCCACAATCTGATGCCAATCCCCAATCGACATATCCTAATCAATATCATCAAACCCCTTCATACCCACCTCTGCCATCACATGATCAGACCATCCTGATTCCATCCTCATCATATCAGCAATATGCTCCTTACAATCAATCCAATCCAACAAATCCTTCATCATCTACACCTGTCAATAAGGAGTGAGAAGAAATAAAAGCCACCTTAAAGGAATTGCAAGCAGGGACATCCAAAAAGTCTTTCAAATTCAAAGAAATTTTTCCCAATCCATTTTATGCCTCAACCTCACTTGTCCCCTTTCCTAAGCACTTTGAAATGTTGAAATTTGATAAATACAAAGGAAAAAGTGACCCAAGGAACCATCTACAGGAATTCTACACACATTGTCAGGAAGTCTTGCACAACAAAAATTATGTCTTGTGTCTAGTATTCCCTAAGATTCTAATGGGGATAGCTCTAAACTAGTTTATGGGTCTTCCAAAGGGGTCCATCTCTTCTTTCACAAATCTGTAAGAAAAAATTGTTACACACTTCTCCTTTAACTTGGAGGACATTAACACTCTAGATCTTCTAAAAGAAAGACAATGTGAGGGAGAAACCTTTGTGAGCTACCTACAAAGGTGGCATGCTCTAGCTAGTCATCTAAAATCCCCTCTCACCGAGAAGGACATGGTGACCATTTTTGTTACAAACGCCCATCCTAATATGGCACATAATCTCAATCTTCATTGTGTCACAACCTTTTCATAGGTCATAGAAAAGGGCACTATCATTGAGAGGGCCCTCATTGCTAAGGGACAAATCAAAATTTATAACCAAGATAAGGATAAGTCATCTAAAGACAAGTCCCACTATTGGAATAAGAATAAGAATGTTGTCAATGATGGTGTCATTAACACCAAGCATGTCCAAGTAGCCAACACCTCGCAGAGGTCGCAATACATCTCCAATTAGCCATCAGTTTCTAATGTCATATCAGTGCCATAGGGCGCACCACATCCTCCTCCACAATCCAACCACTATAACCAAGGAAATAACAAGCGTACATTCACTCCTTTAGGAGAATCCTTGGATTTCATTTTCAAGAGGCTCCTACAAATGAATTATCCAGTCACTTATCCTATGACTAAGCCTTTTGACAAGTTGAAACCCAAACCTACCTGGTATAGGGAAAATGAGTATTGTGACTTCCACCAAATCGAAGGTCATTCCACTAACAAGTGTCAGGACTTAAAACGTATATCCAAGATCTCATAGATAGAGGAGATATAGTAGTGGATGTGAATTAGGCGACCTCATCTAATGCCCAACTACAAATATATATATCAAAACACTTTTCCAAAGCATAATCAAGGTCCCAATACCTCCAATGCTAATCTTGTGCCTAGTAATAACAATAATCAAAATAACAACACCAAAAATATTAGCTACAAGAATGTACCCTTTAACTATGATGGCATAGTTATGTGCATTAGACAGGTAGAGCCCTACATATCCATGATTTGTGTTACAGGAAAAGACCCGCAATGTGTTGTTACTATGTGTTGCACTCGCATATCCATTTTTGGACCTTCCACATCTTCCCAACCAGCTCTTGTGAGCTCTCAATATAATATTCTTGATCATCTTGGAAAGATTCCCGCTCAAATATCCATATTGGATTTTCTTAAGTCTTCCCCCATCCATCAAGAAATCCTCACCAAAGCTCTTCAAGATACACACATGCCTAATGATATAGATCCTACTCAATTCCAAGCCTTAGTAGGACACCTATCATCCACATATCAACTGGGATTTATTCAAAATGATATTTCATCCATCGATTCAAACCATAACCTCCCCCTACACATTGAAGTCCTTGTAGCCCGTCATAAAGTGAAAAGGGTCCTGGTAGATAATGGTGCTACCCTCAACCTCTGTACACTAAAGTTCATAAAATAGGTGGGATATACCCATGTTGACTTGAACAATTAGACTGTCACCATCAAAGCTTATGATAATGTAGAAAGAGATTCTGAAGGAATTATTTGTCTTCCCATTTAGGTTGGACCCATGGTGCAATACACCACATGCCATGTCCTTGATCTCACCCTTCCATATAACCTTCTCCTTAGCTGCCCATGGATCCACACCGTGCCAGTCGTTCTTTCCACTTACCATCAATTCCTAAAATTCCCATACAATAGGATGGAAGTAACCATACATGCATATCCTCGACCCTTTGAGTATTTTTCGTGCTTTAGAAGCTTCCTTCCCTCACTCCCACTACTATCCAAGAGTTGAAGTAGGAGCACCTCCGGTGTCATCTTCTAATCCATTCTCTAATCCATCATCCACCAAGTTATCCATTCCATCCACTACATCTAAATCCACTATCACCAAGGTCAAGATCATAGATAAAGGCTATGGAGAATATGAGATGCACACGACTCTAAATGTGGCAACCATGCCTCCATCTCCCCGTACCTATGGCCAACCTTCTCATTCTGCACCAAAGGAAGAAGAGAAGATAATAACACTCAGCTCTAAGAACATGGGGTCTAACACTTTTCAATCCCCTGGAACATGACAAGATCAACCAGATGATGACATTAGTCAGTGGATATGCAAGGAAGAACTTGAACCTTGGTCCCCTCTTATTGAGTATTTCCAAGAGACTTATCCTTGTGTGTCCAAGTGAGCTGAAAATTATAATTATCAGGGGGAGGTCTCGGTGTAGAAGAACAGGGAATATTATAGCCTGTTGAAACACCTATGCGACCTAGAAATTTGGGCTTAGGCTATGACAAAAAATAAAAAGGGGCCCACACCATCCACTATAACTTCAAATAATGTCACTATGGATAATGATTTCCTTGATGACATACCAAAAGAGGAAGCCATCATACTCTCCTATGATGATGTGGATCTCCCCTCCCTATTTGACTCTGCATTCGTCTTTACCATTAGCCTATCCCTTCCCCATCTTGACCTCATTGATTAGGACTTACAGAGTAGTTCACCTATAGACACTTTCCCTTCAATGGAAACTTATGTACATCTCATGGGATCGGGGGAAGATGAACACCCTAACCGCAAAGTAAAAAGAAGCAAAACAAAAAAGGGTCATCTAGTAAAAACCTCTCTTAGGCACTTCTTGATTCATCAAAAGTAAAAATAAAGGGTGTATTTGATAGTGAAAACCTTGATGAGGCGCTGGAGGATGTGGATGTTCATTTCCCCTTGTTGGAACTCACTTGTCCAAATGGTCTTCCATCCTGATTGAAGAGACATAAGAAGTCAATTTGGGAATAGAAGAAGACCCCAAAAACACTTACGTGGCCAAATCATTGTCAGAGGAAGAGCATTCTATCATTTTCAACTTTTTAAAGGAAGGAATCATCAAATTCACATGGACCTATTTAGACATGCTAGGATTAGATCCTACATTGGTTGTACACCATTTGGATGTTCACCCGGATGTCAAACCTATTAAACAGAAGCTAAGAAAAATGTATCCCCAAGTGGCCTTGCTCGTCAAGAAAAAATTGGAGAAACTAATAGAGGATGGGTTCATAAGACCTATTGATTACTCTAACCAGATATCCAACATAATGCTTATCGCCAAACCAAATGGGAATATCATAATCTATACAAACTTTCAAGATCTTAACAAAGCTTTCCCAAAGCATGATTTCCCAATTCCAAATATTGACATGTTGGTTGATCTCACAATAGGGCATGCCATGTTGTCTCTTATGGACAACTTTTCTGGCTATAATCAAATCAGAATTACACTAGAAGGTCAACATAAAATTGCCTTCACCACTCCTTGGGGAATCTTCTGCTGTAATGTCATGCCCTTTGGTCTCAAAAATGTGGGGGAAACTTATCAACATGCAATGATTGCTATCTTCCATGACCTTATCCATATCATAATGGAAGATTATGCTGATGATTTTCTATGAAAGTCCAAAAACAAAGAAGAGCATCCCATGATCCTGAAGAAAATATTTGAATGGCTAGAGCAATACAAGTTGTGTTTAAATCAAAAAAGTTGTTTGCTTGGAGTTACATTTGGAAAGTTATTGGGCTTCATAGTCTCCAGAAGGGGTATTGAGGTAGATCCAACCAAGGTCAAGGAAATAAAGGAAATTCCCCCACCATGTAATCTCAAACAATTAAGGAGCCTTCAAGGGAAGCTATAGTCCATCAAACGTTTCATAGCCCACCTTGCTGACAAATGCTAATCATTCGCACATCTCCTATGCAAAGGCACCACCTTCAAGTGGTAGCCAGAATGTCAGTAAGGCTTTGACAAGATTAAGGAGTACTTGGCTCATCCACCTATTCTAATGCCTCCTATTCTAGGAAAACCACTTTTGTTGTATATCTCAGCTACATCGGTTGCACTGGGGGCATTACTAGCACAACATGATGTGACTTCTAAAGAGCATGTAATCTATTACATCAATTGAACATTGGTGGGTTATGAACTCAACTATTCCCTAATGGAAAAAGATTTCCTAGTAGTGATCTTCAGTTCACAAAAGCTTCGTTATTACATGCTTGGTTATTCCATCAAGCTAATATCAAAAGTTGACCCACTCAAGTATTTGTTATCTAGAACCTCTTTGACTAGCCGCATGGCTAAGTGGGTCATGTTACTGAGTGAATTTGACATATAGTACATGGAATGTAAAACAATCAAGGGAAAAATAATAGTAGATCAGTTGGTTAACGCCCCCTTGGTGGATGCATATCCCCTAGTAGTAGAGTTTCCTAATGAAGAGGTCTTTATAGTGTCAGAAACAAATACATGGACACTCTACTTTGATGGGTCATACACATAATGGATTTTGTGCAGGTGTTCTATTTGTCACTCCTCAAGGTGATTATATCCCAAATTCATTCAGATCAGCATTTCCATGCACCAACAACATCACAAAGAACGAAGCTCTAATCACTGGCCTTAGAATCATGATCCAATGGAATATCACCTGTCTACATGTCTTTGGTGATTCCCAACTAATAATCAAATAGGTCAACAATGAATTTTAGACAAAAGATGACAATATTTTTCGTTACAAACACATGGTCGATGACTTTAAGAAGTATTTCACCTTCATTTAGTTTGAGTCAATTTCCAGAGTCCAAAACAAGGTAGTAGATGCAATGGCTAAAATTGGTTCCCTCATTGATATGCAAAAAGATCGAACAGACTGTGAGTTCCTCGTTGAAAAAAGTCTAATCTAAGTGTATGATGTCCCTAATAATGAGATGGTGTGGGATATCGTAGGTCCTAAATCACCCTAGTATCATGAAATTTATACCTACCTCCGTGATAACATCTTACCACCTGACCTCACCCAAAATCAACACAAATCATTTATCCAATGTACTTCCCACTATACCATCGTAGGAGATACACTTTATCATTGAGGCTATGATGGTGCTCTCCTTCGATGTCTCAATGAATCAGAATCCTACATTATGTTAAAAGAGGTGCATAGTGGTTTCTGTGGGTCCCATTCCAATGGAATGGCCTTAGGCAAGAAGATTCTAAGAGTAGGATATGATTGGCCCACTATGGAGCATGACGCCTGTGAATTCATGAAGAAATGTCTACCATGCCAACAACATGCAGATTTAATCCATGCTCCTATGTAGGACTTGCAACCTATTATTTCTCCATGGCCTTTTTCTCAATGGGGTTTCGACCTAATCGGCAAGATTTACCCTCTATCATCTAATCATCATACATTCATCATCACCGCCACTGAATACTTCACCAAGTGGGTGGAATAAATTCCACTCTCCCAAATCATAGGTATTCAGATCTACAAATTCATCCTTTTCCATATCTTCTATAGATATGGGATTTCAACCACCATCATCACTGATAATGGTAAGCCATTTAAAAACTAGTACATGAAATCACTTTGTGAGACATACCACATCCAACATCATTGGTCCACCCCATATTACCCTCAAGGTAATGGTCAAGCTAAAGCGACCAACAAAATGCTTATCAAAATCCTTAAAAAGGTGGTCAAGAATACTAGTCAAGATTGGCACCTCCATCTCCATCCCGCCCTTTGGGCATATTGCACATCCATCCGCACACCCACTGGCACTACCTCATACTCCCTCATTTATGGTGTTGATTCTATCTTGCTAATTGAGGTCAAGATCCCATTACTTCAAATCTCTCTAAAGAATCTTATTAGTGATGAAGATGCTCAAGCCACATGATTAACTCAACTGGAACTCTTAGATGAAAAGCACATCAGGTCCTCCAATCATCTACAAGCATATCAACATCATCTTAGGAGAAGCTACAATAAGAAGGTTCATCCATTCCAATTCAATGTTGGTGTTCTTGTCCTTAAGGATAATCAATGCACCCAGCAAGATGAGATAAGAAAGGAAAGTTTGAAGCAAACTGGTTGGGTCCCTATGTTGTCATAGCTAAATATGGTTTTGGGGAATATTGGCTTGCTACACCTAAGGGGAACCCTTGGAGGAGCTTATTAACATCATGCATCTAAAGAGGTTTTACACCTAAGTTAGCTAGGTTATCCTATCCTAAAAAATACCAAAAAAAGTAAAAAATCAACAAAAATATCAGCAAAAGTACAAAAAAATCAAAAAGTCAAAAAATCCAAAAATAGTAAAGAGAAATAATCCATCCTATTGTGAAAACCACCCTTGGTGGCAACTTGGATAAGTATGTTTGGTGAAAAATTGGCAACATGCACCATTCATAGAGTGCTTAACCATTATCTACCTTGCGTCCTAGTTATTTTATGCTTCCATCCATCCTATAAATCCAATCCTCCCTTTGGCATTCGCTTATCCGTCGCTTGGTATATTTTGGTTGAGCATTCAATGATTCAAATCGGCTATCCAATATCCTAAGCTTCTATCCTCAATCTAAGCTTTTTTTTGTCTGTGTTGGTGTCATTTGTTAGTCTTGTGTCCTCATCTAGGGTCTTTTATTGTGTCAGTCATCATTAGGTCTCATGTCGTCTTTTTTCCTTTTTTCAAACTACGTTGCCCCTGCGCTTTCACATAGGCAAGGCTAATCATTTGATTGGCCCCCAAGGTATTTTTTCATCTTTTCTTTGTCATATGTTGAGGTCTCCATTGTCCTCTTTCTGCTTTTATCCATGGTCAGTCGTTATTATTTTAGCAAACTATGAGGGCTCTGCACTTTCACATAGGCAACGCTAATCTTTGATCAACCCCCAAGCCCCTAGGTTTTTAGGGTGTGTCTAGTTTTCATGTCATGTCGTCAAGTGTGTCCTTGCCTAGCTAGTTTTAAACAAACAAATTTTGTTAGTATCTTGAGGTCCAATCAGTTTCGAGTATCCTGAGTCATGTCGGTCATTTAATCTATTCTCCATCTTTGGTCTTAATAGGATGTATCCTTCCTAATCAGACCACATCAATCCCATCCACCCTTTGGATCCTATGGCAAAGGACATTTGAAATTTATTGTGATCTTTTGATGCTTTTGGCTTTTGTTTATCATTTGAGCTTCCTATTATACCTTGTCAAGGTCACCACAATCCATCATATCATGGTGTACTTTGACTAGTAAATGTAGGGGCATATCTTGATCTTTTGTCTATTTTTGTCTTCTTGGTTGTCCCGTGTAGTACCCACCAAGATACCTATGGCCTTGTGTTATGTTGGGGCATCCTTTGTGCTTGTGGTTATCCCAATACTTGGCCCGACCAAAGCTCTTGTGGCTTTGTGGTGTTGGGATAGCCTTCTTGTTTGTTGTGTTTTTATTATGCATTTGACATTAATTTTCCTCAGTTCCTCATACCCTTGTGTATCATGTCTTATGTTATAGAAAAAATTAGTGCTCCTGAAATGGAAAAATGGAATTAGGATTGCATTTCATTCATCATCTCATTGCATTACATTTATCCCAATCCATTCTTTCCCTAGCCTATGGTTAGTGATTTTGGTTGTGAAAATTCTCTTCCCTCATCTTGTCTTCCTATCAGGATTCCTATGGTTTTTAACAGGTGAAATTCCACACCCATCATTATCCATCTCGCTATGTGATACATTGCCACACCTATCATTGTTCAGTTAGGTTCATTATCCATTGCATTATCATTTTCATATTCATTTTAAGTTGTTTAGATTAATCTAGATTGGTTATTCTAAGCATCTTAAATTCATTGCATATTATTTCATCTCATTGCATTATCATTTTCATATTCATTTTTAAGTTGTTTAGATTAATCTAGAATAGTTATTCTAAGCATCTTAAATTCATTTCATATCATTCCATACAATTCATCATCATTTTCATATTCATTTTAAGTTGATTAGATTAATCTAGATTGGTTATTCTAAGCATCTTAAATTCATTCCATCCATTGCATTATCACTTTCATATCCATTTTAAGTTGTTTAGATTAATCTAGATTGGTTATTCTAAGAATCTTAAGTTTATTTCATATCATTTCATTTCATTGCATTATCATCTTCATATCCATTTTAAGTTGTTTAAATTAATCTAGATTGGTTATTCTAAGCATCTTAATTTCATTTCATATCATTCCATCCATTGCATTCTCATTTTCATATTCATTTTAAGTTGTTTAGCTTAATCTAGATTGGTTACTCTAAGCATCTTAAGTTCATTTCATTTCATTGTATTATCATCTTCATAATCATTTTAAGTTGTTTAAATTAATCTAGATTGGTTATTCTAAGCATCTTAAGTTCATTCCATTCCATTATCATTTTATTGCACTATTATCTTAGGTTGTTTGGAGTTATTATTCTAAATATATTAGTTCATTTCATCACATATATTGCATTACATTACATTCATTATATCCATCCATAACATGGTCACATATGCATACATCACATGTTTCCATCCATTGCATCACATTGCATTTTCATATCACATCATACATACATGATTTTCCATAGAACATTCATCATGTCATATCTCATACACATACATAATAGATAACATTCCAATCACCACCTTCATCACACCCCATTAGTATCACATCCATAGCATACATTATTAAATCATGAATCATCCATCACATACTACATCACAAAATGTCAGACATAGTGCATATAATCCATAACATTCCCATACACACATAATCATAAATGATCATAATTCAATGCATATATCATACCCATGACCATCATAATCATATATGCATAATAAAAATCCATGGCACCACATAATAACCACATTGTTTCGGCAATGTCCATCGCATGTCATATATATCAAAAAATATAGTGTTCATCATAGTCCATCATAAACGATCATAAAATTCTACCACTGTCCATAATAACATAACAAGTACATCATCAAGTCCATTGAAACCCATCAAATAACATACAAGTACAGAGCTCTGATCATGTACAAAGACTACATCTGCTCAAAGAATAAAGCATAAAGAATAAATGAATCAATCTATTGAATTTGTGCTACAAAATCTATAGTCTTTGTCTCTGTATATTGCACATACACTTTGCACCTGTCAAAATATGAACCCTATCTCTCCATCCCTCCTAGCTACCTGGTGCTCACTCCATCTTACCTCTCAGGGGATTCTAGCAATGACCCTCTACCTCGAGGGGTGTCTCACAAAAACTATTGTATCCTCATGTATGTGTAGCCCCCAAGTGTTATGGCATTGTCATCTTTGGGACTGCTCTAACATATGACGACACCCTTCATGCTGGATCTGGGATGACCTTGTGATAAGAAAACATATAATAACCGGACTTTATCTTGGCATTGGCCACCTCTACCGCCTGTTCTCTCACCAGGTCCTACTCTATCTAGTACCTATCCTGTAGCCTAGTGATGTGTCGCCTCTCACTCTCCCAAGCCTCCTGGGCTAGCCACATCTAATCCACCTGTGCTTGTAGCTAGGATATCCTCTATGCTCCTGCATCCTGCTCACCCTACAAGGCTTGTAGTTGTGCCTCTGCTAATTCTACCCTCTCTAGAAGTCCCCCTATGTCTCCCAAGGTTGTCTCTGCATAGTCGGCTCTATCTTGAGCCTCATCCCTCTCTCCCCTCATCACCTCTAGCTACCTCCTAAGATCATCCCTATCCATATCCTGTCCCTCTCTCTGCCCTATCTTCCAGGGCCTCGTAGTCCCTATCTCCATCCCTCTAAAGAACCTATAATCTATCCACCTCTATCTATAGTTTGTACCTGTCTACCTCAGACTCTTTGAGTCAATGCTCGACTATCCTCAATCAGGCTAAGGCTCTTGTGAGTAGAACTACGGGATCCTCGGGAGGTGGTGGTGCATATGGCACTATGGCCAATGGATGCACCTCTGGAGCATCCACCTCCATTTTTCACTCCTCTCCTCTTGCTTCCTACATCTTAACATCACCATCTCCCCCTCTCCTTTGTCTGTCACCTCTCCTCCTTTATGACTGAGCTAGCTCTCTCTTGTCATTTAATCCAAATCCTAGTGCACCTACAACCGGGTGCACTATTGTCATCTGTCCTGGCCTCCTTTGTGACCACCATGCAAAGTATCGTACTATGGTACCTACGTCCACCAGTCCTGCCCTCCATAAGTATTGTTTCATCTATACTCCCTCCCACAAATGTCGAGAAAACTTCACAGTAATCTACTCCCTCCATAAAGCTGTTGGCTCTCATTAGGGGAAATTTACATAAAAAAATGGGCCTCCTAAGGAACTCTAAAAAAGAAAAAATGATCTCATATAATATAAATTATTTAAATATAAAAAATATAAATTACTTAACTACTTGAGTTAAGTGGGGACACACGTTTCTATTATAATTCCTTAAAAAACTAAAGTCCATGATTTTTTAAAAGTGGTAACATATATTTCTATTATAATTTATTTAAAAACTCAAGTTGACTTTCTTCATTATTTATTTTTTATTTAAAAACTCTTAAACTCAAGTTTGGTAACTTATATTTCTATAATAATTTATTAAAAAAGTCAAGTTCACTTTCTTTTCTTGATTATTTATTTTTTTAAATTATTTATTTTTATTTAAAAAGTGGCAAAGTAAAAGTAACTTTAGATATTTTATTTTTTACTTAGTATTTTATTATATATATATATATATGATTTTATTAAAAATTTAAAATGTCACTGGCTGCTTATGCGAGAGGAGAAGAGAGCTGATAATTATTGTAGAATGCTTGAGAAAGGCTTAAGAATTTCTTTAGAAAACTCCACAAATTCGTAAATCAGAAAATCCTGTAATGTCTAAAACTAGTGACCATTAAAAAACAATCGTTGCAAAAATTGTTAAAAGATAATGAAAATTAGCAAAAAAGAAGTAATCTTTTAAATGGTCTTTCTTTAAAATAAAAATAAAAATATATTTAAAAGTTTAAAATATATTTTTAAAAATTTAAAATATATTTAAAAGTTTAAAATATATAAATTAAAAAATTTAAAATATATTTAAAAGTTTAAAATATATTTAAAAATCATTAAAATAATAAGGGTTCCACTAAATGTGAGCACTCCCCCTTAAAAGGAGGAGTACATCACATAAAGTGAGCACCCTTATAAAAGGCCACCGAAAAATTAAAATAATAAAATTTTGATATTAGAATATTTAGATGCTAAACATTTAAATATTAGAATATTTGAAATTATTAAAAATAATTAAAATTTTTTTATTTTTGTAGCACTTCATAAATGATTTTTATGATTTTTTAATGTTTTTTTAAATGTTTTTTATTTATTTTTCTTAAAGAACAAAACTATTTTTTTGAAAATATATATTTTTTTATAATAGAACTTAAGAATATAAATCTAAAAAACTAAAAGAATATTTTATATTTAGAAAGATGAATGAGATAGAATAAGATATGTAGAGTTAAATTAACCATCATGAGTTAATTCATACTATTTTAGAAAGTTTTATTTTATAAAATAAATAATTTTATTTTTATTTTGGATGATGTCATCATACAGGTTGATGTCATCTTTTAGTTGATTTTTGATAACTTAAAAAGCTAATGATGTCATCCTTAGGAGGCCCATTTTTTATGTAAATTTCCCCTAATGTGGCTAATCCATCTGAATCTCAAGGGTCTTGCAGGAATGTCCTATTGTATCTTGAACTAACGAGTGACCCTTTTCGGTCTATGGAGCTTAACAATGAAGGTATCCTAGCCAATCAAATAGAAACTAAGAAGAAGTAACTCCTCCATCTCCTCTCATCATCTCTCCATCCCACAAATTACTGCCTCAAGTAGGATCTCCATGTGATCTCTCCCCTCAACCCATCCAGCCTCCACCACCAAGCCTCCAAATCACTCACATCATGATAATGGAGCTTCCATCCATGCTCCATCCCCCACCACTATGCCACTGGCAGTGTCTCATCCTATGTCCCAATAATCAAAATGTCTGGTCTAGCCACACTAATGTGCTCCAAGGCCCTTCCCTAGAGCATGGTCACATGAGTGATGCTCAATGCTCATCTCTAACAGACGATGTGCATATCTCGATACAATTGGGCTTGTATGCAGGCCCCCCATGTGAACTCTCCCTCCTTTCGCTCCACAATATTTCTGACAACCTCAATCACCTTGAGGTTGTAGAAATGTCCACTCTTTTTTAGTAACAA
This sequence comes from Sequoia sempervirens, assembly GCA_007258455.2. Classification (NCBI taxonomy): domain Eukaryota; kingdom Viridiplantae; phylum Streptophyta; class Pinopsida; order Cupressales; family Cupressaceae; genus Sequoia; species Sequoia sempervirens. The sequence goes on from VDFB02058242.1 coordinate 552,039,651, forward strand.
AATCCTACTAATCAGGTCATAGAGGTATAATGGTAGAAGTGGAACCTCTAGTCCCAAGCACGCATCGAGATCTAACTCCTTCCCCTAGATGGGAAGCTCAACCGGTCCAAATATAGCCTGTAGGATCCCGTCCACTGCTCGACTACAGGTCCAACTAATCAAGTGCCCTCAGATGGGAAATCATAGAATCCTCAAGACGTCCTCCAGAGTCATTGTCATCTCCCCCATTGGGAGATGGAAGGTGGAGGTCTCAGAGCTCCATCGCTCCATCAAGGCGGTCAATAGTCCTTAGTGTGCTATGATGTTGGGATACCCCAACATATGTAGCAGTTCCACTTGCGCTAGAGATCCGTGATCATGGGCATTCTTCACCCTCACTATCACCTTCAACATTGTTGAGTGCCACTTGTGCACCCTTAGCGTCTCAATGTTCTACATCCATACAGAACATTCTATCAATTTTTCCATGATTTCTTTTCTTTTTATTTCATTTTCAACCCTACACTTGGTCTAGAAAATTCACCTTAGTACAAGGAAAGTTCATCCATTTCCCTTCCCCGCACATTCGCCTATCCAGCTAGTGCACTCGCCCCTATGTCTTCCTTTTTTGGGTTCACCCATTTCACATGCAAACTTGCCCCTTTCTTGTCCTCAAAGGTGAATTCGTATTCGCCCTTGTCCCCAAGGGGTGATTTCACATTCACCCCTGTATCGTTTCCTCCCCGAGTGGCAAATTTTCATTTTCCCTTTTCTCTAAAGGGCCGATACACATCCACCTAATCCCCTTTTGGGTGAATCTATATTTTCCCTTTCCCAAGTTTGGTGATTTCGTAATTGCCTGTCCATTTTTACTCCCACCCCTGAATTGTGTAGGAATTCCCTTTTTGGGGAGAGGCAATTTCACAATCACCCCTCCCTTAGAGTGTCTACCCCTGTGGAGCATGCATCTGCCCCTTTCTTCACTAGCCCCTCTGGATGGGCGAATTTTCCTTCTGGATGGGCGAATCCACCCATCTGTGGAAAATCCATACACTAGCTGCCTAACCCAAAATTAAAAAATGTGCATAAAATTCAAATCCAATTCACAAGCTAGGGATCTGACACCTACCTGGCGGGGTACTATGCGCTCATAGTATAATTGCCACACCTCATCACCTCAGTGGATCAACTCATCATCCACAAATGCCTCGCCACCACTCGACCTGTCAGCCATCCTCATCACTTGCTTTCTCTCTCTTTTTCGTCTAGTCAGCTACCAAGTTTGTAAAGGATAATTAGGTGAATAGTAATTTTTCAAATTTACTATTTATAATTTTCATTTTTGCACCTAATTAGCCTTTTAATTTTTGGGAAATTTTTACCCTTTAATTAACCATTTATTAATTCCTTCACCCCTTTTCTTCTGAGGGCTGCCATTCGCACCCTGTTTGTCTATTTTCCTTTGTTCAAAAGTCATTCTTCATGGTTTTCCGTGCTCTCTCACGTGGTACCCTCCATTTCTCCATATCGAGATGTCACCCTAGGCCCCTTTTTCTTCCCCTTCTACCCTCTCGATGGGGCATACCACACCATATTTCTTCATTATTTTTTTCTATCCACTTCCCTACGATACTTGGGCATCATCTAACATTCTTTTCTTCTATCGAGTCGTCTGTATTTTTTTTTCTTTGAAACACTATTATTCTAATAGTATTTCAAATAGAGGAAAAAAGTAGACACCTGAATTTGACCACTCCCATATGGTCAAATTCACCCTTGTATTCCTCTGTCATGCATCCCTCATTCACATTAATTAAATAATTTATTGTTTGATTAATATTGCCTCGCAACCTAATGTCCCCTAAGGTATTTAATAAATCAATTAAATACCTTACCCCTTTCATCTCTAAATTAAATAAATACCCCAATTTATTTAATTTAGTCACTTTAGCCCAAATGAATTGAACCAATTATTAATTCATCATTTTCTCTCTCCTCATGTCACATCCTCCATAATCCTCTATAATCTAGATTAATTTAATTAATTTGTGATTTAGATGTGCACACCCTTAATCATCATTAGGGCCACATCCTCCATAATCTCCCACTTGCCTCTAATCTATCATTAGTTCATCTAATCATGCATTTGCACAACCTTAATCACCTGATTAACCGAACCTAATCTTCATGCCATTTATGGCATATGTCCTAAGTCAACTCTATTAAATTCTTTCTCCTTCTGGAGAAGGTACCCCCTTCCCCATGTGAATTTTTAATTCACATTTAATCTCCCAAGGCATTTTAAAGAATTTAAAATTATTTCTCCCATCCCTATGAGGATTATTGAGGAATTTTTAATTCCTCACATGTCCTCAAGCACATGTGGACAAGGACCTCCTTTATGAGGAGATCTTGTCCCTTCCCAAGGTGCAACCTAGTACCTCCATGTCACCTCCACATCATCCTCTTCTTTCCATCTCATCCACCACATGTCAAGATGTGAGGGCTTTTGAGTTCTCAACTCACCCTATCCCTTGATCTTTTCCATCATGGATCAATCTTTACCCTTCATTCCTTTAGAGGCACTTCCCCTAAAAATGGTGGTAATGCCCTCATTTTCATCATCAATCAATCCATTCTAGCATTCAAGAACTTAGCAATTTTCAAGCATCCAAGCATCCACCATTGTTGTAGCCATCCTAAAGCTTTCATCTTGCATCCATTCAACTACCAACATCCACCATTGAATGCATCTTCACTTTAGCTTCATTTTGCACTAGGGTTCATGCCATTTTTCCAAAGAGGGAGCACCCATATCAAACCATCAAAGGGACAACCAAGACCATCAATCTAAGCAAGGTAAAAAGTTTCATTTTTTTTGTATTTTGTTTAGATTCAACTAGGCCTAATCCGTTTGTTTTTTTGTTTTCCTTTTTTGCATTAGTTTATTTTTTGCATCTTAGAGTAGGGATTCACACTTGCACACACTTCCTTTACGAGTGATTTAAACAATTTAAAAATTATTAATTGGATCACTATTGTTGGGCCATGAGATTAGTTATTTTATAAATATATCTTCTTCTCCCTTCACCTCACAATCAGGAGTGTGAAATGTTATAATAATTGGTTAAGGAGATGCAAGAGATGATGGAGAAATCATAAATGCTACCTACATGGTAGCTTGAGAAGATAGAATATTAGTAGGAAATGATTTTTTATTTGACACAAGGATTTCTTAGCTCTTTTGATGTTTGAGTAGTGGGTTGTGAATTGATCACCTCCTTCACCTTGTTATTAATACTTAAAAAAAATTAAACAAGTGCTTGCTATTGTGTCCCCTCAAAAGCTAGACTCTCCATTATTTTAGTTAGTCATCATATCAACTGTGTGGTCCAACCATTTCCATTTTTTAAGAAGCATCCTTAAAAGTATTAATATTTGCTTGGTATGATGTATAACAAGAATACAATACCTAGTTCTATGCTTAGAGTATTAAGTCTTGTAGTAAGTGTTGGAAAAGTTTAAGTAAATGACTCTTTGTGTGAAGTATTTCTCACCAATTTGCATGTCAAAAATATCTCTAAGATCGTTAAGCAATTCAATCTTAACATAACCAATTTTAAGGATAATTGGACAATATCTTTTTTGCTCAATATGAGGTAAGTGATCTATAAACATGATAATATGACTAGGAAACCTCGTAGAAGTAAGAGAAGGCTAATACATTCTATCAAGACTAGTACTTTGAGGAACACTCCTTGGAGGAAAAATGTCTTAATTATAAGAGGAGACGACCAATATAGAAAATTATGAATATACTAGGTACCATATGTATTTTATAAATTTCACCTTAAAATAGAAAAAAGAAGAAAAAAATTGTTGAATATTTTCTAGGCAGACCCGTCAAGGGGCCTAGGTGGAATTGGCCCAATATTTTAGCATGTTTTTAAGGGTATTCTCCAAAACTAATAACCTACTATAATAACCAACTAAAGAAAAAAATTCAAACTACTTATATGTATTAACAAAATTATGTGTATTAATACAAAATATGGTATAGAGGATTTAATTATGTATTACTTTTGTAAAGGACTTTTAAGGTTGATTTTGTAGTACAATTATCCTATATGTCTAATCCTACATTCTTAGCAACAACTAATAGGCCACTAATAATGGAATCCATTTAAATAAAAATAAAATATCTAAAGGTGATAAAATAATTTAAAAACCCCAATAAATGTGGAGAAATCTTATTTCTCAAAATAATATGAAATTGAATAACAATGAAAAGAGACTCACACATACAAAAAGAAATCAAACTAAAACAAAATGAAATCCTAATTAGTCCCATCTCCTCTTTCTATCTCTAAAAAAATTTAAAAATTTTAACAATAAAAAATATCCTTGTACTTATTCTTAGTTATGCTACAATATAAATTATCACTTAAAATATAGTGTTGCATGTATATATTTTCTTAGTATTTTCTTTCAAGGTCTGATAAATATTTCAACTTTTAGTCTATTTAAAATTAGTAAAGAGGTCAGTTGAATATTTCAACTTTTAGTCTATCTAAAATTAGCAAATAATTGATTAAAATAAACCCTTAAAGTGGTCAATTCAATCTTAATTAAGGATGAATTTAATGGAACTAATGGATTAAAGGAAGGTCTAAATTTATCTTTTCATTTCTTTGTCACTATTTTTAGAATAATTCATATTTATAAATTTAAAAATAAAATAAAATAATTATAATTATATTTGGAAGAACTAATTTCTATTAGTTATTGAACTCACACATCTTAACTATAAGAAGTGATATAGTATTTTATCTAAGAAATTGGTATAAGATAATTAATATGGTGGTGAGTTCTTGAAATTGTTACTTATTTTTGCATTTTCTTTGACCAGTGTTTGTGAATATCAATGAAATTTTCTTTTGGTCAATATTTTAATCAACCAATATATTTTTATTTTTTAGACTTGTACAACTTTTATTTTAATTCAAATAAGTTAGTGTTTCATGTTTATACAATTTACTAGAATTTATAATCCTTAATCAAGATATTAAACTTTTGACATGTACCTTATAGCTAACAAAGATCTCTTAGATCTTATAATTTTCATTCCCCTACAACTACCAAATAATAGTTAATTTTGGGGGCTCTATTTTCTACACCCATATTTAAAATTTTTGAACAATAGTTCAATTTTTTAGGATAATTTATTGTTGGTGGTTGAATCTTTATAGGGGTGAGATAAACAAAAATAAAAGTGACAAGAGATTAATTTAGAAGAGATGTGGAAGAAAATTGTAGTGATAGAGGTGTGGAGAAGAATACAATAAGGAAGAAGAAGTGGTGTACTAGAAACATCTATAGTAACATACAAAATAGCTTTGGATGAGAGCATACATAGTGAGAACAATATTTGTAATCAGTTTGTAACCTCTTTTTATAAAAGTTATTTTTTTGGGATTGTTAGCAAGTTAGAGATGGGGTTAGAAGCTATTGCAAAAGGTTTATGGTACCAAGAAAAGACATTATATATCTTTAGGAGTCATGTCCCTTCAATGGAATGTATGTATATATGCAATATATATCATATGTGAAAGAGATAGGATGGTAGAAAGAGATAAGATAGATAGATATATATACTATTGTGAAGCAAAGACTAATACCTACTATTGTATGAGATTTTGATATAATATAAAGGAGTTATAAGGGATATATATGTGTCCAATGAGTGTATGAATGTTTCTTTTGATGTTGATATGATATATATGTTAAAGTATTCCTTCTAGAATCTTATCGTAAATGCTTGTTTCTCTTACTGTATCCTCTGGGGTATAAATTGACTATATAAGAGGTATTGGGGTATAGATCTCTAGAATGTACTTTCCCATTTCTTTTGCTAACATTGGTTTTTTTTTTTACACCTTGGAGAGAACTGTAAAGAAATTAGAAGCATAAGAAGGGAAGGAAAGTTGGCATAAAATTAAATTACGTCAAATCCTCAAGGCCACATCTATGAGAGGGGGGTGGGAAATTAGAGGATGACAAATTGGAAAGGGGGAGAACCTGAAAGGGTCCCTAAAAAGATGATTTTTTTATATTTTAAAAGAATCCAAGGATATATAGACTAATGAAGATTCCAGAATAAAATAGCATGAGAAAATGAGAAAGAGAAGAGAAACCAAGGAAGTAAAAAGAAAATGGATAGGGATGCTAGAGAGAGAAGAGAAAAAAAAATAGGAATGAGAGGAAAGATGCCACAAAAGAGAAAAATAAATAGGAAAGAGATAGAAAGAGCGAGCTAACAAAATGGAAGAAGATATTTTAAAGAAGAAAGGGAAGCACACTAAGAAGGGTGTCATTGAGCATGCCAATGTGGGTGCAACCAATAATATGAAAGAGAGAAGAAATGAAACAAAATCCAAGAATTTTGGAGAGGAGAAGAATGAAGAAGTCGTGAAAACTAATCCTAATCTTGAGAATTTGTTAATTAAGCATGAACCAATATTGATCACTAATGAAGATACACATGTGAAAATGAAAAGTTATGAGGAACAAACATCACCCCCAGACCAAGAGTCACCCCTTATGCTAGATATAACACATAAATACAAACAAAGGAAAAATTGAAGGTAGGAAACTAGAATTGTAGACAACTTACATAGTGAATTAGGATATTTTAAAAAATAATAATCAAACTATTGAGTGGAGAATTAAAAAGAACATAGTGATCATGGAAAGTAGAAAGTGGCATCAAAACTAGTTCCATATTTAGTAGTGAAAGAAGCAATACTAAAAGTATGGAAGAGAACTCCTCAAAGGAAGACAAAATGAGCATAATGAGGAAGATGTCTATCTTTGAAAAGGATACCAATAATGTCACATAACATATTTTCTGATTGGAAATAATTTGGCAAAGCCAACATGAACATTGTGAAAGCACTAAACTATTTGACTTGATTGGTTCTCTAAGAGATGAACCATTGAACTGGTACCAAAAATAATACCCACAAAACAATAAGGCTTGGGAAAAGGTGAAGCAAGAATTTTTAGAGAATTTTGACAGTCTAAAACTCTATACAGAAAGAGTAAGAAAACTAAGGGAACTATCACAATGGAAAGATGAATCTATCTTAGAATTTTATAGGAGGTTCAAAGAAGTAACCTAGAGGTTAGAAGAACCACTGAATGATAAATAGAAGAGAGAGTGGTTCCTCTCTACAATAACCTTGAAACTCAAGATAGCTCTAGATGGCATATATGTAACGCCCCGTCGCACAAACCCCAAAGGAACAACTAAAAATGCAACAATTTTTTTTTTTAAAACATAAGGAATGCACTTTAAGTATTCCAACATAACTAATGTTTCAAGTTGCACATCAAAGTTCCTTGGGGTACATGAGGACATTACCTAAACTATCCCATAACAAAGTTAACAGATGAACATTAAATTACCAATTACGTATCCATTCATTCACATATCATCATTTAAAAAAATTCATTAACGATAACCAAATGATAAGAATAATCCAAATAAAACCATACATGCAAATTACAATGAATTAATCATGAAGATATTAAGTACATATTTCCACAGGTACAACATAACATCAATAGTATTTACAAATGGTAGTTCAAGAATGGATTACATGGTATGTTAATACATTACATTAGTTTGATAGTACATATCAATGATCACATATACAAAATTACATCATAAGTCTTCCCAATGCACATGGGAGTGATACATCAATATATAAAATACATCTGGAGTACAAATATACATCTGGTAATAATAAATCTTGGATCAAATTGCCTCAGCAAAACTCTGCACATAATAGTACAACTACATCGAAGGGGACCCAACGGGGTGCGTGGCATGTTCCACCCAACCACCCTTGTGATGGGAGTAAACAAGGAAGGATCCCTGACCAAGCACATCCAAACAGTAAGACAAGACTAAACTCCATATACGAAAAGTAAGAGAACACAAAGAAATATCTCATAATGACGATAAATTTCCAAAACATAACAATAGACCACTTCCAAAGGAATTCAATAAAAAAAACTCAAAAGTGAATGCTAGAGGAGAGTGTCATCGCATGTCCTTACATGGATTATCCAAACAACCTATCACAAGGTGTCACATCCATCTATGGTTATCCTGACAACCTATCTCAAGGCGCCGCTCCATAAGGTTTCTCATACGGAATCGTTAACCTCTTGTGAGGACAAGGCAACAATCATGCCAACCACAGCCTTCTCAGCCCACCTTTAGTCTATGATAGCACTAATAGGCAGATGAAACATCCATAATTATCTTATTAATGTGTAACTACCCATCCCCTAGTTAATTACATAGGTTATCACTTATTACTCTAACTCTAATGTGGGTTACCCTAACAACCCCTTTGTGCATCGGCCCCCATGTAGAGACACTCTCCCTAGAACCCAAAACATAAAATCCAACGCCAAGGAGTTGTACCACAAGAACACTAAAACAACAAATGGAACATCTGCGAGGCAAAACCATCTCGCCAAAATCACATGAAACAACATCCATAAAATGGTACAACCCATGTGTAAACTCAAATCACAACCACAACCAAAACATAGGGCCAAATATCAATTACAAGATCAAATATAACCATCCATTTCCCCACCTCTAGAAGTCCCTAACCAACAACTTAAGCTCCTATAGAAGGATAAACTAACACAAGGGCTTTCCCACATGACATAAAACCAATAAAGAGAAAACCACCATTGACTCAACGAATAATTTCAAGAGTAAACAATCACACAAAACAACACTATATAACATATTTTGTCACAAAATAATTTCACCAAGAAAATAAATAAATTAGTTTACTCAAGAATATTCAACTTAATTTAATTCACACAATTTATTTCTAATTTCCTCGATTACATTACAAAATTGTAAATTTTATTTAATTATTTCATAATCTCAGCATATCTAATCATCATCTATAAATATATATATATACATGTATATACATGTATATATATACATGTATAAATATATATATATATATTTACATTATATGTATATATATATACATGTATATATATAATAAAACATATATTAAATTCCTGCATACAAATTATATTATAAATTTAATGAAATAACTTACTGTAAAATAACAGTAGTATATATATATAAATATATATACATATATTAATATTAGTATTAACATTAATATATATATATATATTTATATAATCGAAATCTAAAATAGAAATCACATTAAATAAAATTGAATTTAAAACATTTTAAAACAAACACTACACAGACAGTGTACTACGTACCTCCCTAAGGGAGGCCGCAACACACATGGTTGCGCCCAGCAGCTTGTGTCTGCTGTGCGCGGTACCACCAAGGGTCGGGGGTGGTATGGTGGTAGCCGACTTGATTGGTTCTCTAAGAGATGAACCATTGAACTGGTACCAAAATAATACCCACAAAACAATAAGGCTTGGGAAAAGGTGAAGCAAGCATTTGACGAATTTTGAATTTTACAGACAGAACTCTAAACTCTACAGACAAAAAGAGTAAGAAAGATAAGGGAACTATCACAATGGAAAGATGAATCTATCTTAGAATTTTATAGGAGGTTCAAAGAAGTAACCTAGAGGTTAGAAGAACCACTGAATGATAAATAAAAGAGAGAGTGGTTCCTCTCTACAATAACCTTGAAACTCAAGATAGCTCTAGATGGAATATACTTTGCCTCATATTCAAAATTAGTCACACTAACCTACTGGATAGAAGGTCGGTCATGATTGATAATGGAGAAAGAAAAATAAAATAAGAAGATGAAATAATTAGAACAAGAAATGGATCAATTGTGACTAAGACAAGAAATCATGAAACATGAGATAGGGCCACAAAGGCCTAATATATGGTGCTCATATTACAGCAGAGAGGATCATATGCAAAATGAATATCCTAAAGAAGTTGTAAAAAAGAAGGTGAATGTATTAAGAGTAGATCTCCACACAATTAATAAATAAAACTCTCTATATTGCAGCACTTGTGGGAAATGGATTGATCACACAACCCTAGAGTGCCCATCCCAATTATTCTAAGTAAAAGAAAACCAAATTGTCAATACAACAATAGCATATGTCCAAGGACTGGAAAAAAGACCAATGTATGTATAGGATTATAGGTATAGAGCACTAACATGGAAAAAAACCAACAAAATGTCAATGTTGTTTAAAGTCCAGAACTGTACAACAATAACGACCTATTTCAAGGAGGAAGAGGAAGGAGAGAAAATGCCACTTACTTCAATTGTGGAAAACTAGTACATTTTTGCATTGAATGTTGGGGGTGAAAGGAGAACATAGTGTGGATTCCACGGTCAAGAGGAATATGATTCTTTTGATTGTGAAAAGGAATGACAACACTATAAAACTACACAACCACAAGGACCAAATGATAAACAACAAGACTCAAATGCAATTAGGGGGAAAAGGATCCTCTACAAAGTACCTAAGAACCCTGTGAAAGACAAAAAGTTCCACAAGGTTGAAAAGGATGAGGGACACACCACAAAGGAGAGTAGTACCGAAGAAAAATATTGCACAGAGTCTAGACCTAAGAAAAAGGGTAAGGTAGTAGCAATGACTAGATAAGGTACTAATACTAGAAGGACAAATGTGGTAACTATGAAGGAAGAAAGCTCTGAGGGGGAAGAAGGATTCTACCCTACTAAAGAGCAACATGATCAAATATTAGAATAATATAAAAGAATCATTAAGAAAGAGAAAGAAAGGGAGAAAGAGCATAATAAATACTTTTCAGAATAGGAAGTAAAGGCACTCAAACAATTAGCACAATTGGCGGGACAACATGACTTATGAAATTCAAAAAGTTTAGTAAGTACTGGAGTAAAAAAGAACATTTTGTAAGTCAAAACAATGGAAAAACACTGGAAGACCATACCCATAATGATTGATCTCTGCATTCATCATAATAAAATTCCTAATGTGATGGTTGATTTAGGATCAAATGTAAACTTACTTCCAAAGAGAATTTGGGAGTATCTAGGAAAAATGACACTAGATCCCAATCCATATAATATTAGCTTGGCATATGGTACTGAGATGAAGACCTTAGGTACTTGGAGGAATGTAGAAGTCAATGTGAAAGGGATAAAACAAATGGTAAACTTTAAAGTTGTTACAATGAAAGAAACCTTTGATTCCTTTGATGCATTGTTGGGATTGAGATGGTTTGTAGACTCTTGGGGATTAATAAATTCCAAAAAGGAAGAGATCTCATTTTTGGATGACAAAAGAGTTGTTCACATCCCCATGGGTAGAAAGCAAGATTATTCCTATGTAGAGGAAGTCAATGTGGATGATTATGAGGATAATGATAGAGCTATAAACACCATAACTGCATTACCTACAATTGAAAACATGGAGGAGCCTAATTCAAAAGGAGAGATTAAGATAAATTACATTGATGGAAGTACTGACAGTGAGATCATTCTAGAGGCCTGGATGTAGGATGAACAAGAGGTGTATTCTCATAGAATTTTTGGTTCTCAGAGAGTATTCATGATAAGAAAAACACCTGACATAAGAAGACAATGTGCCACATGACATATGTGGTACCATAAAAAGTGATAAGGAGTATAACAATGAAGGTTATCAACAATTATGTCATATTACAAAGGGAATCTCATATTAAGTTACCTAAATACTCTAGAGTAGGATATTTTCTACATTATATATCACAAATAGAGAGAATTTTCTCCAATGAAGCACATAGGCTAGAGATTTTACCACATACTCTTACTTGCACTACCACATTTTGGTACAATATGTATAAACAAACTATCAAAAAGTGGGAAGCTTTTAAAACCTTGATCAAAGCAATAATCTATCGAAGGTAGGAGAATATGAAGATATACTCACATACAAAGGAGATATCTTGTTGCAACATTATCTAGATATGTGTATACATTATTAGGAGTAAAATTATGAGTATGACAATAGACTATATATCTAGCTATTCTACTAGACACTAAATCTTGAAGCTAAAACTTAGTGCATTGATCAGGAGAGACATGGAAAAACTAAAACATCGGATGAAGTGACTACAAATTTCCTCCATACCTTTTTCTTCTATAATGAAAACCCCTAGATACATAAAGAATTAACCATATGAAGGAAATCATATTTAAACTAGAAGACGATCTAAGGCTAGCATTATCGTAAACCTCCTCTATGCCACTAAAAGAAGACATGTGGAAGTATATTAAATGGTTGGATTGGGAGTTAACAAAAGTAGAAATATATTATTATGTGACAAAAAATTATGAAGAAGAAGATACTCCACAAATACAAATAGAGCAAGAAGAAAGGGAAATAGAAGAAACCACAAAACCTAAAAAAAAGTACTATAATTATCCTCTCAAACTAAAAGAGGAAAAAAATTTGGTAGAAGGGGATCCAATAAGAGAAAGGATAGGAGATTATTGGGATGAAAAGGTAGTAGCACAAAGAATAGAAGGCTTATCAGAATTCTAAGATCTATTTCCTAAAAAAATTGTAGAAATGAAAGGAATTAAGGAGAAAGTAGGAATGATGAAAATTCAACTTAAAGAAGGTGCTAAATCGGTCCAAAAAAGGCCTTATAGACTTAATCTAAATATGAAGAGGAAAGTAAAAAAAGAGATAGACAAGATGTTAGTTGTTGGAATTATCAAATAGGTAGAAGATGATGACTGGATAAGTTCCATGGTAGTACAAAACAAGAAAACAAGAGAGATAAGAGTATGTGTAGAGTTTCAAGAATTACATAAAGCATGTTTGCATGATCTATTTCCAACTCGCTTCATAAAATAAATATTGGAATCAATATCTGGAAGAGAGATATATTCATTTACTAATGGCTTCTCTAGATACCATCAAGTTAAGATCAAGGAGGAGGATCAACCTAAGACTAATTTTGATACTGAATGGGGTTATTATATGTATATAGTAATGCCCTTTGGATTAAATAATTTCTCTATGATATTTAGAAGAATAATGATCAACAGTTTTAAGGATTTTGTACATGATTTTCTAGAAGTTTACTTGGATGACTAGACTATCTATGAGCTAGTGAAAGATCATGTACAAGTCCTTTTGATGATGTTAAATAGGTGTATAAGTATGTAGATATCCCTAAATTTTAAGAAATGCACCTTTGTAGTACCCTTTGGGACTCTTCTAGGTCACATTATATGTGAAGAAGGGTTAATGGTGGACCCTGTGAAATTTGGACCTTGATCCTAAAATTACCGCCACCAAAGAATGCACTGGAAGTTAAAACATTTTTAAGGTATACAAGATATCATAGGAATTTCATAAAATGTTATACTAGTTTTACCACCCCATTAAAGGATATCTTGGAGAAGAAAACTAGTAAGACTATTGAATGCAATGAGGAATCAAAAAAATTCTTTGACAACCTGAAGCAAAAAACTGTAGAGGCACCAATTCTAATATTTTAGGATTGGAATAATCCTTTTCATGTTCATGTAGATTCTTTCAGTATAGCTATAAGGGTAATATTCACTCAACCCAAAGGAAATAAGGACCATCCCATAGCTTTTTCTAGTGGGAAATTATTTTCCGCATTAAAGAATTATACCACTACATAAAGGGAAGCACTAGCCATGGTATATGCATTACAGAAATACAAACACTACTTGCTCTCCACACCATTCACTTTCTTTATTGATCATGAACCTCTCAATTACCTACTTAAAAAACCACTAACTCATGGTTGCATATGTAGATGGTTATTTTTATTCCAAGAGTTTGATTTTAAAATTATGGTAAAGCTCGAGAAGAATAATCAAGGACTAGATTATTTGTCACTGAAACAAAGGAAAAGTGATGTGTTTTTGGGTTTTTATCAAGATGAATTAACAAGATGATAAACCACACTTTTCACTAGTCATTTCATTCAATTATGCATAAATGAATATCAAAAAATAAACCTAACTGATATAACAGTAAAAAGATAGGTTTTAAAATGGTAAAATGATGTGTGCTTGTTGCAAAAAGTGTTTTTTTGGGCCTCATTAAGGACTCATTCGCCCAGTGGCAAATGGGTCCTTGCTAGGGTTCTAGAAAATCAATTTTGGGGTTTTCTTCTTCAATGTACGACTCCCAAATCCTAGGTGTTTAGCCCTTGAAAGTTGGAAATAAATTATATATAAGAATTTCCATGATTTTTCAAGAAAGATGACAATTTTTACAACTTTGCAACTTTGACAACTTTTAGCAATTTTTGCTCTCCACTTGATCTTCAACCTAAAACCTACAATCACACATTAAAGGAGAATAAATTTTTTTCTTTGTTAGAGAATAGGGGTGATGAAGAGGGAAAATCCATCACTCAAATATTTAACCTCTTCAAAAAAAAAATGCTCACAAGAAGAAAAAAAACATGTGAACCCAAATGGTATGAAATTCAAATTATTTAAATTGCTACAAATATGCACAAAAAATTATTGACAAGCCACATTTTGGAAATTATTTTTAATATGCAAAACTCTTTATTTATCCTAAAATTTTTTACAATAGAAGCTCCCACATTCATATACAACAATACATAATCACTATATTTTTTCTACCAACAATACCATACTAATTTTTGAGCCAAAATCTCAAAAAGACCATTTCTGAACACTGGTTCAAACTCTCCCTCAACTCATTTATGCATTTTCCTTTCTTCTATAACTGGGCATTTTAATTTTTCATTTTTGGAGCTACCAATTAAGAAATGAAATCACTCCAATATATTTTTAAAACCCCCTGCAAACCACTACCTCTATTTAGAAAAAATATGCATGCATGAATGTAACTCCTTGCTACGTGAACCTCTATTGTAACATGTCTGGTGCCCAATTAATTTTTCAGCTGCACATGGACAATAAAACTATCTTCCAATCTATTATTTAATATTCAAAATTTTAACTTTCCCAACTTGGGCATTGGGTTTTCTTTTAATTTACATATTTTGGCAATTTAAGCACATTAAATGTGTAACCAACAATTCACCAGAATAACATAATTTGAGCTAGATAATAAAATAATGGTTACAATATTTTAGCTCCAATTTTCACCCAAATTTAATATTTAAACATTAATCTACCCAACTAATTTAATAAATATTTTTTTTTATGCCGAGAGTGTCCCTAAATCAAGTGTTGAAAGGCTACCTATAAAAAGAAACCACATAGAAAAAAGAAAAATTAAAATAAAATATTTTTGGGGATCCAAGATTGCTTGGTACCCTCAGATGCTCTTGCATCAAAAACCTAGGGTAAGAAGAAATGTTTCATGAGTTGGAACTCATGAACATTTGAAGATTTTATATTTGTCCTCCAACCATCTTTCTTCCTTATCAACATGTTTCTTCTTCTTCACTGTGCTCTAAATTTTTCTCTCTTCCTTCATATTTTCTCTCTTTCTTCCTCTCATGAAATTAATCTCTCTATAACTCAAATCCCTCCATGATTCATATTCTAACTTTGTCTCATCATCTTCATCATTTGGATGTAGTTCAACATTTAACTTGTTATTGTTACACCTTACCAATTTTTCTACTTCACATTCTTTCACAATTTCATTCAAACAAAAATCAACATCATCACCATATTTAAAAAATGTAGAAAAATACCACATTACCTATGTTTCTTCCCCCTTTCTATTGCTGCAATATATTCTTCAGTTTTCTCATCTTCAATCATTACACAAAATCGAATTCATCAAAAGAATTACAAAATTTAGATTTTACCTCATCATCCACTATTGCAACCTCCTCTTCTATGCATTCAACCTTTTTATCTTCCACTTTAATTCCTTCAAGGAAGAATATATTATTTGCAACCTCTTTCTTTTTATCATCTTCTATAATTTCTTCTTGAAATAATTTTTCTAATTTCTTATCTCCTCTTTCAACAGGAGACTATCTTCTTCTTCATCATTCCCTTTGTCAAATCTAGGACTATCAAAATCCATTCTCTAAATTGCTACAACATCATCCAAAAATTCATCTACCTCTTTTGCATGTAAATTTTCAATAACATAATTAAATGATACCTCTTTTTCTACTATGGTATCCTTCTTCTTTTCACCATTTTCCTTATCCTTGCTAAATCCTATAAACAAAACATTTTCAGATAAAACAAAATCTTTAAAATTACCATTAAATTTATGATCTATAGTGACCATTTCCTCTTCTTTATTTCTCCATCCTTCCCTTATGCTTCTTTTATTTTCATTGTCCTCTTTCAAGAGAACATTCTTATTCCCATATCTCTCTTCCCACATTCGCATTTCCTCTTTAAACTTCTTTTCTTATATATTCACTTCAACTTGGAGCTTTTCAAACTCTTCATTTTGCTTCTCATTTTCCACTTCTTCCCACTAATGTTCCCAAAACAAAATTCTTGCAGGCTTCCTCATGACCTATCCCATCCTCTCTGGTATAGACTGCCTCACATTCGGCGATTTGTCTACATGTAAATCGCAACACACCACCACAGGTCCTGGTGCAAACTGCTTCACATTGGTGTTTATACCTACACACTCAAGAACTACTACTCTGATACCACTGATGAAGAGGAAAAAAATGCCACTCAAATATTTAACCTCTTCAAACAAAAAACATACAAGAAAAAAAACATGTGAACCCAAATGGTATGAAATTCAAATGATTTAAACTACTACAAATATGCACAAAAATTTCTTGACAAGCCACATTTTGAACATTATTTTGAATATGCAAAACTCTTTTATTCATCCTAAAAAAATTTACAATAGAAGCTCCCACATTCATCTACAACAATACATAATCACTATATTTTTTCTACCAACAATACCATACTAATTTTTGAGCAGAAATCTCAAAAAAAAAAATTTGAACACTGGTTCAAACTCTTCCTTAACTCATTTTTGCATTTTACTTTCTTCTATAACTAGGCATTTCAATTTCTCATTTCTGGAGCTGCCAACTAAAAAATGAAATCACTCCAATTATATTTTCAAAACCTCTTGCAAACCACTACCTCTATTTAGGAAAAAGATGCATGCATGAATGTAACTCCTTTCTGCATGTAACCTCTGTTGTAACATGTCTGGTGCCCAATTAATTTTTTAGTTGCACATGGGAATTAAAATTATCTTTCAATCTATTATTTAATATTCCAAATTTTAACTCTCCCAACTTGGGAATTGGGTTTTCTTTTAATTTACATATTTTGGCAATTTAAGCACATTAAATGTGCACCAAAAATTCACCCAAATAATAGACTATGAGCCAAATAATAAAATTATGGTTACAATATTTTCACTCCAATTTTCACCTAAATTTTATATTTAAACATTAATTTAACCAACCAATTTAATAAATATGATGAGGGCACAGCCTGAGACATAGAAAATAACCCACAAACAAGAGAATAATTTTATCATTCAGAAAATGGAGCTTCTTACATGCAGAGGATGTCAAATCCCCAAGTTCTACAACACATGCAAGTTACAGAAAACTACATAATAACCCTTTCCAATATGCGACTTGTCTAAGCTACCCAAAAATTGAAACCCACCCATAAATAAAACCTCATTAGTTTGGAGCCAAAAATATTTAAAATTTGAGTTTAGGCGGTTTGCTTTTAAAAATTTACAACATAAGTTCAAATTTTAAAACTTGCATTTACCATGTATTTCTTCTAGAAAATTAAACCAACTTCCAAAGGCCATAACTTTTTGACGGGACTCCAATTTAAGCTTGTGAACCATGAAAAGTCAAACAATAACTCTCAAAAATTAGAACAACCGATTCACAAGTTTGAGAACCATTTGAGAACTCTAAGTGCCTCAAATCTAACTCGGAAGATTTTTCGAGGTGCAAATCTGGGAAACTAAAACTGCAATATCTTTCAACTCAGGAATAGAAAATAAAAATCGTAAATTGGGAATTTCATTATGACAAAAAGGGTATCCAAAAATGTAAAAACATCAAAAAAATGATAAACTTGAAATATAACTATTTTTGGGTGTTGCAAGATTGCCCTTACCTTTGGATACTCTGCATGAGACACTAAGGTAATTTGAAAGCCAGCCCTTCCGTCTCGGATGGTGGAGAAAGCAAAATGGTCAACCTCTACCTTAGGTAGCAGGATGAATCTTCAACATGCCTTCCTTTCCATTTCACCGGATATTCTTCATACTGCCTGTTCCTGGTACTCCTTCCCACACGACTATCCAGGATTTCTTCAATCTCCTCCTTTTCTGAAGTAGGTGCTGGAATCCCACACTGTTCCATCGTTGGTACTTTCTTTGCACCACCTTCATGATACTCTGTCAAATCAGAAATGTTGAACACAGGGGAAATGTTAGAATCCATCGCGCTCTACCTCATATGCATTCCCTGAATTATGCCTCTTCAAAATTTTACAGGGACCGAACTTCTTCATCTTCGATTTGTTATATGTTCCCACTGGAAACCTTTCTTTCCTCAAGTGGACTATCACTTCATCACCAATCTGAAACTTCTTATACCTCCTCTTCTGATCTGCCTTAGCCTTATACTGCATATTCATCTTGTTAATATGTTCTCTTACCTTCTCATGTATATCATTGATGTGTTCTGCAAAATCTTCGGCTTCAGCACTTATTTTCTTCTTTTGGTCCATCTTCCTCAATTAAGGTTGTTAGGGGCTACTTCCATACACAATAAGGACAAAAGATAATAATTACTGAACAATTTTTTTAATTTTTTTTTTAAAGTAAACATAACATACATGTAATACACATTAAGTCATAACATGAATTTCATTTAAGCAGATTCACTAACACATACATCCCTTGGGGTACACGAGGAGTCATTACGAGACTTAAATCCACACCATGACAATAAAGAATAAAAGCCAAAGATATAATCCATAACAAAATAAACATTAACAAATATAACACATACATTATAATCATTGATAAGCAACCATTTGAGTAAGTACAACATATAAATAATTAACTAAACACAATGAATAACAACTGCCACGACCAATATCCACACCGAGTTAACATTACATTACAGTACAATGTTCTAGAGATACAATGATACAAAAGTGTTTCCAACCATGAACGGAAACCATACATAAGATAATATGATACAAATGAAAAGATGAATACAAAGTATCACAACTGGCTCCAAGACAAATACAACTCTGGAGTCGCTGCAACCGCACCAATCCGCACCTCTCGATCCTCGACTGGGGACCCAATGGGGTGCTTAGCACGTTCCACCCGACCATGTGAGTCCGAAGACCCACCCCTCGTGCTAGGAGATAACAAGAAAGAGACCTCAACCAAGAACATTCAAACGGGGAACCACAAGACTCAACATCATACAAAAGTATCATAAAATTCAAGGATTACAAAGACATGATCAACAACATCCAAGAGTTAACATAATAACTTAAAGCCATAAATCTCATCACATAAATCAGAGCAATGACCAGTAAACAAGTAACCAAAGGATGATCAAGAAACACTTCCAAATCAAACTGAATTAAGAAACATAATACAATTCCAAATTGCAATTAAACATCATATCACAGTACCATAAAAATACAAGATCGTAAATCAGATATAAATGAGATCATGCAAGACCACAAAGTACACCAAAGATGTATCAAGGCAATAATCACAAATAAATATAAATCCATATATCAACAATCTAAACCAACTCCCACAACCTACTTCCAGAGGAACACAATAAAGTAAAACACATGGGCAACTAGGGGAGAGTGTCATCGCATAGTCCTACATGGGTTATCCTATGCTCTTCCTCCCAACTGGAGGCACCGGCCCCCATCTATGGCTATCCATTGCCCTTCCTCCCAACTGGAGTCGTCGGTCCATAGGGTGACTCATGCGGAGCCGTAGACCTCTCGTGAAGACGAGGTCATGACCTTTCCAACCACGGCCTTCTCAGCCTTCCATTAGTCTGTGAAAGCACTAATGAAGACGAGGCATCCATTTTTAAATATTATAATGAAATTACTACCCAACCCTCCTAAGTTAATTATTAGGTTTTCACTTGATTACCAACTCACTCGTGGGTTATCCTGTGCCCTTCCCCTTACACGGGGTGCCGGTCCCCATGAGGAGCCACTCTCCCTAGAGACCCAACAAAACCAAGAAACCAAGGGTTGTACAACATAGCAAGAATATTAGATCACAACTGAGAAGCATGCGAGGCATTATCCATCTTGCTAAAAATACATAATTCAAAGTCTCAACAATTCCCGTACAACCCTTTCGAAATCATGAAACCAAAACACTTGCCACATCAAGGGCACATAAAGAGAGAGAACATCAAATGTCAATCATCTCAAGCCTCTAGAAGCCAAAAGAATGAAAACCCACAAACAAGGGTAACGTGAAGCAACATGAGTATTTCTCCAATAATTCCAACACAAGGATAAAATTTCATCAAATATGAGAGTAAATCAGAAAAGCCCTAAAAAAAGGAAAGTTCATCAAGACCCATCCACAAATCAACAATGGTGTCACATCAAATAGGAAAACGCAAAATAAAATCAACCTTTAATTCAACGGAATCACTTAATAAAACCAAAAGCCACCAACTAGGTATTCCACGGGAGACCTCAATTTTCTCCTCACAAGAACCCCCTTGTAATGGTACGCAAATCACCTTCATAAAATCAACATAGAAATGACAACAATAATTGCAAGGCTACCAGAACTATTTTCAATTCAAATATAATGAGTGAATACATTAAAATAAGATCAACAACCCCATCCAGACTACATAAACAACTTTGATACAAAATAAATCAGAAATCCAAGAAGATCAACTTCCCACAACTCATCAACAAAATACAAGTTCCCAATTACATTGCAACACAAATTAAATGACAAAGGATTCCTTGAATCAAAACTATCCTCCAAAGGCATTCACACCAACATGGAACCATCCAAAAACAATCCTTCAACAACAGAGGTAAAAGCATTCAACCAGGCATCCAAGGCACCAAATTTAAGAACACCTTAAATACTCAACCACTCACAACTCCACAAAAACACTTACATAATAACCAACAACCAAAAATTCAATCGAGAACAAAATTTATTAACCAATCAATTAACGACCAGAGCTAAATAACTTTACAACTTTTCCATCTAAATTACACAATCAACTAAAACAATTCATGATAACCATCACAAGTATTCTAAAAGACTTATCCATAAAGAGAACTTACAAATAAACCATGACATGAATATAAAGGAAGTCAATTTTCAAAAGATTACAATCCCATTTCACCAATAAACTACCCAATTCAAGAATACCCTAATCAAACACTAATCATGCCAATACATTTAAATTTCCCCTTTCATTTATCAGCATAATTGTAAACTACTTAATAATTGGGTAGTTAACTCATTAAAACTTCAAAACTACTTATGTTCGAAACATTATTACC
This sequence comes from Sequoia sempervirens, assembly GCA_007258455.2. NCBI lineage: Eukaryota > Viridiplantae > Streptophyta > Pinopsida > Cupressales > Cupressaceae > Sequoia > Sequoia sempervirens. The sequence continues at coordinate 552,061,187 of VDFB02058242.1, forward strand.
ATTTTCCTTTCATCATACTAACTTAACACTCACTTTCAATATTTAAATTAATTGTGAAAATCATTTAAGACCAATTGTCTATACTTTAAAATGACAATAATAACAATACTCTGAATACTTAAACTACATATTAGAACTTACCACCTTAAAATCTTAAATCTTAAAACCACTACATATTTATATATTTTAATTCTTTTTTTGAGGAGCAAATGTAAAAAGGGAATAGATCTTTTCTAAGAAACCAACAAGTCTACAAGACTCAACCTCATGAAACAAGAATAAAAAGATAACTTATTCAATTCCTATATTAAATTCCATTTCTACATACATACATTAAAATAAATAATTTAATCATCAATGCTGACATATATATATATTCATAATCTGCCTTTTTACTATATCATGCCATCACGTTTATAGTTTAACAAATTAATAAAAATTTCTTTCTAATTTCATGTTCACACTATAATACAATTATGTTTTAATCATATCAAAAATAAAAGAATTTTGTAAACAGAAATAATTAACTTAACAGTGCACTTAAAGATTACAAAAACTTACATGATTTATTAAATATTTAAATATATATATAATTTATATATATACATACATATATATATTTTAATATTTATCAAACAATGTAATAAAGAAAAGACTTTTCGCATATCGAAACCCCTTTTAAAATAAATGAAATTTCAAACAAAATTTAAAAAAAAAACAACCATCTGGCCCAGACTGTTCGTGGACTGTCACAGCAGTCCGACGGACTGCCGTGGATAGTCTACGGACTGTACGCAGTAGTCCGACGGACTACCGTGGACAGTCTACGGACTGTATGCAGCAGTCCGAAGGACTGCCGCGGACAGTCCTTAGACTGTCGCGTGAGCCTTAGACGGCCGAATGGTGGGTACGGCCGAGGTCGGACCACCATTCGGTCGGCCCAAAAACAAAAATTAAAATCTTTTTTTTTTATATATTAATCCGTGGGAGCACGGCCAAACATAGAGGTATGGAATTTCATAAATATGTAAATGAATAAATATAATTACATTTATATATGTATATAATATATATATATATATTCATCTATATATATATATATTTTTACATATATATATGTACTAATATATATATTTCAAATACAAATCTTAATAACATAATGGATGTATATACACAGGCAAAATATATAGATACAAAGTTCAGATAAAAGAAAATTATTTCTTTTCCCAGTAAAATACAATAGTAATAGTGTTTATTCTCAAGTCCAACCAAAACTTATTTAAATAACCAACAATCACAGGCTCCTAGAAATTTCAATCTAAATAATTAACAGTCCAGAACCCAACCAATTCCATTTTAACAAACAGCAATCCCGATCCCCAGTTAAATTTTTGTTGATTAAACTACAACCCAATGGATTTTCTTTTCACAAACATTTGAATTATAATCCCAAATAAAAATCTCATACACAACAAAACAATTCCTATCAATTGCAATTTTATTTGATACTACAGCAATTAAATAAGAAAAGAACCTGGCGTCCTGCGTTTGAAGAAGATCTGTAGAAGCTCTATCCCTCTTGCCAATCCAATCCTCCGCCAACGATTGTTTCCCAGCAGTAGCTCCAAAATCCTCCCTCAACTCCAATCTTACTCCTCAATGAATTCTCAGAATAAAAGAATACAATACTATGACAGAAAATTGACTGCCAAATTTCTCCCCAAAATCTGTTGGGAAGCGAATGCAACCCTTACCAACAAAATCCCCTAAATAAAAATTACACACAAAAGTCTCTTCCATTCCTCTTCCTGAGAATACCAGAGGTCACATCTTAAGAAAATAAAATTTAAATACATTCAAATCCACAAAATTGAACTTTTATTATTTTAAAACTCTTCAGCTTCCTATCTCCTTAACCATTTAAATTTCTTATTATAATAATTATCTTTTCAAGATTATTTTGTTCATAATTATTATTAACTTCAATTTAACACAACAATTTAAATCAATTTATCTAATAATATCACTTTTACTTTTAACGAATTAGTTTAATTTGATCATTTGTTCTAAATCATTTGATTTAATTTAATTGATTATTATTTTAATTTCTAGTCGTATTTTAAATAGCCTTGCAAATCACCTATGATTTAATTAATTATTTAAATATGACTACAAACATATGATATTTTCCACACAATCAAATAACATTGTAATCAATGAAGCACACACAAAAAACTCACACACAAGTTTAGAACAACCGACACAGAGGGGTACTATAGTTTGGATGAACAAAGAGAGAACACACGCAATGTCTTTTCTCACACTAGCAAGATTTGTTCAATTTTAAAAACCCAAATTTGAAATGTGGAGGCAATCTTTTAGACAACTTAATATCACTAAAATTCTTTTGATTCTCAAGATCGTCATGAAGCGTGAGAGAAGTGCATACAAATTCAAATGACAAGAGCTTGTAGAAAAGATTACAAAATAGAACAAGCACAAATTCTTTTTAGTCCTCAAAAGAAATAAATGAATTCTTTTTATAGCACCAAATTTGAGTGTGAAAGTTGATTGTTCAATTTTTAAGACCCAAAATAAAATCTTGTGAGTTTCTAATGTTCTTTTTGACTCTTTGTGTGTTCTTTTTAAAACCCCAAACAAGATGTAGTTGAGTCCTAAATTGAAAGATAACAATATTCTAAAGATTTGGTTATGGTGTCCCCAAAGTGATAAAAAACACTTGTTACAATCATTAAATAGTATCATAAGAAACCTTCTTGTTTCCTCTTCTTCTTTGTCACCTAGCCTGCAAAAGTTGATTAGCCTACAAGAAAGAACAGAGCCAAAAAATAGGTCAATGGTCAAAGGAGATCAATATATAAAGCACATTCTAATAAAAAATTTGAAAACTGATCTTTTACCTTGACCTAGTGTTGCTTTCCATAGTTGCATCGCTATTTGGGAATTTCAGTTTTGCTCTGCTAAATTCAGTGTCACTCTATGGAAAAACAGAGATCGTGTTTGCATCACCATATTCACCAGTGTCGCTCTTTGGAGTTTGATCAACTTAGCTTCAGGAAAATCAACATAGCATCACCTTTTGGTCACAGAGGAAGTGTTGCTATATAGTGACACTAAAATGATAGCATTGTCATTTGTCTTTTTAGCATCGTCGCATCCTAGAAAGACAAAAGAGAGAAAAGTGATGGAAATGAAAAAAAAGTGTTAATTTCAAGATTTATGCCCTCCTAGCGCCAAATGTAGAATGCTCTTCCTAGAGCTAATCAGACATGAACAAACATGTGATCATTAGTCAATAAAAAAGTAGAAATTAAGCATTCCCCATGAAATTCATTTGAACATAAGAACATGAAAAAAAAGTAAAATATCAAATAAACTACTAATGAAATACTCTTCTAAATGCTCAAACCAGCATCCCATAGGGGTATTGGTGCATATTTAATGTGGATAGAAGTCATTTCCTAATCCCTTGATAAGCTTGATGAAATTGAAGATGATTCAAGAGTGAATTTGATGATAATCTAGCTAAATTGCATGAAAAATGATGAACTATGAACTCAAATGGCTATAGTGAAGATGCATGAAGTTGTAGATCCATATTATGAAAAAGGATGCCTCTATTTATAGAAGCCAAGGGTTAAATAATGAGATAATTTGATGAATGTGGGAAAAATTGAGAGCCAATGAGAATGTGCCAAGTGTCACAATTCTATTGGAGGAAGTTGGAGCAGATTCTGGGAAATGTGTGAGTGGAGGAGGATGGAAGAGAAGTAAATGTTGTTGGTTGAGAATTTGAAATTGTTGTAAGAGGAATTGATTGAGATTTGAAAGGCTGTAAGAGGATTTGAAATTTTGTAAGAGAATTAAATGCGAATGTAAGAGGATGTGATAGATTTTTGAAAACCTTTGGAGGGAAATTGAATGAGAGGTTTTTGAGAGGAATATTCCTTGGTGAGGGAAAATAGAAGAATTAAATAATTCATTGAAATTATTTTTATATGCAACCTGGTTAATTGACCATGGTTGATTTAACTCTTGAAGAGTTAAAAGTTGGAGGATTTGATTAATGATGATTAGAGAGTTATTTGGGATTAATTAATTGAGAATTAATTAATTGGAAGAGGTTAGGGGATTTGGGGTATTTGATTTAATTGATTTTAATCAAATAAGAAGACTTAGAGGGATTTAATTAAATGATTTGATTTAATTAAATATGATGAAAAATAGTTAGAAGAAAGGTGAATTAATCAATAAATTTAATTATTTGATTAATAACTGAATTTGCTGATTTTAATTAAATAATATTGATTATTCAATTAATTGATCAACTTGAGATGATTTAAGAAGAAATGGTGTTAGTGGATCAGAATCAAATGCATAGTATCAATTAGGAAAATTTTAGTGTCAATAGGAAGAAGTGAAAAATGAGAAGCTCTACGAAGAATTGGGAAAGATCAAGGCTAGATTAGATGTATTGGAAAAGAATATTGAAGATGAGAGAAGATTGAGATAGAGAATCGAGAAGAAGAACTTTCTCTTAAAAGAGGACAATGAAAATAAGAGTAGAGGAAAAGAGTGTTGTAGCCCTTTGGTAGGGGTTGAATGTAAATAATAATATGTGGGGGAAGCCCACACAAATGGAGAAGATAATGAGGCACAATTTGCAACAATAGTGAGTGAATGGAGTGAGTTATGTGAAATAGATGAAAGTTTGAAATCTAAAATTGTGAACATGAATGGCCCCAAATTTGATGAGGTTGAAAAGGATAAGGATGGAACCTTATTGAGAGAAGAGATGAGGAGAATCCAAAAAAAATTGGATGTTGAAGTTGAAAAGTTTATAGAGAAGAAGCAATTTGTTGCACAAAGAGAAGATGATGTGGGAGAAGATTCTTTGGGGGCTCAATTTTTATAACCCTTTGTGTAATATTTTATTTGTAAGTAAAAGAGAAGTTGGAGAAAAATTTCAAGCATATGAAATGAAGGAGAGATCCTCGTGAAAGAGGATAATAAGAAAGAAGAAAAGATGAAAGAGTTTGTAGCTGAGACATGTCTTTTTGAAGGCATGATGGAGGTGAAGTTGCAAGTTGCAGCTATGGAAGAAGAAGCAAGGAGTGCAGAAATAAATTGTCCTTTGGAATACATAGATATATGGAAGAAATTGGAACAACCTTGTGAATATGCATACATGGAGGGTTTTCAAAATACAGAGACAAATGTTGTAGTGAAAGATGAAGAAAAATATGTTGGGGCAGGAAAAGAGATTGAGGTAAATATTATTGTATTATGTGATGATTTTGATTTCCCTTCATTGGCTATGATGAGAGTTGGATAGTATGAATAAAAGCACAAGGAAATATTTTATTTCTATGGAGTTGTAGATGCAGAATTTGGTGAGGATGTAGCAAGTTGTTATGTGAATGATGTGAGATTTTGGTGGAGGTGGTTGATTGATGGTGGGATGGATCCCACAAATGAGGATCAAAGAGGAGAGATTATTTGGAGGAGGAAGACGGTACATGGTGGATACAAATCCATGAGAGGAGAGAATAATTGTGAGCAGATTTGTTGGAGGAGAGTGAAGCTAGTTCTAGCAAGATGCTAGAAGAAAAGGAAAAGAAACAATTTTCAATGCACCCATCACAATGATGGAGTTTTCTCTAGATTACTTGTGATCAGAAAGGATGGTTCTACCATTCAACTCCACTTTTTTTAGCCTATTCTCACAAAATTCTTACTTGACGTGTCTGATGTAGGAGCATCCAAGTAGATTGGCAATTGACATCACCCAAAAATAGGTTTCAAATTTGGATTTTAGTTTTGGAGTGTTTTAGGTTTCATTTTGACATTTCTTGGTATTGAATTTTTGTGGTCATCACACACACCATTTGGAAAATATTAAAAATTCGTGTTCATGCTCATCAATTTACAAAAGTTTAATATCTCACAGTCTTGGAGGGATGGAGAAAAACCCTTTTGCAGAGGTCTATGGGACATCAATCCAAGCCTACTCACCAAATTTCACATGAATAAGAGAACTTTCAATTTTTCGTCTATCGATACTCTAATCTGTCAATTGATATAATTGAATGAATAAAATTTTCTCCAATCATTTAGATGATTATTTGAGAAGGTGCACAAGGTAGATAAAATAGTGAGGAAAAAAAAATTGTTATTGTCGTATAGAAAAAAGAATAGAAAATGGAGGCTAAGGGGTTGACTTTTAGAGAGGAGGATTGAAATGGTTTTTAACTGCCAAATACAAATGTAATAAAAGATATTAAAATAAACAGACAAATTAAAAATGCAGAGGTGCCTCATGGAGAAGAGTTGATTTATTAAAAGAAGAGGAATATGGAGGGACACACAACTTAGAGGGAGCTTCAATTTGAATGAAACAAAAAATGCATGGAAGAGAAGGAGTCACAACTTTGGAGAGAGAAGATAAGCTTCCAAAATAAAATTCTAGATGAGGGAGCAATGAAATATGATGGTGGCACCCATGAAGAGGGATAGCTAATGGAACTCATGTTCAAATAAAAATAAATGAAGACATCATACTTCATGAATAGAAGGAGTTTATTTGTGCAAGAAAAAGAGAAGCCACATAGTCTAAGGAAGATTGAGGAGGTTGTGCAAAAGTTGAAACTGAAATTGCAACTAGAATTAGATAAAAAATAAATAAAGGAAAATATAGAGGGGCGTGTAGTATGTGAGACCCCCCCTGTCCATGATCCTATTATGTCTAAGTGTCTTTGATGAATGTTCCTATACATTGATGAAGTTTGTATGCTTGGTTATTATGGGTAACTAAATAATTCTATCTAATGGATACCATGATTTCTTCTTGATAACCAACTAAGTACCTTTGATTGATTATGCAAGTATGTGTTGAGCAAGATGTTTAGTCATGGTGAGTTAATGATTATCTAGTTGCTAGTAGTGGCTCTATGTATATCAGATATATTAAGTTATAAGGGTTGTTGGTGATTGGTATTTGACTTACTTATGGATGATATATTTTATAATTGACTATTCAATTCATATGATATCCTCTAATGTGATATTTTGGTGACTAGATACATTTTGGATAATTATGAGAATCAATTTTTTTATAATGCATATTTATTTATCATGGATGGTATTTGATATGATATTAGATTTCAAGATTGATGACTAGACTGGTGCATACTTTGGATGGTATTTGGATAATATATTTTATATGATGGTTATTTAAGTGATCAGTCTTATTATTAACATGTGAGTGGAATTTTATATGTTTCTCTATAATTATTTATTATTTTACATAATTGAGATGCTTCAACTATATGACTTGGATATGGTACTGACATTGTGTGTTGAGTGTATAGGTAGAATTTGATCTTAATGGTTGACGAGGAAAACATAGCCACTCGATGTCAAGTACCTATGTTATGTTGGACCTAGACCTAAGGTTCATTGACCATGTAAAGATTGTGATTTTTATGTTGTGTGATAATGTGGAATTGAATTTTCATTATGTCTTGTGTAAATTTTAGCCTTGTGTTTTAAAGTGGATTTGTAAGTGATTTAAATGGGTGTAGGATGTGTTTAATATTGGAAAAATAGCCTAGGGATAAGGTATAGGGGTTAGAAGGTTATTTTTGTTGCAAGAATGAAAATAATGAAGGTGCTATCATGGATGTCAACTGGTCAATTGGTTATCAACTAGTTGTTGTTGTTATTAATGTCATGGCTACAGGTTATTGGCTATTCATGTTGAGGATATTGAGAAAATTCTATTGAAGAAATGTTGCAAGTGTTCAATGGTTGCTCCGAGTTTTGCTCTAGGATGCACTCCTATGTTTGTGTGGCTCAGATATGTTAATCATGGTTGTTGGAAGTTTCTATATCCAAATTTTTGGTTGTTCATTCATTGTATAGTGCGAGTTATGTTCACTAGTTGTGAACTGTAGTTTTTTTTGTTTCTGGCTGAGGTCCAGGAGAAATGTTGTTGGTCCAAATTTCTCTTTGCTAAAGTCTTATGACTTGCAGTTCTAGAGTTGAGTTGTTATGATTGTATCGAAGATAATTTCAGTATCTAGAAGGTTTGTGCTTAATTTTTCTATGTGTTTTACACTGGTTTGGCTAACCTTATGTTGGACACTATCTTCAGAGTTGATGAAGCATGTTGGATCTATTTGGGTCCTTATCAAGCATGTGTTTGGGTGACCCTCATTCCAATTCAACCCTAGGATGTTTTGGTGCTGGCCTAATTTAAATTTAATGTTGGATGGCTGACTTTAGATATGTTTCAAAGTTGAAGATGGTATAAATGTAGGATGAGTTAGTGGTGAAATGGTGCAAGTAAAAAGAGAGATAAGTGCAAAGAAATAGAGCAGATAGATGGGTATGTGCAGGATCATGATGGGCCAAAAAGTGGCAATATGATGGGTATGTGGCTGATGACTATCTTTTTACCCAAAATTGATGAAATGAAAAGGGTTTTTAAAGGATATTCTTAGCTTTCCATTGATATAAATTATGCTTTACTTTGAATTTAGTAAGTAATTATTGTTCATTTTCTATTCAAATTATGACTAAAGTCTTGATTGATAGGTTGATTGAAAAACATCTATATCTTTCAAACCGTATCACATTTTTTTAATCCAAAACATGCGTCACATTCTATGCTTCGCATACTATAGGATTAAAAAAATAAAAATTGGATTTCATGAAGTTTTGACCAAGTTTAGGTGGCTAGACATATGAGTTTTTATATTTTTTTAAAAGTTGTAATAAAAAATTCATAATTAATTATTTACTTGGAAGAAAATTACAAAAAAATATGCATCACATCGGGGCATGAGTCCTCTACTTATATCTAAAATCTTATAAAAAAATATTATCATTTTATTGTGGTTAGGGTGGTTAGATAGACACCTACTTCTTATTTTTTCCCTGAAATTTAAGTACTACTCCATTGAAATTTCAAATTTTCACCAAATATATATATATATATATTTTTTAAACAAACCCAGTAGTTTAGAAACTAAATTCAATTTTTTACAGATTCTATTCTTACATATTTTTGAAATAATATAGATAACTTATTCAAATTTTTACATCAAGTTGCCTAACTCTGATTTTTCTGAATTTTTTGCCACTTAAGGGCCTGTTTTTTCCCTGATGATCCTGCACATACCTAGATGCGAGATTGATGTGAATCAAAGAGTGTGTGATACGAGTGTGGAAGATCATTGTGAAGCCTAAATGTTGAGTTTCTGAATGCAGTGAGATGAAGGTGTACTCTATCATTCATTCATGTCCACAAGTGGTTGACAAAATTGTGGTGGATTTCTCTATTGCATTAATATTTTATTCTCTCTAAAACATATCTCTTCTATCTTCTTTGTATCTCTGTAGTAGTGAGCCCTCTAGTTTTTTATCCCTGTTGGACAATGAATCCTAATCCGAGCAATGAGTCCTTGTTTTGGCAGTGAGCCTTGTTTCGCAGGCAGTGAGCATTTGTAATCGGTTTTGATATTCTCTATAGTGTGAGTTAATCCTCAATGTGGTTTTTCCCTCATTGGTTTTCCACGTAAATCTAGTGTTGTTGTGTTTGTGTGATGATTTTCAATTTTTTCACTTGTATTTAATGTTTATTCATTTAAGTAGTGTTAAGGATTAGTTTTGATGAATGATTTAAAGGTTTAAATTTGTGACAACTGATTTACCCCCCTTATTACTTGTCTTGTTCAAAAATTGGTATTAGAGCTTGGTTCCTTGGAGTAGAGCTTAGCCATTTAAGGAAGGCCTGGGATGGTTGGAAAGGTTACTTATGATTATCCAAGGTTTGATGGAACTAATTATGCTATTTGGAAAATATTGATGGAAGAATATATGGAGTATTGTGGATATTATGTGGAGAAATATTACAAGAATCCTTACTCCTCTTGATAATGGTTTGAGTACAATTTGATGACTGCTAAGGAGGTATGGGATGTTCTAGAAAGGGAACATGTGTTGGAGTTATGGATAGACACTAAGAGGGGGGGGTTAATCAGTGTCAAAACTTTTTCTACTTTGACCAAGATTTTTAATTCTGATTTCCTTTTCTTTCAACAAAAGAGTAGAGTAATCACTTTTGAAAGCACGATGATATGACAACATTAACTCAGTCTATTAGATAACTTATGAACATGTGATTTGAGTGAGATATCTTTCATTTTCCAAAACAGTTATGGCTGACATTGATTAACAATCAAAGCATGATGACAGTGCAGGTGCAATTCATAAGACTGTGCAAATGATGATCGACATTATTGACTCACTTCTTAAACAATTGATTTGAATGCAACTTTAAAGACAAGAAAGGTATTGAGACAACAAACACCTTTAGAAAATTATAACTATTCTTGAGCAATGAATCAAATGAGAACTTTTAAGCTTCCTTTTGAATTAGACTCTTCAACAATGACTTGTGCAAGATATTTGAACTAAATATTTGCAGCTATGAAGGAACTATCATTCAAAAATGTTTAGACAGATAAAAATGATCACAATCAAGAAACATTATGACACCAAAACAAAGAGACCATAAGACAAAGGATTTACCGAGTGGAAAACCCTCATGGGGTAGAAAACCACTCCTAAACTGCCTTATTGGCTTAATCTTCAAAAACCATTGTTAACAATGCCTTATAGGCAAATTTCTGAGCACCAACTCAAGAAGCACCAACCCCTCATTTTGAAACACCAATTTCAAGGAGCACCAACCCCTCAAATTATTTTTCAGAACAATAATAATATATCAGAGGATCTCTCTATTTTCAGTTAAGCTCATAACTCTCTGCTTCGTCTACCTAATGCCCCAGGAACAATATTCTAGAATTACATCTAGTCCCTCTCTTTACAATTTTTCAACACTGTTTTTTATATACATTTCAAGTATGTATGTCATGAAGAAGGTCTTCAAACAATGCGAGGTCAAAAAGGAAAACTGAAACCTCATACTATTTTCAGGAAGAAAGATGCCAAATAGTAAATGTTTGCAGGAGTAACGCCTATCCAATAGGTTGTCAATAAACTGACAATCATAAATCAAAGTGAAATTAATTTGCCAATACAAGATCCGTTTCACCCAGCTAAGAGCCATCCTCAACACTACAGAGAATAACATTTAATGAGCACAAATATCATTTAGAAACTAATTTTTGATGACCCAAATGCCCATTCGATTATTTTTAGAAAAACTTGAAATTCAAACTTGAATTTCTGAAAACCCATAATCAGAAAACAACAAATCTGAAACATATGAAATCATTTCTTTGCTTAAAAAGAACGAATGCCCAGCACTGTAAATCATAACCTCTAATGCATGAATAACAATACTCTGTCAGGACATCATTTGCCACATTAGTAACTGAAATGGAGAAAGTAGTTCTAAAAATGGTGAATATAAACTAGTATGTGCAGCATGAAACAAATAAATACCAGAGATTCGATGCCAACCAATGATGTTGGCCTGCAACTATATTTAGAAATTCCCATGTCAGCCATAGTATCTGAGACTTCGTTAACCATTCGCTGAGACAACCAGATAGTCCTGTCGAAGGAAATTAAATCGCTAGTCATTCCCCTTAGATATCGCTTTTTTCGTGACCCATCAGAGTTGGGGAGAAGACACAACGAATACATTATGTCATGCCAAGAGCTCATATGTTATGTTCTTTCCAATCGCTGAGACATAAGAAAGTTTCTCACCGAGATCCCCTTTTCGTTTCATTCATTGTCATTGTAACCTTTTGATATCAGAAAGACCCTATGCAGATCACACTGTGTTTCACCAAAAGTATCCTTTTACCCCTTGTAAGTCATTGTAACATAATGGTTCTCTCGCCGATGCATCCTTCTATCTTATGAGGGTCGCTATAACATACCGACATCGGGGAGACCTCTCGTAGAATGCTTGAGTCATACTGAAAGTCACCAACCATCTTGTGTGTTGCTGAGAAAAATCAATCTTCATGCCGACAAAGTCAATTTGTGTTCCATCGGCGAGACTGGAGGTCACTTGTCGAGACCTCACACCAAAAACCCTAACTCTTACCAAGATGAATACCTTTATGTTGTCGGTCGATATAAGAAATCAAACTCGCCAAGACCTTTCTTCATTGCACATGAGTCATATCGAAATGTTCCTTTTGTTTTATGCATCGCCGAGACATATCAATGTCGAGGAGACCTCTTAGAGAGCACACTATGTCATACCAAAAATCTTTATCCACTCTGAGTCATTGAGACAATACCAACCTCTCGCCGAAAGCCCCACATAAGGCTTAGTCGGCAAGACCCAACAAAGTCGTTGAGACATTACTCTGAATATCATTAACACATACCGATATAACCTTTGTGCACAAGCCGGTAAGACACCACGAAATTGCTATGACATTTCATCGAAGCCACAACCTTTGCCGATAAGACCTTTCGGTGCACAGTCGGTGAGATAATATGTCTTCTGTGAGACCACATACCAAATACAACACTCCTACCGATATGTTCCTTTTCCTTTGGTCGGTGAGACAAATTAAGTTCGCCAAGACGTTACAATGAAAAAAAACCTCTTGCCGATGAGCACCCTTTGTTACCAGTTAAGGAGACATGATGAGTTCACTAAGACATTATATCGATGCTGCAACTCTTGCCGATATGTTATTTCTTGTTCTGGTCGGCAAGACACAAAGCGCTCGATGAAAACAACATGCCAATAGGGATCACCCTCTGTCACCAAAACCATGGAGAAGTCCTATCGAAAGCTTCTTGTATGTAAAATCAAATCGTCATCACATTAGAAATGTCTTGCCAATAGGCAACACAGACGTTTATCAGAAAAACGGATCGGGGAGACCCAGCTGTTCTCACGCTAATATGTTCTTTATTGTCACCAAAACAATGTACAAATAAAATAATTTGAGACTGCACGAAGCTCAAACTGAACAGTACCATAAGATATTAAAATTTTGAATGTAAACTTTATACTAAATGCCAAGACATGTAAACCATATAGACAAAACAGTACCAAGATAAAGCATGAGAAACCAATCTGAAATGGATTTTGTCATCAAGGACAAATCATATGATCACAACTAAGAACCAACAAACTCCCCCTTTGTCCTTGATGGAAAAACACAAATGACTCTTCCCCTTTTTGCCTCAATGACAAAGGATAGAAGAGAAGAATGTGCAATGCTAGGAAACACAACTGAGAAGCCAACCAAATACCATAAGAACTGGCTGCAAATAGAGCAATAGTACAACATACATATTTGTAGGAGAGCAGTAAGATTGTAACATGCTGATATCATAGAAAGAATAACAATATGTCCTTTTCAAGAATCTCGGTCCATATCATCAATGCCAAAGAAAAGGTACCAAAATATTATAATGTAACAAACCAAATTGATACCTAAAGATTGAAGACCTGTTACTTGAACATACCACTTCTTTGTCATGTTCGATCAGGGCACATTCAAGATCACCTACTCCACATTCAATTTGATCAACTTCAATCTAGCAATACTAGAATTTGAGCACAAACAACCAACCTCTTCTCAGCACAAGTAACCTCAGTCACTTTCAAATCGGATGATTACCTTTGTCAGTAATAACAAAAGGTTAAGGAATTTAAACCACAAAGCTTCATCTCCTATCAATGATTATCAATATCAGAGTCATAAACTCGAACAAGTAGTCATGAAACACTGTCATATAACTCCTCAAACAAATATTAAACTTTTGATCCATGACAATTCTGTTGTTGTGTTACAATCAAAAAAGTTGTCTCGAATAACACAGACCATACAAATTTATCATCAAACACACTGTCCACCAATTTTGTGCGAGCATTATTCATTATGTCTTTTACTTCATTGTTCATAGCAATACATGTTATGAAAAGACATTATGTGAGCCAAAATAAGCCATTTCTCTTCCTTCAAAACACTATCTATTTCATTGTCTAGACACTAGATTCATCAGCACCTTAAGAATTGAGCATCAACCTCACCAAAGAACTGTCAATGTACTTCAAACTTGAATTTCAAAAACATATGCAGACCTCCGTAATTAGTTCAATAAGAATAAACATAATGAAATAGTGGCATTTACAAGGCATTTCTTTACATCTTATACCACCAAAAGAAAATGCAATATGTCATACCTCATTCTAGACTCCATAGGGGTAAAATATATTACCATAATAGACTCCCCCTGAGTCTTTGCTTCTTCTCAAGACCTGGAAGGCAACACTTGTGCAAGGAGTGCACAAGGAGTTTTCTTAGAAGCATCTTTATTGCTCTTCTTGTCATCTTGATTGCTCTTTCTTCTCCACTCCAATGAATACTTTTTCACTTGTTTGCTTAAAGTACCTGTCTTTCTATTGAATCTGCATTGTTGTACTTTATGTCCAATGTTATTACATCTGAAACAAATGACTTTGTGATTGTTCTGAGAAATAGAATACTTCCTACAGACATTTCCAGCATTGTTCCCTACATTATTATCACTTGTATTTATTCTACAATCTCTTCTCAAGTGACCAAAATTGTTACAGTTGTAACACACCACATCCTCATTTCTAGGGACATTAGATTGATTCTTATTTGACCATCTTATGCAATCAATTTCCTTATGACCAAAGTCATTACAAACATAACAATATCCTTGGAAAGAATGATTATACCTGAATGAATGATCATGCCAAGGATGTGAAGATCTAAAGACATTTTTCCTTTCTCTATGAATACCTTTAGATTGTTTTCTAGTGTCAATGTTATCCTTTGATGCAGGAATACTGTAACCAAGATCAACCTTCATTCTTGGTGTTTGCTTGGCTGTAAAATTCTTTCCATCTGAAGTAGTAAACACTATTTCAGGTTTAGATTTGTCTATAGAGCTTTGTCCAACCTCATATCCCACTCCTGTAGGATCTTTAGAATGCTTTTGCCTGCCCAACATCTCATTCAATATATTAGTACTATGATCAAATTTCTGAATTTTACCAGATTGAGCCTTGATACTTTCAAACTCTTTTCTTAAAGCAACTACCTCTTCTTCAAGTTTTAGACAAACAATTTTTTTAATCTCCAAATCAGAACTCACAACGTCTGCAATCCTCTTATATTCTTCAATTTCAATTCTCTGACTTATAATCATATCGTCCTTAAGAGTTAGTTCTTTTAACAAGGAATCATTATCTAAATATTTCTTTAAAGAATCAATCTCATTTTCTAGTTTATTACACAATTCATCCTTGTCTTTTAACTTGACTTCCAAACTCTCTTTTTGCTGAAGCTGTCTTGTTAAAAACTGGTTTTCTTTTCTAAGCTACTTAATAGTATCTAAGGCACATAGGAGTTCACCTTCCAAATCAACCTCGCTTTCTGGTTCATCATAGTCCTATTCAGAGTTAACTTCACCCAAAGATTGATCTACTTTTACACAAGTTTCTTGATCATTTAAATATTCATTAATGATCTCCTTGGACTTCTTTTCAAAACTATGAAGGTTTACACCTTCTTCACTCTCAGATGTTTCACAACTTATTTCAGTATTCAAAGATATCTCCTCTTGTAACTCACTATTCTAATTTATTTCAGTCAACTTGTCCCAAACTTCCTTAGCACTGCTATAATGAATGACTTTTGTAATGAGTTTATTTGGCAAGTTATTAAAAATAACATTTATAGCTTTGGTATTGAATTCAAGTGCTTTCTTCTCCTCAAGAGTTGAAGGAGATGTTGCAGATGTAGTACAACCCTTTTCAACTACTGCCCACACTTCAGATCCTAAAGAAAGTAAGTATGTTTCCATCCTATTTTTCCATATAATAAAGTTTGTTCCTTCGAATTGAGGAGTTCTAGATCTAGGATACTCTACCATTTCAAAGCTACTATTTATGAACTCTTCCTCGTTGTTCCTTATACTAGATTCAGGTTGAACATGATGACTAGCATTTTGCTAAGAACATCTTTTTCCCTTATTCCTTCTGTTCTTTCCCATATTAACCAAAGTACTCCAAGAAACCAGGAACAATCCTAGGTGGTTTAGACCTATCAGAGGACCCTACGCTCTGATACCAATTGTTGGAGTTATGGACAGACACTGAGAGAGGGGGGTGAATTAGTGTCAAAACTTTTTCTACTTCGACCAATATTTTTAATTTTGATTTCCTTTTCTTTCAACAAAAGAGTAGAGTAATCACTTTTGAAAGCACAAGGATATGACAAAATTAACTTAGTCTATTAGACAACTTATGAACATGTGATTTGAGTGAGATATCTTGCATTTGCCAAAATAGTTATGGCTGACATTGATTTACAATCAAAGCATGATGACAGTGCAGGTGCAATTCATAAGACTATGCAAATGATGATCAACATTATTGACTCACTTCTTAAACAATTGATTTCAATGCAGCTTTAAAGACAAGAAAGGTATTGAGACAAAAAACACCTTTAGCAAATTATAACTATTCTTGAGCAATGAATCAAATGACAACTTTTAAGCTTCCTTTTGAATTAGACTCTTCAACAATGACTTGTGCAAGATATTTGAACTAAATATTTGTAGATATGAAGGAACTATCATTCAAAAATGTTCAGACAGATAAAAATGATCACAATCAAGAAACATTATGACACCAAAATAAAGAGACCATAAGACAAAGGATTTACCAAGTGGAAAACCCTCCTGGGGTAGAAAAACCACTCCTAAACTGCCTTACTGGCTTAATCTTCAAAGACCACTATTAGCAATGCCTTATAGGCAAATTTATGAGCACCAACTCAAGGAGCACCAACCCCTCATTTTGAAACACCAATTTCAAGGAGCACCAACCCGTCAAATTATTTTTTAGAACAATAATAATATATCAGAGGATCTCTCTGTTTTCAGTTAAGCTCATAACTCTCTGCTTCGTCTACCGAATGCCCTAGGAACAATATTCTAGAATTACATCTAGTCCCTCTCTTTACAATTTTTCAACACTGGTTTTTATATACATTTCAAGTATGTATGTCATGAAGAAGGTCTTCAAACAATGCGAGGTCAAAAAGGAAAATTGAAACTTCATACTATTTTCAGGAAGAAAGATGCTAAATAGTAAATGTTTGCAAGAGTAATGCCTATCCAATAGGCTGTCAATAAACTAACAATCATAAATCAAAGTGAAATTAATTTGCCAATACAAGAGTCGTTTCATCCAACTAAGAGCCATTCTCAACACTGCAGAGAATAACATTTAATGAGCACAAATATCATTTAGAAACTAATTTTTGATGACCCAAATGCCCATTCAATTGTTTTCAGAAAAACCTGAAATTCAAACTTGAATTTCTGAAAACCCATAATCAGAAAACAACAAATCTGAAACAAATGAAATCATTTCTTTGCTTAAAAAGCATGACTGCCCACCATTGTAAATCATAACCTCTAATGCATGAATAACAATACTCTGTCAGGACATCATTTGCCACATTAGTAACTGAAATGTAGAGAGCAGTTCTAAACTAGTATGTGCAGCATGAAACACATAAATACTAGAGATTCAATGCCAACCAATGATGTCAGCCTGCAACTATATTTAGAAATTCCCATGTCAGCCACAGTGTCTGAGACTTTGTTAACCATTCATTGAGACAGTCGGATAGTCTTGCTGAAGGAAATTAAATCACCAGTCATTCCCCTTAGATATCGCTTTCGCCATGACCCATCAAAGTCGGGGCCCAGAAGACATAACGAATGCATTATGTCACGCCGAGAGCTCATATGTTATGTTCTTTCCAATCACTGAGACATAAGAAAGTTTCTCACCGAGATCCCCTTTTCGTTTCATTCACTGTTGCTGTAACCTTTTGATATCGGAAAGACCTTATGTAGATCACACTGTGTTTCACTGAAAGTCTCCTTTTACCCCTTGTAAGTTGCTGTAACATAATGGTTCTCTCACCACTGCATCCTTCTATCTTATGAGGGTCGCTATAACATACCGACATCAGGGAGACCTCTCATAGAATGCTTGAGTCATACCAAAAGTCACCAACCATCTTGTGTGTCGCTGAGAAAAATCAATGTTCATGCCGACAAAGTCAATTTGTGTTCCATCGGCGAGACCGGAGGTCACTCGCCTAGACCTCACGCCGAAAACCTTAACTCTTACTGAGATGAATAGCTTTATGTTGTCAGATAGTATAAGAAATCAAACTCACCAAGACCTTTCTTCGTTGCACATGAGTCATACTGAAATGTTCCTTTTTCTTTATGCATCGCCGAGACATATCAATGTCGGGGGGACCTCTTGGAGAGCACACTATGTCATACCGAAAATCTTTATCCACTTTGAGTCACTGAGACAATACCAACCTCTCGCCGAAAGCCCCACATAAGACTTAGTCGGCAAGACCCAACAAAGTCATTGAGACATTACTCCGAATATCATTAACTCATATTGATATAACCTTTGTGCACAAGTCTGTAAGACACCACGAAATCGCTATGACATTTTATCGAAGCCACAACCTTTGCCAATAAGACCTTTTGATGCATGGTCAGTGAGACAATATGTCTTCGGTGAGACCACATACCGAATACAACACTCCTGCCGATATGTTCCTTTTCCTTCGGTCAGTGAGACAAATTAAGTTTGGCAAGACGTTACAACGAAGAAAAACCTCTTGCCGATGAGCACCCTTTGTTGCCGGTTGGGGAGACATGATGAGTTCGCTAAGACATTATATCAATGCTGTAACTCTTGCTGATATGTTATTTCTTGTGCCGGTCGGCAAGACACAAAGCACTCGATGAAAAAAACATGCCAATACGGATCACCCTCTATCGCTGAAACCATGGAGAAGTCCTGCCGAAAGCTACCTGTATGTAAAATCAAATCGTCATGACATCAGAAACATCTTGCCGATAGGAAACACAGACATTTATCAGAAAAATGGATTGGGGAGACCCTAGTGTTCTCACGCCGATATGTGCTTTCTTGTCACCGAAACAATGTACAAATAAGATAATCTAAGACTGCACGAAGCTCAAATTGAACAGTACCATAAGATATTAAAATTTTGAATGTAAACTATCCACTGAATGCCAAGACATGTAAACCATATAGACAAAACTGTACCAAGATAAAGCATGAGAAACCAATATGAAATTATCAACAAGTAGAATCAACTGAAAGGGATTTTTTCATCAAGGATAAACCATATGATCACAACTGAGAACCAACAACATGAAGGTGATGAAAGGGTCAAAGAGGAAAAATTGCAAAATTTGGAAACACAATTTGAGCTCCTACATATTTCTAAAGATGAGAATGTTAAAGCTTATGTACAAAGATTGGATGAGATAGTAGCTAGAATGCGAGGACTTGGTGCTACTATAGATGAAACCAAGATTGTAAAGAAGATTCTTATAACTCTCCCTGATGCTTATAGCAAAAAGGCACATGTGCTATTGAACAAAGTATAGATTATAAGACCTACACTAAAGATCTGTTGTTGGGATCTTTGACATCTTATGAGATGAGGAAGCCAAATTTGAGAAATGAATGCAAATCAGAGATTGCTTTTAAGGCTACAAAAGTTGAAGATTCAAATGAAGAAAATCTTGATGAAATAGAAGCTATCTTTGTGAGTAGGATGAGGAAAGGCTCCAAAAAGTATGAAGGTAAGTTACCTTTTAAATGCTTTAGTTGTGGAGAAATAGGTCATTATGCTGTAAAGTGTGAAAAGAGCCAAGAGGAATAAACAAATATATGAGAAATAAAAGAAAGGTAAGAAGATCGACATAACATATTATGTGAATGAGAATGCTAGTATATTTGATGAGGATTCTGATTATGAAGATCCTGAGGGCAATGAATGCTTGTTCTATAATATATAAATTGGGTGAAGGAAAGCCCTACTTTTGTTAATTCTAAAAATTGGGTGAAGGAAAGCCCTTTGGAGAAAGAGAAAAATCAAGGTACTATAATCTATGAACTACATGGTAAATAGGAAAAAAACTATTGGGTTGTTGACAGTGGTTGTTCACATCACATGACTACTGATAAAAGTAAGTTTGTTAAACTTAAAAAATATGATGGAGGCTTGGTTACGTTTGGAGATGATACTGGTGCTAAAATTTGTGGGATAGGTTCGGTAAGTTTTTATGGCAAGCATAATATTGATGATGTCTACTATGTTAAAGATTTAAGGCATAATATTTTGAGTGTTGGATAGATGTGTAGGAAAGGATATAATGTTGTGTTTTAGGATAAGAGATGTGAGATCTAGAAAGGATTTGGAATAGTTAGTTCTGTAGGAAAGAAATATGAAAGAAATATCCATCAACTTAAGGGTGTTGATGGATGATGCTTTATGACTCAGATTAATGACAGTTGGTTGTGGCATCGATGAATGTGTCACATGAATTTTGATAACTTGGTGAGGATTAGTGAAATTCAAGCAGAGAGAGATTTACCAAGGATTACAAAGCTTGTTAATGCTATTTGCATGAATTGACAGTTTGGAAAGCTAGCTAGAAGTCATTATAGATCAAAGGAACAATCTACTACTGGACTACTGGATTTAATTCATACAGATCTTTGTGGTCCTACAAGAGTGAGAAGTCTGCAAGGTGAAAGGTACTCTATGCTTTTGATTGATGATTATTCCAGATATACAAGGGTTATATTTCTTAAAGAGAAACTAGATGGATTACATAGATTCAAGACATTCAAAGCTATGGTTGAAAATGAAGTGAATTTGAGGATAAAATGCTTAAGTTTTGATAGAGGTGGAGAATTCACCTCCCATGAGTTTAATATGTTTTTTGAAGTGATTGAAATAAAAAGATAGTTATCTGCTTTGAGAACTCCTTAGCATAATGGATTTGTTGAAAGAAAGAAAATATCAGTTCAAGAGGTTGCTAGATCAATTATTACTGAGGCTAGTTTACTAGAAGTTTGCTAGAGAGTAGCTATTACAACAGATGTTTATGTATTCAATTGAGTTCAAGCAAGAGAAAATAGTACAAATACTCCCTATGAGCTATGCAAAGAATACAAATGTTTCAATTAAATACTAAGAAAGATTGTAGAAGGTGCAAATGTCAAGGTTGATGAAATAATGAAGAAATCAATTGATATTGATCGATATGTATCTGATGAACTTGATTATGTAAGAATTGAACAAATTGTGGAAGAATAGGAAAAGGATGAGCAAGAGAAGTAGAATGAAGAAAATGAAAGAGAAGAAGAATCTCTGGTGGTGTCCCCTAAGACACCTAGATATGTGCAGAAGAATCATTCAGAAATCAAGATCATTGGAGATAAGACAAAATGAGTATTGATAGGAAATAGAGCTACTGCTAAAGTATATATCTGTTTATTTTTTGAGATTGAACCGAAGACTATAAGTGAAGCAAGTAAAGATGAACATTGGATGGAAGCTATGAAATAATTTATACAGATTGAGAAGAATCAAACTATGGAATTGGTACCAAGACTAACAAATAAAAACATTATTGGATCAAAGCGAGTATTCAAAAATAAGTTAAATGAGAATGGAGAAATGGTTAGAAACAAAGAAAGGATTGTGTGTAAAGGTTACTCACAAGTAGAAGGCATAGATTGTTAGGAGACTTTTGCTCCAGTGGCAAGAATGGAAGTTATAAGGATGTTCTTAGAATTTGCTACTCATAAATATTTCAAGGTCTATCAGATGGATGTCAAGTCTACATTTTTGAATGGTGAACTAAAAGAAGATGTATACATGGAACAACCAGAAGAATTTCAATTTTTAGATCAACCGAATATGGTGTTTAGATTGAAGAAATATTTATATGGATTGAAGCAAGGTCCTAGAGCTTGTTATGCAAGGTTAGACAAGTATTTGATTCATCAAGGTTTCAACAAAGGTGTGATAGATAGTAATTTATATTTCAAAATTGAAAATGACAAAATCTTGATTATAGTTGTATATGTTGATGACATTATTTTTGGCAGAAATGAAAATACGTGTAAATTGTTTATGGAAGAGATGCAAAAAGAATTTGAAATGTCTATGTTTGGAGAGATGAACTTCTTTCTTGGGTTGCAAATTAATCGAATAGAGAAAGGAATTTTTATTTCATAGTCTAAGTATGTGAAAGAGATGTTGAAGAAGTTTGGGATGGATGGTTCCAAACTAGTATGTACTCCGATGGCGACTAGTTGTAAATTGGATAAAAATGATTCACCTAAGGCTGATCAAAGCAAGTATAAATCTATGATTGGTGGACTATTGTATTTGACTGCTACTAGACCAGATATTATGCATGTTATCTATCTTGTGGCTAGATTTCAAGAAGATCCTAAGGAAACACATGTTGCTACTGTTAAAAGAATATTCAGATATTTGAATGGCACTTTGGATTATGGGTTATGGTATCCTAGAGATATTGACCTTACACTAAGTGCTTATACCGATGTAGATTGGGTTGGATGTGTAGATGACAAAAAGAGTACAAGTGGTGGTGCATTATTTCTTGGTTGCAGATTAGTGGTTTGGTTGAGTAAAAAGAAAGATTCAGTTTCCTTGTCTACTGTTGAAGATGAATATATTGTTGTTGCATCTTGTTGTACATAAGTTCTATGGATGAAATAGACATTGAAAGATATCACAGTGGTGTATGGTGATCCTATTTCTATCTTCTATGATAATACAAGTGCAATTAACATTTCAAAGAATCTAGTGATGCACTCGAGGACAAAGCATATATCTATCGGGTATCATTTCTTGAGAGAGAATATTGTGGAGAATGAAGTAAAGCTTGAGTGCATGTTCCAATGAAGGATCAGATTGCTGATATATTTAGGTAGGATCTTCCTAAAGATACTCTTGAGTATCTCTGGGAGAAGTTAGGGTTCATTTCCCCTCCTTTCTTGAACTAGATGCATTAGTTTAGTGGATCTATGGATCTATCTTTCTTCTGGACTGGTGTTTTGGTGGCTACCTCTTAGGGGGAGCAGGTAGTGTCAGGTGTTGTCATTGTGAGTATTTTTTTTTAATGTCAAAGGGGAAAACAATGTAAAATATCTTTTTCCTTTGCCATTGATGTCAAAGGGGGAGAGGAAGAATGTGAAAAAAGAGAGAGGAAGAACGTGAAAAATAAAAGAGGAGGAATGCAAAAGATTATCTTCTAAGGGGGAGAAACATAAAGAAAAATCTTGAGAAGTGTATTCAGAGCTAGGATGTTGTCTTTAATGGTTTATCACATCATGTGTTTCCATCAATGACAAAGGGAGAGATTGTTGAAAGAATGAAAAGGATGAAGGTGTTGTCATTGATGTCAACTAGTCAATTGGTTATCAATCGGTTGTTGTTGTAATTAATGTCATGGTTACAAGTTATTGGTTGTTCATGTTGAGGATATTGAGAAAATTGTATTGAAGAAATGTTGTAGGTGTTTGGTGGTTGCTTCGGGTTTTGCTCTGAGATTTTCTCCTATGTTTGTGTTTTTTAGATATGTTGATCATGATTGTTGGAAGTTATATCCAAATTTTTGGCTACTGATTCATTTTA
>VDFB02058242.1:552084898-552174677 GCA_007258455.2 Sequoia sempervirens
TGTTTGCATGGCCATCATGTATAGCTCGCCTATCGAACTGCCATGACCTCCCCAACAACATGTGAAATGCATCCATGGGGATGATATCACAGAGTACCTCATCATGGTAGCTCCTGATCTTGAACTTTACTAGGCACTGCTCATTAACCAAAACTTTGTGGTCTTTCTGCAACTAGACAATACAATACAGATGTAGGTGCCTCTCCCTCTTCAGCTTCAACTTTGTGACCATCTCCTCTGACACCATATTATCGGTGCTCCCAGGGTCAATAATGACATCACAACATTTTCCTTCACACTTGCACCTTGTGCAAAACAGATTCTTCCTCTATTATGGTTCCTTGTCCTTAGTCACCAGGGCTCTCCTAATCACTAGGGCTTCTCCCCTTTCAACATCATCTGAATGTTCAAATTAGGCCTCCTTATCTGCATGCGCAACCCTTCCATGACCTTCTGGCCTTTTGTCCACCCTTCCTTGGTGTTGTGGACATTCATAGGCTCGATGCCCTTCTTCACCACACTAGAAACACGTTCCTCTGAAACCACCTCTTCCAAATCCTTTTCCATATCTCCCTCATCCTCTACCTCTTTGATCACCATTGTTTTGATCATAAGGGCAGTAGAAGTTGTCATTCCTTTGGCTTCGGATGGTACCCACATCTTCACTTTTCTTTTCATCATCATTTCGGCTTCCTGAAGGTCTTCCACTGCCCCTTCCACTTTGACCTCCTCGTCCTTTTTGCTTGCCATCAAATCTTTTGTTGACTTCTCTTCCCGCCTTCGGAGAAACGTACACATCCTCAATGGTGGCCATTGACTGGGCCAACTCCTCCTGAATGCTTGGTCATAACCCATTAAGATATCGGGCTACCTTCTCCTTATTGGCCTCTGTGTGACCCGTTCTAATGATTATCTTGTGAAAATCTTCAGTATATTCTTTCACAAATCTGCTTCCTTGCTTCAACGCTTGCAATTTCTTCAACAAATCTAACTCATAGTCCATTGGTATGAACTACTTCTTCAGTTTCTCTACCATACGATCCCATCTGGTGATATTTCATTTTCCTCTTCGATTTCTTTCCAACTGGACCTCTTCCACCAAATACTGGCATGGCCTCTTTAGCTTCATTTTAAAAACTTAACCTGATCTCGGTCCTCTATTTCCTCATACTCAAAATATTCTTCTAGCTCGCTGATCCACCGATCAACCTTCTCGGGTTCGACTTTTGAATAACTAGGACCTTGTTCAATCTTTTCCCAATCTTCAAAATGGCCCTTATTAGCCACATTTGGTCTTGATCAATTGCTTCTTCTTCCTCTTCTACATTTGAACCTTCTTCTTCTCCTTCATCCTCACTTTCCTCCCTTGGGTTTAACCCTCTTCTCAACTGCTCTTGTAATGCATCAATCTGTCTCTAGAGGACTACTAGTGTGTCTCTTCCACCAGCATTTCTGCCGCCTCAACCACCTCTAGCACCACCATGCCTATCAGGCATCACTCTTGGAGGCATCTTTCTTGACCTCAACCCACAACCATGGTCCTGGTGGAACTGCCTCATGATCGACAATCTGTCCACACGCTCAAGAAAACCTCACTCGATACCACTTGATGAGGGCACAACCTGAGACACAGAAAATAACCCACAAACAAGAGAATAATTTTATCATTCAGAAAATGGAGCTTCTTACATGCAGAGGATCTCAAATCCCCAAGTTCTACAATACATGCAAGTTACAAAAAGCTACATAATAACCCTTTCGCAATATGTGAGCTTGTCCCCAAAAAGCTACCCAAAAATTAGAAACCCACCCATAAATAGGGCTCCTCATTAGTTTGGAGCCAAAACAACATTCAAATTTGAGTTTAGGTGGTTTGGCGCCAAAAATTTACAACATGAAGTTCAAATTTCAAAAGAGCATTTGCAATTGTATCTTCTAGAAAGTGCGCCAACTTCCTGGGGCCATAACTTTTGATCCGGGACTCCGATTTGCCAACCATTTGAACTGTGGAAAATCTCTCTCAAAGTCAATAACGACTCAAAATTTGCTATGACTATTTTGGAAAGTTTTGGGAACTCTAAGTGCCTCAAATCTAACTCAGAATATTTTCAGGTGCAAATCTGAGAAACTAAAACTGCAATATCTTTCAACCCAGAAATAGAAAATAAAAACCATAAATTGGGAATTTCATTATGATGAAAAGGGTATCCAAAAATGTAAAAAGAAAAATAAAAACTGAGAAACTTGAAATTTAACTATTTTTGGGTGATGCAAGATTGCCCTTACACCACTGGATGCTCCTGCATCAAAATATATATTTTTATTTATGCCGAGAATGTCCCCATATCAAGTGTTGAAAGGATGACTGTAACAAGAAACAACACAAAAAAAATAAAATGTTTTTGGGGATACAGGATTGCCTGGTACCCCTGGATGCTCCTGCATCAAGGGGTTTTCCTTGGTCAAACCCTATTTTGGTAATTAAACCTTATAATGAAATAATGAAACATGAAATAGAAAGAATGATGAAGGAACAATGTTATGTCACACCTTACCACACTTTTTTTTGAACCTTGGATTGCAAATCTGAAACTAGCATGTAGTGGCCTCCATGAATGTGGTTCTTGATCATGAAACTTGATATGAAATGGTGTCTTTGACTGCTTGAAGTGATCTTGAACTCTACATCAACATGTTGGCTCCAATAACATGCATGCCTTTGACATGATAATAGGCCTTTGATTGCTGCAATAAAACCTTGATAAATCTGCTCTTGAATGCCTCTAATTGCTCTTGAAAATGCTCTTATGAAAGTCCTCTTGATTTCTTATGAATATCTAGTTATGAAACATAGTGAAATAACCTTATATTTCTCTTAATTCCAAAAATTCAAATAACACAAGTCAACATCAGATCTAGGATTTCAAATCATTAAAATATTTCCAAAATTATATTCCAAGGGGGGTGTCCTAGGTAAAGTGAGGACCCATTCGCCATAGGGAAAATGGGTCCTAGCATACTTAACTAGGACACATTTCAAGGGATGTGAAATAATATGCCAAAAGAGGGTCCTAGGACCTAGTGGGGACCCATTTGCCAGGTGGCGAATGGGTCCTAGGTCACTAGCCTAGGACACATTCCTTGCAAATTAAGTGTTATGTAATATTATTTAAGAGTTTTGGGTTTTATCCCTCGTAAAATGAAATTAACTAGGCTTGGATTTGAATTAAAGGGGCCAATTAAGATTAATTAACCTCAATTAATTAATAAAGCCCTAGATTAGTGTGAAAGTGTAAAGAAACACTTTACAACACCCTAAATGAGGTACCATTAAGTTTATTTTATTAAAAAGGGTCCTTAACTTAATGTGAATGTGTAAAAGACATTACAACACTAAATCAAGGCAACATTAGGCTCATTTATTATTAATTATTCCCAAATCAAGTAAGGAAAAGGGATACTTTTTTTGTTACTACATTTTTCCCCCACATTAGTGAGAGTGTGACCCTATGTCAAACTCACACTAAAGTAGGCATTCAAGTCACTTATGTATGCAACAATGACAAAGATACACAATCATACAATATCAAAGACCAAGAAAAATAAAGGATCAAGCTTCGAATTTTCCAACATGATGTGGAATGTGACTATTTGTCCATAACATACACACTCACTCTGGGGTAGTGGAGCCTCAGGTCATCCACTAGGTGAGTATCCCAAAAGGGTGGAAAATGAGAGAATCATATTAGGCTCCCATGTCATATCAAAGTTATCCTCCTAAAACCTTCAATAAGGCACCACAATGATAAATGCTTATGAACATTATGTCTAAAGTTTTTTGTTCAAGGTGATCTTGCTTCATTCATGTAAGGTCTTCTTCTTAGGGATCATCGTGCCTAATGTCTCCAAGAGAGGACAAGTCAAGAATATCAGATTGTCACTTAGGGGATGCCTCATGTTCCATCATGCCACTAAGGGAAATTTGTATGCTTAGACATATCACACTCTTGGAGCACATCAAACCTAATGACATCACCAAGAAAAAGATGCATTACAAGAAAAAAAAAATCACACCATGAGATATGCAAAATGTTGAAATATTTCATCAATGTATTCCCCCACTTTAAAGTGGTTGCTAACACCATTGTTGTGAGAAATTTCTTTAAAGTAGCCAATGTTTTCTCCTTAGACATGAGAACTTTCCTCGAAAAACCCTATGCCAAGTCATATGTTTCTGAAATAAAGCTACACCATGAATAGGGAAGGAGGGGTTTCCCCAAAGAATACATAAGAGATCTATGGATTCTAGGTCAGTATGTCTTTGCTACAATGTTGTTTTAGAGCTCAAAAAATTCATCATTCCCAAAGTACTCATAGAACTAGATGAATGACACATAGATAACTCAAACAAATAAAAAATCATTCGAGTCAACATGGAAGAGACCTAAATGTCTCGATGCCTTGCATCATCCCCAAAAGGAAAACACAAGATAAATGAAAAAGGTAAAATGTTTATGACATAGAGAAGAATGTAAATACATATAGAGGAATGCACAAAAACAGAGAGAGATACATCAAACGAAATAGTACGGGGAATCACATTACACACATAAAAAAAATGAAAAAGAAAACAAAGAAAAAGACTAGTAAGGCACATGTGAGTCAACCTATGGTAGGTCGTCTGCATCCCAATCTCGATCAGTATAAACGAAAGGAGGACAACTAGCCAAAGGGACAATATCACATGCCAAAACTAGGACAATACTAACTACCCCCTTGCCACCACCAGGTGCAAGACAAGGATGAGTTGAGATAGGTGATGAGAATGAGCTCCTTGCGATAAAGAGAATGATTTGCAATGAAAGTATAACATGTAATAGTCAGAATGTTAGGATCCTACAACTATTACATGGCAAGGATAAAAAGGCATGTTATGCAATAATTTGGTAACAATCATCATCATCAAAGTAAAAATAACACAATATCAATTTCAATGTACAACACTCGTTAGTAAGATGCCCAAGATTTCTATGATATGTGCAATAATTCATGTTTTTCTTACGTGTGCTACTTTTACTACGAGGTGAAAATTTAATCCAACCTTTATTAAAGAGGTGTTCCATCTTTTGTTGAGTTTCTATTTGAGTATGTAAGAATGGATTTTTTTTTAGTTTTTAAGGTTTTTGTTGCTTTCTTGATTCACCGACTTGTTGAAGTGGATATTGAGAAGGAAGACCTGAGATGATCTTATCATTCTTATGAGGAATTGGTTGTTCTTTACAAGGGGGAAACTTATGTAGGGAGGAAGATCTTGATATCATTTCCATTTTTTTTGTTCAAAAAAAAAATTTCTCTAAAATTTTATGAATTTCATGCTCATTGGTTATGTCACATCCTTGGTTGGTTTAAATCTTAAAGTAATGACCGTAAGTCTCTTCAAGGTTGATAGGAGTGTTGGTCACTTTGTTAAGATAAGATGAATGACTATGCACTTGATTAAAGGAGCTAGGTTCACTCATTGTTAGAAGTTTAGGCTTAGTTTGTGACTCAACTTTAGGATGTAAAAGACCAAACATCTCAATATATGTTGGTTGTTTCATGGAAGGATAGCAAGATGCATTATTCTCAAGGTTATTAAGGAAATCATTTATGAATTCATTCATGCTAGCATCATCTTCTCCAATGATGTCAACTTCACGAGGAAACTCATTAGGAGTTGGGTGAGCATGGGTGGGTTCAATTGCATTAGGATCATTTCCAAAAACACAACTAGAAACATCAACCAAGGAGAACAAATACTTCCACACATTGCTAAAACGCTTGTCCATTTTTAGATTTTCAAACTTAAACAAGGTAGTTTTCTGATTACACTATGTAACAATATAAAAATGAAATGTTGTAAATACAATTTTAAATTTACGTAATGCACTAAATGTACCAAATTAAGCTAAATCTAATTAAATGAATGAAATAGAAAATCAGGAAACTGTAACAGAGATTTGATAGCAACAAATAGAAGCATAGAACTGAAGATTTTAAATTCCAAAAATGCAAATTAAGGCCTGATCATGGACTCATTCGCCCTAGGGTGAATGGGTCCTAGATTAGGTTTTTGAAACAAATTTCTACTAATTTTCAAAACTTTTTAGTGGTTTTCAGATTCAGTCTACTACAATAAGTTTTAGGTTCATATTTTTGTAAATGCAATGTGAAATTTGTGTGCAAACTATGAAAAAATGATGACTTAAAACACCTATTTTGATATGCAATTTTGTTTTGATTCTCAAATGAAAGTTTATATGATGTATATGATATGAAAGATGACTGATTTTTTTGTATTTTTTAGATTTAAAGAATGCAAACAATGCAATCCTAAAACCCTAGATGAAATGCAATTTTGGATACAAACTAAAGACCATAAATGAGATATAATTCAATGCAAATGAATGAAAGTGAATGCAAGATCTAATCTAAGATGAAAAGAACTCCTAAAATCAAAAAATGACAATGCTCAAAAAGTCGGGTTCACCAAAATGAAGCAAAGAAAATGAGATGTGGTTTTGGGTTTTTATCGAGATGAATTAACAACATGATAAACCATACTTTACATGAGTTATTTCATTCAATTATGCATAGATGAACATTAGAAAACAAACCTAAAGTTCTAATATAATAGTAAAAAGGTAGGTTTTAAGATGGTAAAATGATGTGTACCTATTGCAAAAAGTGCTTTTTTAGGCCTCACTAAGGACACTCATTCGCCCAATGTTGAATGGATCCTTGCTAGGATTCTGGAAAATCAATTTTTGGGTTCTATTCTTCAATGTTTGCATTCCCAAATCCTAGGTGTTCAACTCCCAAAAGTTAGAAATAAATTATGTAGAAGACTTTATGTGGTCTTGCAAGAAAGATGACAACTTTGACAACTTTTTACAATTTTTTCTCTCCACTTGGTCTTCAACCTAAAACCTACAATCACACATTAAAGGAGAAGAAAATCATTGTTTTGTTAGAGAATAGGCGTTTTGCTTGGTCAAACCCCATTTTGGTAATTAAAACTTGTAATGAAATAATGAAACATGAAATAGAAAGAATGATGAAAGAACAATGTTATGTCACACCTCACCACACTTTGGTTTGAACTTTGGATTGCAAATCTAAAACTAGCATATAGTGGCCTCCATGAATGTGGTTCTTGATCATGAAACTTGACGTGAAATGGTGTCTTTGAATGCTTGAAGTGATCTTGAACTCTACATCAACATGTTGGCTCCAACAATATGCATGCCTTTGACATTATAATAGACCTTTGATTGTTACAATAAAACCTTGATAAATCTTCTCTTGAATGCCTCTAATTACTCTTGAAAATTCTCTTGTAAAAGTACTCTTGATTGATTATGAAGATCTAGTTATGAAAAATAGTGAAATAACCTTATATTTATACATAACTTACTCTTAATTCCCAAAATTCAAATAACACAAGCTGACATCAGATATAGGATTTGAAATAATTAAAATATCACCAAAATCATATTCCAAGGGGGGTGTCCTAGGTTAAGTGAGGACCCATTCGCCATAGGGAAAATGGGTCCTAGCATACTTACTAGGACACATTTTGGGGGGTGTGAAATAATATGCCAAAAGAGGGTCCTAGAACCTAGTGGGGACCCATTCGCCAGGTGGCGAATGGGTCCTAGGTCACTAGCCTAGGACACATTCCTTGCAAAATTAAGTGTTGTGTAATATTATTTAAGAGTTTC
This sequence comes from Sequoia sempervirens, assembly GCA_007258455.2. Taxonomy (NCBI): domain Eukaryota; kingdom Viridiplantae; phylum Streptophyta; class Pinopsida; order Cupressales; family Cupressaceae; genus Sequoia; species Sequoia sempervirens. The sequence continues at coordinate 552,092,662 of VDFB02058242.1, forward strand.
ATATTTTATCCCTCAAAAAATGCAATTAATTAGGCTTGGATTTGAATTAAAGGAGCCAATTAAGCTCAATTAACCTCAATTAATTAATAAATCCCTAGATTAGTGTTAAAGTGTAAAGAAACACTTTACAACACCCTAAATAAGGCACCATTAAGTCCATTTGATTAAAAGGGTCCTAAAATTAATGTGAATGTGCAAAAAACATGTTACAACACTAAATCAAGGCAACATTAGGCTCATTTATTATTAATTATTCCCAAATTAAGTAAGGAAAAGAGATAGATTTTCCATTACTACAGTCACAAATTGAAATTAGAGAAGAACCTAGTGCCCAAGGAAAAGATTTACTTGATGTACACCTATTCTACATTGGTGTGTTATGGAAAGAGCTAGAAGATATTGTTATTTTTCTTTTTACAAGAGAATTCCCCAAGGATATATCACCACAAGATAAATAATGAATAGTGTAGAGGGTTGCACCATGCACCTTGGTAGGAGAGATACACCATCTTGGGAGAGATAATATTTTGAGAAGGGTGATATAAAAACATGAAATAAATTCAATTTTGAAAGAATCACATGGAGTTGTAGGGGGGCCATAATTCAAATAAACTATGGCTAGAAGAGTAAAACTTGCAAGCCTATGGTGGCCAATCTTGCACAAAGATTCCACAAAATATACAAAAGTATGTGATACTTGACAAAGGGTAGGAAAACCTACCACACAATATGAAATACCACTTAGAGTACTTAGTATTATCTCAAAACCCATTTGAAAAGTGGGCAATAGACTTCATATGACCAATTCTACCCTCCAAAAAAAAATTCAAAAGCTATATTTATTATAACTAGATTCAAATACCTTACTAAGTGGGCAAAGGAGGCACCAACAAAAGATTGTACCACATAGACAACTGCAAGGTTCTTATATGAAAATATCATCACAAGGTATGGATGTCCTTTGAGCATAGTAACTGATAAAGGTAAAAGAAATGTGATTAAGATGATAAAAGAACTATTTCAAAATTTTATGATAACACATAATATGATTTTCCCTATCATCAGTAAGCTAATGGGGAAAGTGAATCACTTAATAAGATAATAGGAAAGGCATTAACCAAGATTTGTGATGGGAACATATGTAATAGATTTGGATGTAAAGGTACCTACATTACTTTGGGCATATCTCACATCATATAAAAGGATTAAGAATTTCACCCCCTTTCAGTTAGTTTAGGGCATTGAGGCGACAATACCTATGAACTTCATTATTCCAAACATATGTACCACACTCACTTTATTGTTAGAGTATGATCAATCATTTATACTAATGGAAATACTAGGAGGTTCTTGAATATACTCTTTGTTGAAGGGTAGGGCCACTTCTAGTTAGGAAGGTGTGTGGGAGACTATCGATCAATGGTTAGAGGCAAAGTGCCTAGGTGATGCTCTCCCTCTTGTAGATGACATGTTGAGTCTTGTGAGACAAAAAGTATCTAGATATGTAATTCCTAACCTTTTTCTTTAAAGTTAAATATTATATCTTTATTTAGTTGCAATCATTTATGTGGAACTTGAAATTGAAAATTTACATATTCTTTTCAGTTAGAAAAGTAAAATGAGTTCATTATGAAATTCTTATGTATTTAGTTATGCAATTGTTATTTTAATGTTTGTAAGAGAAAAAAAATTATATTCTAATTTCATAGAATGGGATTATTCATAGTATGGTTAAAAAACCTAGTAACTTCCTTGTTAAAAGGATGTGGATGTTACATTCCCCTTTATCCCCTACATTCCCACCATATATTTGAATTTTCCAAAATCCAAAATATTCTTACTATTGAGGTATTTAATTAAATTTTAAAGGAATAGGAATAATTTTAGAATTTTAGAATTTTAGAATTTACCAACCTAACATTCCTTTCCTCTAAATCACACCTTTAGCCTTTACTTTATTTGGATTTTGGAATTTGTAATCCTAGCATCCTAACATGAGTTCATTGGTATCTTTGATCCTTGAATTTTGATATTTATTTTCATATATTTTCAAAGTAAAATACAGAAGAATACCTCTAATGTGATACTTTTGGCATGAGCTATGGAGAACTCCCAATTCCGAATCATTAACAAGATCACCCAAGCTTTTGGATGAAGTTGCAAGACTTCTAAATAAATCATAAGCATGTGGTGTTATTGTTCATTTGTTGGTGTTTCTATGAAGTTTTAGGATTTTGATGGAGTACCAAGCATTTCTTACATGTCCAATATCTAGTTCCAACCTATATTCCTACATGGAATCCCTATAAGAATTGTTGAGCCTTTCTTCCCCTTCCATTTTCCTCTATTCTCCTATTTTTAGAATAATAATAATGGTAATTTGAATCTCCCTTCCACATCCCAACATCTAGACTCCCCCATTATTTATAATTTTCATTTCTTCCCCTTTGTGGACTTTCAAAGTGGATTCAAATTTCCTCCATTTGGTCCTACATGATTTTATGATTTCCCTCATTTATTTTTATGTAGAATTTAGGTTGACTTTTGAACTTCATTCAAAATTTCTAGTTCTTACATCCAATTTGACATTGAAATCCCAGAAAGGTTTCCAACACCTTTTCTACTCATTTATTTCTTGGTGGAGATCCACCTGACTTAAATGGATATCTTGTTCTCCACCTAGACATCATATCCTAATGTCTAGTCTTGTATTTTTTCTCTACATTTCTCAATAATGCTTCCTTAGTTTATTTGCCCCCATTTTGTAAATTTTCATTGAACTTTAGGAATTATATCCCTCAATCCAATTATAATATTTGATCTTGACTTAAAATCTTGCATGTCCTATTCTACTATCTTCATCCACCTCTATATTTTACTTGTATTCTAGATTACTTCCTACATTTATTCAATCTTCTCAAAAGTGTGATTGATGCTCAATTTGACTCTTGCAACTACCATTTTGGTATTTACCACCTAGAACAATGTCCATCCCAAGTGTGCAAATCTAAGTTCAAAATCAATGGTGGGTGATGAAGAATTTCATGCCACCATGAATGTGGTGGTTTGATTTTTAGATGCATGTGATGTTTATACCATCTCCAAGATACCATTTTACTATATTTCATGGGTTTTCAACATGTTCCACGTGTAAAATTAATGAAACACAATGAACTTAGTCAAACTTCCACAAGGATTTAGTGACCAAGTAAATGGTTATAAACATCAACTCATTTTCCAAAATAATTGTTGACCTCATTTCTTATTTCCACATGACTACAAGTGATGAAGAGTTTCTAAGGTTCCAAATATTGCACATCTAGTTGCTTGTTATGCAACTCGTTTTATAAATCATGAAGAGGTAGCTTATTTGTAGAAGGTATTTGTAAATGAATGTCTCCTTGGCCATTTGTAGAGCTTCAGGGAAGCTTTTATGGAAGCATGGCATGTTCTTCTTAGATTTGGGTTTTATCTTGCCACTTTTAATTGTATGAATTTAATAAATATTAAATAAATATTTCAACATTCTAAATCATTTTTTGTTAATGTATGGAATTTTAGATTTTGAAGAGGGATGATTTTAAGAATTTTCACTTATTTCAACATCATATTTCTCTTTTCAATTATATGCATTTTATATTTTAGTAATTGTGACTTTATAACCTACTAAATAGGCACCAATATTAGAAGCATTTGACCCTCCATGCACCTTAAAGTGAAAAATAATTAACTAGCAATTTAGGACCAGGAAGGTAGTTTGTGTGCATTTCTTGATTTAATATTATTCTTAGGGATACATTTCCAACGAGGTTCAATATTTTAGAGAACATGTCTTGCATGCTTTCATTAGCTTAATAGAGGTTATTGTGTAGTAGTTTGGTCATTAGTCTAGTGATTTTTTTGGGCTAGGCATACATTGGATAATACTACAAGTTTTCTTATTTGTCTATCTTTAGTTGTGGTTGATCATAGTAAGGATACTAAGTTAGGAATGAGCTCCTAAGTATAGCTAAGCCCAAGTAAAGGAGATATTATAGACTCTCAGAAATTGTTTTGTTATCACTCATATTGATTTGATGAGTTGATTCACTTTTCTTCAAGAATGACATGTCCCTAGCCTTGAAGTGGATGGAATCCTTTAGGAATGTGAGTAGCAATTTTGAGACCTAATAGAATGGCATCAATGTTGGGGACGTTCTATCTATTACCAATGAAGTGTTGATATAGCTCATATTATAAAGACTTCTATTTTAACGAAATTGAGAGACTATGTGTTTTTTTAATGTAACTTGTTGGCACCCAATCAAGCTTTTCTAATAAAATGGCTACATTACTAGGGATATTCTAATCCAATTCACATTTCAACAACCTTGGTGATTTAACATTATTAATTTGTTATTGGGTAATCTCATATAAACAAATTAATATGATATGAACAATTGGAGCAATATTGTCCAAAATTGAGCTTATACCCCTACCCTTCACCTATTACCATATACACATTCTCATAAATTTATCTACATATATTCAAATTTTTGCATATTTTCTCATATTGGCCATATTTATTGGACCCTCCATGATTAGTCATTCATTCTATGGATAGATATTACCACTCCATTATCCTTAGTCATTCTTGTGGGTGCATGATCTATCTCATATCCTTGAATTTAAACTCCATATTTCTAAAATTCAAGTTCAAATGTGGATAACACATTCTCATTTCACTAGCTATCATGGGCCAATTGAACACACATTTGCTCAATTTATTTCTATGTATCTATGTATAAAGAAATTTGGTTGCACATTTTGTATTTTTCATATCTAAATACTCTCTTTAATCATGGAGCATTTATGGTAGGAATCTTTTGAGTTGGTGCACAAAAAAAGAATTTGAATATGAATATCCACTTAATCTTGTTGCTTTTTATCATTGGGACATGACTCCAAAGCCAGTCCTTTTGTTTGAACAAAGAGAATTTATCCCCTATTGCCCTAATAGCCCTCTAAAGGTATTCATAAATAGTGTTAATCTTCATAACTGAGAAAACATCAATGAATTTAATGAATTAAAGAGTAGAGATGGACAACTAGCAAGATCAAATTTGTGAAGAAGAGTACCAATTTAAAAAGATGAAAATGATCCACAAACACAAACTTTACCTAAAATAAGACACAAATATTGTGCAAAATAAAAATAAAAAACACAGACAAAGATGGCCTATTTTTAATTTTAAAACATTTAAATTCTAGGATCTTCATTAATTATACATCATCAAACTCAAAAATAAATACCATTAACCTTCTTCACATTTACTTTTCTAACTTGATACTTAATTCAAAATTAACCATCCAAAATTCTTATTTATTAATTTAAATTATTTCATACCTATATAAATATAGATTCGGCTAACTCCTAGACAAAAACACCTATGTACATACAAAAATGCATGAAAACATATATAACGACATATATGGTAGCATACATAACATGAAGAGATGACGTAGTGCACGGCCCACCAAATAGATGATAGAAGTGATGGAATTGGAAATGAAAGGAAACATCATGACGAGGAAAGCGTGGAGGTGTCCCATCACCGAATTACACCAATGCTTTTTTTCCTTGTGTGAAAAGCTATCTGTTACGTGCAAGAAGGGCAGTGATGTGATTAAGAAATGTGGTTTAAATTGTAATGGGTGCTGCTCTTGGAAGACACTTGGAAAACACATTGTGCTTTGGGTTTTCTCACTCTGTAGGTTGAAATTGAAATGTTGGAGAGCAAGAGCATATTGCAAGCAGAGGAGAGGACCAACTGACTTGAGGTGAGGGGTTTCTAACCGACTGTATGCAATGGTGAATTTTTTTATGTATTTTTTCATGCATTTTTGTATGTATATAGGCATGTTGTTGTGGGTTGCAGGTTTCTTAGTGTTTTGAGAACCTGGAATCTTATAAAACATATGAATGTCTTCAAAATATTTTGTTATTAAAACCATAGGAATGTAATGAAATATGGACCATTTTATAAACACCCATTGTTTCCAACAACCTTTGACACTATGTATTATGCTCTTTCATTCTAAAGGTTGAAAGTGAAAGGTTGGAGAGCAAGGGGAGACTAAAAAAAGTGAGTTGATGGGTTTCTAATCATTTTGGTTGTTAGTTGTAAAGGGGTTTAAAATATTATGAGGGGTTTTGCTTGTAAATTATTTTCAAACTTTAAGTGGGTTGCAAGTTTTATAAAACCTAGTGTTTTGCATCTTAGAATTTTACAAAAGAATATGAATGTATTTACAAGATTTTTTTTATTTAGACCTTAGGAATGTAATTAAAGGCACTATTTTATAAACACCCATTGTTTTCCAAGAAGCATTAACACTATGTTTCACCACTTTGAACAAATTTACTCATTATCAGAGATAATGTCCAAAAATTGGTGTTCTTGTTATTTTTAATGCACACGTACATATATAGGCTTGAAAAACACAAGGGTTTGGGTATGTTGCAACGCGAGTTGCAATTTTATAAACAGCTAGTGTTTTTCATTTCATTGCATTACACATCTTTCAAACCGAAAGCATTACTTCACATTGCATAACTAATAAGTAGATGCTCATAGATAGATGACAAAATTTATATTACAATATAGTTTTTTTTACATAGTCAACCTAAAAGCAGTTATGTAGCTAGTTCACATTGCATAGATAATAACTATACCCACAACTATAGGGAACTCCACCTACGCAACCAAGTACTATTTTGAAATATATTAATTTCTTCATTCTAGAGTGATAAATGCAGCTACCAATTATATTTTTTTGTCATTGCATTCCATGAGAGCACATTTGTTTGAGGTATTTTTTGAAACAATTCACTGCCTTGTCTATGAAAGCATAATAGTAAGCAGCAACATAGACAAGGCAATGAACTATTTGGAAAAATGGCTGAAAGAAATGTGGTCTCATGGTCAATGGAATGCCATGCCAAGCCATAGACAAGGAAATGAACTATTTCTAGGTGTGATTGGTTATCTATGGCTCACCACTATGTTTTGGTAGACATTCTCATCTTGCACTATTTTTACAAAACAATTGTAGATAGTTAAAGTGATAATTGAAGATATATAATGATAATTAGAGTGATATTTGTAGATGGAGACCCCCTAACCAATTTTTGTTAGAAAATGGGAAACACCTTATTTAACAAGCAATGCAATTTGGCTCACAGATATATATCATCATATTTAGTAGAGGTATCAACAATATATTGTGAAACTATATCCACAACTATAGGGAACTCCACCTATGCAATCAAATACTATTGTCAAAGATATTAATTCATTCATACTAAAGTGATAATTGCAGCTACAAATTATATTTTTTTGCCATGGAATTCCAAGAGACCACATTTGTTTGAGGCATTTTTTCAAGTAGTTCATTGCCTTGTCTATGAAAGTATATTAGTAAGCATAATAGTAAGCAACAACAAAGGCAAGGTAGGGAACAGTTCGAAAATTTCCTCAAAGAAATGTGGTTTCATGGTGATTGGATTGTTGTGACAAGCCTTAGACAAGGAAATGAACTATATTTTAAATATGATTGCTTATCTATGGCTTGTCATTGTGTTTTTGCAGACATATACTCACCTCACACTATGTTTTCCAACTTGCAATCACACTATGCATGTATATGGTTGTTGGAAAACACTGTATGTTTTATATCAAAGCATAATAGTAGATCTGGATTGTCATGGCATTCCAACACCATGGTGATTGGAATGAAATGACAAGCCATAGACAAGGAAATGAATTTTTTCTATGTATGATTGCTTATCTATGGCATGCCATTGTGTTTTGGCAGACAAATACTCACCTCATACTGTGTTTTCCAACTTGCAATCACACTATGCATGCATATGGTTATTGGAAAACATTGTGCATTTACTATCAAAGCATAATAGTAGATCTAGATTCTCATGGAATTCCAACACCATGGTGATTGGAATGACATGACAAGTCATAGACAAGGAAATGAACTATTTCATTGTATGGTTGCTTATCTATAGCATGCCATTGTGTTTTGGCAGACATATACTCACTTCACACTATGTTTTCCAACTTGCAATCACACTATGCATGTATATGGTTGTTGGAAAAAATTGTGTGTTTACTATCAAAGCATAATAGTAGATCTGGATTGTCATGGCATTCCAACACCATGGTGATTGGAATGACATGACAAGCCATAGACAAGGCAATGAACTATTTCTATGTGTAGACATCTAAATTTAATCACTTCCATATGATTAAATTTACTCCCTTTTCGTCTACCATATTAAAATATTAATTTATTAAATTAATATTACATCTTTTATCTCATATCTGTGAAGTATTTGATTTAATAATTAAATGCTTTATCTTTCACCTTCTTCCTCTCTAAATTAAATAAATACACTAATTTATTCAATTTAGTTATGTTTACCCTTTTGATCTTAAATCAATTTAAAATTCTTCATCCTCTATAACCTTGCCTTAATCTGAATTAATTTAATTAATTCATGATTATGATAATCAAAGATTAATGTCACATCCTCCTACATTTGCCACTTGCCTCTAATCTTCCATTAATTAGCCTAATCCAATATTTGCACAACCTTAACCAAGGTCATTAGCTAGATTTAGCACCACTTTTTAGCCAACCTTTGCATTTACCTTCTTTTAGCATTGACCCCCTTTCCTATGTGAATTTTTAATTCACATTTAAACATCCTAGATTCCCCTCTTTAATATGTGAATTTTTAATTCACATTCCATCCTTCCAAGGCTTCTAGAACCTTGGACTTGTCACAATCTCCACATGTGACCAAGTCCCACCTTTTTGGAGCCCACCTTTTACCCTTTAGATCTTCCTAAGAATGTAATTTTTAATTCACATTTATATCCCCATCCACCTTTCCTTTTCCCATGTAGATTTTTGAGGAATTCCAAAATTCCTCAAATGTCCCTTTCACTCCCACTTGGGGACAAGGAATCCATTTTTGAGGAAATCTCCTCACTCCCCAAGGTGCTTGTCCTTCCTCCACCTCATGTATATTTTTGACACCTCACTTGCATCTCATCTTCTCTTGGCCACTTCACCATCCACATGTGAAGATGTGAGGGCTTGTGGGTTCTCAACCCACCATAGCCCTTCATCTTGGCCTTGTTGGATGCATCTTGACCATTGAATTCTCTAGAGAATTTAAATTCTCCTATAAATACCCCCTCCTCAAGGGCATTTTCAACATTTAGCCATTTGATAACTACATGCTGCCAATTTTCCTTCACTATCATCTAGCCATCATTTTGCACATTCAATATTGCATTTAGCCACTCAAGAAGCCATCTAAGGAGCACACAAAATCATCCCAAGCAAGGGCCAACCAAGGAGTCTTCAACAGCAAGGAAGGTGAAATCGTTTGCATTTTATTTTATCCATTTTCCTTCTTGTTATATCACTCTTTTGGCTAATCTTGAAGTGTCCTTAGTCTTTTATCACTTGCATTTTTAAGTTATTTTGCACATTAGAGTAGGATAAAATTCTTAGGATCACATTTCTGGCATGCCCGGTGGGACCCACAAACAGGTTCTTGCATTTAACATTCATCTTTGCTAAGTATTGTGTAGAAAAAGGTTGCAGAAAGGCGGAAGTGCCCTCCTTTTTACAGTAGAAAGGCGGAAGCGCCCTCTACTTTACCGCAGAAAGGCAGAAGTGCCCTTTGCTTTACCACAGAAAGGCGGAAGCGCCCTCTGCTTTACTGCAGAAAGGCAAAAGCACCCTCTGCCTTACTGCAGAAAGGCGAAAGCGCCCTCTTGTCTACTACAGAAACGCAGCAGCACCCTATATCTGAAAGTTTCATTTTCTTCTAACAAGTTTGTTGCAGTTAGGGATATATTTAGAAGGTTTTTCTAACACTTTTCTTGCAGTGGGAGGGGCATAACTTTCCTTTTTCTTAAAAATCTGATAAAGTTTGTTGCAGAAAGGCGGAAGCGCCCTCTAACTTCTTGTTGCAAAAAGGCGGAAGCGCCCTCTAACTTCTTGTTGCAGAAAGGCGAAAGCGCCCTCTGCTTTACTGTAGAAAGGTGGAAGCGCCCCCATTTTTGCTGCAGAAAGGCAGAAGTGCCCGCAATTTGCTGCAGAAAGGTGGAAGCGCCCCAAAACAACATAGTTTGGAAGGTAAAACAGTCATTATAGCTTCGTTTTTTCTCTCATTTTTTGCTATTTTCAAGTAGTAACCCTCTAACATTATTTTGGAAAGGATATTGGTGTTTTTTGCTAACGTTTTTCAGCATATTATGGCGTAATTGACCAAGGATGAAGAAGAAGATAGCTAACATTTACTTGTAGGACCATCTATTTGATCATATTTTCAAAAAATTATCTTTGTTGTTTTGGAACATAGTCTAATTAGGGGGGATAAACTTCATTGCTTGTTGTGATTGTTTATTCTTGTGTTACCCAAGGGGGCATTAATTTGTTTTCACTTTCCCCTTGGACTTCGTGTGAGCCTGGGGAGTAGTTGGAAGTGGTTAGTGTCTTCTTTTTAGTGGGACCTGTTTGGGGATTTCATCACCCCAAGGGACGATTCCAACCACACATACCGGCAGGGTATATAAAGGGGGGAGAACAAAAGTTGTACCCCAATCCAGTCACGTCGTAATTGACAGAGCGTCGAAGCTAGGGTGATACCTAGATAGACGTGAAGAGTTGGTCTGAGCCTTTTAGTATCTCACTAGGGTTCCTGACTCACTCTTGTGACGGGTTGGTGTTCACGGTTGTGCCTCATGTACCGAGAGTATATTGAGGACTCCCTAGAAGCCTTGTGCATCCTAGATTAAGACCTTTCCTAGCCATACCCTTAATATTAATCATAGGATTATGCTTGCTTGAAATGTTTCTCATGAAAAATCTGTGAAATCTTTGATACTTTGGCCTTACTTTATCATTTTGCATCCTTGCCATAGCCTTTACCATCAAAACCAAGCTCTGTCCTACTGCAGAAAGGCGGAAGCACCCTTAATTCTGCTGCAGAAAGGTGGAAGCGCCCCTGTTTCTGCTGTAGAAAGGTGGAAGCGCCCCTGTTTTGCTGCAGAAAGGTGGAAGTGCCCCTGATTCTGCTGCAGAAAGGTGGAAGCGCCCTTATTTTGCTGTAGAAAGGCGGAAGCGCCCCTGATTTGCTGTAGAAAGCTGTCAGCACCCTTGATTTTTCTGTAGAGGGGCGGATTTGCCCTCCTGAACACCCGAAATTGCCCCATTTAGATCCGTTTAGTCTCTAAACCATCATTTAATCATTCCCAACCATTATTTCATCATACTAGGCCTTCATTTTGTCACTCTAAGCCTCCCAAAACCTCCATTGGGTCTGTTTAAACCTTCATTCTATCGTTCCAAGCTTCTATTTGACCATTCTAAATCTCCACTCATTCTCCACAATCATCTTCAATCCACCCGTTCATTCTAATTTTCTCGTATTCCATTCAAAATTCCATACCATCACCTAGCAAACATCATAATTTTACCGTTTACATCACCAAACACCACTCATAACCAAACCTCCTTAACCTTGCTTTACAAAGTGGTTACCCAAATTGGCCATAGCACTTGAATTTGATTATTAGCCTTTAACTTCGACCCCAATCAATTTGCTTCCATCTTGAGGTGAATTCGGTGGCATAAGTTATCATCCTTGGCCCAATTAATCCATTCCTATCCTAAGGTGGATTCGGTGCCATGATCATCCTCTTAATCAATTAAAGCTCTTGGTTGCTAAGGGTAACTTCCTTTGATTAAACTCAAGGTCTTCCTCTCATCTTTTATCATCCAATCATACCCATCCAATCATCCAAATCTATCAAAACCCATCATTCGATCAAATTGTCCAATCAACCAAATAATCCAATCCAATCTAATCCAATCATGCCAAATCCAATCTAATCCAATCCAATCTAATCCAATCGTGTCAAATCCAATCTAATCCAATCCAATCTAATCCAATCAAAATCTAATCAAAATCCAAATCCTAACAAAATCACACCTCATCCAATCACAATCAAATCATTCGACAAAAGCGTTAATCTACTCATCTCACATTTGCATGCCTGTTCAGACCCATTCATAGGCAAAGAAAATGGCCAACCAACAAACCCAGAATGCCCAATCAAACAATCCTCAGGATCCCAACAACACAATGAACGTCTGATCAAATCCTAAAAAGGGTACCACCATCCCTCATGATCCTCATAATGGTACTTCATCACACTCTAACACTGAGAATCAGAATAACTCGCCACATGGTGAAGAGAGTATGGTTAATCAACCTGAGCTCACACTTGAGGAACATTTTAGTAATCCTGCCAATGTACAAATGACTGACCGTTTGCTCGAAAAACATGGGGAAGAAATCTTGGCCCACCTAATTGAGAAGGGTGTCAAACCCCCCTCGAATGTTGACCTGTCCAAATATAGGGGTGCCCCATCTAACGTACTCCAAGGTTCACCAAATGCACCCGAAGGTTCATACTTCTCCAATATTCCTCTAGGTGAGGGTTGGCATCAACCTAAATTTGGCAATGCCATTCTTTATCAAGTTAACTATCCCCCACATGCTTCGACTTCAGCTATAAGAGGACCTCAAGTGCCTGATCCCAATAATCCTTTTTCCTATGGTATGCCACAAAATTTTCCACAACCTCCGCCATTAACGTTAACAACACCCCCTCCTTCCAACCAACCTCCAGTCAACATTGGAGGCACCTCCTTTACCGCATCACTTCCACCTCCTAGAACTACAAATATACCATCTCAACAGCTTCACCAACCCAACATTCTGCCTCAATTACCTCCATAAGGCACACCCCAGCTGAACGTTCCAAGTGGTACCCAACAACCCCCTTTACAAAACACGTCTATGCTACCTCCGCAATCTCATCAACAACAACCTATACACAATACTTTGGCCTCTTCACAACAACCACCCTACCAATCACAAGGAAATCCATCTTGACCTATCGCTCAGACCATATCCCCCTTTCTCGCATCCATTTTGCATCTGAAGGCTCAACCACAACACAATATCCAACCTCAGCCCATACAACATTTGACGTCACAACAACAACCTCCCCAACAATACTACTATCACAATCAACAACAATTTCACCAACAACCGCTTTATGGAACCTCCTAACAATCACAACAATACCCTCAACACCAACAAACCAACATGCAACGTCCCATCCAAGTTCCTGAACAACCTACCCCGCACTTTTATCAAACAAATCCATATTATACCCCACAACAACAACCCTTGTACCAACAAAATCTCCCATCTTACCAGCAAGCCATGTCATCATCCAATCATCCAAACCCATATTTCAACAATCTGACACCTTTTCAGCAGGATCCTTTGTCATCCTATCACCAATATCCCCCCAATCCACCACCAGCTAGCTTGGATTTGTTGGAAATCAAAGCCGCACTTAAGGATCTTCAAACCGGGGCTACAAAACAATCATTTAAATTTGAAGACATATGCCCATATATGTTTGATCCCTCCATCTCATTAATTCCCTTTCCTAAACATTTTGAGATACCAAAATTTGACAAATACAAGGGAAACAAAGACCCTAAGGCTCACTTACAAGAGTTTTATTCTCAGTGTCAAGAAGTCATGTATAATGACAACTATCTCTTGTGTTTGTTCCCACGAAGCCTAGCAAGCCACACCTTAGATTTGTTCATGACTCTCGAAAAAGGGTCCATAAAAACTTTTGTAGACTTGTCAGAAAAGTTTGTATCCTACTTCTCTTTCAATTTGGAGAAGGATACAGACACCTTAGATCTCCTCAAAGAGAAACAACGTGAGGGGGAAACCTTTACCAGCTACCTACAATGGTGGCGTGCATTAGCAAGTCTAATGAAGACCCCTCTGAAAGAAAAAGACATGGTCACTCTTTTCGTGGAAAACTCTCATCCTGACATGGCCCATAATTTTAGGTTACATTGTGTCACCACCTTTGCAGAGATAGTGGAAAAAGGACCCATCCTGGAACGTGCCCTTATTGCCAAAGGACACATCAAAATACACAGTCATGATAAAGAAAGGTCATTTGCCGATAAACCACGATTCTGGAACAAGAACAAGAATGCGGTGAATGACGGCGTGACAGACACTAAACATGTCCAAGTAGCTAATGCATCCCAAAAACAACAACCGTCTGTACCCAACACCATATCTGTACCACAGGGGGCACCTCGTCCCCCTCAACAGTCAAACCAAAACAATCAGGGGAACACCAAACGTCAATATGCCCAATTGGGTGAACCCCTGAGTATTGTTTTTAATAAATTGCTACAAATCAATTACCCCATCACATACCCTGTCACCAAGCCATTTGACGAGTCCAAACCCAAGCCGACATGGTTTAAAGAAAATGAGTATTGTGACTTTCATAAAATCAAGGGACACTCTTTAAATAAGTGTCAGGGTTTGAAAAATTATGTCCAAGATCTCATTGATCAAGGAGATATCAAAGTTGACCCCAGTCAACCTTCATCGTCCAATGCTCAACTGCAGATCTATCAAAATGCCTTCCCAAACCATAATCAAGGCCCTAACACCTCCAACAGTAATCCTCAAAACAACAGCACAAATAATGTGAATTACAAGAATGTGCCCTTCAATTATGAAGGTGTTATTCATTACATTGAGTAGGTGGAGCCCCGAGTATCCATGATACATGTTAAAGCCAAAGACCCTCAATGTGTTGTTACTACACGACGAGCCCGCATCACCATCCCTACAGCCTCTGCACCCACCCAACCAACTCCTGTAAACTCTCAGTAAAACATCCTTGATCACTTAAGGAAGACCCCCGCTCATATATCCATTTTGGATTTGCTTAAGTCTTCCCCAATACATCAAGAAATCCTCAATAGAGCCCTGCAGGAAACCCATGTGCCAAATGACATCAACCCCACACAATTCCAAGCTTTGGTGGGACACTTGGCTTTGTCTCATCACCTCCACTTCAGTCAAAATGATATGCCAAACATTGATGTCAATCATAATCGCCCTTTACATATCAAAGTCGTGGTTGCTCGCCATAAAATAAAAAGGGTCTTGGTAGATAATGGCTCTGCCCTCAATTTATGTACTTTGAAATTCATAAAATAGGTGCAGTATACTCAAGCAGACTTAAGCAGCCAGATCATTACAATCAAGGCCTATGATAATGCAGAAAGAAATTCAGAAGGAATTATTAGTCTTCCTATCCAAGTGGGACCTATGTTTCAGTATACTATCTATCATGTCCTTGATCTGGACTTACCGTCTAATCTCCTCCTTGGCCGCCCATGGCTCCATGCTATGCAAGCTGTCCCCTCCACGTACCACCAATGCCTGAAATTCCCTGTCAATGGACAAGAAATCACCATCTATGCCGACCCCCAACCATTTGAATATTTCCGCGCTTTAGAAGCATCTTTTCCCCATTTACATTATTGTCCTGGGGTTGAAATGTGGGCATCCCAGTCATCATCCTCTAATCCACCATCCACCGTGATAACCACTCCATCCTCTGCCACTAATCCTTCAATCACCAAAGTCCAGAACATTGACAAAGGGTGTGGTGAATATGAAATGCATACGGCTCTTAATGTAGCCACCATGCCACTGTCACCACACAAATATGGTCAACCTTCACATGCTACACAAATGGATGACAAGACTATCACCTTCAGTAGTAAAGACATCCCTACCACCACTTTCAGATCTTCGAGTGTCAAGATCGATGCACCAGAAGAGGACATAAGCCAATGGGTCTACCGAGAAGAGCCCGAACCAGAGACTCCTCTAAAGAAATATTTTCAGGAAAAATATCCTTGGCTGACAAAGTTCGTAGAAAAACATAACTATCAAGGTAGAGGCCTAAGTAAAGAGGAACAAGGGTGGTTGCAACCCATTGATATGCCAAAGCTACCAAGAAACACAGGCATTGGGTATGATAAGAAACAGAAAATCCCCGCAACATCATCTAATACTTCCAATAGTATCACTGTGGATGATGGCTCATTGGAAGACATACCCAGGGAGGAATCCATCATACATGTGTACGATGACGTCGATCACACCGACTTATCATCCATGTTCGAATGCCTATCCTTCTACACCATTAGCCTATCCCTTTATCACCTTGAACTTATTGATTGGAACCTACATAATACCACACCTATCAGTATGTCTGTGGACACGTATGTCAACCTTATGGGATTGGGGGAGGATGAACACTCCAGTCGCAAAAATAAAAATAAGAAAAGTAAAAAGTGGTCATCTAGTGAAAACCTCCCTGAGGCACTTCCTAACCTGGAAAAAGTAAAAATAAAGGACGCATCTGATGGCAAAAACCTCTAAGAGGCGCTGGAAGATGGAGATGTTCATCTTCCCCTTATGGGAACTCAGTTATTTGCCCGATCATCTATTCTGATTGAAGAGACGCAAGAAGTTAATTTGGGAACTGCTGAAAGTCCTAAAATCACCTATGTAGCTAGGTCACTCTCTGAACAAGAGTATCTGGTCTTTGTGCAGCTACTCCAAGAGGGAATTGTTAACTTTGCTTGGTCATACTCAGACATGCCAGGCTTAGACCCTATCTTAGTGGTTCATCACTTAGACATTCGCTCAGATGCCAAGCCTATCAAACAAAAGCTCTGCAAGATGCATCTGCAAGTCGCGTTATTAGTCAAAACAGAATTGGAGAAGTTACTAGAGGCGGGTTTTATCAGACCGATTGAATACTCTGAGTGGATCTCCAATATAGTTCTAGTTTCCAAACCAAACAGAGACATTCGGGTCTGTACGGACTTTAGGGATCTTAACAAAGCTTTCCCAAAAGACGATTTCCCTCTTCCTAACATTGACATGTTGGTCAACCTAACAGTAGGACATGAGATGTTATCCCTTATGGATGGCTTCTCTGGTTATAATCAGATCTGAATTGCACCTGAGGACTAGCATAAGACCGCCTTCACAACACCTTGGGGCACTTTTTGTTACAATGTTATGCCCTTTGGTCTCAAAAATGCAGGGGCAACATATCAGAGAGCAATGATGGTCATCTTCCATGACCTCATCCATATCATCATGGAAGACTATGTTGATGACCTATTAGGGAAATCCAGAACATGAGCAGAACATCCTGCCATCCTGAAAAAGATATTTGAGCGGTTAGAGCATTATAAGTTGCGGCTAAATCTGAAAAAGTGTGTCTTTGGGGTCACGTCAGGGAAGTTGTTGGGTTTCATAGTCTCTCGCAGAGGTATTGAAGTTGATCCCACCAAGGTAAAGGCTATTCTGGACATGCCACCTCCATGCAATCTAAAGCAGTTAAGAAGCCTCCAGAGAAAGATGCAGTCCATCTGTCGGTTCATAGCCCAGCTCATAGATAAATGTCAGCCATTCACCCATCTTCTGAAGAAAGATTCCACCTTCTGATGGACCCCACAGTGTCAAATGGGTTTTGATAAAATTAAGGAATATTTAGCTCATCCACCGATTTTGATGCCGCCTATCCCAGGAAAACCCCTCCTGCTTTATATCTCTGCTACCTCAGTTGCACTGGGGGCATTATTGACACAACATGATGAGTCATTCAAAGAAAAGGCAATCTACTACGTCAGTCGAACACTAGTTGGCTATGAGTTGAATTATTCCCCCATGGAAAAAGCCTTCCTTGCATTAGTCTTCAGCACACAGAAACTCCGTCATTACATGCTCAGCCATCCAGTCAAATTAATCGCCAAAATTGATCCCCTGAAGTATCTGTTATCTAGAACCACTCTGACTGGCCGCATGGCCAAATGGGTTATGCTTTTAAGCGAATTTGACATAGAGTATGTAAAGCGAATTTGACATAAAGTATGTAGAGCGAAAAGCCATAAAGGGACAGGTTATTTTTTATCAATTGGCTGAAGCACCATTAGTAGATGCCTACCCATTAGACACTGAATTCCCAGATGAAGAAATCTACATAGTTACGGAAGCACCAGCTTGGACATTATATTTCGATGGCTCATACACTCATAGTGGATCTAGAGCAAGAATTCTATTAGTCACTCCTCAAGGTGACTACATCCAAAAATCATTCAGGATAGCATTTCCATGTACCAACAATATGGCAGAATATGAAGCTCTCCTCACCGGCCTCAAAATTGTAAAACAGTGGCACATAACCCATCTGAAAGTCTTTGGTGATTCTTTGCTGGTTATTAGACAAGTTAATGATGAATTCCTCACGAAAGATGATAAACTGTTACCCTATAAATGCATGGTGGATGATTTCAAAAAATATTTCACCTACATACAGTTTGACAAAATCCCTTAGGTACAGAATAAAGCAGCAAATGCAATGGCCACTATTGGTTCCTTGATTGACATGCCTAAGGACCGAACGGAGTGTGAATTTCTTGTTGAACAACTTTTAATCCCTGCATATGATGTTCCTGAGACTGACATGGTGTGCGATATTGTAGGTCTCGCCTCCCCGTGGTACCAAGACATATACACTTATCTCCGTGATAATATCATACCCCCAGCACTTACACGCAACCAACGTAAATCCTTTATACATCGCTCTTCCCGATACATCATTGTTGGTGATACACTCTATCGTCGCGGCTATGATCGAATCCTCCTTAGATGTCTGAATGAGACCGAGGCCCAAACGGTACTAACAGAAGTACATGGTGGTATTTGTGGGGCTCACTCAAATGGTATGGCTCTGGCCAAAAGGATCCTACGAGCTGGATATTATTGGCCTACATTGGAACGTGATGCTTGCAAATTTGTGAAGAAATGCCTTCCATGTCAACAGCATGCATATTTGATCCACGCCCCAGCGCAAGATCTTCAGCCTCTCCTAGCACCGTGGCCGTTTTCTCAATGGGGATTCAACTTGATTGGCAAGATTTACCCACCATCATCTGATGGCCATGCATTCATAATCACCGCCACTGAGTACTTCACCAAGTGGGTGGAGGCAATACCCCTTTCACAAATCACCGGTACTCATATTTCCAAATTCATCCTCTACCATATTCTCTGCAGATATGGTATCCCATCCACCATCATTTCTGATAACGGAAAACCTTTTAAAAACCAAGCCATGAAACACCTCTGTGACACCTTCCATATCTAGCATCATTGGTCGACACCTTATTACCCTCAGGGTAATGGTCAGGTAGAAGCAACCAACAAGACCCTCATCTGCATCCTCAAAAAGGTTGTCAATAACACTGGACGAGATTGGTACCTTCATATTCATCCCACCCTCTAGGCATACCGTGCATCCATCCGCACCCCAACAGGCACACCCCATACTCTTTAGTATATGGTGCTGAAGCCGTCTTGCCAATTGAAGTTGAGCTCCCCTCATTGAGAATTTCTTTAAAGAACCTTATCAGCAAAGAAGATGCTCGTGTTGCACGGCTTGCATAGCTAGAGTTACTCGATGAGCGAAGAATAAGAGCCTATGACCACCTGAAAGCATACCAAAATTTCCTCAAATGTTATTACAATAAAAAGGTTCGTCCTAGACAATTCTAGGTTGGTGAGCTTGTCCTCAAAGAAAACCAACGCACTCAACCAGACTGTGATAAAAAGAGAAAATTTGAGGCAAATTGGTTAGGGCCTTATATCATAGCCGCCAAATATAGATCTAGGGCCTACCGGTTAACTACTCTTGAAGGAGACCCTCTTGACGAACCCATCAATATCCTCCATCTGAAGAGGTTCTATGCCTAAGTCCGCTTGGTGACCCCATCATAAAATCAAAAAAATAAAAAAAATCAAAAAAGTATAAAACAATCCAAAAAAATAGTAAAGAAAAATAAATCCGTCCTATGGTGAAAACCACCTTTTGGTGGCGCCTTGGATAAGTATGGAAGGTGAAAACCTGTTAGCAAGTGTCATCCATAGAGGGCTTAATCATTATCTACCTGGTATCCTAGTTATTTTATGTTGTCATCCGCACCATCATCCTCGCCCACCTCAACCTAGGCCACTTGGTATTTATGAATTGAGCACTGGACGACCCACCTTACCTATCCCTCATCCTGAGCTTTTTTTATATATATATATCCTACTTTGAGCTTATTGTCTTTCGTTCCCTTTGTCGGTCGATTTGTGTCATCATGTAGGATCATCCATCGTGTCGGTCTCCATCTAGATCTCATCCTCCTGCGTCTTTTTCATCCTTTATCGAACTACGTTGCCCCTGCCCTTTCACGTAGGCAAGGTTGGTCATTTGATCCTCCCCCGGGGCATTTGTCTGTCGTGTTCTGTGTCCTTCATCATTGGTCACCATTATCTTCTTTCCGCTTTATCCATAGTCTTTTTCCATGAACTACGAGGGCTCTGCGCTTTCACGTAGGCAAGGCTAATCTCTGATCGGCCCCCGAGCCCCTAGGTCTTTAGGTTGTGTCTTGTCTCCCTTGTGTTGTGTCATCAAGCTATGCCTTTATCCAGCTGGTCCTTAACAAACAAGACCCACTTGTACCAACGAATCTAATCAATTTTTAATATCCTATATCATATCGATCTTTTTGCTTAGTATCCATCATAGGTCTCATCAGGATACATCCTTCGTAACAGACCTCATCAATTCCATCTATCCCCTTGATCCTATGGCAATAGACATTTGAAATTGATTGTGATCTTTTGATGCTTTTGGTTTTTGTTTATCATTTGGGCTCCCTATCATCACTTATCAAGGCCACCATAATCCATCATATTATGGTGTGTTTTGATTGGTCCACATAGGGGCATATCTTGATCTTTTCTTTGATCGTGTCTTCTTGGTTGTCCCACATAGTACCCACCAAGATCCTCGAGATCTTGTGTTATGTTGGGGCATCCTTTTATGCTTATGGTTATCTCAATACCAGACCCGCACAAGGTCTTCGTGACTTTGGGGTATTGGGATAGCCTTCTTGTCTGGCGTGTTTGTCTCATGCATTAGACACTAATCTACCTTGGTCCTATATACCTTGGTGTATCGTGTCTTATGCTATAGCAAAAACCAGTGCTCCAAAGATGGCAAATTGAATTAGGATTGCATTTTCATAATCATTGCATTAACACTCACCCTATGGTTTTGGTTGTGCAAATACTTTCCCCCATTTTTTTCCATTCTTCTTAGGATACTGATACTTTTTGACAGATGCCAAATGACATCCATCTTCACAATCACCACATACCCACCTCCCATTATCATGACAGTCCTTATTGGCACTTATGGTTGTGTGTTATTTCCTCTAAAATTACAAAAGTACTATTCCATATATCCATCATCACCTGCATTACGTGTTAGGTCCATATATCCATCGTCACCTGTATTATGTGTTAGGTCCATATATCCATCATCACCTACATCACCACATGTTAGGTCCATACATACATCGCCACCTGCATCACAAAGTGTCAAACGCATAATACATCACATCTTGCATATATAAAATGTTTATACAAAATTCATCATACACATATACATACATAACAAATAAGTCAACTAGGCATCCATATATATAAATCATCATAGATCCCACATGTACACATAACATATCACCGTGCACATATTTGCATCAATAAAATTATTTGTATTCCACAAGAACATATATCCAATCATCCACATGAACATCTCATATCATAAACATGAGCATAAATAAACCATTGCATCCATCCATGTAAACATGTAATACCATATACGCATGCATATAATCACCCATCATAAAAGGAAACATCCTACATGGTGTCAATAAGAACTGTCCAAATACTATAATATCTATCACATGTCCATCATACATCACATGATAAAATACAAAATCTAAAAATATGGAACATCTCTGATCTCTATCAATAAATCCTACACACTCCACCCTACATCTATCAAAAACTTAGTAGCCTGTCACCTCCCGAATGAACTCCCCACATCTGATCTATGTGGTGACTCAAGTCCTGCTCCTCTGCCTGGTGAAACACCTAGTGAATCACTGTAACTATGGGTCCGTGTCCCCAATGACTGAGATGGCGCTGGCATCTAAGGTGTCTGCCGGGTATAACGGAATCTCCGCTGTGCTAGATTAGGAATTGCATCACAATATGCAGCCATCCAAAAACCTGCCTCTCTCATGCTCTCCTCTAGCTCTGCAACCTGGACCCGAGCAGAATTCCGCTCATGACGATACCTGTCTTGGTCCCTGGTAATAGCTCTCCTCTCTTGCTATGCCTCATGAGCCAACCAACTCTGTGCCAGCTCTGCCTGTAGTTGATCCCTCATCTCCTCTGCAGCCACTGCCCATGCCACCGCTACATCCCTCTCTCTCTCCACAATCTACATATCTGCTCCTAGCATCCCACCCACACCCTGACCAGTCAATACACGAGCCATCGCGGCATCCCTCTCTGCCTGGAGGGTCTACATCTGCCTCTTTGTTGCACTCTCTCCCTCTCAGCCCCCTATGCCCAAGTCACTGCTACATCTCTATCCCTCTGAAGACCCTGTGCCCTCAGCTCTACTGAATCCCTCTCTCTCCAGAGAGTCGCTACCTCTGCTACTACCTCATCTCTCCCCCTCTGCAATAACTGTATCTCTGCCTCTGTCACTGCTATTTCACTCTAAATGCGCGCCTGTGTCGCACCCCTCCCTGACTCCATCACCTACACCTGTTCCTGTGCTGCGTCCCTCTCAGCCTGCATAATCCGTGCCTGCTCTACTGCCACAGCCTCCTCGTACACCAACCCCATATCTCCAACTACCTATTCAAGACAATGTACCCTATCCTAAAGCTCGTCCCAGTCTCGCTAGAGATCTCCTGACTGCTTACTAGTACCTCCTATCCCCTGATCAGCTCCCTACTCTGTCCTCTCCTCTGGCTCCCCCTGGCCTATAACACCACGACCTCTGTCTGTAATCTGTCGCGGTCCCATGTCACACTAGTCAACTCACCCTATATCCTCTGCACCTCTGACTGTGCCCTGTCTCTCTCCCTCACTGCTCCCCCTAGCTGGAAAGTAATGGCGTCATAATCTATTAGTGACTCCCGCTGTACTCTGGCTAGCTCGGCCTCCAAAGCCCTCACTCTCCGCTCTGCCATCTGTACTCTCACCTCTGCTCCCCTCACTTGTACAATGGGATCCTCCGGTACATAAGGGACTAAAGCTAATGATCTTGTTGCCGCAACATCCTCCTCTGCCGCATCCATGTCCACATCCATCACATCCTCCTCCCCAACCATCACATCCTCCTCTCCAACCACTTGCTATGTCTCATCCTCCCCACCTACTGGCTGCCCCCTATCCCCCTGCTCCTGTCGCTCCTCCTGGTCCTCCACAACCCGGCGAACCCAAAATCGTCTCGCCTCTCCCTGTCTCTCAACCACGAATCGATGTCGTGGTGACCTCCTCTCCTCTCTTGGTGCTACTTTCACCTCCTCCTCCTCTCCACTCTCTGGCTCCTGATGAGCCTCATGACTCTCTGCAGTCAGCCAAATCCGCAACCGCCATGGCTGACCATGTCATCCTACCACAACTATCTCATCCCCTCCTCTGCAACGTCCCTCGCACCTTCCACCTCCACATCCTCCATATCATCCACATCCATCACCTCCTCCACCCTTTGCTCCCCCTGAGCTCTCTGCGGCTACCCCCTCTCCTGCTGTCGACCCTCCCTGTCCACCCTCTACTCCCCCTGGGCTCTCTGTGGCTGCCCCCTCTCCCGTTGCCAACCCTCTCTCCGGCCTCATCTCTGATGTCTCCTCCTCCTCCTCCCTGCTCTACTTGCCTGCTCTCTCTCATTCCCCTCGGGATCCTCCTGTCCCCCCTCATCTACCACTGCAACACCCTCTCGTCGTTGCTGGTCCCCTCCTCTCTTCTACCTCTGTACTCTCTGCTCATCCTCTGCTTCGGCACCCGCTACCCTCAAAATAGGCTGCGAATGAGTAATCCTCTCCCATAACCTATTTTGGAATTATCTCCGATATCGCTCGGTGACCACTGACACCTGCTCTCTTCCTACTCTCCTTGGATAAGCCACCTGTCCTGCTACCCTCCATGACGCCCTGGCTGTCGCTAGTGCTATGCAGCCTCCCCATGGTAGCTCTCTACTATACTACTGAAACAGGATAGGCGCCGATGGAATATCCTGTATCACCCCAAGCTGTCTCAGCACTCTGTCTAGTCGATGAGACTCTACTATGCCTGGTAAGGTACCAATAATAAAACACCGGCTTAGAAAATACCCCTCATGACTCCTCGTCTCTGTCCATCCCCTGAACTGCTGCACCCTATATGGCCACCACTCTATGTCCTTTGAACGCAAATCATCAAATGCTCTCCTCCACCCCTCCATCTCCCCCTGCATCTCATAGCGAAAAACCCACCCTCTCTCCTCCCCATACTCCCAAGCTACAGGCTCACGGTCATCCACTATCCCCCTCCTCACCACTATTGGCCTAGTCACTGCAATATGCTCCCACGCCCAAATCTGCAGTAGCGTCACATGTGTCACACTCGCTACCTCCCGGTAGCAGATCCCTTACATATCTCTGTACAGTTGTGCCAATACACACGACCCCCACAAAAACGGTCCCCCCCGCCACTCGACAATGTGATAGATCACCTCCATATAATGTAGACTACATGTTTGTCTGCTCTGATCTGGCAACAGTATCTCGCTAATCAGGCTACACAGGAATAACAGTAAGGCTGGCACACCCATTGACAAACACCTGTCCAAATCCAACTACCCCTTCACCAGGGGCAACGTCACATGTCCAAACAATACTCTCACGGTCTCCTGTAACTCCGCTCCTATGGACACCACCTCGCTCACTAACCAGTCAGCAATCGACACCCTCAAAATATGCCACACATCCTCCAACGTCATGGTCATCTCTCCTGTAGGGAAATGAAATGTCGATCTTTGAGCTCCATCTCTCTATCAATGCTGTCAACATCATCAGATGTGCTCTAACCTCTGGAAACTGAACACAGTGAACTAACCCTGCGTGATCCAATGCCGCCTGATCCTCCCCGTTCATCACTGCTATCGACGCCACCATCACATCGCACCGTCGCTCATGCACTCGTAACTGCTCAAAGTTCTGCATGCACACAAACACATTTCTCATTATTTCTTTTTCCTATCTTTTTTCTCTATCTTCCCCCTTTTTTTTCTTTCTCCCTTCTCTCTCTTTTTTCTTCCACCCCGCCTCTCCCTCTCACATAGGTTCCCCCCACCAGGCTATAGCCGGGCAGAACCACCCCGCCGCAGCGGGGTAGATCCGCCATCGGCTAGGGTGGAACTGCCCCACGGCGGGGTGAAACTGCCCTGTTGTAGGGCGGAACCACCTCGCGGCGGGGCAGAACAGCCCAACCGCAGCCGGGCAAAATCGCCTGGCAGCAGAGGCAGCAGCCGGACCACAGCAACCGCCCCGCGGGGGTGGAACCGCCCTGTGGCGGGGCAGAACTACCGGAACCGCCCCACGGCGGGGCAGAACCGCCCGGCCACGGCTGGGTGGGTCTGCCCCTAGGTGGGGCGGCAGCACCCCTGCTCAGGGTGGAACCGCCCCACCATAGCCGGGCGGCAGTGCCCTGGGTCGGGGCGGCTACGCCCCGCCCAACTGCACCTTCCCCCTCATTTTTTCCATCTTTTTTGACTTTTTTTAACTAAACTAATTGGGACCTGTTTTTTAATTTTTCCCACCCAACAAAACCCATATTTTCAAATTTTTAATTTTTACGTAAAAAGTGTGTAAATTAAATATGGGGGTTTTTGTTGCCACTCACCTGTTGTCTGCCCGCGCCCCCGTTGTATACTGCACGCACCTCGTCCGCCCGGTGCACGATCGCGGTGTCATTGTCCGTCGGCATTGTTCCTCCTCATCCACTTTCACTCCTCTTCTCTCTTCCTCTCAACTGCTACAGTGAAAATGCCTCAGGTAATTTTTAAAATTACCTTTTTAACCCCTCCCTCCAAAAGGTATTTTGTACCTTTTATTTAACTTTTCTTCCTCCAGCTAATCCTGAACTTCTTGAGGCTGCCATTTGCAAACCATGCGTCGGATCACCTCCATTCAAAACCCAAAATTGCTTAGTTTTCTGAGCTTTATCCAATAGTGTCCTTTTTTTCTTCCTATCGAGACGTCGTTCGAGGACCCCCTTTTTCCTCTTCCGACCACCCTCTCGAGGGGGCATAACCTCTTACCATTCCTCCATTCCTTCAGCTTGGTCATTAAGGCATCATTAACCTTTCCACACTATGGGCATCACCATCTGTCACTTTTCAGCCTCATTCGCATTTTATTTTTCTTCGAAACACTATTATTCTAACAATATTTCGAAGAGGGGCAAAATATAGATATCTAAATTTAATCACTTCCATATGATTAAATTTACTCCCTTTTTGTCTACCATATTAAAATATTAATTTATTAAATTAATATTACATCTTTTATCTCATATCTGTGAAGTATTTGATTTAATAATTAAATTTTTTATCTTTCACCTTCTTCCTCTCTAAATTAAATAAATACACTAATTTATTTAATTTAGTCATTTTTACCCTTTTGATCTTAAATCAATTTAAAATTCTTCATCCTCCATAACCTTGCCTTAATCTGAATTAATTTAATTAATTCATGATTATGATAATCAAATATTAATGTCACATCCTCCTACATTTGTCACTTGCCTCTAATCTTCCATTAATTAGCCTAATCCAATATTTGCACAACCTTAACCAAATTCATTAGCTAGATTTAGCACCAATTTTGAGCCAACCTTTGCATTTACCTTCTTTTAGCATTGACCCCCTTTCCCATGTAAATTTTTAATTCACATTTAAACATCCTAGATTCCCCTCTTTAATATGTGAATTTTTAATTCACATCCCATCCTTCCAAGGCTTCTAGAACCTTGGACTTGTCACAATCTCCACATGTGACCAAGTCCCACCTTTTTGGAGCCCACCTTTTACCCTTTAGATCTTCCTAAGAATGTGAATTTTTAATTCACATTTATATCCCCAACCACCTTTCCTTTTCCCATGTAGATTTTTGAGGGATTCTAAAATTTCTCAAATGTCCCTTTCACTCCCACTTGGGGACAAGGAATCCCTTTTTGAGGAAATCTCCTCACTCCCCAAGGTGTTTGTCCTTCCTCCACCTCATGTACCTTTTTGACACCTCACTTACATCTCATCTTCTCTTGGCCACTTCACCATCTACATGTGAAGATGTGAGGGCTTGTGGGTTCTCAACCCACCATAGCCCTTCATTTTGGCCTTGTTGGATGCATCTTGACCGTTGAATTCTCTAGAGAAATCAAATTCTCCTATAAATACCCCCTCCTCAAGGGCATTTTCAACATTTAGCCATTTGATAACTACATGCTGCCAATTTTCCTTCACTATCATCTAGCCATCATTTTGCACATTCAATCTTGCATTTAGCCACTCAAGAAGCCATCTAAGGAGCACACAAAATCATCCCAAGCAAGGGCCAACCAAGGAGTCTTCAACAACAAGGAAGGTGAAATTGTTTGCATTTTATTTTATCCATTTTCTTTCTTGTTATATCACTCTTTTGGCTAATCTTGAAGTGTCCTTAGTCTTTTATCACTTGCATTTTTAAGTTATTTTGCACATTAGAGTAGGATAAAATTCTTAGGATCACACTATGTATGATTGTTTATCTATGGTATGCCATTTTGTTTTGGAAGACATATACTCATCTCGCACTATGTTTTCCATCTTGCAATCACACTATCCATTATCTTATATGTATTTTACCATTTACTTTAGAGTGTTGTACATATTTTATGGTCTATGGTTTCATTAAACCTAACAACGAGAATCCATTACACATTGTGTTGTGTAAGCTTCCATGCATCATACCATAATTATTGTTAGAAGTGTATTCTCTGTTGTCCACTTCAATGTTTTTGTTCTATTGCATTTTTATTCTTTTTTGGGGACTGTAGACTGCAACGTAACCCATTGTGATCAGGTAAGATTGAAAAACCATTTTCATTTTTTATTTTATTGCTTGCATTAGAATGACAAGATTAGTATTACTATTAGTTTTTTGTGATAACTCTATAACTTTATGGGCTTTATGGGCTGAGGATTGGGAAGCAACCCATATCCTTCTAGGTAAGATTCAAAAATTTTCTTCAGTATTCTGATTCATTTTTTGTATTAGAATGAAATGATTAGTCTTTTGAAATAAATCTACCGCTTTATGGGGTTAGTTTACATTATTTTTCTTGATATTGTTATTTCCTCTCTGTGCTATGCATGCAAAATGATCGCAGGAACTAGTCTCAGGTGCATTTATAAACTAATTTAAATAATTTTCTTCCCTCTCTTTTCCAAACAACATACCATTTGTTGCATATTTCCTGTTTCAACTACCAAAAGAAATTTGTAAATCTAGAATATAAATATGCAAGTTAGACAT
This sequence comes from Sequoia sempervirens, assembly GCA_007258455.2. Lineage (NCBI taxonomy): Eukaryota > Viridiplantae > Streptophyta > Pinopsida > Cupressales > Cupressaceae > Sequoia > Sequoia sempervirens. Next base: position 552,121,207 of record VDFB02058242.1, read on the forward strand.
TATAGCTTATAATATACATGCTTTGTTGTATTGATATGGAGTTTGAATTTAATAACATTCTAAGCTCAAACTAGGATAATCTATAGGTATTTCTAATCTTCAACTCAATACACATATCCAATATGTCCATGCACAAGGGTATACACTAGAATAAATATTGACTATTTAATACTGCTACATTGACTATTTAATACTGCTACATACTACTGATTCTCAATTATGACCATGTTTTACATGCCAGCAAAAGTAGCTTTCCACAACCTAATAGAAGAAATCCCTAAAATATAAGTTCCATTTGTCTTTTTGATATATGATAACCTTGTTTTATCCTTTTGCATAGAAATGAGTTTCTTGTGATATGGATCATACAACAACGATGTAGAGTATAATTGTGGTTATGATTGAGGACATAACTTCTTAGGAAATTCTCTAATGGAAGGTCAGCTTGATATTAGGTTTGGGCTGCTTCAGTACTTAATGGATTTATGTTGTAGAATTGTCATAATACATATTACTGCATTTTTTAATTTTGTATGTTTGAACCTGAAGTTAATAATTTTTATTGGTGAAAGTTGTCTATTTGAACAATTGCATAACAAAATTTTCTTATTTTTTTATTGAATTAAAGCTATTGAGAAAAATATAGAGAACCATGGCTATGAGCAAACAATAGCCATAACTAGTACAACTACATAGCATCCATCTAATTAAGGTACATATTAGCCCTCGAAAGAAGGGAAAAATGAAAATAGAAACAACAATAAATCTATCACATACCAATTGGGATTGAAGGAAGAGAAAACTGTAAACTGAAATAGTCCCAGTTGAATAGTAACCAATTGAAGCATTTAGCTGCATAGGTTTTGGTATCGGCTTTGATATCCAATTGATCAGCCATGTGGTTGATAGTATGATGTATGTCCTTGAAGCATTAATATTGGATTTGTTCAAACATCCCTCAATACAACAAATAATTACCCAAGCAGGTTCAATCTAAGCCAACTTGTAGTTCTGAACAAGAATCATCAAGGCTTAGTGTATGACATCTCCAACCTAAGGCATAGCACAAAGTTAATGGATTTTTTGTGACTAGTATCATAAGGGTATTATTTTAGGTCCTAGGAGGTCAAATTTGCTACTTTGTACACTGTAACTTTTTGAACTTATGATGGATCTGCATTGCATTAGGACTATCATAAATGCCATGAATGGATCTTAGTCAACTTGATTAGCTAATTGGATATTCTTCAACGCAAGCTGGACAATACTATATAAAGGTCGATTTATGTAGATAAGGCAATGAACTATTTTTGTGTATGATTGCTTATCTATGGGTTTCCACTGTGTTTTGGTAGACATATACTCACCTCACATTTTTTTTTCCAACTTGCAATCATATTGTGCATGTATATGGTTGTTGGAAAACATCAGGTGTTTACTATCAAAGCATAATAGTAAATATGGATTGTCATGGAATTGCAACACCATGGTGATTGGAATGCCATGACAAACCATAGACTAGGAAATGAACTGTTTATGTGCGTGATTGATTATCTATGGGTTACCACTGTGTTTTGGAAAACATATACTCACTTCAAATTGTGTTTTACAACTTGCAATCGTATTGTGCATGTATATGCTTGTTGTAAAACATCAAGTGTTTAATATCAAAGCATAATAGTAAATATGGATTTTCATGGCATTGCAACACCATGGTGATTGAAATTCCATTACAAGTTGTAGACTAAGAAATGAACTGTTTCTATGTGTGATTACTTATCTATGGGTTGCCACTGTGTTTTGGCAGACATATACTCACCTCACACTATGTTTTCCAACTTGTAATCATATTGTGCATGTATATTCTTGTTGGAAAACATCAAGTGTTTACAATCAAAGCATAATAGTAAATATGGATTGTCATGGCATTACAACACCATGGTGATTGGAATGCCATGACAAACCATAGACTAGGAAATGAATTGTTTCTATTGCTTGTTTATGGCTTGTCATGGAATTCCAAGACCATGGTGTTGGAATGCAATGACAATCCATATTTACAATTATGCTTTGATACATTTTTTCAACAATCCATATTTACTATTTAGCCATGGTGTTGGAAGCCACGACAATCTAGATTTACTATTATGCTTTGATAGATTTTTTGAAAGCATGCATAGCTTGTTCAAAAGAACCTGTTTTAGTCTTTTAGACATAGCAACAAGGTAGTGAAATGTTTGATAGATTGATTTGTTAGAAATGTATGAAAAATGTGGTAGCATAGTGAACTGTTTCATAAAAAGCCTCAAAGAAATGTGGTCTCATGGTGATGGAATGCCATGAAAATTCATATTGCAGTTGTTTCAATATGGATTGTCATGGAATTCCTTCACCATGGGACCACATTTCTTTGAGGCATTATATCAAACAGTTCACTATGCTACGACATTTTTCATAGATGTCTACTAAAGCATTCTATCAAAGAGTTCACTAGCTTGCTGCTATGGCTAAAAGCCTAAAACAGGTTCTTTTGAATGAGCTATGCATGCTTGAAAAAAAAATATCAAAGCATAATAGCAAGCAACAACATAGACAAGGTAGTGAAGTGTTTGATAAAATGCCTAAAAGAAATGTGGTCATGTGGTGATGGAATGCCATGACAATCCATATTGTTGCCTTGCTGCTATATGGATTGCCATGGCATTCCATCACCATGAGACTAGATTTATTTGAGGCATTTTATGAAATAGTTCATGGCATTGTCTATGCTACCAAATTTTTCATACATGTCTACCAAAGCATTTAATCAATCAATTGAGTGGCTTGCTGCTATGGATAAAAGCCTAAAACAAGTGCTTTTTGAACAAGCTACACATTCTTGCAAAAAATCTATCAAAGCATAATAGTAAATTATTGAACATAGTAAACCTATTAATGACAACCCAAAAATCTAGTCACATGAACTCAATCAGGTACCCCTTAAAAGGTAGCTTGATTACACTCAAGCATAATGAACCTTTGCAAATGAGAGTAAACCTGTTATCAACATTGTATAATGAACCACATATAGGGTTTAAGAACAAAATTGCAAGCAATGAAAGAACATGAAACAACTTTAAACAAATTCAATGGGCTTCAAAACATGTAATTGATTTGTAACCTTTCATTTTGATTGTTGGTATGTGGCGACTAACCATGCTATACTATACACTCTTCATGTATCCTCATTGAGGTTCAGGGTTAGACCGGGCCTTGAGTAGGGTTTCAAGGGTGGTAGCCCCCAAAAAGCAAGGGTTCGGGGGTGGCAACCCCTGAGAAATTCTTTTCCCCTATTTTTTTCATTGTCACCGGAAAAGGAAAAATCACTGAAAAAAGAATCAACTTTGTAGAACCCTAATCTAGAAGCTTCTAAGCTTGTTATAAGGGGTTGGGATGGGAGTTATAGTATGAAATGAAAAAGGTGATTATTTGTGAGATTGTAATAAGTTTTGCACTGGATAATAAAATCATTGGATGGTTGCAATTTTGTGGATGTAGCCTAGATTGGGTGAACCGCATTAAATTCTTTTTGTTAATTTTTCTATGTGTTTTATTCCTCTATTTTATTGATCAAATCTGCATTTAATTGTTAGATATCTTCCTTCTAACCCTAACAAGTGGTATCATAGTAGGTTGTTTTCAGTTATCCTCTACAAGAAGGTCTCATGGTTGAGTGGGGGTCTCATGGTTAAGTAGGAGCAATGGTAGATAAGGGTAAATTGAAGGTAGATAAATTCAATGGGTAGAACTATCAATTATGGAAGATGCAGATGGAGGATTATCTCTATCAGAAGGATTTAATTGAGGTCCTTGGAAGGAATAGCCAAGAAATCAACAACAATGAGTGATGAGGAATGGAATCTTCTAGACAGAAAGGCACGGGGAGCCATTCATTTATGCCTAGCACAATCGATGGCATTCAATATTACAACAACAAAGACAATTCAAGAGTTGATGCAAAACCTTGGAAAAGTTATATGAAAAGCCTTCTGCTTTGAATAAGGTATTTCTTATGAAGCATTTATTTAATATGAAAATGGTAGAAGGTGGGTCAGTTGTTGATCATTTAAATGAGTTTAATATGGTTACTAGTCAATTAACTTCTGTAAATGTAAACTTTGATGAAGAAGTTAGGGCTCTTTTGATTCTGTGTTCTTTGCCAGAAAGCTGGAATAGCTTGGTAATGGTTGTTAGCAATTCTATTTCTAGTTCAAATACATTGAAATTTGATGATGTTGTTGGTGTTATTTTGAGCGAGGAAATTCATAGGAAAAGCTCAGGTGGAACATCCACATCAGACAGTGTTTTGAATGCAAAAAGTCTAAGAAGAACGAACGACCAAATTTATTGTACAATTCCCTCATGCTTTGTATGAATAATAAATTATACAAGTTTCCCCTTCATTTAATGATAGATGATGAACAATCCTTTAAATAACTAAGAAGGCATTGATTATAAAGGAGAGAGGAAACAATTCTATAAGTTGTGGGAAGTCACAAGGAAAATCAAAGGAAAAAAGGTCCCAATCTAGAGACAAGAGGGATTACTGGTACTGTAGTAAGCTGGGTTATTTAAAGAAAGATTATTGGTCTTAGAAAAATAAAGGAGACAAAAAGGAAGGCAATAAAGAGGAAAATGTGGTAAGCAATAAATATGATGAGGATGCTTTGATTATTTCCCTTGATAATGTTGATGATTCTTGGGTGTTAGATTCAGGGGCTTCATTTCATGCTACGCCCCATAGAAGTTATTTTCTTGATTATGTCCAAGGGGATTTTGGGATGGTCTATTTGGGAGATAACAAACCCTGTCAGATTGTTGGAAAGGGAAGAATCAAGATTAAGTTGTAGAATGAGAATCATTGGCTACTACATGTGGTAAGGCATGTTCCAAAGTTAAAAGGAAATTTAATTTCAGTAGGGCACCTAGATGATGAAGGTTGTGTTGTTACATTTAGTGATAAAAATTGGAAGGTTACAAAAGGTGCCTTAGTGGTAGCAAAAGGTGTGAAAGTAGGCACCTTATATCTTTGTACAAGTCATAATGTTCCTTCTACTTTAGCTATTACAGATTAAAATCAATGTTCAAGAACAATTGTTGTAGTTCAGTAGGCAGAAAATCAGACAGTTGCTATGGATTCTGAATTAGCACTGTGGCATATGAGTGCAAAAGGTATGAAATTAATTCATTCAAAGAATTTTTTACCAAGTCTAAAATGTGTTAATATGGATTTCTGTGAAATTTTTGTATATGGAAAACAAAAGAGAGTTAGTTTTCTCAAGGATGGGAAACAAAAGAAAGATGAGAAATTGGAGCTTGTGCATACGGATGTATGGGGACTAGCTTAGGTATCTTCTCTCAGTGGCTCTTAGTATTATGCTACATTAATTGATGATGCAACTAGGAAGGTATGGATTTATTTCCTTAGGAAGAAATCTGATGTATTTGAAACTTTTAAAAAATGGAGAAGCTTGGTTGAGAATGAGAGAGGTAAAAAGTTAAAATGTCTTAGATCTGATAATGGTGGTGAGTATTGCAGCATGGATTTTGAATATTATTGTTCCTCAAATGGTATTCGTAGGAATAAAACGGTTCCAAGGACTCCACAAGAAAATGGAGTGGTTGAGCGCATGAACAAAACAATAATGGAGTGCACAAAAACTATGAAATTGCATGTCGGGCTGCCTTTAAACATGTGGGTAGAGGCTGTAAACACTATTGTTTATTTAATCAATAGAGGTCCCTCTAATCCTTTGGGTTGTGGTATTCTAGAGGAAGCATCGATAGGTAAGAAGGTGAGTTATTCTTTTCTAAAGACCTTCGGTTGTGAAGCATTTACACATGTAGATTCTAAAAATAGAACCAAGCTTGAAGCAAAATCAAAGAAATGTATATTTGTTGGATATGGCATTGATGAATTTGGTTATAGGTTTTGGGATTTTGAAAATAAAGAAATTGTGAGAAGCAAGGATGTCATATTCAATGAGAAAGTGTTGTACAAAGATAAGTTGCAGTAGAATGAGAAGAAAGAAAATGATTATGTAGTGTTGGATGATACACCAAACAAGGATGTTCCAGTGGTTCCTCATGCTCCGCAACAACAACAAAAAAAAAATACCACAAACTCCAGTGAATGTTAGACAATCTTCAAGGATAAGTAGACCTCCAAAAAGATTCTCTCCCTCTTTGTATTCTATTTTATTAACTGATGTTGGTGAACCAGAATGCTATGATGAAGCTATGCAAGTGGATACCAAGGTTCTGTGGCAGCATGGAATGGAAGAAGAAATGGACTCCTTGCTGAAAAATCAAACTTGGGAATTATGTAAGTTGTCTGCAGGTAAATCGGCTTTACCAAAAAAATGGGTTTATAGGCTAAAAGAGGAGGATGGAGGTAAGAAAATATTTAAATCTAGATTAGTTGTAAAGGTATTTGCATAGAAAAAGGGTATTTATTTTGATGAAATATTTTCTCTAGTTGTTAAAATGACTTCTATTCATACTATTTTAAGTATTGTGGCTACTAAAGATTTGCATTTAGAACAACTTGATGCTACAATATCCTTTCTCCATGGTGATTTGGAAGAGGAAATATACATGGAACAACCACAAGCATTTGAGGTCAAAGTTCAAGAGAAATTGGTGTGCAAATTGAAGAAAAGTTTATATGGCTTGAAGCAAGCACCTCAGGAATGGTATATTAAATTTGATAGCTTTATGGCTGAGCATGGCTACAGTCGATGTAATTCAGACCATTATGTTTATTTTAAGAGGTTGGATGATGATAGCTACATTATTTTATGTTTATATGTTGATTATACGCTTGTAGCAAGGTCTAACATGGATCACATAAAGGAGTTAAAATAACAGTTAGCAAATTCATTTGCTATGAAAGTTTTGGGGGAAACAAAACAAATCCTTGGTATGAAGATTACAAGAGATAGGAAAAATAGACAGTTGTTTCTATCTCAGGCTGATTATGTTGAAAAGGTGTTACAAAGATTTCATATAGAGAATGCAAAATCTATCAGTACACCTTTCCCAGTCACATCAAATTGACTAAGGATATGTGTCTAAAGACACAAGAAGAGGAAGAAAAAATGTCCAAGGTACCATATGCTTCAGTTGTAGGCAGTTTAATGTATTCCATGGTATGCACGAGACCGAATATTTCACATGTTGTAGGAGTTGTTCGTAGGTATATGATTCATCCTAGAGTTGAGCATTGGAATGCAGTAAAATAGATTCTTAGGTATTTGAGTGGTACATCCAATAAATGTTTATGTTTTGGGGGCTCTAATACTGATTTAAAAGGCTATGTTGAGTCAAATTTTGTAGGGGATATAGATACCAAGAAAAGTACCATAGGCTATGTATTTACAATTGGTGGGACAACAGTGAGTTGGATTTCTTAGTTGCAAAAGGTGGTTGCTTTATCCACCATAGAGGCAGAGTATGTTGTTGCAACAAAGGCGGCAAAGGAGATGATATGGCTGAAATTTTTTATGGAAGAGTTGGGAAAACAACAAGCTGAAAATTACTTGTTTACAAGTAGCTAGAGTGTTATACATCTTGCAAAGAATTCTACCTTGCAATCTAAAACCAAACACATACAGTTGAGATATCATTTCATTTGATCAGTGTTGGAGGATGGACAGGGAAAGCTGGAAAAAAATACATATAGAAGCCAATGCAATGGATATGTTTATGAAGGCGATGACACGGGAGAAGCTGGGCTCCTCTTTAGCTTAAGTGGCCTTCAAGGTCTAATTCAAGTATAATAGAGCAGCAAGGTCCAAGGTGTTTATTTCCTGTGGGAGTTGTAAGTGTAGCAGTGTCGTCCAGGATCAATCTCCAAGTGGGAGATTGTGTTGGTGTGGAGCCTGATCACTCTCCAAGTGGGAGATTGTTGGTATGTGGTTACTGATCATGCTATACTATACACTCTTCATGTATCCTTGCTAGGGTTTGAGGTTGGGCCAGGCTCCGGGCGGGGGTTCAAGGGCGACAACCCTTGAGAAAAAAAAATTCCCTATTTTTTACATTATCACCAAGAAAGGAAAAATCACAAATAAAAACCAACTTTGTAGAACCCTAATCTAGAAGCTTCTAAGCTTGTTATAAGGGGTTGGGATGGGAGTTACAGTATGATGAAAAAAGGTGATTATTCATGAGATTGTAATAAGTTTTGAACTCAATAATAAAACCTTTGGATGGTTGTGGTTGTTTGGATGTAGCTTGGATTGGGTGAACCACGTTAAATTCTCTATGTTAATTTTTTTGTCTGTTTTATTCCTCTATTTTATTGATCAAATCTGCATTTAATTTTTAGATATCTTCCTTCTAACCCTAACATTGACCTTATACCTTTGATGTAGAATATTATGCTTTTGGCATTGGTTTAGATCCTTGTAGAAGCATGAAGATCTCATCAACAAACACCAATCATGTCTTTATGCCAAAAACCTATCCACTAAATACCTTAGAGTCACAACATAAAAATGTATTAGCCATAAAGAATAAAATGTGAATGATGCATGTGCAATGAGTACTTGTACAATACCTCTGACTTTTTCATGAAACAACTCTATCAAACTTTTGCAACAACTATCAATACCTTTTGTACCAACACCATGTGAACAAGTAATGAGTGAACAACAAGGACTTGGACATGAATATCAATAACCACTTTGGTTAGAGATCACCAAATGAATGAATAATCTCTTTGAAACCAATCCATGAGAACAAAATGAAGCAACTCACTCTGCATGTAGTTGGCATCAAACACCTTTTGCTTTACCAACTCCATTTACCTTTGACATCAATGGAAAACAACATCAACATAGAAATGTCTAAAAAATGTTGAAGTATACATAAGGCATGTGGTCTATTTGAAGTATACAAGTAGAACACAACATTGTAACTCATATGTTTGTCAGTCACAACAACTAATAACACTTTTGTAACACTTTTCAAGCAAGAAGATACATAATTTAGACTTATATATGAACATGTTAACACTTGATATTTGTAGACACCAATTGTAAACATCAATTGTGTCTAAGATCTAGAAGATAATGCATGCATGAAATGAAACAAACTCACATTGAACATGGACTCTTGATATGGTTGTTACTCTTAGTCTTTGATTGCATAACCTTGATATTTCCTTCATATTGTTCTTCATATGGTATTGTGTGAATCTTGTTATGATAGATGAAGGTATGTTTGAGCTATAGATAGATAATGATATGGAAGATTTAGAAATATGAATGACCTAGGTGGGTGCAATGAAGAAAGGAATGTGACACATTGATTAGAAGTAAGAAAAGCATATAAATGGCTTATGAAAAGTATTCGATATGGGAGGAAAGGATATGAAAGGTTGTATATGCAATTGAATGGAATGGAAATGCTATCAATTCATCATTTTTAAGTTGTATATGGAAAATGATATTCAAGATTTAGAAATATGAATGACCTAGGTGGATCCAAAGAAGAAAGGAATGCAACACACTGATGTGATGCAAGGAAACCATATAAATGGCTTATGAAATGTATTCAATGTGGGAGGAAAGGATATGGAAGGATAGATATGGAAATGAATGGAATGGAAAAGCTATGAAGTGATCATTTGTTTCATCATAGACTAGAACGATTCCCCCTTTATTATCGGTTATGCTTTTTGTAATCATCATAGGACAGACTAATTCAATACACACACATAAGAAAGAATCATGCACCATTCTTCACTCTCCTTCATACACAACAAGGTGTAGAGATCCTCAAGCTTCCTTGGAATGCAATAAGAAAAGAAAAGATATAAAAAGATAATGATATTGATGGAGACAAGAGACAAGAGTTAAAATAAAGCACAAGCTATCATGCATGCAATATGAAAATGATAAATATGCAAGATCATGATAATGAAAAACTGAAAATGCTAATTCATATGATAAGGACCAATGAACAAAACAGTTGTAGGATGGAAAATATAGTGGGTTGTGACTCAGTAAAGCCCAATGTTTTAGTATGTTAAAGAGTTTATGGTTTGTTTAAATGTGTTACTCATAACAATGATAACACAATGATAAATAAAAATTTAAATGATAATGATAAACAAGATCTTATTCCTTAGTCAAGATGAAAACCAAAGGAGATATGGATGGATAGGGATCAATGATATGGGTTAATGATAGGACATGTAAGGACACACCCTATATGGAGGATGAAGATAGATGGGTCAAGATATGGAATTCTATGGGTGGAGGGAACCAATGACAAGGGAACCCAAAATGTTTTCTCTTATACAAAGGAGAAATAGAGGACCTATGGAGGACTCCAAAGATGGCATGTCAAAGTAATAACATGTCCCTGTGGTAAGAGGGTGAAAGTGGGTGGAACTAGAAGACTACAACTACCATTTTGTGAAATAGAATTTTGCATCAGGTATCATATTCCTTACAGGGTGACTTTTGGTGTTCCTTTGGTGAAATAGGATGGATAGTTGTTGGTTCAACATGGAAGACATTTTGGTTTCCCTTTCCAATGGAGGAAAAGGATGACATGGACAGTTACATGAGTTGGGTATAAGTGTCAATGGTAGGTTTATGGTTTTTCTCACTTGCTTAAGATTTAGATCTTGAATGCCCCATCCCACTATGGAAGATCATACACACCTCCAAGCCTATATAGATTCTAATCAACTATGGTCTTCAAATGTATCGTTGGATGTTTGATAAATGTGCAAACACAAATAATCCGTATGACAATGAAATCATTTGTTGCAATGAGAACTTTATGTTCTATGCACTATAACAATGTATTTAAGTCCACCTTCATATTGCAGGATAGAAAACATAGTGGGTTGTAGGTTGTCTATCACATAGTGTTTTCCAACTTGCAGTTATACATAGATAGTATGGTTCTAATGAATCTCTTGTGTTTTTTAGATATTAATAATTTCATGAAACTCACCTAAAAAATTTATTACAACTCTTCAGTGGACTAAAATTTGGGTTTCAAAATTGTGATATGATGGTAAGTCAAAATGCATTGAATAATTGCAGGTTGGAAAACACAGTGTGGGATGTTAGTAGATGCTTTTATGAATTTTCATTTCCTTTTGATGGGCAACAAGTTGAGGAACACATGTATTGTGATGTTCATCTATTGTTAACGCTTCGAGCTTGTAGATTTGTATCCTTTTTTCCTCCTCGCTTGTTACATACAAGAAAGCTCCCACTTGAAATAAGACATCTACACATAGGAGTAACGATTATCCCTTTAAAAAAAATCCAAGCCCATACAATTCACCTCCTTGCCATTCACTTCCACCAATAGGGAGGCTACTTGGTTGAAAACGACCCCTTTGTAGCATCTGAATTGCTACAAACTCATGCACTAGGAAATACAAATGCATAGCTAGTTTAAATTCATCTTGATATGCAACAAGAGATAGTGGAAGCCTTGCGTTTCCATTACTTAGAAATTTCTCTGGTGATTGTTGATTTGGAGGAAATGGTATGGGATTGGATTCCATTTAAAGGGATAATCATTACTCCTGTATGTAGATGTCCTATTTCGAGTGGGAGCTTTCCTATCTATTTTGTATCCAATATTGCATTACACAAATTCCCTCCTCCACCAACCTCCAATACAGCTATTGTTGTTGCATCTTAAACTTTTATCATTTGTGCAACAACACCTTTGAATTTTGACCTATCAATTGTGTAACAACACCATTGACTTTTGACATTTATCAATTATGCAACAAGACCTTTGACTTTTGACTTATTAGTTGTGCAACAAAACCTTCCATTGTTTTCTTTGTTTTATCAAATTCCTATATTTTAGATTGCAGCTCTCTCCAAATAGAATTAAGCTCCTCTTCTTTTCACCATGACAACTTCTTGTGTTTTAGTTCCTTTTCTAAGTGGTTAATTTTAGTCTTCGGTTGTTCTGCTCCACTTCGAGCATTTCCAACTATTATTTTTGTAGTGTGTTTATGATTAGAGTATGCAGATATTTCTTTTTGCAAGCTCGTTAGGGAACTTTTCTACCTTTTTGGATAATACTTTCATTCCTCCACCCAATTGATTCTCTTTTTCTACACTTAGATCTTGTATTTCCTTTTCCTTATGAGAATTGTATGACATGCTAGTAATAAAAAAAATATGAGGGCATACTAGAAAGTGTGTAATGAAAAAAAGAATATACTCTAAAAACACTTGGAAAGAAGTAGACCAAAGTGAACGAGATAGATAATGTATTGACTGAAGAGGTTGTTCCTACTCATGAGAAGTGGAGGAAGGATCATGTGCAACATGTGCAAGGGGAAAATGGCGATGTAGAAGTGGATTAGCTTGAAATTTTTTCTATTGCATATGAATTTGTACAAGCAAAGAAAGAGAGAGATGATGCTATAAGTGGAGTTGAAAAAATGAAGGCAAGAATTCTTGAAGTTAGCAATTCTATGGAACAAATACAATTGGAAATAGATGATAAGGAAAAGGCAATACCAGATCTAAGTGCAAAAAAAGAGAATCCATTGTGTGGAGGCATGAAAGTCTTATCTGAAAAAGCAAAAAAGTTCCCTAACGAGCTTGCAAAAAGAAACATCTACATACTCTAATCATAAACACACTACAAAAATAATAGTTGGAAATTCTCGAAGTGGAGAAGAACAACCGAAGACTAAAATTAACCACTTATAAAAGGAATTAAAATGCAAGAAGAAGTTGTCACAGTGAAAAGAAGAGGAGCTTAATGCTGTTTAGAGAGAGTTGCAATATAAAAGATAGGAATTTGATAAAACAAAGACAATAATGGAAGGTTTTGTTGCATAACTAATAGGTAAAAATTCAAAGGTCTTGTTGCACAACTGATAAACATCAAAATTAAAAGGTGTTGAACAATTGATAGGCCAAAAGTCAAAGGTGTTGTTGCACAACTGATAAAAGTTTAAGATGCCATAACAATAGCTACATTGGAGGTTGGTGGAGGAGGGAATTTGTGTGATATGGTAGTGGATTACGGAACATACAAGAAATCTCCCACTTGAAATAGGACATCTACATACATGAGTAATGATTATCCCTTTAAACAAAATACAAGCCCATACCATTTCCTCCACAACTAAACAATCACTAGCCAAATTGTTGAGCAATGGAAACACAAGGCTGCCACTATCTCTTGTTGCATATGAAGATGAAATTGAACCATCTATACAATTTGTATTTCCTAGTGCATGAGTTTACAGCAATTTAGATGTTGCAAATGGGACATTTTTCAGCCAAGTGGTCTTCCTATTGGTGGAAGTGAATGGCGAGGAGGTGAATTGTATGAGATTGGATTTTGCTTAAAGGGATAATCGTTACTCCTATATGTAGATGCCCTATTTGAAGTGGGAGATTTCTAGTCTGTTTTGTATCCACTACCACATTACACAAATTCCCTTCTCCACCAACCTCCAATGCAGCTATTGATGTGGCATCTCATACTTTTATAAGTTGTGCAACAAAACATTTGACTTTTGACTTATTAAAATGCTTTGCAAGAACATTATAGGTAAGGTGAACATTTCTTGCAACTATTTTCTACATTTGCAGGACCATTATAGGTAATTTGAACTATTTTTAACTTCAATTAATTTTTTTGTTATAGTGTGCATAACAAAAAGTGGTCATTGAACAAGAATTAAGAAGTGAGTGACAAGCCTGTGTGTTTTCCATCATGTAACTATTATGTGCATCTGTTTTTGGAAACGTATGAAAAATTTGAAATGGAATGTCTGTTGAAAGTAAGGGTTGTCATAAAATATGAAAGGGAACTTTAAAACATTGTTTTGTTACAGTCTGCATAAAAGAAAGTAGTCATTGAACAAGAATTGAGAAGTAAGTCACAACACAGTGTTTTTTCCATCATGCAACTAGTATGTGCATTTTCTATTTGAAACGTATTGACTATATTGAAATGGAATGTTTGTTGAAAGTAAGGGTTGTTATAAAATATGAAGGTGATGTTCAAAATATTGTTTTGTTAGAGTGTGCATAATAGAAAGTGCTCATTAAACAAGAATTCAAAAGTGAGTCACAACCCTGTGTGTTTTCCATCCAACAACTAATATGTGCATTTTGTTTTTCAAACATATGAACATATATTGAAATGGAGTGTTTGTTGAAAGTAAGGGTTGTTATAAAATATGAAGGTGAAATTCAATACATCATCGAATAAGAATTGAGATGTGAGTTGCAACCCTATGTGTTTTCCATTTCTTGCAACTTTTTTGTCTATTTTTTGTTCCAAGCATATGACGATATTAAAATGGAATGTTTGTTGAAAGTAAGGGTTGTCATAAAATATGAAGGTGAAGTTCAAAACATTGTTTTGTTACAATCCGCATAATAGAAAGTGCTCATTAAACAAGAATTCAGAAGTGAGTCACAACCCTATGTGTTTTCCATTGTGCAACTATTATGTGTATTTTGTGTTCCAAACATATGAACATATATTGAAATGGAATTTTTTCTAAAAGTAAGAGTTGTTATAAAATATGAAGGTGAACTTCAAAACATTGTTTTGTTACAATCTGCATAAAAGAAAAGCACTCATTGAACAAGAATTGAAAAGTGAGTCACAACCTAGTGTATTTTCCATCATGTAACTATTATGTGCATTTTGTGTTCAAAACATATGAACAGATATTGAAATAGAGTGTTTTGTTGAAAGTAAGGGTTGTTATAAAATATGAAGGTGAAGTTCAAAACATTGTTTTGTTACAGTGTGCATAACAAAAAGTGGTAATTGAACAAGAATTGAGAAGTGAGTCACAACCCTCTGTGTTTTCCATCATGGAACTATTATGTGTTGAAAATGAAGGTAATATTGTAGCTTAAAACTTGGAAAACTATGAGATTGTAGATTTAATTAAGTGTTCTTTGTCACAATTCTTTGTGTATGATTATCTGTTTAGATCAATTTTATCAATTGTAGAAGGAGATAGAAGATTGTAGAAGAATGATACAAGAATATAGAAGTGACACAACATATACATGGAGAAACCCTTTTGGGAAAAAACTCCACAAGAATCAATAGTGCTTGTATTACTTAACCTTAGAACAAGATTACAATAATATTGTATCAATGCTTGATTGATATGCTTCCTTGCCTTCAACAATCCTTCTTCATGTTGCAACCTTTGCAAAACTCTCATAGAACTCTCATCCACTTGATGCAATTAATAGAAATTATTGAGTGTGTAAACTCATAAGAGTTTTACAATAAAAGAGCATGAAGATCCTCACAAAAATTTGTGCCTAGATTGTGCAAGTAGAGTGCCACCATGTAATCTGAAGTCAAACCAAAGTCTTCCTCAATTTAGGCACCCCAAACTAAACACTTAATTGAAGTTTGGTCAAGAAAATATCTTGCAAGCTTCACCTAAAAGTTGGAGCCCAAGAATGGGCCCACTTGAGCGAGCCTTGTAAATATCTTCTCATGCAAAAGGTGTTAACTCAAAGATGCCAACTTGGGCACCCAAGGTGTTCCCAAGTCAATCTTAGTTAATTGAAACATATCTCTCCACCAATTCATGCAAACATTACGCACAATTGATCATCCCCACTTAACTGAAAGTTTCCACTTGTTATCTATCATGCAACTGAAGTCATTAGTCATGCAACTCAAGTCAACTCAAGTCAACTAGCATTCAACTGAAACTAAATACATGCAACTGAAGATAACTAAACCATAACTGAGCTGAACTGAACTCATGTAAATATCAATCCCTAATTTGTAGGAACTTTACATGCATTACTAAAGTGTTATCAATCCTCTAAATAGTTAACTTAAGCAAGGTGGGTTCCACCTTCCATGTGGGTACCCCATGTGCTCCTATCTTGTAGGATCTCTTCTTAGACATCCCCACATGTTTCTATCATTTAGGAATAATCACAAATGTCAATTTACATGTTCATTTCATTCGAATTTAATCTCTTTCTAATCCTAGTGTTAGGGAACACTTTCCATGGAGGAGATACATGAAATATGTTTAGGATTGCAATTAAATGGCATCCTATTCCCAACATTCTCCCACTTGACATTATACATTGCAATTATTCTAAACAAGGAATCATTATTATAAATCAAGTACAGGACTCAAGGCCAATGGCCTTCCTACACCAAGAGAACTTATTTGTAGGAACTGGTTTCGTAAGATATTTTGTAGCACTAGTCAAAGTGTCAACTTTTTCAATCAATACCTTCCCACTCTCAACCATTTCTCACACAAAGTGATATTGAACATCAACATGCTTAGTACGAGCATGATAATTAAGATTTTTGGCTAAATAAATAACACTCTAACTATCACATTCAAATCTAATTTGCTTGCAATTAAATCCAATACCTTTCCCAAGTCTCTATAACCAAACTACCTCTTTAAAGGCATGTGTAGCATCCATGTACTCTGCTTGTGTGGTGGAAAAAGCAACCGTGGGTTGCCTCTTACTCATCCTACTAACTGCAACTCCAAACAAAGTAAACACAGCCACTTGTCGACCTTCGACTATCCAAGTCTCCTACCCAATTTGAATCATCAAAACCCTATATGTCCAATGATTTGTGCATAATATCAATATCATTAGTACCATGATAAACTAAATAGTAATCATAAGTACCTCATAAATATCTAAACACCCTCTTAACATAATTCCAATGTTCTTTACCAGGGTTAGACATAAACCTACTTAGAACTCCCACTGCTTGGGCTATATATGGTCTTGTACAAACCATTGCATACATCAAACTACCAACTACACTAGCATATGGAATTTCATACATTTTCTCATGATCAAAATCAAATTTAGGACTCATGTCTAAACTTAACTTTGTGCCAACTAGTAAAGGAATATTAATTGGTTTACTACCTTGCATGTTAAATTGTTTCAAAATAGTATCAACATAGTTGCTTTGACTTAAGCAAAGCTTTATGTTACCTCTATCTCTATAGATCTCCATACCAAGGATATATTTTGTAACTCCCAGATCTTTCATCTCAAATGTGCTAGAGAGTTGTTCTTTCAATTATTTGATCATTACCTTGCTATTACCAATAAACAACATATCATCAACATACAAGATAATAATTAAAAGTTGATCATCAATAACTTTTATGTAAACACAATGATCTTCCTCACTCCTAACATAACCAATTTTCAATGCAAAAGCATTAAACATCTGGTACCACATTTTAGGTGATTGTTTCAACCCATATAAAGATTTCTTTAACCTACAAACCATTTTTTCTTTTCCTTTTACAAAAAAACCATTAGGTTGCCTCATATAAATCTCCTCATCAAGATTCCCATGTAAGAAAGTAGTTTTCACATCCATTTTCTCTATCTCAAAATCATAAGCAGCGGCAATAGATAAAAATAATCTAATAGAAGTTAATTTAGCAATAGGAGAGATTATTTCATTAAATTTAACTCCCTCTCTCTGGGAGTAGCCCTTGGCTACTAATCTAGCCTTGTACCTTTCAAGATTACCATCTGCTCCAATTTTCTTTTTAAAGATCCATTTACAACCAATGGCCTTTCTTCTTTTGGGAAAAATCTCAAGATCACATGTGTCACAAGTATCCAAGGAAACCATTTCCTCATGCATAGCTTGTGACCAAAGCTTGTTCTCTTCTGAAGAAAAATATTTCGTGTAAGATCTAGGCTCATCATTAGTAATCATCAAAGAAAATATATAATGGAAATTAGGTGGGCTATACCTATCAACAAGATTTTGTTGTCTTGTGGATATTCTCAAAGAAGGTTCTTGTTCCTCAATATGCACATCATGAGCATCTATCTCAGAACTCTATGAACTCTCCTCATCCAATCCATCCAATTGTTCTTCAACATGTGCATCTTCATGCTTCTCAGTATTTATCTCAAAATGCACTGTTCAAGAATTATCCTTCTCCTTTGGTTGTTCTTCTCTTGAATAAGATCTAAATTCCCTAAAAATCACATCTCTAGATAAAGTAATTTTTTGGGTTAGAGGATTCCAAATCTTGTAACCTTTTACATTTTCACCATAACCTATGAATATGCATTTATGTGCTTTTGGATCCAACTTAGATTGCTTTTATTTAGGCACATGAAAAAAAGCCTCACAACCAAAGATCCTTAAATGTGCAACACTAGGTTTCCTACCTAACCACATTTCATAAGGGGTTTTATCTTCAATAGATGAACTAGGAGATCTATTGATTAAATAACAAGAAGTACTTATAGCCTCAGCCCAAAGGCACTGATCTAGCTTAGCACTACTTAATATACTCCTAGCTCTTTCCATTAAGGTTTGGTTCATCTTTTCTGCCACTTCATTTTGTTGAGGTGTATATGGAGTAGTTTTCTGTCTCACAATTCTTGCATGCTTACAATAATCATCAAATTCCTTATAACAATATTCACCACCATTATCTGATCTCAACACTTTTATCTTATCAATTGATTGTTTCTCAACCAAAGCCTTGAATTCTTTAAACTTATTGAACACATCAGATTTGTTATACATAAAATAGATCAAAGTGTATCTTGAGACATCATCAATAAATGTGACATAATATCTAGATTTTCCAATAGAGTCAATATCCACGTGACCCATAACATCTAAATGAATAATCTTTAATAATATTTTAGCTTTAATTGTTCCATTAGGAAATGAAGATCTAGATTGCCTTGCAAACACACAATGCTCACAAAAATCATTTTTGCTAATATT
Organism: Sequoia sempervirens; assembly: GCA_007258455.2. Classification (NCBI taxonomy): domain Eukaryota; kingdom Viridiplantae; phylum Streptophyta; class Pinopsida; order Cupressales; family Cupressaceae; genus Sequoia; species Sequoia sempervirens. Next base: position 552,140,023 of record VDFB02058242.1, read on the forward strand.
ATAATCAAGAATACCATCAACCAATTTCTTATTAAGAATGGTCCTAAGACCTTTTTCACCAATGCGGCCCAATCTATGGTGCCACAACATACATGCATTTTCAGCTTTAGTTACATTGGTTGATTTATTCAAATTGTGGGTATTAATCTTAAACAAAGTCCCAATCTGAGATCCTTTAGCAACCACCATATTCCCTTTCACCAATCTGCAACCACCTTTGTCAAATATCACATGCATTATAGAATCATTAAACTTAGATACATAAAGTAGATTTCTAGCAAGTCCTGGAATATGTAAAACATCATTAAGGGTGTTAACCCTACCATCACTGAAACACAAATTTACCTCTCCTTTTCCCACAAACTTTTTTGTGCTATTATCTCCAAAGAAGACATTCCCTCCATAATTTGCAATATACTTAGTGAACCACTCCTCGTTAGGAGTAATATGATAGGAGCAACCTAATTCAACAAGCCAAGAGCTATCACTAATAATATTAGATGAAATGACCAATGCATCATTACTGTCATCCAAGGATTTCTCTGCAGAAGCATCATAACTCTTTTTCTTTTTCTTACAATCCTTCTTTACATGTCCTGGTTTTCCATAGTTCCAACACTTTACCTTACTCTTACCAGGGGTTTTAGACCATCCTTTGGACTTACCCTTTCCTTTCTTGTCTCCCTTAGGTTCCTTTTCCTTAGGCCTACCTCTTACAAACAAGGCATCTTGGGATCCCATTTTAGACTTCCTCCTTATCTCCTCTGATAGGAGAGTAGGAATTATATTTTCCATCTTAGGATTTGCACCACTACCACTGATAGCAACAACTAGATTTTCCCAAGACTCTGGTAAAGAACAAAGTAACAAAATGCATTTATCTTCATCTTCTAACTTTACATCTATAGATGCTAACTGACTTAGAATAAAATTGAAAGAATTTAAATGATTTGCAATAGAATCACCATATTTCATCTTTAAAGAATATAACTATCTTTTTAGATACAACTTACTAGTAAGACTTTTGGTTTGATAAATATCACCTATCCTCTTCCACAATTTATATTCAGTAGAGTTGCAACTGAAAAATTCAAGAGAACAACATTAGAAATACATAACCTTATGGTCCCTCTTGCCTTCTTATCAAGCTTAGCCCAATCCTCATCTGACATCATTGTAGATGGCTTTGTCTCATTACAAACAACCAACCACTGATCTCTCTCTTCAAGTAGATCCTCCATTTTTAGTTTCCACATCTCATAACTAGATCCATTGAATCTTTCAATATCTACATGAGAATTAGAACTCATTATAACACACTTCTTTTAAAAATATGTGATAACACAATAGTAAAAGCTCGCACTATAGCCAAAAAAACTTCAAAATTTTAAGAGAAAGGCGTCCCAAACTCTACCCAACCATTAGCTCTGATACCAAATGTTGAAAATCAAGGTAATATTGTAGCTTAAAACTTGTAAAAATATGAGATTGTATGTTTAATTAAGTGTTCTTTGTCACAATTCTTTGTGTATGATTATCTATTTAGATCAATTTTACCAATTGTAAAAAGATACAAAAGATTGTAGAAGAATGAGACAAGCAGATAGAAGTGACACAACATATACGTGGAGAAACCCTTTCAAGAACAAACTCCACCAAAATCAATAGTGCTTGTATTATTTAACGTTAAAACAAGATTACAATAATATCATATCAATCCTTGATTGATATGCTTCCTTTCCTTCAACAATCCTTCTTCACAACCTACACAAAACTCTCATAGAAATCTCATCCACTTGCTGCAATTAATAGAAAATTATTGAGCGTGTAAACTCATAAGATTTGTACAATACAAGAGCATAAAGCTCCTCACAAAAATCTATACCTAGACTATGTAAGTAGAGTTCCACCATGTAATCTGAAGTCAAACCAAAGTCTTCCTCAATTTAGGTGCCCCAAATTGAACACTTAATTGAAGTTTGGTCAAGAAAATATCTTGCAAGCTTCACCTCAAAGTTGGCACCCAAGAATGGGCCCACTTGACTAAGCCTTGTAAATATCTTCTCATGCAAAAGATGTTAACTCAAAGATGCCAACTTGGGTGCCCAAGGTGGTCCCAAGTTAATCTTAGTTAACTGAAACATATCTCTCCACCAATCCATGCAAACATTATGCATGATTGATCATCCCCACTTAACTAAAAGTATCCACCTATTATCTTTCATGCAACTGAAGTCATTATTCATGGAACTCAAGTCAACTCAAGTCAACTAACATTCAACTAAAACTAACTACATGCAACTAAAGATAATTGAACCATAACTGAACTGAATTGAACTAAACTCATGTAAATATCAATCCCTAATTTGTAGGATATTTACATGCATTACTAAAGTGTTATCAATCCTCCAAACAATTAACTTAAGCAAGGTGGGTTCCACCTTCCATGTGGGCGCCCCATGTGCTCCTATCTTGTAAGAGCTCTTCTTGAACCTTCCCACATGTCCCTATCATTTAGGAATAATGACATATGTCAATTTGCATGTTCATTTCATTTGAATTTAATCTCTTTCTAATCCTAGTGTTGGGGAACACTTTCCAAGGGCTTAGGAGATACATGAAATATGTTTAGGATTGCAATTAAATGGCATCTTATTCCCAACATTATGTGCATTTTGTCTTTGAAACATATGGATAGATATTGAAATGGAGTGTTTTGCTGAAAGTAAGGGTTGCTATGAAATATGAAGGTGAAGTTCAAAACATTGTTTTGTTATAGTGTGCATAATAGAAAATGGTCATTGAACAAGAATTGCGAAGTGAGTCACAACCTAGTGTGTTTTCCATCATGCAACTATTATGTGCATTTTGTGTTCAAAACATATGAACAAATATTGAAATGGAGTGTTTTGCTGAAAGCGAGGGTTGTTATAAAATATGAAGGTGAAGTTCAAAACATTGTTTTCTTACAGTGTGCATAATAGAAAGTAGTCATTGAACAAGAATTGAGAAGTGAGCCACAACCCTATGTGTTTTCCATCCTGCAACTATTATGTGCATTTTGTGTTTGAAACATATGAACAAATATTGAAATGGAATGTTTGTTGAAAGTAAGGGTTGTTATAAAATATGAAGGTGAAGTTCAAAACATTGTTTTGTTACAGTCTACATAAAAGAAAGCACTCATTGAACAAGAATTGAGAAGTGAGTCACAATCCAGTGTGTTTTCCATCATGCAACTATTATGTGCATTTTTATTCCAAATGTATGATGAAATTGAAATAGAATGTTTTCTGAAAGTAAGGGTTGTTAAAAAATATGAAGGTGAAATTGAAAACATTGTTTTGTTATAGTCTGCATAATAGAAAGTGGTCATTGAACAAGAATTGAGAAGTGACCCACAACCCTGTGTGTTTTCCATCCTACAACTATTGTGTGCATTTTATGTTCCAAACATATGAACAGATATTGAAATGGAATATTTGTTGAAAGTAAGGGTTGTTATGAACTTCAATACATTGTTTAACAAGAATTGAGAAGTGAGTCACAACCCTCTACGTTTTCCATTTCCTCCAACTTTTTTCTGCATTTTATGTTCTCAAAATGTACAACGATATTGAAATAGAATGTTCGCTGAAAGTAAGGGTTGTTATAAAGTATGAAGGTGAAGTTTAAAACATTTTTTTGTTATAGTGTGCATAACAGAAAGTGGCCATTGAACAAGAGTTTAGAAGTGAGTCACAAGCCTGTGTGTTTTCCATCCTGCAACTATTATGTGCATTTTGTGTTCGAAACATATGAACAAATATTGAAATGGAGTGTTTTGTTGAAAGTAAGGGTTGTTATAAAATATGAAAGTGAAGTTCAAAACATTGTTTTGTTACAGTATGCATAACAAAAAGTGCTCATTGAACAAGAATTGAGAAGTGAGTCACAACCTTGTGTGTTTTCCATCTTGTAACTATTATGTCTATTTTGAGTTCCAAACATATGAAAAAATATTACAATGGAATGTTTGCTGAAAGTAAGGGTTGTTAAAAATATGAAGCTCAACTTCAATACATTCTTTTGTTACAGTCTGCATAACAGAAAGTGCTCATTGCATGTGCTCACATTTGTAAGTAATTTTGACATAAATAAAAAGACTTGAGGTGGAATTTCCTACCATTTTTTGATGGCATTTGACATTGTTTAAAATTAAATTTTAAATGGAAACAAAAAGTGTCATGAAATATGCAAGAACATAGTCTTGTATTTTTTTAAATAAGAGGGGTAAACACTTTTAACCCGAAGCTATGAACTGGTGAGGTCACAAACAGGGGACCTCATCCCCAATATAAATTGTCAAAAAATACACCCCAAACGGATTGGAGCCTTGATGGAAAGATTAACAATACAACTTAACAATTGCACCATGCCACTATTGGTAGAATACCGTAGTCTCAAAGATACCAAAGTACTGTAATTCCACATGATAATTGATCAATAATTACATGATCAAAGATAATGTAATTCCACACCATAATTGTTCAATAATGCATGATCCAAGATAATGTAATTCCACACCATAATTGTTCAATAATTATATGATCAAAGACTGAATGGAAAATGAATATTCTCGGCCTCTCATCCTCTCCTACAATGCCTTTTTTGTGCAATTGAGGAGACGGTCAAATAAAATCTTATAGGCTTCGTTGGGTCCTTGGAACTAATGGTGGGGTGATTCCACTTGCATGAGGGTTCGAGGAATCCTCTACTTTGACCATTTCACTTTCAACACCTTCATCCTGTAAAAAACCCATGAATATAAATGACTATGTTCAACAATTAACATATGGATATAAGGAAAAGGAAACATCATATCTAAGCGTAGAGAAAGAGAATTAGTGGTGAGAGAGATGAAAGTCTTATCTGAAAATACATAAAACTTTTGCAACACATTTATATATATGGAATCAAATCATTTATATGTACCTGTGGAGGAGAAATACTATTGAAAATAAATAAGAAGGAAAAGGAAAAATTAGACAGACCATGAAATGTCACAAATAATCCAGGCCTAATTTTTTGCTTCTTTGACAAAAATTGAAGGAATTGAGAAATTGAGTAGGCTAGTGTCAAGAATAAATAAAATTAGGCTTGGATCTTATTTGTGATGTTTCTTGAGTAGGCTAGTGTCAAGAATCAATAAAATCGGGCCTCAAACTTATTAGCATTTTTTTTTCACACTTGCCACTTCCCTGTTCATCCTTGCCCTGTAACGTGAAGAATGTTAACATTACATCAAATTGAAATGCATGCAATGAATTCATCCAAATTATGAAAATACACGTTCAAAAGTAGATTTCAAAATTACCCTTTCTTCCACTTTCTTCCTTTGAAAGAACTAGGGATAGTGTGTTTTCTAATATACTGACAAAATTAGCATATTTGTAACAGAAATGAAATTTTCTAAATGAAATCACAAAGACACTCTAAAATTTGAGCAACAAGTGACTACAACTACACATATTACAGGCAACCATGAATGCATACTTTAAAAGGGAAAGTTCAAGAAAGCAAGAGTTTCCTATTTCTCAAAGATTTTTGCTTAGGAAAACAATCTCCTCCGCAGGCACCCTTTCTTCTTGCTACCCTGTCGAGTCACATTTTCCTATCCCAAATGCACATTAACTTGCTCATGCCCACCGCTTCCTTCTCCATCCTTTCCCTCTAATGCTAGGAATGTAAATTTCACATCAAATTCAAATACATGCAACCAATTCATTCAAAATATCAAAATACACGTTAAAAAATAGATTTCAAAATTACCCTTTCTCCCGCTTTCTTCCACTTTCCCTTTCCAAGTACACATTTGTGGTTGCTTGTAATATGTAAAAGAGTTGCAAGTGTTATGGGACAGTTAAATTTCCAAAATTTATTGCACCATCTATTGTAAGCAAGCATATAGTTTCTCAATCATAAGAAACAAAATTTTAAGGTGGAATTCCTTACATTCTTGGTGCATAGGAAACAAAAACTTTTGACAAGCAAATAACTGATAAAGGATAGTTTGTTTTCCAACACTGCAAATAATGTGAGCATTTTTTTCTTGCAATCAGATGAAGATAGTGAAATGTCATTTTTATTGTTACAAATAGCATTTAATATGATTATTCATTTGAAAGTATCCATGATGAGAAAAATAGTTGGCCTCAAACAATTTAAATGTCAACCTTTTTCTTTCATTTATAAGCAAGGTACCATAAATAATAAAACTTTAGGTGGCATTTCCTACCGATATATTTCATATTAACATAAATAGAATGCATATTATAAATACACAGCCACATGATTATTGTCACAGTCTGCATAATAGAAAGTGGTCATTGAACAAGAATTGAGAAGTGAGTCACAACCTTGTGTGTTTTCCATCCTGCAACTATTATGTGCATTTTGTGTTCCAAACATATGAACAGATATTGAAATGGAATGTTTGTTGAAACTAAAGGTTGTCATAAAATTATATGAAGGTGAACTTCAAAACATTTTTTTGTTACAATCTACATAATAGAAAGTGCTCATTAAACAAGAATTTAGAAGTGAGTCAAACTATTATGTGCATTTTCTATTCCAAATGTATGAAAATATTGAAATGGAATGTTTGCTGAAAGTAAGGATTATTGAATAAATCCATACTGTCAATATAATTGTCGATGGGGGATACATTAAAGTATCCAAAATGAACTGAGGTGTCACCAACCAATTGAGTTCTCACAGTGTAAGTAACCAAAATTTTTTCATTACATTCATATTGTCTATGTGTAATTGCAAGTTCAAAAACATTAGGTGTTCTAAACCCTGCAACCCAAATATTATTTTTGAACCCTTTACAAGTAACAACCCAATTGGTTACTCACCCCTCAGGTGAATTTGGATAGTCTTATATATCAACGACATGCAATTCCCTACAAAATGAGAAAACCCAGAACATAGAGTGTTTTCCAAGAACATTACTTGTTACAATGTAAAACACATGTCTTAATCACAACAACGCCCTTCCCTATCATAGTGAACGGATAGCTTCTTGCACAAGGAAACAAATGCCAACATAATTTGATGTGATGAGACACCTCCTCACTTTCCTTGCCATGATGTTTCCTCCTATTTTTTGGTTTCATCACTTTTATCATCTGTCTTGGCGGGCCCTGCACTATGCCATCTCCTCATGTTATGTATGTTTCTATATATATTGTTATGTATTTTTTTATGCATATTTGTATGTACATAGGTGTGTTTTGTCAGGAGATTAGTTGTGTCCATACATGGTTTTACAACATTGAGTGGGTTGAAGGTTTCATAAATCATGCACTCACATGATCCCATTGTGTTTTCCAACCTGTAATCATACATAGTTTTAATCGTTGTTTGAAAACACCAGGTGTTTAACAACGGTGCCTTTCGTTGTATTCCTATAGTCTAAATAACAAAAGATTTTTGAGATGAATATTCATACTATTGTGTAAAATTCCAGGTTGTAAAACATTGGTTTTTCGAAATCTGCAACCCGCACAATGTTTTCATACCCTTTACAAGTGACAACCCAATGGACTACAAACCTCTGACCTCAATTCCATTGGTTTTTCTTCTCCCCCACCTACTCTCCAACCTTTCACTTTCAACCTGCAAAATGCAAAAAACCCACAACACAGAGTGTTTTCCAATAACAATACTTCTTACATATTAAAACACATGTCTTAATGGGAGAAGCTAACTCGTAGACAAAAAGAACCTATGTATGTAACATGATATCGTACCCCCCATACCCCATGCCACGTAGTGGACAAAAGGAACCAACGAAAAGACTTGACAGACGGCTAGCCACGAGTCGTCAGATGGTGTTGTCAGAAAAGGATGTGCGGCCTAGCGGGAAAGTAAAAAAGCTAGACAAAACTCACCTAACATCACCATTTTTCCACATTTTCATTTTCCAATTTGGTGGGTGGGGAGGGAGGAGGTGTGGGAGAGGAGAATGGAGTTGCAGGCGGCCAAACCAGAGTAAAAACTTTTCATTTTTTTTATGTACATAGGTGCACGTTTTGTCTACATTTTTGTTCCATTCAGAGAGCTAAAAGTTGCCATTTGCGACATTTCATTGTTTAGTTTGGTGGGGAATGCAGGAAACACAATGGAGGCCGAACAAGAGAAACACATTCGACACATGCGGCGGCTAGCCAACAGGTATGTATATCTGCCATTGTATATGCCATTTTTCAATTATGTAGGAACTGTGAAGCACAACTATTAAATGGGTTTCTGTGAAGCATTGAATAGTGGTTAAATGGGTTTTCTAAAAAGCATTGAATGACTATTGGTTAAAGAAAAAAGGGTTTTCATTGATGGAAAAATAAAGTGTTTTGTTTGCGTGTAGGGTTTTCATATCAAATGCATAGTTGTTTTTGTTTATGTAGAATTAAAAAATTCAATTGGAAATTATTTGCATTTGCCATAGTAAGCATCTCATCTATAAAAAATATCATAACTTCTTAATGCAAAATAATTTTTGGAAGTTTAAATGACCAGTACACTTGCAATTCAAGTTATGATAGCTAGAATCACTTGTATTTAGTGGAGAAGCTTCATGTCTCCTAAAGCATCCTTCTCAATCCACCTACCCTTGTTTTCTTCAATTTTGTTTCCTCAAATATATCAACCACCTGGAAGGAAGACAAGTGTTAGTGATAGATTAAATTGGCAAATTAAAGACATTTGGTGCTATAAAGAATTCTTTTTATTCCAAATTTCACCAATATACAATTTATATGTTGTGGTGAGTGCAAAATGATAGCTTGCACAAACAATAAATAAACATATTAAACTATACAATGGGAATTTAATTTCCAATTTAACCTATCGCTAACACTAGTAGTATATATCAACAATTATATCTGCCATTCTGTCATTCTGTAGGAACTAGGAAGCATTGAATGCTCATTCAGATATATTAAAAACTCATCTCTCCTAACATATGAAAGAGGCCATAACTTACAATAATCAATAAGGGCATAGAAGATGGACAAGAAGGATACCACCACTATCAGACTTTTATTTATAACCTTTTTCTCTCAATGAACATCTAAATGACATATCAATATCATAACCATTGTTTAATGATATTGTAAATTGAACCATTACTTGTACAAACAAATGAAAAAATATAGAGCATTGCAAGAACAAAGGTTAACAAGTCAACAAAAGCCTTGTTGATCACCTCGATTGACCAAAAAATAGCAACTAATCTGCTAACAAAACAAACCTATGGACATACAAAAATGAATAAAAATGTACACAAAAACATACATAGAAACATACATAACATGAAAAGAAGGAAAAATAGGATGTTAGTGCAGAAAAGAGAATCAATTGGATGGAGAAATGAGAGTCCTATGTGAAAAGGTAGACAAATTTTGCAAACAACTTAAATTAAAAACAAAACATCTGCATTCTCTAATCAAAAAGACACTCTCAAAGCTGAGAACAGTATTTGGGTTGCAGGTTTCATAACACATATTGTTTTCCAACATGTAAGTATATATAGATAGCATGCTTCTAATGAAAACCTTAAAGTTTTTAGACAACAAGAATGTACTAAAGTTCATTCACCTTCACAATTTATAGAAACTCTTATAGAAAAAAATTGAAATTCAATTTCGTCATATCATTTAAAAATAAATGCACAATATAATTTGCAGGTTGGAAAACACAATGTGGTTTGCCATTTATTTCATTTTGTACATTCAAAGTTACATGGTTGAGAGCACGAGCAAGAATGTCTTGAAAAGATTTTGATAATTATGCAATAGGAATGCAATGAAAGGCAACGTTTTATAAACACCCACTGTTTTCCAACAACCATTACAACTCTAAATGATTAAAAGTTGGAAAACACTGTGGGAGGTGAGTGCATGATTTATGAAACCTCCAACCCACACAATGTTGTAAAACCATCTATGGACACAACTAATCTCCCGAAAAAATGCATAAAAACATACAAAACAACATCCATGGAAACATACATAACATGAAGAGCAGACGTAGTGTGGGACCCACCAAACAGATGATAGAAGTGATGGAACTAGCAAATGGAAGGAAACATCATAGCGAGGAAAGTGAGTGTTGGTTTTTTCTTACTACTAACCAAGGTAGTCTTCTAATCTACCTATGGAATTGCCAATTCCAATCAAGGGTAGCTCAAAAGACCTCAACCAACTGACAAGGACTTCAAAAAAGCCTCCTACACTTTGGGCTCTGCAAGACCCAGGAGGGTGATCCCTTAATTCTTCTACAATCTTTGCACTATTATCATAAACAACATTAACAACAACATATAATCTCATTTAATAGCTCAACATAATAGAATAATATTGAATAGAATTGGCTGTTCATCAGTAATATCAACTATTTGGAGCATGAGATAACTACAACACCTAGGGATTTAAAATGATTTTTAATTTTGAAGATTTGGGACCAAGCTAAAAACAACAAAAGTATAACACTTGACCAGTGCAAGAAAATGGGCTATGGAGTCATATAACTAGCATTCATCCTACAGTGTTGAACATGTTATGAAGATCCTTACAAATGTTATCACATTATGACAACCAAACCACTGAAGTTTTATCTAATAACTCTTCTTATAAATCCACCTGAAACATAGTACTCCTGTCACATGTGCTGAAGCAATTACACTACCCTTTGAACAAAAGGCAATAATAAATGCAACTTGTGCTCCATTAAAGCAATTACATTATTCTTAGAATAGAAGGAAACATCATATATCACTCTAATGTGGAAAATGTGCATGAAAAGACTTAGATAATCTTATTATTGAATCCAAATAAACTAATACATCTCAAAAATGGAGACAATTATCAGCTAAAATATAAACATGAGAGCACAATTCAGAACACACTTTCAAATTTAATGACTCAATTACATTTCTCCTAGCTATACAATTCTACCCAGAGATTTTTCCTGACTTGGAGAGCTTTCAGAAATTGGAATCTCATAATTCTCCTTATAATGAGAGAAAAAGAGAATAAAAGAGAAACAAAAGTAGCCCTAAGATCAATCTGATCCGTAGATGCAATTTGGAAAATTCTCTCCCGTTGATTAACAAATTTGCTCAAAGTATCTCTCATCTCTCTTCCAACTGAATTTTCCTCTTCATTTGCCTTTATCGTCTGTTGTGAAGCAACATAAAATTTTGCAATGTGGAGAAATTCCAACTTATTTACCAGCTGCGTGAAAAATGCCTTCTTTTTTGTTTGCCCGTGAAAACACTCTTAAAGCCTCTTATTTATGTTCTTTATATGCTACAAATGCACTTTTAATTGTATTTCCCAACACATTATATTTGCACCTTGAGATATTAAAACCTTTCAACTTTAATAATAACCTCCACTTTATCAAATAAAGCATCCTTACCTTATAAAGAGGCCTTGCATTTTAATTTTCACCTTTAGCTGAAAAATTGCCTAGTGGAAAATCTTTTTCCATTATTCTCTACCCATTTTATTTTTATTCACTTGTATTTTAGTGAATATATTTCACTAAGTGAGTAAATGAAATATTCACTTTGCTTCCCAGCAAAGAATATTTTCTCTTCTCAAATTACTCCCCTGTGTTTTAAGCACTGCTCCGCATTTTAAATTTTACTTAAATAGTGAAAACATTATCGGGCACACCAAATATACCCGTGTCCCACTATTCACCTAAAATTACTTTACACTTTACACCCAGCAATGCAAATTTTAACTTTCACGAGAAAAGTAGTTAATTAAAAACTCATCGGCAACACTAAATTCACCCTCTCAAACAAACTTTGTCAGGACTGCCACCTCCATGTGGAGCATTCTCGCTAACCTCACAGAAAACATTCCCTTTGCATTTTATTCCCGCGATCTAGTGGGGAAGACCAAGAAAACTTTAATATTTTCCTGGGTATATTAAAGTTTACCCATGCCTTTATTTGTTGCTGGGACCCACCACATACAATGCACTCTCGCCCACCAAAGTTTTACTTAAAATGAATACATTTTAAATATAAGCCACCGCTTTAAATTTTCATTGTACACCTCCAACTATACAATTTCCCTTAAAATTTTGTGGGCCCACCCTAGCCACAGGTCAACCATTCGCTATTTCACGGGTTTTAAAGAGTGAGCATGTTCATATCGCGAATTGGCAGGTAGTGGTGGAGATGTTGTTGCATTTCCATCTTTGATCATCTGTCGTTGATCAACATTCTCCCTGTTTCAAGCCCTAATTTCCATCTTGTTTGCTCAAGCTTTGCATCTCATGGGTGATGGCGTCCATTGCTCCATTCTGTTGATGATGGCACCCATTTCCTGAGCTTGGAATGCAGCTATTTGCATTTGCTTTAAAGTTTCCAAGATCTTCTCTTACATGCTTCGATGGATGCCCACATATTCTCTCTAAGGCCTAGCTTGATGGTGCAGTGGTTGTAGTTAAAGACCCTCTGTACTCATCTCAATTCCATCATACCCTCATTCGAATTTTCCAATGGCATTTTCTTGAAAGTTACTTTGACCCTTTTAATCAAATCCATTATGTTTGTGCAATGGTTGGGCATGGGGTTCTTTGCATTCGACATTCCATGAGATAACACTTCGTGGCATTGATCAAGTTGGCTGCATGGATTTTACATTGCATTTACAATGGTATTGCCTTTGATGGAAATCCTTACCTTGACTGGCGCCCTCTCCATTCTAGTTTGAACCCTTTCCAAGAAATCCTTTATGTGTGTCGGTTGCCTGGCCTTTGGCGCAAAAAATCTGCTTAATGCATTTGCTTGAAAGTTTCTAAGATTCTTAACAAATCCATCATGTGTTCTCCATGCTTTCATGGATACACGCACCCTGCATTTGGTTACATTTGTTTCAAAGTTTTGAAGCCCTTTTAATGGTTTTACTCTACTACCAGCGCAACCTTTATTGCAAGCGCCTCCATGCTTTTATTTTGTTTATTCCCTGTTTATGCGTTGGCATATGCATTCATATCCTTCACATTTCAAACTGTTGCCATTTGATAGATGTCCCCATTCTTTGTGCATACCTTGTAAATCTTTGCCTCATAGAGTCTCATTGATTTAAGGGTTTACCTATTTTCAAATGGCGTTCTATTCACAATAATTAACAGGCCATTTCAACAAACCTAATCTGAATAGTGTGTGCCCTTTCAAAATGCTGACTGTGCCTTTCATTCTCCACTGGGATTTTCTCAGCACTCCACTTGTTTGATTGGTAATTTTTGTAATCATTCAATAAATTTGTTTTGTGCGCCCTGTGTGAGCACCTTGCAGCCTTGGTGCATCCCCTGGGAGCTGAATTTGTATTTCCTTGAGGTTTCTAAAGTTTTAGCAATAGATTTATTATGTGTGTGGGTTCTCCATTAGTTGTGTCTACTGATTAAATTTGTTAGAGGGTTTCAACAATAGATGATACGCCATCCTCCCATCAAGCTTGATGGCTTTGTTGTAACTCTCAAAGATGAGCAGTGTAGAAGTTGAAAACTTTAGAATGGAGTCTATGAATGCTTTGATGGATGTTCATACCCATATCTGGCATTCCCATGATCAATTGAAGAGGGAGATTAATGTGGCTATTATCTGTAAACTAATTCCCTCCCATTTCAACAATGCCAGGGAACGGTTGTAATCAAATTCTAATACAACTCGGCTTCTTCAATTGCTCTAATGTTGTCATGTGCATGAATACTTGACCCATGTTAAATTCAATCACTGCACTCTTTTGAGACAAAGTTGTCCCAGTTTAATATCACCATACATTTGATGACACAACCTTCTGAATTCATAATTAAAAAGTGGATCTTGCATTGCACTTTAAATCTTGAAGGCAAACCATCTCAGAATGGTATAAAGCACACCGGGTCCCCACGTGGGCTCGACTAAAAAAAAATCATTTTCAAACAAATGTTAGGCTCAATCTCATCAGTCACTGCTTTTGAGTGCATCAGAAGTAAAAACACAAAATGGGTTTTCGCTAAAATCTGCTTTCTAGCACTTTTGGAAAATGGTGAAAACTAGCTAAATTAGCTCTAGATCTGGCTTGGAAAACTAGTCAAACGACCTCCTGGAGCAATGAAAACTTGCAAGCTAGAAGAAAAAAGACTCAAGAATGTAATGCAAAAGACGGATCATAGAAATCAATCACGAGGAAAAATTTATTCGCTGTCAAAGTTGTTTACTCAAACTTTCTGCAATAAATAACTGTTCTAAACCAATTAAAACTAATGAAATCACCTCATTGCAAAAATATCAAATCGGCTCCTAGCAATTTGCCACCACACACACAAGCACATTTAGGCACATTGAACACGTGTGCAATAGGAATTTGCATGAATCATCACCCATCAAAAGATATGAGGTGTTAAAGTTGGCCTTTCAGAAAGGTTTTAGTGCAAAACTGAAGAAATTCCATTTGGTTTTGATTTGCTAAAAATAGCAAATCAAATCATACAACCTTGAAAACTGACATGTAAGCACATCTTGGTATGGAAAATACAGAAAAACATTCATTTTGACTTGATGATCAACAAATTGCAAAAAACAGGCTCAAACATAAGGCTACTTTGCAAAACTAAATGTTTGCAAACTGCAAAATAGTGACAAAACCCTCCAACTTCACTTTTTGAAACCCATACAAAACATATCACAGGAAGCTAAAAACTGACACACACACTCACATATGTCACATGAGTGGGTCCACAAGTGGGTTTTGCTTGAAAATCAACAGGCATCAAATTACAAGCCTTCAAAGCAGGTCATTCAGGCAAATTCATCAAGTGCACTTCTAAAAGTGCAGAGGGAATTTTTTTGAAATAGGCATCTCAAATTTGCAAAATTCAAGAGTGCCAACAGTGGCTCCGACTGGGGATGTATGCCCCCTGTGGGCATAGCAAGATTCCAGATCTCTGGAGAGTAGACCAAAAACTAAGTCAAATAGGTGTCCTCAAATTGCTCCTTTATTCACCTTTATTTTTTAACTTCATTTGGTGACCCCAAGCCACCAAATGAAAAATGGGAGTCATCATTTACCTCTGTCAAACACAATTCTGCAAATAGAACTGATCTCCCTCAATTCATGCTTGCCTCTATCAAACAATAACAACATTGGTGACTGCACCTTTGCAAACACAAGTATTAGGCTGCCTTCATGCAAGTGGAAACTTGCTCTCTGTTCAACTTTGTCATCAATTGCCAACCAAATCAAATAAGCCACCTCATTGCCATTCTCTTCATTCTCTGATTCTGCATCAAGTGGCAACATGAGAGGATAGTGATCAAGACTACATTCACTAACCCTCTCATAATGATCATGCTTAGAGGAGATATCACATTTGAAAAACAACATGCAATTCTCTTGTGTGCTGAGCAAAGATTGCTCATGCATATGTGTCTCCTCCAACTGAAATGCATCATTGGTTAGCTTATCCTCATCCCAACAACACAACCCAAACACATTGCCATGTGTTTTGAGATTCTAAAAATTAGGTTTATCAACACCCACAATACCTTCATCTCCATTCAAATCATGGCATTCAGAAGAAATGCTAGCATCCTAAACAATGTTCTCCACCTTAATTTCATAGACAAGATCATCAGCATTCAACATGTTACCACAAAAGGAAACTTCAAGTACAAGTTCATATGAATCACAACTTTCATTTGCAACAAATTCATCACAATGAGTGTCAAAGACACATTCACCAATGCAAGATGTATCAAAATCAACATCATCTCTTGCTGCTTCAACATGAAAATTTGAAACATACTACTCATGAGAGGAAATATGAATTGTAGATCCAGAAAAAAGGTCCTCATATGCATCTATATGATAGACACAATCACGTTCCTCATGTGCAAACTCATCATGAAAGTTGTCAATAATTGTACCAATGTTTATCTCTACATTTTCATTTTCATGTACAACTATATAAATGCTTTCCTCATGCAAACATTCAGTAATGGCTTCAAAGGTAGTAAAAGGAATAGAAGAAGGTAAGACATTAAGCAAAACAAGGGTTCCTTGTTCATCATTATCAACTGCTTGTATTGATTCATTCAATACATCACCTGCATGCATATCCTTCTCTTTGTTCACACTGTTGCAACAATCAGCAGGGTTGCATTCCTCACTATCAAAGTGAAAACCATCATTTGTTTCTTCATGGCAACTTCTCACACATGACTGCTCTAATTGACAATCCTTGCATACTCTGTCATTTACAACTGATACACTGATGCTCTCAATAGCATTCTTCAAATTTGTAGGCACCCTTATCTCATCATGAAAGCTCTCATTAATGCTACATACACTCAAAAGATTGGTATAACCAAGTGTATTGTAGTACTGCTAATTACGCATGTCTTCTTCAAACAAGATGTTCAATTCATATCCATCATATTCTTGTTCTTGTGAGCCTTTAGAAACATTGTCATCATCTTCATTAGAATACTTTTCATTCAAGGAGATTAATTCCACCTCCTGCTTTTGAAATGAATCAGAATTACTAGGGCTGCAAATAGATTTGAAATCCTCTTGATCACCTATACAAGGATGCTTTTCAACTGATTGCAAACTCCCATCTACAACACCGTTGTTCTCATCAGGAAAACTTAAAACATCAGAATCATCATGATCTTCAGTTGTGTATTTAGAGTCCATAGAGGAGAAAAGACTCTCAGTATCATTTGCATCATTGTAGCCTTCATTTGCTATAGAAAATATGCTTTCTATTTCTGTATTTTTAAAGCAAATGGAAGACACTTCACATGTTTCATTTATCTTTTCATGACCATCATGGCTGCAAAATTCTTCTGGACATATTTCTTCTGTAGGTTGTTCAGAAACAACATCCTTATCACTGCATGGTGCACTATCATTCTTGTCTTTTACTATACCATCTACATCCATTGGACTAAATTTTGAAAAAGTACCATCACATAGTTGAGTTAAGAGATGATTTCCACATTTATCTATCATTTCCTCAATTATTGAAAGCTATTGATATAAACATCCAAGGCTAGGGGGCCTCAAGTGAACTGGCATGGTACTCATACCTGTCTTATAATTCTCATAGAACAAATCAATGCAAAATGATTCATCAGGTCTTTCTAATTCTGGTATAGCAAGCAAAAATTTCATAAATCTATCATGAAAATCATAGATAGATTCATCCTCCAATCTTTCTATATCACACAGTGCATTAATATATGATTCTGATTCAACCTTGTTTGCAATTTCCTCTTCAAATTCTTCTTGAGTGTGCAAATTTCTATCTTCAGACAAGCATTCATCATTCACTACTGATTCATCTTTAAAATTATCAAGGAAAAATGTTCTGAGTTTATGCCATGAGTCTATGGAATGCATTGGTAAGCAAGTAAACTAACCTTTAGCCATACCTTCTAAAGTTCTTACAAAAAATTTCATGATAACATTTTCCTCTTCAATCTGACAATCTTTCATCAAATGAATGAAACACTGTACATGTCTTGATGTTGATTCTTCAAAATCATCTCTAAACTTAGGCAAGTGTTCATTAATTCTTCTTGGGACAGAATGTGGGTAACCCTGGATTTTACTAAAATCTAAAGGGTTGTATCTTTCATTATCGAACACCTTCCTTTGAGGACAAGGTTGTGTTCTAGGAATGATACTATAGCTTGTAGAGGGAAAAATAAAACAACCATACATTTTGCAAATGAAAATTACTCCCTCTATAACTACTCAATTACAATATTCAACCTCCCTTGATTGTAGTGCTTAATTTCACTAAATAAGGGAACCAAAGTTCTTTCCTAAGATGTTCAAATATGTGAGGAATACCTGGAAACGTTGCTACTGCTGCAAATTGTTATGGAAATATGTAGATCTGGAAATTTTCTTTAAATCTTCAATAGGTTCTCTTAACAGAGTCGCCACCTCTCTTCTTAGAGGACCGAACTTCAAATAGCATGAAGTTCTTTCACAAATAAATATATCTCTGAGTTTCTTGCAGAGCACCACAAATCATGTAACTTTCAGGTTCACTGCAACAATTTTTCTCCAGGCTTCAAATTCTTCAATATTGGAACTAAATTCAAAATGGAAAACAATAATATGACTCTATAACTAAGCAGTCTGCACTTGGAGATTCAAAATTATCCCCAACATAGTCACCATTTTGTTGGTTTGTTTTTACTACTAACCAAGTTGGTCTTCTAATCTACCTATGGAATTGCCAATTCCAATCAAGGGAAGCTCGAAGGACTGGACCAACTGATGAGGACCTTAAAAAAGCCTCCTACACTTCAGGCTCTGCAAGACCCGGGAGGGTGATCCCTTAATGATTTTACAATCTTTGCACTATTATCATAAACAACATTAACAACAATAGATAATCTCATTTAATAGCTCAACATAATAGGATAATATTGAATAGAATTGGCTATTCATCAATAATATCAACTATTTGGAGCATGAGATAACTACAACACCTAGGGATTTAAAATGATTTTTAATTTTGAAGATTTGGGGCCAAGTTGAAAACAATAGAAGTATAACACTTGACCAGTGCCAGAAAATGGGCTATGGAGTCATATAACCAGCATTCATCCTACAGTGTTGAACATGTTATGAAGATCCTTGCAAATGTTATCACATTATGACAACCAAACCACTGAAGTTTTATCTAATAACTCTTCTTATAAATCCACCTGAAACATAGTACTCCTGTCACATGTGCTGAAGCAATTACAGTATCCTTTGAAAAAAAGGAAATAATAAATGCAACGTGTGCTTCATTAAAGCAATTACATTATTCTCAGAATAGAAGGCATCACCATATATCACTCCAATGCAGCAAATGTGCATGAAAAGACTCAAATAATCTTATTATTGAATCCAAATGTAATACATCTCAGAAATGGAGACAATTATCAACTAAAATATAAACATGAGAGCACAATTCAGAATAGACACTTTCAGAATTAATGACTCAATTATATTTCTCCCAACTATACAATTCTACCCAGAGCTTCTTCCTGACTTGCAGAGCTTTCAGAAATTGGAATCCTAGAATTCTCCTTACAATGAGAGAAAAAGTGAATAAAAGAGAAACAAAAGTAGCCCTAAGATCAATCTGATCCGTAGATGCAATCTGGAAAATTCTCTCCTGTTGATTAAAAAAATTTCTCAAAGCATCTCTCATCTCTCTTCCAACTGAATTTACCTCTTCATTTTCCTTTTTCATCTGTTGTGAAGCAACAAAAAAAATTTCCATGTGGAGAAATTCCAACTCATTTACCAGCTACGTGAAAAATGCCTTCATTTTTGTTTGCCCGTGAAGACACTCTTAAAGCCTTTTATTTATGTTCTTTATATGTTGCAAATGCACTTTGAATTGGATTTCCCAACACATTATATTTGCACCTTGAGATATTAAAACCTTTCAACTTTAATAATAACTCCACTTTATCAAATAAAGCATCCTTACTTTATAAAGAGGCCTTGCATTTTAATTTTCACCTTTAGCTGAAAAATTGCCTGGTGGAAAATCTTTTTCCATTCTTCTCTACCCATTTTATTTTTATTCACTTGCATTTTAGTGAATATATTTCACTGAGTAAATGGAATATTCACTTTGCTTCCTAGCAAAGAATATTTTCTCTTCTCAAATTACTCCCCTATGTTTTAAGCACTCATCCGCATTTTAAATTTTACTTAAATAGTGAAAACATTATCGGGCACACCAAATACACCCGTGTCCCACTATTCACCTAAAATTAATTTACACTTTACAACCAGCAATGCAAATTTTAACTTTCACGAGCAAAGTAGTTAATTAAAAACTCATCAGCAACACTAAATTCACCCTCTCAAACAACTTTGTCGGGCCCACCACCTCTACGTGGAGCATTCTCGCTAATCTTGCGGAAAACATTCCCTTTGCATTTTATTCCCGCGAGCTAGCGGGGAAGACCAAGAAAACTTTAATATTTTCCTGGGTATATTAAAGTTTACCCATGCCTTTATTTGTTGTTGGGACCCACCACATACAATGCACTCTCGCCCACCAAAGTTTTACTTAAAATGAATATATTTTAAATATAAGCCACTGCTTTAAATTTTCATCGTACACCTCAAACTATACCCGTTCCCTTAAAATTTTGTGGGCCCACCCGAGCCATGTGTCAACCATTTGTTATTTCACGGGTTTTAAAGAGTGAGCATGTTCAGATCGTGATTTGGCGGGCAATGGTGGAAATGTTGCTGCATTTCCATCTTTGATCATCTGTTGTTGATCAACATTCTCCCCATTTCAAGCCCTAATTTCCATCTTGTTTGCTCGAGCTCTGCATCTCACGGGAAATGGCGGCCATTGCTCCATTCTGTTGTTGATGGCGCCCATTTCCTGCGCTTGGAATGCAACTATTTGCATTTGCTTTGAAGTTTCCAAGATCTTCTCTTACTTGCTTCAATGGATGCCCACATATTCTCTCCAAGGCTTGGCTTGATGGCACGGTGGCTATAGTTAAAGACCCTTTGTACTCATCTCAACTCCATCATAGCCTCATTTTAATTTTCCAGCTGCATTTTCTTGAAGGTTACTTTGACCCTTTTCATCAAATCCATTATGTTTGTGCAATGGCTGGGCATGGGGTTATTTGCATTCGACATTCCATGAGATAACACTTCGTGGCATTGATCAAGTTGGTTGCGTGGATTTTACATTGCATTTACAATGGTATTGCTTTTGATGGAAATCCTTACCTTGACTGGCGCCCTCTCCATTCTAGTTTGAACCATTTCCAACAAATCCTTTATGTGTGTCGGTTGCCTGGCATTTGGCGCAAAAAATCTACTTAATGCATTTGCTTGAAAGCTTCTAAGATTCCTAACAAATCCATCATGTGTTTTCCATGCTTTGATGGATACACATACCCTGCATTTGGTTACATTTGTTTCAAAGTTTTGAAGCCCTTTTAATGGATTTACTCTGCTGCCAGCACAACCTTTATTGCAAGCGCCTCCATGCTTTCATTTTGTTTATGCCCTGTTTATGCATTGGCAAATGCATTCATATCCTTCACATTTCAAATTGTTACCATTTGATAGATGTCCCCATTCTTTGTGCGTACCTTGTAAATCTGTGCCTCATAGAGTCACATTGATTTAAGGGATTACCTATTTTCAAATGGCATTATATTCACAATAATTAACATGTCATTTCAACAAACCTAATCTGAACAGTGTGTGCCCTTTCAAACTACTAACTATGCCTTTCATTCTCCACCGGGCTTTTCTCAACACTCCACTTGTTTGATTGGTAATTTATGTAATCATTCAATAAATCTATTTTGTGCACCCTATGTGAGCACCTTGCAGCCTCAGTGCGTCCCCTGGGAGCTGAATTTGTATTTCCTTGAGGTTTCTAAAGTTTCATCAACAGATTTATTATGTGCATGGGTTCTCCATTAGTTGCGTCTACTTATTACATTTGTTAGAGGGTTTCAACAATAGATGATACGCCATCCTCCCATCAAGCTTGATGGTTGCATTGTAACTCTCAAAGATGAGCAGTGTAGAAGTTGAAAACTTTACAATGGAGTCTATGAATGCTTTGATGGATGTTCATACCCATATTTGGCATTCCCATGATCAATTGAAGAAGGAGATTAATGTGGCTATTATCTGTAAACTAATTCCCTCCCATTTCAATAATGCTAGGGAACGGTTGTAATCAAGTTCTAATACAACTTGGCCTCTTCAATTGCTCTAATGTTGTCATGTGCATGAATACTTGACCCATGTTTTCAATCACTGCACTCTTTTGAGACAAAGTTATCCAAGTTTAATATCACCATACATTTGATGACACAACCTTCCGAATTCATAATTAAAAAGTGGATCTCGCATTGCACTTTAAATCTTGAAGGCAAACCATCTCAGAATGGTACAAAGCACACCAGGTCCCCACGTGGGCCTGGCTAATTTTTTTTTTGTTTTCAAACAAATGTCAGGCTCAATCCCATCTATCACTACTTTTGAGTGCATTGGAAGTAAAAACACAAAATGGGTTTTCACTAAAATCTGCTTTCTGGCACTTTTGGAAAATGGTGAAAACTAGCTAAATTAGCTCTGGAATTGGCTTTGAAAACTAGTCAAACGACCTCCTGGAGCAATGAGAACTTGCAAGCTTGTAGACAGCAGACTCGAGAATGTAATGCAAAAGACGGATCAAAAGAAATCAATCACGAGGAAAAAGTTATTCGCTGTCAAAGTTGCTTACTCAAACTTTCTACAATAAACAACTGTTCTGAACCAATTAAAACTGATGAAATCACCTCTTTGCAAAAATATCAAATCGGCTCCTTGTGAGCTGCCACCAGACACACAAGCACATTTAGGCACACTGAACATGTTTGCAAGAGGAATTTGCATGAATTGTCACCCATCAAAAGATATGAGGTGTTAAATTTGGCCTTGCAGAAAGGTTTCAGTGCAAAACTGAAGAAATTCCATTTGGTTTTGATCTACTAAAAATAGCAAATCAAATCATGCAGCCCTGAAAACTAACATGTGAGCACATCTTGGTATGGAGAATGTAGAAAAATAATCATTTTGACTTGATGATCAACCGATTGCAAAAAATAGGCTCAAACAGAAGGTTGCTTTGCAAAACTGAATGTTTGCAAACTGCAAAACAGTGACAAAACCCTCCAACTTCACTTTTTGAAACCCAGACAAAACCTATCACAGGAAGCTGAAAACTGACACACACACTCAGGTATGTCACATGAGTGGTTCCACAAGTGGGTTTTGCTTGAAAATCAATAGGCATCAAATTACAAGCCTTCAAAGTAGGTCATTCAGGCAAATTCATCAGATGCACTTTTGAAAGTGCAGAGGAAATTTTTTTGAAATAGGCATCTCAAATTTGCAAAATTCGAGAGTGCCAACAAGGAGGTGTCCCATCGCATCAAAATATGCTAGCATTTTTTTTCCTTGTGTGAGAAGTCATCCATTCACTGTGGGAGGGAAGGGCGTTGATGTGATTAAGACGTGTGTTTAGATTGTAACAAGTACTATTCTTGGAAAACACTATGTTCTGGATTTTCTCATTCTGCAAGTTGAAAGTGAATCGTTGGAGAGCAAGGGGGCATTGCAGGTGGGGGAGACGACCAAGCGAGTTGATGTGAGGGGTTTCTAACCAACTGTATGTACATAGGTGCATCAGCTCGGTTTTCTTGGGTTACCAATTGGCCTGTTATGTCTAAAGGGTTTTACAACACTATGTAGGTTGCATATTTCTTAAAACTCAGTGTTTTCCAATCCCATTACATTCTTACTATCTAATTCACAAAATGCTCTCAAGGCAATCAAAAAACATACCAAATTAAGGTGAGGGGTGAGTAACCAATTGGGTTGTTACTTGCAGAGGGTTTTAAAACATTATGTGGGTTGCAGATTTCGAAAAACTAGTGTTTAGCAACCTGGAATTTTACAAAACAATATGAATGCAATTTAGATAGTACAAACAATGTGTGTATGAGTTGTCATTTTCAGAGCTTTTTTTTTGGCGTGGGAACTAGAGGTAGAATGACGTGTGCATTTTTAGTTTGGAGAAAGAAGGGAGAAAACACTCTACATTTCATGTCTGCACATTGAAAGCTGAAGGTTGGAGTGCACATGTAGGAGTTGGAGGAGAAAACCAATGTTTTGAAACCTATAATTTAACAAAATGGTATGAATGTAATTTAGACAATACAAATGTAATGAAAGGCACCTTATAACAAGACTTACGCAGAGTAAAAATTGTGTTTCTATTTCTTAATATGATCCAAATATACATGCACAGTATGATTGCAGGTTGGAAAACATAGTGGGAGGTGAGGTGACAACATGATTTACGAAACCTCCAACACAAAATGTTATAAAAGCCTCTACACATTGAAGCCAAATACCTTACTAGCTGTCTAGAAAATGATGCCTATCACCACACTCCTACGATGTAAATAACACAAAGCTTTTCAATACATACATACTGTTTTGGAAAATTCTAGGATGCAAAACAATCTGTTTTACAAAACCTGCAACCCACCTAATGTTTCAAAACCATTTAGACACCAGTATTTGAGGGACGTTTAGGCACGTTTTGTCTATTACTTTACGCGAACACCTGGAACTCCATTTCCATTTTCCTTGGCCACACATTCCTCCCCAAACAACAAGTTACAAAATCAAAATGGGGAAAATGGAGATGCACCATGACGAGGAATGCGTTTGAGGGGTTTGGCTTGCAACTCTATTTTCCTCCTGCACATCCCCACCCACCAAACTAGAAAATGCAAATGTGGAAAATGGCGATGTTAGGTGCATTTTGTCTATCTTTTTGACTTTCCCACCAGTTGTGCATCCTTTTTTTATGACGAACACATGATGACACACAACTATCAATTCATCAAATCTTTTCGTTGGTGCATTTTGTCCACCACGTGGGATGGGGAATGGGGGTTATGATATAATGTTACATACATAGGTTCATTTTGTCTAGACACTTTAGCTTCTCCCCTAATGGTATACTATACCAGTATTAAATGTCGATTCATATAATATACTAGTATTTGAGGGAACAACTGATAGGAGACAGTGTGTTTTCCAACACTGCGAATAATGCAAGCATTTTATTTAAACACAACAATGGAAGGTGTGATTTTGAAGACATTCATACTATTTTGTATCATTCCATGCTGCAAAACTGTGTGTGTGAAGAAGCAAGCAACCCACTATGAGACAACCCCTTACATTTAAACAAGGAGATTCAAACAACTGAAACCCAACATTGTGTTTTCCAAATTACAATTATTTTGTGCACTTTTTTTTCAATTATACAAAATTTAAACACAACAATGGAATGTATGATTTTGAAGACATTCATACGATTTTGTAACATTCCATGCTGCAAAATCGTAGGTTTTAAGAAGCAAGATAGTGTGTTTTCCAACACTGCAAATAATGTGAGCATTTTATTTAAATACAACAATGGAAGGTGTGATTTTGAAGACATTCATACTATTTTGTAACATTCCATGTTACAAAAATGTATGTGTTAAGAAGCAAGCAACCCATCGTGAGACAACCCCTTACATTTAAACAAGGAGATTCAAACAACTGAAACCCAACATTGCGTTTTCCAAATTACAATTATTTTGTGCACTTTTTTTTCAATCATGCAAAAATTAAAAACAACAATGGAATTTGCATGATTTTGAAGACATTCATACTATTTTGTAACATTCCATGTTGCAAAACTGTAGGTGTTAAGAAGCAAGACAATGTGTTTTCCAACATTGCAAATAATGCCAACATTTTATTTAAACACAACAATGGAAGGTGTGATTTTAAAGACATTCATACTATTTTGTAACATTCAATGTTGCAAAACTGTACGTGTTAAGAATCAAGCAACTCATTGTGAGACAACCCTTTACATTTAAACAAGGAGATTCAAATAATTGAAACCCAACATTGTGTTTTCCAAATTACAATTATTTTGTGCACTCTTTCTTTTCAATCATGTAAAATTTAAGCACAATGGAAGGTGTGATTTTGAAGACATTCATACTATTTTGTAATATTCCATGTTGCAAAATCGTAGGTGTTAAGAAGCAAGACAATGTATTTTCCAACACTGCAAATAATGCAAGCATTTTATTTAAACAAAACAATGGAAGGTGTGATTTTGAAGACATTCATACTGTTTTGTAACATTCCATGTTGTAAAACCGTACATGTTAAGAAGCAAGCAACCCTCCATGAGACAACCCTTTAAATTTAAATGAGATTCAAATAACTGAAACCCAACATTGTGTTTTCCAAATTACAATTATTTTGTGCACCCTTTTTTTTCAATCATCCGAAATTTAAACACAACAATGGAAGGTGTGATTTTGATGACATTCATATTGTTTTGTAACATTCCAGGTTGCAAAACCATACGTGTTAAGAAGCAAGCTGCAACCCACTATGAGAGAACCCTTTACATTTAAACTGAGAGGAGACAATTTGTTTTCCAACACTACAAATAATGCAAGCATTTTATTTGTTCCAATCAAATGAAGAAAGTTAAATGCCATTTGACTGTAGCAAAGTGTTCAGAATGAGAATGTCAATGGGAAAATAAAAGATTTTGTTTGCATGTATGGTTTTGGGCTTTCTCTCCATTCCAAATTCCGATTTTGAAAACCCGTCAGCTCATAATGTTTTTTCAAATCTGCAACCTACATAATGTTTTTTGAAAACCCATCTTCACAACACAAAAACCCACATTTTTAATTCCACTAATTTTTCCGTCAATGAAAACCCATCTTCACAACGAACAACCAAACGAAAAAACTTAACTGCCAACACAAAAACACACAAAACACCTCTACATTCGAAATGAAAACCCCTTTATTTCTTCACAGTCAAATTTCAAAACCCTCATAAAAAAATAATCTTAAACAGCTATGCTGAAAACCCTACATGCAAACAAAACATTTCATTTTCATTTCACAGAAAACCCATTTAACAACAAACCCATCAAACCCTACATGCAAACAAAACATTTTATTTTCATTTAACAGAAAACCCATTTAACAGTCCTGCTTCATAGTTCATTGCTTCACATAAACCCATTTAACAATTGTGTTTCATAGTCCCTACAAAATGGCAGATATATACTTGTTGGTGCCGCGAGTGTCGAATGCATTTCATGGGTTTTTGTTGGTTTGGCCGCCTACAACTCCATTTTCCTCAACCACGTGTCCCTCCCCAGCCAACAAACTGCAAAATGAAAATGTGGTTCGGTCGCTTGCAACTCCATTTTCCTCGCCCACGCCTCCTCCCTCCCCACCCACCAAACTGGAAAATGCAAATATGGAAAATGGCAATTTTAGATGCATTTTGTCTAGTTTTATGACTTTCCCGCCGTGTCACGCGTCCTTTTTTGGCGACGCCACTTGATGGCACGCGATTAGTCGTCCGTCAAGTATTTTCGTCGGTGCCTTTTGTCCACCACGTGGCATGGGGTATGGGGGGTACAATATCATGTTACATACATAGGCTCTTTTTATCTAGAGTTAGCTTTCTCCTATAAATACATTCCATTAAGGAAAGTATATTTTAATTTTCCTTTACAATATAAATATTTAAAGATTAAGAGTTGTCATTGGTAACTTAAAAGAGAGAAAAAGGAGCTGGATTAAACACAAAAGTCAAACAAAATATATTATATACAAAGATGACATGGACGTAATACATTCTACTTTCCTTTTACATACATGTGGTGGGTAATCTCCAACTAATAGTAGAAATGAGTTTTCAACTATCGAGACATTTTTTATTTCCCAAAATTGGTTGAACATAATATCCGTGTGCACTTTGAGAATTGCATTAGTGATTGACACCTAAGGTTCTAATTGGATGTGATGTGCTGTCAAATAGCCTTGCCTACTCCACCTCACGCACAGCCTAAATAATTTGCTGCACAACAAATTCTCTAGAATATTCTGCTGGGAGGAACATGTGGGTCCCATCTTTTACATTAAATTGTAAAAAAAATATATAAAATATTTTTCTTTTTCTTGATTCTACAAGTTGTTTTTAAAGTTACGGAATCTTACATCTTATAATAATCAAAATTAGATTTTTCATGGCGGATGCTTTTGTAATCTACCGTTATTGGAATATTGTTTTTAAAAGATTTTTTTAATAAATATTTAGACATATATAATAGTGAGATAATTATGTGGAAAATGTGTTCCATGGTGGGAAACGTTTGAATGAATAAGTTATGTATATAATTTTAATTTTTAGTTAAAATGTTTATAAAAAAATACACAATTTTATTTATGTGGACAGAAATTATCAACATATATAATATCTATAAAAAAATTATAAAATAAAATTAATTTATATGATATTATTATTTAAATAAAGAATCTGAGCAAATCTAAATGAATTTGTGAAGTATCCTTTTCCTTCTATATTTTAATTAAAATCAAATAATCCACTCATAAAAGTGTTCAGTTGAAGCCCACAAAATCTCCAATTGAAAGTCCACTTCCACGAAACCGATTGATTAAGGGAAAGGACTGTAATTTATATTGTCCTTGGCTTGCAGGTATTTTCCAAGGAGAAACTTCTCTGCAAAATAAAAAATTAAAAGTATTAATATTAATAATATTCTATGATCCAGACTCACATGTCTTAACTAACCAAGTATTTTATCCTTCTCTCATCAAATAGATAAGAGATCTCTTAGTATAAAACAAGTGGCAGGGTGGTGAATTCTTGAAACCCTTGTTGCTTTCTGCATTCTCTTCAACTTGTGTCTGTAAATAACAATGAAGTTTTCCATTGGCAAGAAGAGCAAGGTATGCTCAATGTTCTCTTCAACCACTGTAATTTGGTTCTTTAGAATTGTATATCTTTATTTACAGTTCAACTAAGTTGGTGTTTCATGTTTATGGTGTTGGTGGCCTAAGTTAGTGGCCAGGAAATGGCTGAACTTGAAGGCCAAAGCAGATGAGTTCTATGCTGATGACATTTTTGAAGGTAAACAGATAATATCTGGGGGGAAGGATTTGTTGATATGATAGTTTTGGTCACGTTCTATTCTTAAAACTTGCTTGAATTAATTACTTGTTGAATAGTGTCTACCTACAGTCTACAGTCTAATTATTAGACTGGATGACTGTAATATACTACCAGAAAATATGCAGACTATCTAATTGAAAGATGAAAGAGCTTCTTAGGATATGAATTCATGTTCTCAACAGAGAGCTTAAGAGATGCTGTGAAAAGAATGCTATATTTGATTGTTTATAAATCATTCCAAGTGTTTATAAATTTGAAACCTTTTGTTTCAGACCATTTGATTAGCACATTTACCAGTAATTCTCACTGTTTGAGTGAAACTTGACAGGACCTTTGTTGAGAAAAACTGAATATGACACAAGAGTAAGGCTGGATCCATATGCATCCCAAGGCACTGACCTTAAAAATATAAGGTAATTTAGTCATTAG
This sequence comes from Sequoia sempervirens, assembly GCA_007258455.2. Classification (NCBI taxonomy): domain Eukaryota; kingdom Viridiplantae; phylum Streptophyta; class Pinopsida; order Cupressales; family Cupressaceae; genus Sequoia; species Sequoia sempervirens. The sequence continues at coordinate 552,169,158 of VDFB02058242.1, forward strand.
ATTCAATTGATTTTAGCATCATCTGAGCAATAAGAAGTAATGAGCTGTTTATCCATCGCCAAAGTGAAAAAATCCACAAGAAATACTTTTGTTTGAAATCATTTATCCTGGAAAATGAAAATTTAATTTATAAGATCTTGCGATTGCAGCACATTCGTTGGGACATGGAATGTAGGAGGTATAACACCATACAACGGACTCAACTTGGATGATTGGCTGCATTCATCCTGTCCAGCAGATATCTATGTTTTGGGGTAAGAACGATATCCTTTTTTAAGTCTGTTAGGCTTTGCTTTCTGAGGGAAAACAAAGTATTCAAAATTATATGGTGTTTGGTTCAGTATACCCCCAGGGTAAGATCTCATGGAGGGGATTTCTAAAATATTTATGTGGGTGTTGTTTAGTTTTTTAGGAATATTTTAAAACTGATGGTTTCAAAAATTTAGAGAAGATGGTGGTCTCATGAATTTTATTTTTCAAAATGTTGTGAATAAAAAATTAATAAATAAATATGTTGTGAATAAAAAATTAATAAATAAACATCATTTTACTTCTTTTTTTTGACGGAAATTTAAAATTGCAGATATTGACAAGTGACAAAAAATCCTAAGGGTAGGTCCCCATGTGACTGTTTAGCTTATTTTGGCTAGCAGCCACTGCTGAATTTATTTAAGAATTATTTGTGGAGCTGGTGACTCCATGTATATTTTATTTTTGTGTTTATTTTTAAGCATTATCTTAAATTTGTGGAGTCATGTGACATTTCTGGCAATATGTAGATGTTTTGATTATGATAAGACTGGAAGGGGCAGTACCTCTTGCAGATATTTTTTTTTTTTTAAGCAATATGCAGATGTTGCTTCTTTCCAGCCCCTTGCTTTTTTTCAGACTTATTTTGCTCCATTAAAATAGGAAAAACTTCCAAATTATCATTTTTCTATAGTAAAATTTTTGCATGGGAACACTCCAAATGCTTAAATTTAAGTAGAAAACACATTTAAGCAGCTGCATGGCACATGAGGTATGCTGGGGCAATTTCTAGCCCCACCCCAATTTTACCAACTGAAATCTCCAGTCCTAAAAAGTAGGGGTTGCTACTTTTAGGAAAAGATTTCAATTGAACCTGTAGCATAATGTTTTTTTTCCTTCATGAGACCTCCTGCTCCAAGGTCCCCATGAGACCTTACCCTTAATTGCTTTTAGCTGACTCAGTTTGACTAAATATGATACACTAATAAACATTCAAATCAGCATCTTCATCCAGATCTACATGATCAGCTCCCAGAAATGTGGGAGTTAGTCCAACATGATACTGATTCAACCTAGCAGTCTCCTGCCACATTTATCTTGCAGATCCTTCATTGAAATATTCAACTTTGTGTTGCTTAATAGCATCTTCTTTACCTTCCCTCCTTTCTGCTTGGGAATTACTCAGCAAAGAATATCCACCTACATGTTTGCATTTAAATGTTAACAATGCATTATACCGTTACCTGTTCAGTTATACAGTTTTAAAAACTTGTGTTCAGAGCGTTCTGTCCGTAGGTAACACGCACTACCTAAGTAGGTGTACTGTGACTTTTTTGAACTGGTTTACAGCAAATACACTTTATGGAAAACAAAAACAGAAGGAATATGGATTGATTGGTTTTCAGGGGGAAAAGCAAATTGAACTGATAACTGAGTTTAGGACGTGCATAAGTTCTGGTATAATAGGCTTTCAAATCTGAATTTCTCAAGGTTTCATTTTAAACTAAAATTAATAGGTTTTCTGGATTTAACAAGGGACATTAAGATGTTATTATATTTGTTTGAAGGGTTCACAGCTGTAAGCATAATACGATTAAGCATCTGATTTTCTTTCTTTTAAACCAGGTTTCAAGAAATAGTGCCTTTGAATGCTGGGAACGTCTTGGGTGTAGAAGACAATGGCCCTGCTGCAAAATGGTTGGCCCTTATTCGCCAAACATTAAACAATAGCAGTTTCTCACTTTACAGTTCCGATTCTGATTGGGGATGTTCTCAAGCACATCAGAATTCTGTTTCTTACCAGAGTAATTCCTTCCAGACTTTAAACTTTCATTCTAGACCAAATAGTGAACCTAAAACTTCAATAAAGCAGAAGCAAAAATTCAACCTTGCTGATTATGTCTCCTCGGAAATAGTTAACACCGTAGACTGCAATGCCTTGTTTGGATCAGTTTCATCAGAGGACGAAAGTGATTTCAGTGTCAAATATTCACCATCAGAAAGATCTGATTCAAGTGATGAGAAGAATTACAGATTCAATTCAAATGAGCCAAATTACTGTTTGGTAGGTAGCAAGCAGATGGTTGGCATGTTCCTCTGTGTTTGGGTGCGAAGTGATCTGAGACAGCACGTCCAAGATATAAAAGTCTCTTGTGTTGGTCGAGGGCTAATGGGTTACCTTGGCAACAAGGTAAGAAAAGTAAAATCTATCAATCAAACCTAAATTCAGAAGTATTAACAATCCGTAACAATCATTTCCTTAATTAAGTATTTTTTTGCATTCTTACAGGGCTCCATTTCCATCAGTATGTTATTCCAAGAGACAAGCTTTTGCTTTGTTTGCAGTCACTTGGCTTCGGGAGAGAAGGGAGGTGATATGATACGGAGGAATTGTGATGTCATGGAGATTTTAAAGAAGACCCACTTTCCACAGATGGACAAGATTCTGGGAAAGAAAACTTCGGAAAGCATTTTAGAGCATGAGTAAGCTTTAATTATATTTTCTTATACTCTGAAACGAAATTTGAATTGATTATCTAATTTGACCTTGTGATTTTACTGGGCAGTCGAGTTATTTGGCTTGGGGATTTGAACTATCGTCTTGCACTTCAGCATGCGGATACTAAAAAACTTGTGGAAGAAAATGACTGGGAAGCTCTGTTGGAAAAAGACCAGGTGGGTACATAATCTTTAGACAAGATGTTAAATTGCCGTACCTGAGTTCTCCTAGAGTTTGAATCAATCTTCAAAGTTATTTTTTCTGTCGAATCTACACATAATATTTGGAAATTAATCCAGTCTGCAATACATATGACAGCTTCTAATTGAGAAGAAAACAGGACATATATTCAAAGGATGGAATGAAGGAAACATATATTTCCCTCCTACGTACAAGTATTATAGGAATTCAGACCACTATGCGGGAGAAAATATTATATCAAGAACAAAGGGGCGCACACCGGCATGGTAAGTTCAATTAATATGCTTTCATGGTTTTCTATAAAAAAATTATTTTTTTCCCTAAACTTTTTCTTTATAATCTTTTGATCTGCAGGTGTGATCGTATACTTTGGTATGGCAAAGGCTTAAGACAGCTCTGTTATGTTTGTGGAGAAACAAAGTTGTCCGACCACCGTCCTGTGTATTCAATTTTTATGGTTGAGATAAAAATGCTCGACAGAATAAATTAAAAAAACCTTTAGTGAGCTCAGGGACAATATTCCAGAAGGAAGAGCTTATGCCCAACTAAAACCAGTGATTAAATTCTCATATACTAAAACTTGGTCACTCAGAGCTTTAGGTGCGTTTCCACCATGTATAATCTCTTAGATATGTGTCACCATTATTAAGGACCTGTTAGCCGAAGTATGGCAATAAGAAATCTGTAAGACTCTTATTGTAAGCACTTGTTCTTAATAAAAGAATTATGTTTTAATGTTTGGGTTCTCTCTCTTATTCAAGAGCTGTCATATACTATACCAATTATATGAACAAAAAGAGGAACTTGCAATTGGTTTCAAAGAACATGACTACATTCTTCTTTAAAATTTTAAAGCGAATCATATGGAGGATAACTTTTGCAATATAATGTCAATTGGTAAGTAATTATGAGAAAGAGCCTATTTTGAGATTAGGAATCTTACATTAGATTCGAGTAATCAAGATCATCTTCAAAATTAGTGATAGTCTTTCATCAAAACGTAGCAAAGAAAAAAATTCTTGATTACAAGATATTGTAATGACATAATGATATATAATGTACAAGAGAGGTGTTGCTTATATAAGTTAGTTGAAGAGGTAAAACAATATAAGTTATGACAAGTGCTACAATCATACAACATAAGACACAAAAAAATACATAACCTAAAATTTCCCAAGTAGTAAACTTAACTTAGTGTAAATAGTACCTAAATGGTAACCAATTAGGTAATAGACTCCATTCATTCCAACAAGATCCCTTAACTGCAACTTAGGAAGGAACAAACATATACACAAATATAAAAAAGGCAAAGATGGGTCTTAGCAATGAAGTCTTGTTAGGTACGCATGTACAAAAAATCTCTTACAAACAAAGTAAAGGAGAGATACCTAAAGGAAAAATCCTCTCTTCAAAAGAGAGAAAATAGAAAATAAGCATGAACAGGCAATGCAAGGACTCAAGATGACCCCTCAAGGACTAAATTCATCATGAATATACAATCAGTAACCCCCCATAGGAAAGAGAGAGTGAGACTATAGATTCCCCCACAACAAAGTAACTCTTGTGCGAATAGTGAATGCACAAAGATGAATGCTAAAGTGTGTCCAAATTTGGCAAGCAACATTCTCCCCTTAGAATGAAACAAATCTAATGGTGTATGTAGAAGAAAGCCCAACTCCAAAAAGGAGAGATGAGGGAAGAATTATCATGATAAGTGCCTTTAAAAACTACTCATGTGCTCATATGTCAACATCTTTCACATCCCCATCAACTTTATATTTTTATTTGTGTTAATCGCCTGATCTCTTGATGTAATTTGGACAAAGGCAAAACCCTAATATTTAAGACCATGCTTGTACTTGTTATTTTTGGATGTCTATATGAACTTAATGATTAATGGGTAAGTGCAAGAAGTTGGGTCCATTTTTTTGGGAAGTACCAATTTTTAGCTTTGAAATAGGTAACCACACATTTTTTAGAATAGGTACCCATTTTAAAGTGGGCACTTGTTCCAAAAAGTTTAAAACTCACAATCCATATTTCATTTGTATTTAGGCTCAAAATGGGCATGGTAATCCAACCCTTAGCCTTGGGCCTACAAGTACAAGGTCATGGCAATGTGAAGAGAAAAAACTGACTTTGGCAATATGACTAGCAAGTTTTTTTCATAATCATTTTGTGAAATTAAAACCCATTATATAGATGATGTTGTCTAATTTTCAAATATATATATTTTTATGATTGGATTATTTTTTCTATTTCTTAATTAATTTATGAGGAAATAGGTGCATAAACTTCAAATGTCAAGTTTTTGTATTTTTTAATAACTTTTAATATGTTAATTTTCTTGTTAATTCTTTACACAATGAGAAAAAAAAAAATTACTAGTTTAGGTCAAATTATGGTGTCCGTACATGAGGGTTTTCAAAAACAACAATTAGGGCCAATAAAAATTTAATAAAAAGAAACATATTTAGAAAAAAATTATAAAAAAATATCTTCATTAATATTCAGTACAATACACATCTTTCCCCAAAAGGAATTAGGAAAAATACCATTATTTAGGTCAA